>OZ008370.1:193928486-194675361 GCA_963931995.1 Phaonia tiefii
AACTGTTGTAAATGATCGTAATCTGCTCGATGATATTGTTTTTAAGCTCTTGAACTGTTGTGGGATTATTGCTCTACACTTTCACAAAGAAAAGTCTAAAGGTGTCAAATCGCACGATTTTGGTAGCCAATTCACTTCTCCTCTATGAGAGATAACGCGATTTTCGAACTTTTCTTTCAAATGTCCATTGTTTCTGGTTCTGTGTCGAAGTGACACTATCCTGTTGATAGTCTCTACGTCTACGTCTAAATCATCAAGTTCCGCCACTCCAAGCTTACAGGGAGATGATGTAGGTATTTCCATCGACCGTAATCGCAATTCCAATTTCGTTTTCAAAATAATGTAGTCCGATACTTCCTTCTGACCACAAACCACACCAAACCGTAACCTTTTGTAGATGTCATGGATGGTCTAAGATAACTCTTGGATTCATTTCACCCCAAATGCGGCAATTCTGCTAGTTGACGTAGCCATTGAAATGAAATGGGCTTCGTCGCTGAAGACTATTTTGTTAATGCATTCTCATTTTCTTCTTGTTTTTCGATAAAAAAAATGTTTTAATAACAAACACATGTTAACTAACCGGAATGTATTTAGAATCTGAACATAAAAATGTAGAATAAAATTCAAAGTAGAAAAAAATTATAGCAAAATCAAAATTATACCTCAATTTTGGACAAATATACGGAACCATTCGATGTGATCAAGTATACATGGGCATGACTAAAAATAAATTGAAAACACAACTATCGGGACATAAACCGAAAATACAAAAGATAAATATTAGAAATGCTTCACATCATAAACATACCATAGGAGAGAAGAATTAACTTCCAAACAGACACGGATAGTTGTGCTCATAGCTGCATACATGGGACATTGAGGAGGTTAAAGGTTTCTGATGGCCATTCACTTGGGAGTGGCCAGAAATGATTCCTTCATTGGATAGTCCAAGCAACTCACTACTTCCACGCAGTATGTCCTTGGTTATGGTTTTATCGGAAACCTCCGTTAGCTAGCTAGAGTGAGAAGGCGAAAATAAATGAGCAGCCTGATTTGGTTATGCGATCACTGATGTGTCATCAAGCTATCGGGCATATTCTATTGTTCTTTAGAGGGCGGATGAGTCAAATATATGGGCCAACGGCGGATAGGAACCAAAAGAAGAAAACCCAGGTTAGACATATTGCATCCTGGTCAGCGTCTGATCCATAATGGACGGCTGCAATCAAATATCCAGACAGTAGGTGAAATGCAAAAACCCAGTGGACTGGGTGTGCCTTTCGCTACCTTTCATAATGGCAGTGAAATTACAAAAACCAAAGAGAGAACATAAACAACCCCTAGTTGTTGACGACCCGAGTCTGAATCGAACAGTCATGAGAGACGGTCGCTTTTCTCATAACTATTTTCATTCTGTTGTTTTTGTGGTTCGAGCCGTCAATTCGTTGTTTATTGAGTGCATACAAATTACAAGTGGCCAGTGAATAAAAACAGGAAAACAATCAAAGAATCATATTATTTCATTCAATAAAATGAGTGATCATAACGCTCAAAACTCTAATTTATTGAACAGTAATAATAATTTTGTAGAAAATGAAAGAAAGCGAAAACGTGTAACCATGGAGAACAATTCTCAAAGTAAACAATTGAAAAACAATTATTACTCAATTCTTGCTGAGGATGACTTTCAATGCGATGAAGATTTACTCTCAAAATATGAGAAACATGTGCAAGTGCATTCGCAAATGCAAGTACAAATACACCGTAATCCAAGAGAAACGTCTAACTCAAATAATGTCACACACGAAGATTCCAGATCAGCTACATACCAACAACAAGCAGACACTCCGCTCAGAGTGCAAGCAAACGGAACGTAAACAATAATCAAAACAAAAACGAAAAAGTGCCCCCAATAAATATATACAATGTGGAACCCAATGAACTTATTTCATTTATAAAAAATGGTCTACAAATTAATGATTTTGAAATCAAAGATTTAAACCACAAGAACAAGAAAATTACACTACATTTAAAGTCCATGGCTAATTTTGCACGGGTCAAAACTCATTTACAAAAAACACATACTAACTTTTATACATTTACTCCCAAATGTATCAAAAATAAGACGATGTTACTTAAAGGCCTTAGTGGCGCAACTGATACCGAATTAATTCTAGAAGAACTTCGCACATACGAAAATGAAAATTTAAAATTTGTGAAGATTGCTCAATTCTACACAAATAAATTTAAAAAAGAAAAATACTGTCTTCCGTCGTTCCTCGTACAATTAAGCCCAGAGAGTGACACCACTGAATTAAAGAATATAACAGGTATTCTACATCACCGGATAAAATGGGAGCCGCTCAAAAAACCCGAAATTCAACAATGTAGAAACTGTCAGGGTTTCTTCCACAGTGCAGCAAACTGCTTCTTACCCCCGAGATGCGTAAAATGTAATCAATCCCATGACAGTGGAAAGTGTGCTGTTTCTACAGTTGATACAAACGAACGTGACAAGCTATACTGTGTAGTCTGCAACAAATATGGTCACCCAGCGTCTTACAAAGGCTGCGAAAAATACCGTGAACTTCAAAAGAAAGTCAGATCTAGAAGAATCGTGTTAAAACAAAATGCGAACATTAGCCCATCTAATATAAATCCCAATATAAGTTATGCCAACACATTAAAATCTGAAAATCCATTTATTCTAAATAACAAAACCCTTAATAATACTAACCTACCAAATAACTTCTTTGTAGATCGTAAAAATATGTTAACAAGCTTATCAAACCAAATGATTAATTTACAAAAACAACTGCAACTGCAATCTTCCAGAATTGATACTCTATTCTCATTTATGGACGTGTAATGGATCAAGTTTATAATCCATCAAATACAATTTCTAAAATATTAAATATTATACACATTAACGTTAATTCTCTAGTAAAGCTAAATAGAAGATACGAATTAACCAACTTATTAAGAATCCATAAACCAGATATAGTTCTACTGAATGAAACTAAACTTAATCCTAAACACAAACTCGTGTTTGAAAATTATGAAATTGTTAGAAAAGACAGAGTGCTGGCCAGGTGCGGAGGTGGTACAGGTATACTAATCAAAAATGGAATCAAATACAAAACATTCACTAATCGTACAATAGAATCCTTTAAGTATCTAGAAACATGCATTGTCACAATACCAATAGATACCAATAATATACTCTTTATAATATCGGCTTATTATCCATCAGGTAATAATGATACCTATTTTAAAGATGAATTACACAATCTTTTTCAATCTTTAAAGCTGGATAATCCAGACCACTTTTACATATTAGCAGGAGATCTAAACTGTAAACATACAGATTGGGGAAATATGGCAGATAACCACAAGGGAAACTTAATTAAAGATTGGTTATGGAACAATGAAATTAGGTTCAGATGTAACTTTTATGCATCCGCTTCTCCATCCTACCCCCGATGTAACACTTACTTAGATATATGCTTAGCAGACCACCGTATACATATTCAAAGAACAAATCCCAGTTTAAATTGTCTAGAAACTTTATCATATGATAGTGATCATAATGCTTCTAGGGACATAAACAAAACACCATTTCTCATCGAAAAACGTGAGGAAAATTTGAATTTCAATTACAAGAAAGCAAACTGGAAAAAATTTCAGAACAAGATCATAAATTCAGTAGATATGTATGATTCTATCCCCAACAATACAAATCTCTCAAATTCTGAAATTGACTCTCATTTAGAAAAGCTAAACAACATTATTATTAATGCTATTGAGCATTCAGTTCCTTTTTTTCAAAATAGAGATCAAATGGAAATATTGATAACACCAATTATAAGAAAATTGCAAGCAGAGAAAAATAGAACACTCACTTATATTAAAAGACACAACAGATTACAACGTCTTCTCTCTGTAAGTCAGTTATCATTCTTTAAAGCTAAATTGAAACTACTAAGACAACTAATTCAGGAAAACTTAATATTTTCCTTCAACAAACATCATAAAGATAAATTATCTCATTTGAGTCCAAAGGATGCTTTAGGTATGTATACAGAAGCCAGAAAACAATATAGAAGCCACGACTCCAATGTTCTTGAAACAGTAAAAATCGGAAACAATGAAGAATTTTTGCTCAGAAGAGCTAATATCGATCCCGATACAGTTTTAATTGACACCAATTCGGGAAAATTTGTAATAAAAGACAAAATACAATTATTAGATGTTGTCGGCGCGTACCTGGAAACAGTTTATGGCCCAAAAGAAATCGACATTAGTAATAATCTACACCAGGAGGTAAATAATGGGTTCACCAGATTTTTAGAAAAAAAATCCGGATTTGATGAGAACCCTACCCAAATAATAAACTTCTCGAACACAATTAGGGCTGATGAAATACCAAATTCTGCAGAATTCGAAGATTTTGTTTCTCAGGAAAAGATTATGTACATTTTCAAAAATCTCACGGGAAAATTTTCATCTGGCGTGGACAACATTCCCAATATAGCCCTTAAAAAGGCTCCACCAAAGCTAATTCTGCAGTATTGTATCTTATTTAATAATATGTTCAATAACTCTTACTTTCCCTCGTCGTGGAAACTAGGTAAAGTTGTTACACTCCCTAAGAAAAATAAAGACCTAAGTCATCCCGAAAACCTTAGAGCCATAACATTGCTTCCTAATATAAGTAAAATATTCGAGAGTTGCATTAACTCGAGAATAATTCGTATACTGAATAGCCACAACTTAATAAATATAAGCACTCTACAATCCACGCGACCAACCTTTTGGTGTCAAATATTAACTGGAATTGGAATAAGAAATTATATACAGGGGCATGTTTGATAGATTTCCAAAAAGCCTTCGATAATATCTGGATTCAAGGATTAATCTTCAAAATGTTGAATCATAAGTTCCCCCTTAGATTTGTAATACTACTCTACAATATGATCAGTGAGAGACATTTCGTTGTAAGTAGCCGCGGTACTGTAAGTTCAGTCAATGCACCGATTTTATTTAATTTATACATATACGACTTATTAAATCTTCTACCTGAATCTATTGGATTCGCAGATGACCTAATTGTATATCACGCCGATAATAGAGTAGATAGAATGAAATTACAGGAAAAGTTTAATAAGGTCGTCAAATATGCGAAGGATTGGAATATGAACATAAATTATAATAAATGTGAGACCATTCTCTTTCGTCCCCCAGTAGACAAATGCAACTATAATATCAGAAAATATTGGAAAACATTTGGTATATACTCTCCACTCTCTGGTATAAAGATACCAAATAAAGAGGTAGTAAAATACTTAGGTATCCATCTAGATAAATTTCTCTACTTCAATACTCATGTTAACACACAAATAACAAAGGCTAGACATGCTTTTTTCAGATACAAAACTCTTTTCTTTTCTAAACATGTCAAACAGTAAGTAAAAATACTTTTGTATCAGGCTTTAATACGCCCTATCATAACATATGGATGTCCGATATGGTTCAATATTTCCCCGTCTTATATGGAACGTATACGTAAATTCGAAAGAAAATGCCTCCGCGCCTGTACATCTTTGTATAGATCTAGAAACAGCAATTTCACAAAATATATTTCCAACAAAAGACTACACAACAAAGCTGAGATAAACAGATTTGACAATTTCATAATTAAATTAATAAGAAAACACATTGTTAAAACTACACAATGTGTGTCAAATAACCTAATCATGGCTCCTTACTACACAAGCGATCTATATATACATAATACGTTAGTATCAGGTTTCGTACCACCTGAGGCCTTTCTTTACCTTGATAAAAATGGCTTCATGCAAAAGTCTGATGGTACTCCAATTTTTTACCATTTCCATAAAAGGGCTAACTCAAAAGCTGTTGACAATAATTTAGTCATAAACAACGATATTAGATTTGATACTAGCGTATCTATTAGAGACCGTGTGGAAAGGAGCAAATTGAATAAAGATGTATATTGGTGGATTACAGTCTAAATTTAAACTTTTTTAACATTCTGACTTTTTTTTTATCTTTTTCACAATATTGAAGTAATGTTTTTGTGTAATTTTTTCATTACAATATGTGAATTTATTTAAACATAAGTTTATACGTTATGTAATAATTCCCAAAATTGTAAGCATAAAAAGTCTGAGTGGGAATACCCTACCCATATTAAGTATACTTGAGTTCCAGTTGAAGGGCGTTGTATTACTATATTATATTGTATCTTTTTGTTTATTTATAGTATCTAATTGAATATATGAATTGAATAAAATAAACACTTAAAAAAAAAAAAAAAAAAAAAGTTGTTGACGACCCTTCAAACGTTATAAGGACCACGATTTACGGATATGCACCTGGAATGTGAGAAATCCATTTCCGTAATTTGTGTGCATGCGCCGACAGAAGAGAAAGCTGATGATGCCAAAGGTATATTCTATGAGCTCCTAGAGGAAGATTGTAATACTAATACTACTAGGAGATTTTAATACTAAAGTAGGCAGGGAGAATTTATTTCATCCAACTATCGGCAATTTCAGTCTACATGCTGACAGTTCAGAAAAGGGTATGAGACTAATTGACTTTGCCGCGGCAAAAAACATGGTCAGTAGAGGTGTAAGATTCCAGCATAAAGACATCCACAAGGCTACTTGGGTAACCCCTGATCCAAGAACGAAATTGATCACGTGGTAATTATTGCAATGCAGTCATCCAGTGTAATGGACGTACGAGTGATCAGAGGAGCTAACATCGATTCTGATCACTAGCTGGTAGCAGCATAGATTCACACAGGATTAAGTAGAGCGAAAATCGTACGAAACCAGACGCAAAGGAAGTTTAATATCGGAAAGCTGCAATTACCAGAGGTAGCCAAAGTCTACTCAAGGAACCCACCCCTCCCGATGGCGACCCTGAAGCGCAGTGGAAACTGTACTTGGGTTTGAAAAACCGTTTCACAGCAATCCATGGTACGATGAAGAGTGTCGCATTGCAAACATTGAAAAGAACGCTGCACGCATGGCAGTGCTTCACTCAATTGCAACGCGAGCTGTGACTGAGCGGTATAGGGAGAAAAGAAAGGAGGTATACCGTTTCTTTAGGTGTAAGAAACGGCAGTGGAGAAAGCGCGAGAGTGAGAAAATTGAGACATACAGAAGGAATAACGAATCCCGAAAATTCTACCAAAGAGGACAAAAACGGAACAAATGGACATGGTTCAGGGCCCTCTTTTCTCATCGCAGATATGCACAGCATATTGGGAATATGGAGAGATTATTTCTCTGCGCTATTGGTACCTCAGATATCCAATGACGGGACAATCGATCAAAATTTGGGCGACGGCATCGATTGCCCCCTCCTAACCAAGATGTGGTCAGAACAGCTATTTCCCGGCTTAAGGACAACAAAGCCGCAGTAGGCAAAGGATTACCGGGGCAGCTGTTTAAAACTGGCGGCAATGAACTGAAAATCGACAACCGACCAGATTTTCACGCCACGCAAAATCCTGGACTAGACCCACGAAAAACAAATCGACACCCATCATATATTTGTCGATTATAAGGCGGCCTTCGATAGGCCGATACAGGGGAAACTCTACAAAGCAATGTCTGATCTTGGTATTCCTGCGAAACTCATACGCATTTGCAGGAAGACCTTGACCAACACCAAATCCGCAGTGAAAGTTGGCAAGGATCTTAACGAACCTTTCGAGACTAAGCGATGCCTCAGGCACGGCGACAACCTATCGTACGATCTCTTTAAAATCGTAATAGAGATTACTCTGAAAAAAGCTCTAGTCAATGCGAATAAAACCATCAGCAGCAAAAGTCATACGCTGCTAACTTATGCTGATGATATAGATATCATTGGCGGCAAAGTTAGAAAAGTTGCTGCGGTGTTTTCGAGAATTGAGAAGGAGTTAGCAAAAGTGGGGCTGACGGTAAATGAGGGCAAAACACAATTCATGGTTTCAACGAGCAGGGCCTCCACCCGATTAGACCAAAGCGCGAACGTAGATAACCGTTATAATTTCGAGGTGGTGGACGAATTTATATACCTCGAATCTGCCGTAAACAAAAACAATAATGTCAGCCTCGAGATCAAGCGGAGAATTGTGCTTGCGAATAGATGTTATTTTGGGCTAAGCAAGCACTTTAGAGATAAAACCCTCTCTCGACTAACAAAAGTCCAACTATACCAGACTCTCATACAACGTGTATTGCTTTATGGTACAGAATCCTGGGTCTTATCGCAAGCACACTAGAGATAAAGCCCTCTTTCGACTAACAAAAGTCCAACTATACCAGACTCTCATACAATCTGTTTTGCTTTATGGCACAGAATCCTGGGTCTTATCGCAAGCAGACGAAACATCTGTAGGAGTCTTCGAGAGAAAAATACTCCAAAAAATGTATGGCCCTATAGTGCACAACGGCGATTATCGCCGACGCATGAACCATGAGCTGTATAAGCTCTATCCCGACATTGACATAGTTAAGCTGATCAAAATAAGGTCATGTCAGTAGAACGGATGAAGACGAACGAAGGGTTTTCGAAACCGAACTCGAAGGAAGACGAAAAATAGGAAGACCAAAACTCCACTGGATTGATCAAGTTGACGAATCCTTTCGTGCACTTGGTATTGCCAAGTGGAGAGTTAAGGCAAAAGATCGAAATGGATGGCGGAATATGTTATAAAATATGTTGATATTGGTAAACGTTGACGAATTTATGTACGTTTAATTTTTGTTCGGTATTTTCATTTGTAGTTTGTGATTCCTGAGGATGCTCTCCAAAGAACTGCGAAATATTGCAATTGAAACTAAGACCTCAAGCTTGCCCAATAATTACTGAAAGCAAAACAAAATTAAAAAATAAATATTAACATATTAAAAATAATTGCTGTCAAATATCTGCATTATAATTGAATCATGAGTTACAAGCTTGACAATGTCAAAAAAATTGTTCAAAAAATAACCACTGTCACTGAATTGATACCATCGGTATATCATCAATCGTCAAAATTCAAAAATTCAAAGTCGAATAGCGAATCTGTATCGATCGAAATCCCCTAAGTGTTAGTTCACAATGAAAAGTTCAATTATTACAACACAAGAACAGAAGCTCGTTTCCTCTTTGTTCTTCGTTTTGACGTGTTCCTGCGCTTTGATACACAGTGATGCATTTTTACTGTGCGAATAGATTCAATGACCGCGCTAATACAGTTACGATAGAATTTATTTTATTACCGATAGGTTTACGCGTTCATTTATGGGAGATGTTTCACAAACAAATTGATAATTAATGTGTTTTTAGCCAGATATGACCACAGTGCACTATATTATGCGCTGCTCTATCGTTGCCATTCCTTAAGATTTCAGTTATTTCTCGACATAAGAATTTAAGATTCGGTGTCCATGAAGGTATTAAGTGAGCCAGCACAACTGTAACATGAAGCGAATGAAGAGTGCGGAACTAGAGAATAGAGAACGCATAACAATGTTTTAATTACAATTGCAGGTGCATGATTAGGACGATTTTCCACTTGGTGGAAGGAAGTACTTGCGAGTGCACGTTGTGTATGAACTTTGAACTTCAAATAGTCATCGTGATGAAGCTGATGATGCCCACGGGGTGTTGCAACCCCTACAAATGTTGGCACTGCAGTTTGTTGTAGTTTGTTTGTCTTTAATTGTGGCTAGTGTTTTTATTTGTCTGCATCTTGGTAATGAATGTTATTATTGTTAAGAAGTTTTTCGTTTGCATTGCTGCATCCCCCTTCCCGCCCACGGAATGGTTAAGATAAAGATATTTGTGTGAAAAGTTGTTATTCGCTTGTTTAAAGTTTTATTAGAGGAAAAAGGCAAAAAATTGTTCTGTTATATTGAGCATAAAGTGCACATAATATTTTTTTTTATAAGAATTTAAATTACTTTATTTAGAAAAATTAATGTGTGAAATATATTTTGATGTTATAAAAATAAAACCAGGAACATTTTTCTAATTGAAAAATGGTTGGTTTTTGTTGGAAATAATAGACAATTCAGTTAAGCACATCCACTGGCATGAGTAGTTTCGAATACCTAACTACTGTGCCTAATTTGGTACCATCTGTAGATCATCAATCGTATATATAGAAACTCAATTTAGCATTTTACATGTGCGTATTAGTATCGATAGAAGATCCCTTAGTAAAACCTAATTCCAACAACAAGAACAGATAGGATTTTTCACCATGTTTTTCTTTTTCGTGGTATAGAATTTTGACGGCTGGGATAGTGTCCGTTAATTTTTCTTTGTTTGAAACATATGTATGAGTTTTACCTATTAAATATAAGACTATTTGATTTATTAGCAATACAATACCACTCCAATTCCCGCACATTCTTTGGAAAAGTGATAGCCACTCCCTCGTTCCACTCCGTAGGGATTTTGTTATGCATACCGTCACTTCTGACAATCGGTATAATGACATTTGCTAGCCCTGATGCAGCGTATTTCAACAGCAACGCTGGAACATAATCAGAACCAGAAGATTTGTGATCGTTAATTGTTCCCAGTGCCGCATCGACTACTTGCTGATCTGGTGATGATATTGCACCACTTGCTGACCTGATCATTATATCTCCATGCCACCATTAGCTTTCAACGTTGCAGTACTCCTGATGTTATTCCCCCTCAGCTTTTTTGATCAAGAGTACACAATACTGAGGAGACCTGTATTTGCAGCTTTTTCGGTTTCCTTCACTCTATTGTTCAGATAATCGTCGTAGTCTGATCGGATCATGTAACCCACTCTGGGTGCTGATTGCCGATACTCTGGTTTTAACTGATTTAACGTTCACGATTCCAAATTTCGGTCCACGATTCTCCACTAATCCAAGGTTTCTTTACACATCTTTTCTCACCAAGGACCTCAGTTTGCTTCAACGGTGGAACAATGCATGACCACGTATTTTGACTGTCCTGTTCCAAATTAGAGCTTAGACTTTGATCGTAATCTTTGTTATGGATGGATTCTGCAGACGATCTGTATTGTATTTTACAACTTTGCCTCTAATACCGTTGAAAGCCGCTGGACGGAGACAGAACTTACCCACTAAAAGTTAGTGGTCGCTATCAATATCAGCACCATTTCTAGTTTTGTCGCCCAACAAGGAAGCCAAAAACATCTTGCAAACAAGTATATGGTAAATTTGAGTGATGATTTGACCCTCAGATGATTCCCTTGTATACTTGTGTATATTTCTGTTGGATCATAGCTCCAAGACCATGTCTTCCCATCACTTCCTGTATGTTGTTGTTGCCACCAATTGGTACAGCAAACTCAAGTTGGATCGTTCTTCAAACTGTCCATATTATGCTCAGTGGGTGCATGCGCCTCTGTCACAGAAATCCTGAGAAATTTCGAATTAAAACTCGCACTGACGATGCGGTCGTATATAGCCTTGTAGTTATAATATTAGAGCATTTCTAGTCCAAGGTGAAAGATGAAGGTCGACTTCGTTTATACGTTGCGTATCATTGCCGGAGTGCATAAAGCAGTGACCACATGGTAAATAACATTTTCCACTATACTTCAGTTAGGCTTAGGTTGTCCACATTGTGGGATGCCTTGCAGCACCGGCTTTCGCATATTCTTACTTATTATATGCGTAAATAAAGGCCTTCTGTCGCTTACTATTTTCGAGATATAGGGTGACAAATTACCGATTTCTGAATATGAATGGAAATATGTTGCGGCATTCAAAACGTAAAATGTAGTACTTTGCTATCAGTTAGCTCAAAAATATTTTTAAGCAATGATTGTTTGTATACTAAGCACTTTAAGAAAATTTAAAGCCCTGAATTATGAAAAATTTGCTTGACAGATATTAAAACGATATATGATTGCTGGAAAAATGTTTAATTTGAAATCAATAATAGCACTAAAAACCAAATAAAAGATTCGTTGTGACAAATCGAAAATCAATAAAATCAGAAAATCAAGTTTATATTATTGGTGAATATTATTCTCTTACGGAACTTGTAGTGGTCCTTTATTTACCTAGAAAAGGGATTGAGTCCTTTATTTACATAGAAAAAGGATTTTTAGAAATAGCAAATTTACCCTTTTGTGAATATTGGTAAAAATGGCAAAAATTTAAAGTCAAGGATGCATAAGTATCACCTTATTAAAATTTTAGATACTTTAACAACATATTATATACTTATGTGACACTTGGAATTCATATACATATGTATTAATAAATGATTATAATCTCCCCCATCTCACGCTGCTCCTATTTTATTCACACAAATAAGTGATATGAAGAAGATTGTTCAAGTACGTGTTATGTGTGAGGGTGTTCGTTTGATATATGTACTTACATACGAGTATATGCAGAATTTAAAAGACTTTCGTAGGAGATAACATATGATATATGTAAGTCATATCATAAGACCCATCTGCTTCAGGATTTTTTTTATTATTTAATTTAACATGGTATTAAATCAAGCTACGTTATTGCTTGCAGAAACTGTAAACAAGGTGGTGTCAGTGGAGTCTGCCTTCACATTTATTATGAAGACAAAACTGGTAATGGGAATGTGGAGAAAATTTATCTTGAGGAGGAAAATAGCAACATTTGGCACAGAGGATATCAAGAAAAGTGAGTAGCAAAGATATTTCTTTTTTTTTGCTATAATCTGATTAACATTTTGATTAATGTGATCATTATTGTCACCTTTAAAATGCAACATTTCTTTACGTGGAACATAGAACAGGTAGGCTATCTTAAGTTGGTAGCCTTTCGTAATTTCTCTGATGTTTATGTGGTGATTTTTTTTCTCAACCAGAATATTTAAAACGCAAACCGGTTACCTAAATTTCATTCGTTTAACTTTATTCCGATTGTATGAACATTTCAATTTTTGAAGAACCTGTTTCACCATTTATATCACGGCTATTAACGGCATTTCTAGGGTTAACATTTTTTTACAAAGTGTTACCTATAGTCCCTGTTTTGGTTTATGTTCTAAGAAGGCATTTCGCGGAATAATCTTTGAAACTTTGATTGTACCATTTCTAGTTCAATTAACACAAGGACAATTTCTGCTACCCTTCACTATTTCTGGCGTTGGCAGTACATAAAAAAAATTTCCAAAAAAATCCCGCAATTTTTATTTGAAAATCATTTTGCCTGCGGTGCTATAGTTCACAGCAACTTTACTCTGCGAACAAGTATTGAATATTTACTCGTTACAGATTCTACTATTTCTTCAAGTATTAGAAATGGAATTTTAGAATTTTTACGGATCTGAAACTATGAATACATTTAAACACACTACGATATTAATAATAGCAACATTGCATTTTAAAAATCTCTTCCTTTATATATCTGAATAGATGTTCACATGTAGTGTATTCAAAACCTAAACTGGTTAACCGCATTCCGGTCGGTTAACCGTGTCTCAGTTTTCTAAAAATTGCTATTTTCGAAGAACCGGTTTCACCTGTTATTTCAAGTTGATTGACCGGGTTTTTCGGTTTTTACACAACTGATTTAACACCGCAGAATTACACACCTAAAGTCTTTTTTATAGCTCATTATGATTACTGGCCCCATCAGACACAAAAGACTTTGCCAATGAATTACTTCGACGAAAAATTGCTGAAATTGGTTGTCCAATGGCATTAGGAGTCATATCTGCCAACTCCGATTTAGATCTAAGTTCTGGATCTAATGACAACAAAGGTGGTGTGTTAGCTGAAATGCATAAAACACACTCAAAAACGAAATATAAAACGTCCAAAGAAATATTTGCACAACGATGATTGAGTAAATCAAATGTGTATGAGAAGGGTGGGACATGTAAAATTTGGAACTTGAACCTCTCGGTATTTCGAAGCAGATGACCCATTTCAACTCTATGTAGTCACAGATTATTTGTTAAAGGCTTGACATTTTCAAAATGGGTCGCTTTACGCTCTAAAATATATTGGGAAATATTAAACACTTTCTTCCAAAGTTCTGAGTCTTCAACTCAAACTGCCGGAAATCTACGAAATAAATTCGACTGAAATAGAGTTCCGTCAACACATTAACAAAACTCGCCACCGTTCGCAGAACTGAAAATTTCTCGCACTTCTTTTCGCAAACTTTTGAGCGTTTTACGGAAAAATCATGTTTCCCAATGAAGCTCATTTTCACCTCAGGGATTACGTTACCAAACAAAATTGTCGGAATTGGGACTCGGAATATCCACACGTCGTCGAGGAGACTCCGATGCATCCACGATTGATTGTTGGGTGCGGGTTTTGGCCTGGCGGCATCATAGGCCCAATTTTCTTCGAAAATGAGCATGGAGCCGCCGTAAACGTTAATAAAGGGTTAAGAACAGGGCGACTGTGTACGCACTGTGTTCACAACCCGGATATTCAGCCGAAACCTGTTAGTCTATGGGCTATTTGAACCCATTAGACTATTTTCTCTGGAGCGCCATAAAATATAATTGTTACACAAACAATCCCGGGTCCTTTGACGCCTTAAAACGCGAAACAAATTGAATAGATAACCAATAAAATCATAATTTTGAAAAAAGTGTCTATTAGTATTTTTTTTAGAGCGAAATTAAATTCAAAATTTAGTTTCCTATTACATCCAATGAAAGAATAGGCTCACACACTTTGATTGGGACCTGCAGTTTTACACCTGTTCTGAACGGTATCTTGTCAAGCAATTCCATGGCTGTGCACTCGATAGTCGATATCACAATTCAAAGCGACGAAATAAAAAATAAACGATGTTTATAAAACGCATAGTTGTTCATTTTGTCATGAAACCCGAAACCGGTTATTCACCGTTTTCTGCACCTCGGTTTAACCGACAACCGGTTTCGCCAAAATCGGAATATTCGAAGAAATCGAAAACCGACATTTTTGAAAAAACCGTTTTTTTTTTAATACACTAGTTAAATTCTAATTGACTTTTCTGTTCAACAAAAGGAATAATATTGGGAGTATCGTTAAAAGAGAAACACTTTCTAAAATTTGGTTTAATGAGTAAAAATCAGATTTTACCCCAACAAAGTATTGGATATATAAGTATACAAGTTGGGACAAACGCAATCACCCAAAGTTCTTTTGCTGTAATTGTTTTAATGAAAATGTTTGGTACTGCTTGTGAAATTTGTTTACTTAATCCATTCGAATTTATGCCATCAAGTTAATAAAATGATAACGGCCAAGTGGCCGCCGCCAGAGTTGACGATCATTCGGGCTCGTTTTATGGCATTTCCATCACTCTTGTCAGGAATTCGGTTCTCGCATTCTTGGCGCATATTCTCCTTAAGGGCTTCAAGATGTGAGGCTTGTTGACGTAAACCCGTGTTTTTAAAAAACCACATAAAAGGTAGTCTGTAGCGGTTAAATTGGGTGATCTGGCCTGCCAGTGCAAAGTCGACACGGAGAGGCTTGTTTCGGAATATCTGTTGTGGCTCAAGCAGTGTGCACCGGTGCAGCGTCCTGTTGAAACCACATGTTCTGCAGTTCCAGTTCAATTGAGCAAGAACAAATTCGGTAATCATGGCTCTATAGTGCGCGCCGTCCAACGTCGTCATATGGCCCGCTGCGTTCTCATAAAAATAATGGCCCGATGATTCCTCCAGCGTATACTGCACATCACGCAGTAACTTTTGGCGGATGTAATGGTTCTTTGTAGGTGATACACAGATTTTCGGTGCCCCTGAAGTGAATATTTTGTAGATAATCAGCTTTCAACGAAGAACGTGTGTGTTGGTTTTTTCAGTTAAGTTGGTTCTCGAATCGAAAAAGTTTTCACTTGGAACATGAAACAAAAAATACCATCGTTTCTCGATTTGTTAGTAGAAAGTGTTTCTGTATATCAATGCGAAAACAGGAAACACTGGTGACGTTTTTATTGGAATATTCCAAGAAAACTGTCAAGTAATAAAATCATATAAACAAACAAAATATGCTATTGCGAAAAAGAACAGCGAGCGGAAGTTGTTTTCAGGGATTCCCACTGCTCCTTACAATTTGTGTTGGAATTTAATGCTCCAAACTGTCTTTTGAAAATTCCAAATTAGTTGACATATATTCAACTATATTTTCTTTCGGCTTCCCGTAACATTTTTTAAAAATTAATTGAAATACATAACATAAATTATATAATTCTTATCTTCTCCACTTAAATATAAATTCTTAATTTCTTTAAAAACCTTTTTGTAGAAACAATAGCCTCGTTCTTTTCATCCAGTATATACTAATAGTGTATATTGATCGAAAAGGACACACCGCCTTTAACCAAAATTAAGTTGACAGCACTTTTGTCGACTGCCAATTGTAGCAGTTGAAAAATAGAAGTATTGAACATGTACCCGAATGTATTTGTTTCTTTATTTGTCACTTTAGCTGTGTCAGAGCTTCTGGCCTCGAACATACATGTTTGCCGACAAATCGAGAGAACGGTAGTTCAAACCTCAGAGAAGGCACAAAATTAAAATGTTTTTAAAATTTTTTCTCGTACTAATTACTCAATCTTTTAACATAATTATTCATTTACCAGCAATATTAAAAAAATAAAATCATTAAAATATAGTTAAAAATTAAACATAAAATTAAAACGATATCCGACGTAACCAGGATTCGAACCGAAACCTCGCGGTTGTTAGTTGCATGTGCTACCCATCATGCCACCTTTGAATTTCAAACGGTGAGACAATACATGAGTACAGTAACATTTGAGTATGTCTCAGGGAACGCTGAAAATCTTGAAACTAAAAAATGTTGACAAGTTCACATTTTCATTTATTTTATTTTTTTTGAAACCCGACAACTCTACTATCCACTGCTCGACTTATAGTGGAAAATTATCGACTCCAATGTATACACTTTTCATTTGTATGGGAAAACGCGTCTACTGGACGAAAAGAACGAGGCTAATATCAAAATTCGCACCGTTTTAATTTGTGAGTTATTTTGACGTTTCAAATTTTAAATTTTTCGACTCCTTACTTTTTAGAAACACTTTGTCTCGCATTTTTCCAATAAGCATCAAAAAAACCCTACGTCAGAGAAAGTTTTCGTAAAACAAATGTTGTAGAAACAGTCGCATGTAAGAAGCGATTTTTTGTACCGGATCGTAGCGTTTTTGTTTCAATACATATGTTTCATGTGAAAACTTTTTCGATTCGAGAACTACAGAAACGAGGTACAGGTTTCGATTTCGTCAGTAACTTCATTGTCCTATGCAGGCAACTTATTAACATAAATGTCATTGCCATCAAGGAATGTTCTTTCTCCAAAAATACACTTTTATATTTACCAAGGTTATATAATAATAATAGATGAGTAAAAACTAATTAGAAATATTTTCCAGCAAAAGACAAAACTGTGTAACAATTACATTTAATATAAGGAACATTTCTGCTACACCGCACTGTTTTCTTGTCTCGGTAAAAAATATAAAAATTGTTCTAACAAAATCGCGTGTATTTTGTAAACGCTTTTTGCCTGCGGCGCTCCGTGTTCACACGGCTTTATTTCGCAAAATTTATTTAAAATTTATTTCCAATTAGCGTTTTTGAAAATTATTTTATTTTAAACTGTTACAGACCCTATTGTTTCTTTAAGTGTTGTTTCCAATTGGGGCTTGCATTTATTTTAAATATGGGGTGTAATTTACTGTCTTCCGACTACCCGATTTTTCATTGAGTAAACTTTTATTTCGAACATCCGCCCCACCTTTGCCGTTCCATGACTTGGGCTGTAGTTTCTTAAGGTTTAGCTTCTTAACGCCATTAAAAGCTACAAAATCTACTAATTGTAAAATGACTGGTATTCAACCCTAATCTCATAATTCAAATATTTTTATATTTTCAAAATTCATATATTTTTAATATAATAATTCAAAATTCATATTGAATTGAATTGTGTGAATTGAATTGGTTAAATCACATTATTCAAGGTTTCAAGATGATGTGAGTTAAATTTGTTTTAACAATAATTTCTAAATTAATAACCAACATTTGTCGAACCAACCAACTTAGTTTAACCAGATACAGTTTCTTGTGTTCTAATTTAATATTCGATTGAGATTGCAGGGATACAAAAATGAAATACATATTTTCCATAAAAGCAATTTGTAAGTCGCCATTTAACCAGACAAGTGTAAGCAGCCAGGAAATGGGAGATATGTTGTTCAAATATCTGCAATATGTTTGCAGCTAAGACGTGCTTGTGCATTTTTAAAAAAATTTGGAATTTTTGTAATCAGTTTCCATACGTGAAGCAACAACCCAAATCAAAGGAGAGTGAGATGGCTGCTCTGGTGAGGATGTTCCAGTGGATTTTATAAATGAACTGTGTGTATATATTATTCTGTTTAATGTTAGTGGATTCTTGCAATGCATTTCTATATATTTTTAGACAATTTTTTTGTTTGAATCACCGTTCAATGCCGACCAGGACCAGGCAGGAGCAGGCAAAAGAAAAATTTTCGAAAAAAAAACCAAAATTAAAGAAAAAGTAAAGAATGTGAGAACATAGAAAATGCTCAGGCAGGAGGTTCAAATTCCCTATGTACCTTAAGTCGATATGGGACAAAAACAGAAAAATCACTCGATTTTTTTAAAAAAAAATTTTAATTTTGTTTTTAAAAAGCGAATCTTTTTTGCAAACAAATTTACATTATTTTTTGTTTCTTATTTGGAAATTTTATTTTCACCAGACCCGGTATAATATCCTATAGTAGGGTTGTATCGGTCCACAGACGCCGCACAGACGAAATATATATACGACCAAATACACGAGGAGAATACGTTTAACACGTTTCCGTTTACCACCCGTTTTTTCGACCCCAACGGCCTCATGCGTCCGATCGTTAAAAGATTTCTTGGTTTCTGAAATTGCCATATTTTTCTCGATTTTGGTTTTTTTTTTGTTTTTTGAGCTGTACCCGGGCTCATGCATTTCAGCAAAAAAATAGTACTTTTTCTTAAAAAATGCATTAGCTTTTAATAAAAGACCTTTTCGGGAAAATATAATACATATACATAAACATACATACATACATACATAGATAAATAATTATAAAAATACATTCTATATAAAAAATTTACTTAAAATAGTTTATCATTTAACAAAAAGTATATTTTCTTAAAGATTCATTTAAATTATCGTATTTTCCAACGGGCGCCTTAAGCATGTTGGAACTAACTAGCGAACGGAATTTCGTTCCAACCGGGTCTCCGAGAAACCTCATGTGATTTTTTATTTCATATTTTTTTGTAGAGATTTTCATAGTACTTGTTATCTTACTGCTATACAAAAATCAAATGTCATCAAATTGTCTTCCTCCTTCATAATAGACCTTGCGAGATAACCCCAGACATTTTCGATAATGTTCAGATGTGGCGAATAGGGTGGCAAGTCAAGAATATTAACATTTTGGCTTGCAATGAACTCCTTTACTACTCTGGCGTTGTGCATAGGGGCATTATCCTGCTGCAATATCCAAGATATAGGACCAAATAGTTCGGCTGTGTTGTCGGTTCAAAAAACGCTTTTCTTTGCTCAGATCATGGAAATAATAGTTGTAGCCATCAGGTCCATCCAAATTAAACTTCTTCTCATCCGTAAATACAACGGTTCTCCAGTCATTTACATGACCTCTTGGCTGCACATCCCATACCATGTAGTCTCTTGCGAATTGCAGCCGCTTTTTCTTACGAGGAGCATTAAGTGGCGACTTTTTTTGTAATTTCAGGTGATTAGGATACTCACAGCTCTTAGTTACTCTGCGTAATGATGACTTGCTCACTTCCACTCTAGCTTGAGCTTTTATTTTTGACGAGGATAGGGCAGAATTAGAAACAATTCTGATGATTTTTCTTTTCTCATACGTATATAAAGACAATGAAACCCTTTCTTTAATTTTTTTTCCATTCCCCTCAGGGTCCTTGATGTAATTGTCGATAACTCTTGGGCTCCGTTAAATTTTTTTAACTATTGCGCGGTTAGAAAATCTTTCAGAACGGTAAACATCGATTGTAGTTTCTTCCGTTAGATTTAAAATTTTTTATTTTCCATTTTGACAAGTAACAAAATTAAGATGTAATAAGTTGTAATAAACAAACGCTCCCTACAAAAAATCATCGCTTATATTAAAGATAATAAAAAAAAAATAATAAAGTGCCTTTATTCAAGTGAACGAAAAAAATAGCACATTTTTGGACTTTTTTTATAAATTGCTCAAACAAAATTCCTTAGTAAAGAAACCAATATTATTATATTTCAAGACGTCTAGCTTCCATTTACATTGTAAAATTCTGCAATCGATTACAAATTGCAAAAGATACAGGCAGCTGAATATGGAATTTTAGTGCCTTTAAATAAGTGAACCGGAATGTATGTACCAAAGAAATTTTTTTTACAATCAAACGAAGGCACATATGAATACATGCATAAACCATCATTCTATTTAAGCCTTTTACACTAGTCTACATGGCATAACGCTAAGAAAACGTATACAACGTTTATGATAAAATAGTGACATATTTTTTATTTTATGTTATATTTATTTAATGTTATGAAAAAAGTGAAACTCTTTGAACTGGGTTAATTTTTGTTTGTTGAAATGTTGCACTCCAAATGTGCAAAAAAATGTTTAAATTTCTCACCTCTCTAGGAGTGACGGTGTTTGGAAGTTATCCCTTAAAAAAGTAGGTTTCTAGATTCTCTTAAAGGCTTCTAATGCATTTCAAACAGCATTATTTTTGAATCTGTGTTTTCTCATTTATTATTCGAAAAATTTTAAAAGGACTAAGATATCTACATTCATTTGTTTTTGTATGGACTTTCATTACACTGCTTATGTGGTAATTTATGTGAATACAACGTTCCTAAACAAACTGACGGTTTAATATTTATTTGCGAAAGTGCATCCTATTTAAAGTGACCCAATTTTCTTTTTCCTAGTCATGATGATATACAATTGATTTAGATACCTTCACATGCGATTTGAAAGTTTGTTTTGAATGTAATGACATTTCACATCAATTTTCAGGCTACTAAACTTTTCATAAAGCAGGTGGCTTATAATCCGGCTGTAACACTCATACCTCAACAGTATGCTTAATATATTTGAAGAATCTAGGCCATATTTTAGGATACTAATTTTAAGTTCTGTCGTTTCATTCCATTTTGCTAGAAAATCGGAGAATAGATAGAGGAGAGGTTGAGATGCGTGAACAAATATTTTACGTAACATCCCTTGCCGAAACAATATGGATGAAATTTCATGTGTGTATCTAAGTAGTTGGTCTTCTTCCTTGTATCTCTCAACACATACCTAGTGTGGGCTTTGTGTCTTAGAATTTGTGCAGTTTTAGTTGGCATTCATTGAAAGGAATTAGTATTATTATCAACCGTTGGCTTACAGTACAAACAAATATATATGTCTTTAGAAATTGAACAAAAATTTTGTTTGAACTCTTGAATCCAATTAGCCACGAATTGAAGAAAGGCGGTTTACTGGTATCAATAACAATATTGTTAGAATAAATGTCTTTTATCTTTCTGTTGCATTTCACAGTTTATATAGCGGGATTATAGATGCGTTGGCGTAAACTCACTTTGATATTTTATAGAACAGGAGACTAAGTTTTCCATTTTTGTGGGAGGATAAGGACATACAAATTTAGATTGGCAACGACACAATTGTTGCAACCCGCAGTGGCTTAACGGGCTAGGCGCTGCTGAAGATGATGCTTCACAAACATCGAAACGATCGTCCAGCGAATGTGAGTTCGAATCCCACCCGCGGCATTTACATTTTTTTCACTAACCGGAGAAAATATGATCTCTTAGCCTTAAGGGGAAATTACAACCAAAAATATTTATATTTAGTAGGATCTTTTGCTAAACATCTTATACTAAAATATATATCTTTTATAAAATGACAGATCTTTTACTAAAATGGTTTGACATACAGTGTACAATACCGCGTTTGGATGCAGGGATGCAGGGTAGAAAAGTTTTCGATATCAAAACCTTCACACGACTAAGCGAAAGATATTACCTCATCAAGGAAAGTTATTTCCTGCCGAGGTTGGAGTTTATAGGGGTCCGAAAATTGCTCAATTAAAACTGGACGTGGCTATATAATAATATTCGAACAACATAATATTCGAACACCATCGTTATCCAATATATCGTCGGTTGTTTATTGTTTTGTCGTATTCGCCATTATGTTTTTTTTCGAGTTGAAATTGTGTCTACAGCTTTTTGTGGGTTCTCTTTCCGTTTCTGTTGTCAGATTTTTGACATATCTTATCATTACTGTGATGTTTGCCCTAATTTGATTTGTATATCCCTAAGAATTGTATATCCCTAATAGTGGTAAATTTGTGAATATTGGTATCTCCTCTTCAAGCAATTGGCGTTGACGACAAAACAATAATAACTAAGGCGACGATAGTGTGTTGCTTTTGCTCTAGTGTAGGAGTTTTGAACCAAGATGTTCGACAATAGGGGCGTTGTAATGGTTATTACATCAATTATTCAAATGCTTAATAAAAGAAAATAATACAAACATATATCACATCCTATAATAGAGTGCAAGAAATAAGAAGGGAATTAAATATTTCACTCCTTAAGAATCAGACCAAATCACAATCATATTCCTGAAACGTATCTGTAATGTTATTTGACTACATGTAGGTGACACTATAAAATTCTTTAATTTTACCAGGGTTTCATGATCCTAGATTTGAATTCAGACTTTGAAGTGTCGATTACACAGTGATGCAAAAAAGACTAAAGTAGAAATACCTGGGAAGTGATAGTATTTTTCTTGTTGGTATTGCCAAATTTGCTTGTGAAATTTCCCAAACATCCCCAAAATCTTGAAAGCCGGTTAAAACCCGGTTTTGCCTACCTTTACTCACTTACAAACCTGTTAGTTAGTTGATTATTATCAACCGATTATCATTTTCTCACCGGATTTAAAAAGAAGAAACTTAGGGATATATATGAACGTTATTTAAGAAAATATGAGAAGTCGGTGTGTATTTGGTTTTTTTTATTTGTTTGAATTTTTTCGCCATTTTTCAACTTCGGCGATGATTTCACACATTGTTTAATAAGGAACCATACTATTCTTCAATTTTTTCAAATGGGACGTTTCCTAATGAGTAAAACTCAGATTTGCTCTATTACACTGTCAGTAGGTGAAAATGACACACCAAAACGCCGAGACACGTCAACCTAATTTTGGATCGTAAAATCCAGTGGTGTACCCCGTATTGAAAATTTACCTCGAAATCACTAGATATTTCGATTTTGAATTTGTAGTAGATTTAAGGCGATTTTTGATTTTATTTGAATGAAAAACTTTCAAAACTTGTTTATTATTTATTTGTCAAAATTTATATCTAGAAATAATGGAAGTCCATTTTCAAGCGGACATGGAACTAAATAAATAAATAAATGATTTCCCATTACATCCCATGAAGGGACCGGGAAGAACTCCTCACAATCACTGAGCTGTGCGCTTTCCAGTTTTCACTCACTGATTGGGATCTACAGTTTTACACCGATTTCGAACGGTATTTTGAAAAGCTTTATCATGACTATATACTCGATAGTGTCGCCGTCACTATGCGAGGTGGCCGCCGCCGAAAGAAATTTTTTTTTAAGGTGGTCAGAGCAGGGTTCGAACCCAGGATCTCATGTACAAGAGCCGCCCACACTAACGATTGCACAACCGACGGCCACATGGAACTATATTTGATCTAATTTTGAATATTTTTAAAATTTTTTTGGATTTATTCAATTTTTGCTCTTTGTTTGTAATCGACCAACAGAAATCAGCAAGCATTGAGTCTATTCTTTTTCCAGCGAAACAGTCTTCGAATGCCATTATAGGTTGATGAAATCTTTCGCCAGTTTCGTCTGTGTCTGTGGGCAATTGTCGTTCGTAAAAATCGAAATGTGCATGTACCATGTTGATTTTCAACGACATATTAACGCCAAGTTTGTCGAAAGAATTTATCATGTTGTCAATGTAATTACGGTTACGATTTCTGCAAAGAACGTTTTCAATTACCGCACGAATTGAGTTCCATGGGTTTAGTTCAGTTTCATCTAACTGTTAACTACACCTGTTAAAAAAAAATTGATATAAAATATATTGCAGTCACACACTTTTGGTTACACAAAATTACCCCCTTTTAAATTTTCAATTGATAATTTTGGAAAAGCGTTGTATTTCTAGTATGGTAATGCATTTTCGTTAACGCGAACCAAACGCTTTAAAAAATTCTTTACAACTCCCAGCTTATTGTCTGAAGGAGGATCAATAGTGGACGAATTACATTAAATTCGCCAACAAGTTGCGAATCGCGTTTTTGCCAATTTTGTTTGTCGTGCAAAATTCAACCATTTACAAAAAATACACATGTACTTTGTATAACCAGTTTGCATTCCAGCTAATAGTGAAAGAACCTTAAACTCACAATTTACGCGCCAATTGTGTTCGTCATAACTGATGCTTTCCAGAATTAATTTCATGGTATCATACGACTCATGCATTCCAAGAGCACGCAACTATGGCACTGGTTTAACGCTGCTGTTTTCAAATAGCAAGACTACTTTTAAGCTTCTGGTTGAAGGGTCTATGAAAAGACGCCATAAAGATGGACTGTAGATTCCCATTTCATTTATTGTCGAGATACAATATTACATGCTGCGTCCTCGGATAGCACGAAATAAAGCATATATGGTTCTTGCCGGTATTTGTAAGATGTAACTTTTACACCTGGTACCAGCACGTTGACGCTTCTTAGTTCCAAAGCCAAAGTCATTGCATTATTTTGAGATTTATTACTTTCACGTAAAGTCACATAACCTGTAAAAAAAAGATACATAATTTGTTTCTGGGCTTTCCATAGCTTATGGCAGGGTAAACCATAATATACTTCGTCAGAAGCTTAAATATTACTATGGCTTTACTGATTCAGCACTTCTACTTATGATGATTTACTTAAATGGCCGATACCAAAAGGTTGTGGTTGGTGATAAGGCATCAAGTCTTAAAAGTGTTACGTTTGGTGTCCCACCACGTTCTGGTTTGGCTCCGCTTGTAAATGATGTAAATTATGATATTCAATTTTATACATTAAGTCGAGTAGGATTGGTTGAGGATATGTGATGTCGAATGAATGAGGACTTAAATGAAATATGAAAATGGTCAGAGGATCACATAGTATTGCGAAACCTGGTGAAAACGTTGGTTCTACTAATTAATTGCTCTGATATTACCATACGTTAATTGCCTATTATCCAGCTTGAGAACACTGGTTTACAATATGTGTCCAAGGTCTAATATTTAGGGTTTAATGTTAGCTCCACTATGACTTGTAAAGATCAAATTAATAACTTGGTAAAGAATGTATACTTTGTTCTTACAAATATAAGAATGTCCTCTAGCACTTCCACTGAGATAAAGAGACGAGTAGTAGTAAAGAGTAGTTCAATTGATATTACCCCTAATAAACTATGTTGAGAAGGTTTATAGTAATTTTGACTGCCAGTCATACCACAAAGTACTGTTATCGTTGAATAGTGCGACGAGATGTGTTTATGGCATTAGCCGATTCAGTAGTATATCAGCTTGGAGGAAAATGATTCTTGGCTGCGATTTAGCGGATTATCCGAAGATGCGAAACGTACTCTTCTTACACAAACTAATTCATGCCGAAACACCATTATATCTGTACAAAAATATTATTTGCCCGGTTTTCTCGTAATTTGACACTCATAATACCTGAGCACACCAACGCCATCACACTCTGGAATACCTTGACTCCGGCAATAAACTTCATATCAAGAAACAACAGTTTTAAAAATGCCATCATCGATTTAATGAGTACCTAGCTCTGTTACAACTTATATATTTTTATATATATGTATATATATATGGTTTCCCGTCACATCCCATGAAGGGATTAGGGAGAGCTTCTCACAACCAGTGAGCTGTGCGCGTCCCAGTATTATACTCACTGATTGGGACCTACAGTTTTACACCGGTTCCGCACGGTATTTTGAGAAGCTTTTTCATGGCTAAATACTCGATAGTGTCGCCGTCACTAAGCGAGGTGACCGCCGTCGAAAGAAATTTTTAGGTGGTCAGAGTAGTCAGATCGAACCCGGGTCCTCATACACAAGAGCCGCGCACACTACCATTGCACCATTTATATATTTTTATACTTGCTAAATATCTTCGTATCTTTCCTTCTTCCGTACTACATTCTCCCATTCAGTATTTCTTAACTCTCGTATACTTCCTTGAAATTATTAGTTGTAATTTAATTTGACTCATAATGAGTAAATTTAGTTTTAATTTGTATTGTATTTTAATTTGTATTTTATAAATATATGTATGTCTGAATAATGACTTCCAAATATGACATCCTATTCAACTATAAAAGAATTGTATTCTTATTGTTCATACAATCAAGTAGATAAATAAATTGATAATGCAAATCGATGAACGCATTTCGCTCTTATTCATAATTAAGTGAAGGAATCTGATTTTGACAACAATACTGATTTTTTGTTTCAATGAATTCGGATAATCGTACGAGTACTGAATGAATTTCAAAATTTTGCTAGAGGATATGTACGGAATTCTTTGGAAGAAACCTTGATGACTTTTATGATTCTCAGAATAAAAAAAATATGATTATGAATGCTATTTATATATGACGGTAGCAAAGTAATGAGCGCTCAAAAATCTGCCTAGGCGCTGCATTGATGATCGTGTTCATTTGCGATAGCTACTACGTTAACAGTAAACAAAAGTGAACTTTTTTTTTATTGATGTGTGTTATCCCGTTGGCTGCCTGTTACGAATGATTTTTTTACAGAAATTCCACGCACATTTGTAAGTGCCCATTATTTAGAACATTTCCACAAATTTGAAAAGTACACGTGCGTGAATAAAGTCATAATTAATGCTAAATGAACACAGATAAATGAAATTTCTAAACCCTGGCATCAGGAGGCTGAAACAGGTAGATATGCCACCCTTAAAAGTTGCGTCCATTCAGAAGTACCTGTCAGTAAAATTGAGGATACAATTTTTTGCATGGTATTTAGAGGTGTTCACTGATCGATTTTTGCCATTCAACAAGTGTCTACGAACGCGGAAAGTACTAGTACAAATCACAATAAATTGAATTAAAGTGTATATAATCCTTTCGAAATGAGTGACTGTCGAAATAGAATTAATTAATTTTACTACAAAACCAGCAAGTAGACGAAACTTTTCCCGTGGAACTGCAGAAAATTATGTGAAATAAATACTTCTGTTTGCCAGTTATAAAAGACATATGGTGGGTACCAAATAATATCTGCATATCATGCAATACTGCTTTAATGAAATGGTTCAAAGGATTATGCGATATAATTGTATTCGGGGTCCCAATGATATGGATAGATCCCCAAAGTCATAGTATAAGTACTAATAACTGTTGCCAATTACTATTATCAAACTACATAAAACAGCCATTTATTTCACAAGTGTGGCGTGTGCTCAGCTACCAGTACCTCACTCAGACAATATTCCGGTGCGAAAATGTCCAAGTTCAACGGCAGAAAGTATTGCACCAACAGTTAATTCCGTACCTGAATCTAAAACCAAACCCAGTGTGATCACATTCAGATTTATCAAGCGCGTCTGAATACGATGGTACGACAACTAAAATTGGCTTAGAGAGAAGCTGCTTGCTTGGCCCATCAACTTCGATCGGTTAAAAACCTGGCAAAGAACGTAAAAGTTTATAGATGTCGAAAAAGACAGGAGGAGTTATTAGACCTTCTTGAAGTTAATGAAGATAATACTTTCGTTTACTGTAAAAATATACATGGATTACTTCAGTATATCGTCGCCTAAAATGCAAAAGACCGCTACACTTTTTAACTTTTTACAGGAGAAGGAATAAACGTTTTAAATTAAAGACTACTTAAAACCTATAATCCAAATTTTAGATTCAGGCTTAGAAAATAAAGGCGGATTTGATTCTGAGAAACAAATTAATGGAAAAAGGTAGTTTTTAAGAAATATTTATAACGCTTATTCAGTCTCCTGTATAAAACTAAAAAGTGTAGTTACGGGCGTTTGCATTTTAGGAGACGATACGAATATAGAGTACAAAACAGAACAATGGCGCTTGTTTATAAATTCTTCGAAGAAAAGCTTGAAGGCGATATTACTATTTAAAGATAATACGATAAATCCTGTTCCTGTGAAACACTTCCGATCTTAATGAAATTAGGTATAAGGCTTCACATTATCGCCAATCAGCCATTAAAACAAGTGTGAATTTGCCATGCCCATTTTGGTACCAACCATACAAAAGTTATTTGGCCGTCTGGTTGTTCGGCACGAGAAGTCTCGCAAAACCGAACCCATCTTTATGAAAGCTTGTACTAGCCAACATTTAGTCCAAAACCTCTCTTATAGAAAAAGAGCGGTTTTGCCACACCCACTCTGGTACCTCTCATATAAAAGTTGGGCGGATGACCGGTTGATCGACACGATAACTTTTGAAAACTACAACCGATCTTAATAAAATTCGGTACTAGGTAATATTTTGCTAAAAGCTACTATGTAATTAATATCTGACTATTGTGCCACGCCCAGTTTCGTACCTCCCATACCAAAATTGGGCGTATTTCCGGTTTGCCGACTCAATATCTCCAATAAATCATAACCGACCTTAATAAAATTTGATACTGACCAAAATTTCGGCAACAACTTGCCATGCCCATTTTTCAAAAAAAATTCCCTAAAACCACTTAGAATCCTAACAAATTTGGGTATTCAATATTATTTAGCTCAAAGTCAATCTGCTAATATATATGGTCACTTTTGAGTATGGGCGTTTTTTTCACCGAACTCCCAAGGAGTGGAAGACTTAGGGTGGGGGTCTGCTTACGTCGGTTCACCCGACTGAAACTTATGTACAGGTTTAATTCTGAGAATCATAAAAAAGTCATCAAGTTTTTTTCCAAACAATTTTGTACACATCCTCGAGCAAATATTTTGAAATTCATTTCGGCACGATTATCCGAATTCATTGAACAAAAAATCAATATTCTTGTGAAAATGAGATACCTTCAGTTAATTGTGAATAAAAGCGAAACGCGTCCCTCGATTTTCACGATCAATAAAATTCGAGTTTTGTTGCGGTTTGGATTTTTCATGATTTTTAAAATTACAAAATTTTAATTTGTTAATCAAAAAATAATTTTTTTCCTTCATATACTTCTTTATAACTGCAAAACTGTTGCTATGTGGAGAAACGATATAATTAATAATGAAATTATAGTTCTTAATATTTTTAAGTTTGTTGCATCAAAATTGGAGTAGTCCTTCTCGAGTTATTTCAAATAAAAGAGCCCCAAACGTGACAAAATTTCTCCTATATAATACTTAGTAAATTAAATTTCATTTTATGTCCAAAGAAACGTCTGCATCAATGACGCCGAGGGCTATAGCCTCTTTCCCCAGATACCACAAATATCTGGTAAACTTCATTACCATTGTTTTCGACAATCACGGATCCAAATCGGTGTATGAGTGAAGTGTTTTAAAAAGTCCTGATTTGTCCCTTAGACAGCTTGAGTACATCCATACCAGACTTTAATGTACACGGCATTAACTCACACATCTCGAATTCTTTTCCATTGTTATTTTACCAGTTTAAATTGGTCTCTGAACAAATTTTTAATGAGTATATTGCCTTGGACATCCATCGTGCGTGGTGAATGGGTATGAGTTCTTTAAAGTTGTATTCGCCCAAGTCACCGACAAGGAATAAAACAACTAGTTCTAATAGTTCCTTATAATTACTTAGTCCTTGCACCATTTAGCGCAATTATTAATTTCAAAGGCACGATCGCATCGCTCACTCCAGTTTCAACTGAATTTTGATCTTTTTTCCCATATTTGCTGGAAACCCCGAAACAGAGACACATATGTCGCAATACGTCAGTTCGATCCCTGCTCTGACCACGTTACATTTCTTTTGACGACGGCCACCTCGCTTAGTGACGGCCATACTATCGAGTAGTAAGCCATGAAATAGCTTCGCAAATACCGTTCGAAACCGGTGGAAAACTGTAGTTCCCAGTCAGTCAGTGAAAACTGGAAAGAGCACATCTCAATGATTATGAGAAGCTCTCCCTTATCCCTTCATGGGATGTAATGAGAAAATGTTTTTTTTTTTATTTATCTTCGAACACCCCTCTTAGCATAAATTCGTAGATGTGATGTCTATTCTGCAGATAGAACAATTCTCTCTCTACTAGATTTTCAAGTAAATCTGCACCTTCTGCGAATTCAACGGTGTTTGAAAATGTCGTTTCAAAAGACATGGCTTCAACTCGATTCGAACTATTCCATTCTACCAATAGTTGGTGAACGGTCGCAGCAATGTTTTTGACATTTCCACAATCTAGTTTTAACGCCTAACATTTGGTCAATATCGCCATTAGTTGCAATAACTGAAAGGCGTAAAATTTTATTCTTTCCTGTAATATCTCCCAGTATTTTGCCATCCCAATGCACTACAAAAAATTTACCTTCTTTCAACTGTAATGGACAAATGTGGGGGGAGCAGCATGATATTTGGGTTGAAAAAATAGCACTAAATTCCAAAATCACCTATTAAGGAAATAATTTCGCAGAGGGCCCGGGGGCTCGGGAGACCCTGCGTACGTGCCTGGTAAGTTTGTGGATACAACAATAATGGGGTGACTCACAAGTTGTACTGAGCGTTCTTCTTTCCATTTTGCCCCAAATTTCTTTCTTACAAACTTCAAAACGCTTCAACCTTCCGAGCTCTTATTTTTGTAAATTTTTTTTACCTTTACCTCACACATTTTGAAATAGATGAGTTTTCAATTCTGCCAGGGATTGAGGGCCCACCTTAATGTATGTCTGTTTAAACTTCCTAAGCATTACCACTGATATTCATTATTTCATCAAATCGTATTTTACTAAAAAACGTTTTATCAGCAAAATATTTTTTATTATGCGTTCAAAGTTACCATTTCTAATGTTTGTCATGATAAAATGTTTATCCTAGTCTAAGCACCATTTCCAGGGGCACGTTAACCACATCCGTCATTTCGATTTTAATTTACCGATTTCTAAAATGTATTTGCATATATTTAATAACCAATAAAAATTATATTATTGAAATGAGAAACACATAAAAGCATTTATCGCTTAACGTTGGCGATGTAATTGACTCAGCCATGACATGCAGCTCCTCTGCGCAAGGATAAGTGTTTTGGTTGTCATTTAATTATTGAAATATAATCATAAGTCATTTATATATTTGTCAATCTCTCAAACATCATTTCATTTGCACAATTAAAGGATAAAACATTTATCAGATTGAAAATAGTTACGAATACTGTGAATGAATGATGATGATGTCGATATTATTTTATGTGTTTTATGTAACATTTTCATTTTCATTGTCATTTGTCTACACTTATTACTTTATATTGTCATTTACAACGATTGACAGTTGACATGTCTGATATTGATGCATGAGATTTTCATTCACGGTACATTCTTTGTATGAAATTGACGTTGGTTCGCTGTATTCGCACTGCGTAGCTTTAAATGTGACTATAAGTGAGTGTAAACAATTACGAGAGCAATATATGTTACAGACATAATGTGTCGCACAGTGTCGCGATCGATGGTTAGAGCCAAAGAATAATGGCGTATTCACGATTTGTCGCAGTAAAGTTGCGAAGTGTGGTGTGGTTGCATATCGACGTTGCATGTTGGAAAGTATTGCTTCAATAATACCAGATAGCGGCAATGGCTCAAACCAACCAACAAGAAAACAGCAACGGCGTTTCGTTTTGTGCATTACAATTGTAGTGAAAATACACTACAAATATATACGAACAACTAAATATAATAGAAAGTCCAAAATACGTTTAATTTCACAGTTTTTCATCAAAACGACATGAAGTCAACAATTTGTATAATTCCATTTGCAGTACATAAGTTTCAGTAGGATGAACCGACTTAATCATACCCTCACCCTTAGTCATCCATTGTGTGGGAATTCTGTTACAATCGCACATACTCAAAAGTGACCATATTCAATAGCAGATTCACAGTGCACTAAATATTATTGAATACATAAATGGGTATTCAATTATTGAATACAAAAATTGTGTGGCCGTCGATGGTGTAATGGTCAGTGTGCCCGGCTCTTGTACATAAGATGCTGGGTTCGAACCCTGCTCTGACCACCTTCAAATTCCTTTCGGCGGCGGTCACCTCGCATAGTGACGTCGACACTATCGAGTATATAGCCAAGAAAAAGCTTCTCAAAATACCGTTCGGAATCGGTGAAAAACTGTAGGTCCCAATCAGCGAGTGAAAACTGGAAAGCGCACAGCTCAGTGATTATGAGAAGTTCTCCGCGGTCCCTTCATGGGATGTAATGCGAAACCATTTATTTATTTATAAATTAGTTAGGATCCTAAGTGGTTTTGGGGAATTTTTTTGACTACCAACCAAAAGTGTGCATGATCAACAAATTTGAATACTTCAAGTTGTTGCCAAAATGTTCATCAGTACCAAATTTTATTAAGATCGGTTATGATTTATTGGAAACATCGAGTCGGCAAACCGGAAACACGCCCAACTTTTGTATGGGAGGTACGAAACTGGGCGTGGGACAATAGTCAGTTTTTAATTACACAGTACCTTTTAGCAAAATAATAGCTAGTACCGAATTTTATTAAGATCGGTTGTAGTTTCCGAGAATTATCGTGTCGATCAACCGGTCATCCCCCAATTTGTATATGGGACGTATCAAAGTGGGTGTACCAAAACAGCTCATTTTCTATAGGAGAGTTTTATGTGGCCAAATATTAACTAGTATAAACATTCATAAAGTTTGGTTCGGTTTTGCGGGGCTTCTCATGCCGAACAGGCAGATGGCCAAACAACTTTTGTATGGGAGGTACCAAAATGGGCGGGGAAAAATCACCCTCGTTTTAGTTTGTGATTGGCGTTTGATAACGTGAAGCATTATACCTAATTTCATTAAGGTCGGAAGTGTTTCACTCGATTTATCCCCTGTTTTGTATGGGAGGTACCAGAATCGGCGTGACAATCTCGCCCATTTCCTCCAGTTAAGTAGGCATTTACAGATTATTAACCGCTGTGCGAGTTGAAGCTAATCACATTTACCAGAGGAAAGGTTTGAAAGAAATATGTTTTTGTGCTAAATGTCTCGATTTGTATGGGAGGTATATGTGATATAGAATTGGTATAAAGTCTTTATTTTGGACATAGCCATTGTGATCAAGAAATTTGAATACTTCTCGAGGAGTAAATCCGTTTAATATTGCCCGTTCGTAGTAACTCCCACTTTCAAAAAAGGGTGCCTTAATTAGAATGTTTTCGGTAACATCGGTGCACCTACAAATATGACTCCTAATAAGACTGATTAGGTGTATGTCTATTCTGCAGATTCATGCTACTTTATAGATCTCTTGATTCGAATGGAATTTTAAAAAATTAGTGCTAGAGGTTCTGTACAGCGATGTGCATGCCCTCAGCATTCTCTTTTCAAATTTTCTGGGGCGTTCTATATATGATGGCGAGATATTGTACCATATTGGACAAGCGTTTGTTAGAATTGGCCTAATTAGGGGTTGATACGTAATGACTTTAACTTTGATATGCATTAGCTGAGATGAAAACATTTTCTTATATTAATGAAATGTGTTGTTCGCTTTAACTATTTGAACATTGACGTGTTTGTCAAAGTATAGAAATCTGTCAAGATTTCTATGAATTTTCACTCATATATTCTACTCGTTGCTGCCGTTACATTAGGTCGAACCTCCACACGTTTCATGTTTTATAGCTGTTTAAAGTTGGTCATCTGCAGCATTTTTGTGAAGATATACCTGTGTTAATGTTAGAATAACTTTTGAATGCGATATCAGATCTGCCATTTGTATTTTTTATTCCTAAAGTGAATGTTAAAACCTATCAGGCGATACCATGATCGTTACAATCTGATATCGCATTCAAAAGTTAGAAAATGAACTGTGTGGAGTTTCGACCTAAAATTAACGTCTTTATAACGGCAGCAATGAGTAGAATATATGTATGAAATTTCATAGAAATCTAAGAGTATCAAGTTTAAAAATATGGCTTTTGGGTCGATTTTTTCGTTTATATACAAATTTTAAAGTGAAAAATTGCGGGCTCGATTTTGATTTTAGAACCATGGTTTCTTGCGAGATATAAAACCATTATAGTCGGAAATCACGCACCGATCAATAGAAAAGTGTAAGCCTACTAAGATGGAATAAAATAAAAGAATTACAAAAATGGGTCTAATAAGCATAGTTGGTATCAAGTTGCCAACATGACTTCAGATCTTTAACCACCATAACCTGCTTAAGATCAGTGACGAGCAAAATGTAATAGTGTTTCATTATATTAACACCCTTGCAATAAACCTGCAGTTAGTAATAAATAATATTAAGCAGAAGCACTAAGTGTGCTGGTACCAATAAAAGATGTATTTTCAAATAATGGTGTTCCTAACCACTGTATAGTAGTACGGCGTCACATCCAGAAATACCACTATACACGAAATTTCAATTGAACTTCAAGCAATTGAATTACATTCATGAATAACACAGCAGTGATTGAAAAATACATTAACGAAGAAGATAAAACATGTTGAAAACTTTTAAACCGTACACATTTTAACACTTTAATACAAAAACATGCGTGATTAATAATATGTGACAGACAAAAATATATGGAACAGTTTAATATGAATACTGAATAATATGATTACCGAACAACGCAATTTTAATGGATTTTATTAACAGTATTTGGAGATTTAAATGATAATATACATACGATACAGTCCACCTGCACGCATGATTTACAAGCAACTCTGTTTGTATAATAACATTACTCATACGCTTATATGTCATAAACCATCGTAGCATTATAATTTTGCTCCGTAAAGAATGAATATATTTTAATGATGTTGTTTGTTTAATGACATAAGTGAATTGAAATATGTGATACAGTAAATGAATTATGTGGTACAAAAATAAAGTATAAAGTATAAATGAAGTATAAATGTCTCAATCACACGGTTTCCCATTACATCCCATGAAGGGATAGGGGAGAGCTTCTCACAATCACTGACCTGTGCGATTTCCAGTTTTCACTCACTGATTGGGATCTACAGTTTTACACCGATTCCGAACGGTATTTTGAGAAGCTTTTTCATGTCTAAGTAATCGATAGTGTCGTGGGATCTACAGTTTTACACCGATTCCGAACGGTATTTTGAGAAGCTTTTTCATGTCTAAGTAATCGATAGTGTCGTCGTCACTAAGCGAGGCCACCGCCGTCGAAAGAAGTTGATGGTGGTCAGAGCAGGCATCAAACTCACGCTCTCATGCACACGAGCCGCGCACACTACCATTTCACCACCTACGGCCACAATAAAGAAATAACGAAACATTAATAAATGAAATGAATTAAAGCGGACCAAGATGGCGTACCACAAGCCAGATATTGCATTAATGGGTTTAGAAGTTCAATTATCTGTTTTAAAAAACAGTGTACAAATGACATGTACAAATAATGCTGAAGGTTCTGGACGGCCAATTAAGGTCAATACACCCGAAAATGTCCAAAAAAAATCCATGATATGGTGCTGGCCGATCGAAGAGTAAAGGTGCGTGAGATTGTTGATACCATAGGCGTTTCATGTGGCAGTGTGGTTTCGATTTTAAATGATCACTTGGGTTTAAAAAAGCTGTCTGTAAGACGTTTGCTCTCAATTGACCATAAACGTAATTGTGTGACAACTTCAAAGGATTGTTTGGAGTTGTTTAATTGGGGTACAAATTGGTACCTCATCTGCCATATTCTCCGGATTTAGCCCGCAGTGACTATTTCCTATTTCTAAACGTTAAGAAAAGGCTCCGTGGAAAGAGATTTAGCTCCAACGATAAAATTATTGATGAAACGGAAATAACTTTTTTATGGACCTCGAAAAATCCTATTTTTGGAAGGGATACAAAAATTGGAAAAACGTTGGACTGTAGTGTATTGACCTAAAAGTGTATTGACCTAAAAAGAGATTATGTTGAAAATTTTTTTTTTGCAAATGAAAAATGTATTTCATTCACAACGACACGGATTTATTATCCGCCCTCGTAATATAAATATAATTTCGTTTTTTTTTCTTCATATAAATATTGACCAAAATTAACAGCAACAGAGATTAGCTCGACCATAGAATCGTCTATCGGCCATGTTAATTCCCTACTTGCCATATTGCCAGCAACCGCAATTAAAACTACTCCGCCTCTGGATATTTTGGAACTAAGAGAATAATCATTCCGACAAACGTTATAATAAGAGTCAAATAATTTTGAGTTAAGAAAGTGAGACGTTAACCATGTTTCAATACGAGCAACATTGTTGAATTCAGACAAACCAGGTCGAGATAACAAATCATTTGTCTTTGTCCGCAATCCATCAGCATTGTGAAAATAAAGAGAAACATGATTGTTGAAGGTTAAGAAATCTAAGCAAAATTTGCAAACTGTTAAACAATAAAGCAAATCTTCAACGAATGTTTTTCAACACTAAATTTAACTGTTACAACAGACTAAAAGAAACTCAGAAATGTGGAACGGGAATATATGCAAAAATTCGAAATTTATTTTTCTGTTGCAATCAAGTTTGTCAAAAGCAATTTTCTGTTACAGAGAGTTACAGAGAGTCCATTATGTGTGCAAGTTTGTTTCAACCTTATTTTTCCGCTGGGATGTTATGCAAATTCAAGTGCAACTAAAAATATGATTTAAATTTTTTTTTTTTGTAAAATGAATATAATATAAGCTTTTTCACACAGATGAATAGATTTAAGGGCATGTATGAGGGTTCAGAGATTGCATTTCGTTGTAGATATGTAACATGTATAAAAAGTTACTGAAAGCTGAAAAAGCTGAAGGGAATCGCTGGTATCAAAGAGTAATTCAAGGCAACTTTTATCCCCAAGACATTAGGAAATACGTGTTTACATTAGATATTTTGATGCATTGTAGCATACATTTGCATTTGAATTTTTCAAATTCAATCCTTCCTAGCATTTGATAAATGTGTTACCATGAATTTTTTGTTGGCTATTTTAATGTATATGAAAGGAAAAGACTTGAGATATTTTAAATATTTATTAACATTTGAGTTGGATGTTAAAATGCTGCAACTCAGATGTCGCTTGTTATGCTCTATTTAGTATTAAGTTATTCATTTAGGTAAAATAAACGACGAATAAGAAAGGGGGTTTTATCACAAGATAGGATAAATTTTTGCTACATGTACTAAGATTTCCGAACAGGAACTAAAAAAAACTAAAAAATATTCTGAGTTTATTATAGAAAATGTTGCACGAACTTATTTGTTGAAAAGTTAACAAAATCCATCTTATTTAGCTCTAGGAGCTTTTTGGAACAAAGTGTTTCTTTTAAACTGAGACTATAAATATCTCGAAAAATAGCCACTCTACGGAAAAAATGTCCATAATCAAAATTTAATCATACCGCGGGGGAAATACATTAGTGCAAAAAAATAGTCCCGCACCCCCGGCTTTGTAGGTGGGGCGGGGGTAACTTTTAAACTAAGATAGGAAGCCATTTTTGTTATTGCAGATATTCTTAACAATTTTATTAACAATCATATTCTTAAACAAAGTACTATTTCTTAAAAAAATACCATATCTTAAAGAAGTACCTTCCTTAGTTTATAAAAAGTAAATTTTCTATCAGTTTGAGTTTATATTATTCGATCTTTCAATTGCTATATAATTGTTCCGTTCAAGATCAAGAACTATTAAAAAGTACTTTTCTATGAGAAGGTACATTTAATAGAAATATTAAAAAGAAATTAGTGAAATTGATCATTATGGTGGATGGTTGGGAATATAGCTATTTCAATGCCCGCCATGGCATATCATCAGCTCACTTCTCCACAAGTATTTAGGTATATCATCACACATTTAAGGAATAAACAAATCTCAACTAAGTGAGAATTGCCTCAACTCCTACTAGTGCGAAACTCTAACGCCTATCTTATGGCAATCGTTGTTTCTTTTTTGAAACAACAACATCTATGCAAATGTTGTAAATTTACATATTTCCATACCCCTCGTGGTCCTTGATGTAATTGTCGACAACTTTTGGGCTCAGTCTATTTTTTAGCTATTGCGCGGCTAGAATATCTTTCAGAACGGTAAACATAAATTCTAGTTGTTTCCGATAGATTTGAAATTTTTTGTTTTGCCATTTTGACTCGTAAAATGATTAAGATGTAATAAATTGTAATAAACAAACGCTCCCTACAATTTCAATTCAATTCAATTTCATTTATTCCAAATTTTCATATTATAAATTATATATATGTACTACACTACGACTTTTCTTATACGATTTCTAACATTGTATTTGTATTAAAAATAACTTATTGTATAACACGGAAAAATTGGGTAAAAAAACTTCATTTGATTATAAAATAAAAATATATAAAAATATAAATGTCAAACAATATCAGAAAATATGGATGTGAATAGTTAGACTATTAGCTAAAAATAATCTGCTATACCACAAACTTTTCTGTTTGTTAAATTTCGGGATAAACTAGTAATTATACTAACTCTAAACAGACATCTCTTGTTATATCATAAGAAGAATTTCTAATATTGGAAAAATAATTCTGATTAGGTCTTAGAATGAAGTCAGAATACGTTTCGTATCCCGTTTCGTTATGAAGTGCTTGAGTTGGATATCTCCAGTGCTTATTGTTTATCTTTTTTAAACATTTGTTCTGTATGATTTGCATCTTTTTTAGATGACATTTAGCGGCCTTATACCATACTGGAGATGTATAGGCTAGGCTTGGTCTAATGATGCATCTAAATAATAAATTTTTGTTTTTGTGGTTTAAAATGGAGCGTCGGGGCCATAGTGCTCTGAAGGACTTTACAGCTTTTTCGCAAGCTGCTTCGATATGTGGACGAAATAATAGCTTTTTGTTGAATATGACGCCGAGGTATTTGACTTGGTTTTGAATGTTTATATAATTATTGTTTAATGTAAGTTGCCGACTTGGAGTTCTTTTAGGAGACTTATTATATGGAAAGAGAATTGCTTGTGTTTTCTCCTCATTCATTTTTATCTTCCATTTCGTGAAATATTTTCTACACGATACAAGACTTTTCTCCACTTTTTTCAAAAGAGCACTTGTAAGTTTGCTGGATGTAAGAAGTGCGGTGTCGTCTGCATAGAAAGCAACATCAATAGTTGTTGGTGCCTTGAAGTCAGACGCATAGACTGCATACAGTGTAGGGGAGAGAATTGATCCTTGTGGCAAACCCGTAGGAATAGAAATTGTTGAAGAAAGGACATTGTTCACTGACACTGACAAATTTTCTGCTTTCAAGGAAATCTTCGATGAGTTTGAAAAGATATTTGAGCAAATGCATTGAAATCAGCTTTTGAATTAGACCAGGATGCCAAACCGTATCGAACGCCTTTTCTATGTCCAACAGTATTTTGGAGAGACAGTATTTATTTGAGAGAATTTAATTTTTTGTTCTACTTATTTGGCGAGTTGTACTTTGTTCTTTCTTGAAACCAGAAGAAACAAAGTCATTGATTCTATTGTGAATGAGTTTTTCAATTACTTTGCCCACATTGCTTAGAAGGCTTATAGGTCTGTAGCTGCTCCGATTACTTTTCGGTTTGTGGGGTTTATGCACACCAACAACCTTGGCTTTTTTTGAATGCAGGTGGAAAATATTTCATCCTGATACAACTGTTAAAAATGGCTAAGAGAATTTTTAAAGCTTACTTTAGAAAAAATAGCAAATTTTTTAACTTTTTTTTTTATAAAGTGCTGAAAAAAAAATTCTTTAGTTAAGAAATTACTATTGTCATGATTTTTCTGATATCTCAAGATGTCTAGCTTCCATTTGCACTTTAAAATTCTGCAATCGGTTACAAATTAAAAAAATGGAATTTTTAGTGCCTTTGAAAAATTGAACCGGAGTGTATATAAAAAAAATAATATAAAAATTAATATATGTGACCCGGTCTATGAAAAGGTGGCTTATGACTCAAAAAATAATTTTTCACTTTTTTTTTGGTTCGGACAGTTTTTGAGACGCTCTTTCACATGGTGAAAAGCAGAAGGTCCTAACTTGTTTAGAAGTGTAATAAAAATGTAGAGAAAAAATACCACAAATGAAAGAAAAACATAAATTTATTGAAAATCGAGAATCAAGAATACATGGAATTGAAAATGGAAAAAAAGGATTGAATGCTACAAAAATGATTTTACGCAAAAAAAATCTATTTTGCACAAAAAACATTTATTTGGCATTGTTAAGTAGTTTTCTTCGTCGCCATCCTTGTTGAAACCTTTGAAGTTGCTCGTTTTTAGAATCTTCTTCTGGAGATGAGGCCTTACGTTATTTTATTTTTTTTATTGGGGTTGTTTTCGCTGGTTTCTTCAGTTAATTCTAGATAGTTGTTTCTTGCATTTTCTATTATCTTTCGCGGTATCATTTTTTGGCATTTCTTATTACAGCAATCTTGGGAAATAAATTTATTTTCCAATTCCTTTTCTTTGTTATCTATATAAGTCCGTTGTAAAAAAACTTTGTTCCACTTCCATTCGATCTTCAGATTGAAATAATGATTGTAGTTCCTCATCGTAATTGATGCCAACATCATCGAAAGAATCATAATCATTCTCTTCGTTTTCACCAAAATATTTTTGAAAAACCTAGCTAAATTCTTCATCGCCAGAGATTATTCATTAGTTCTTAACGGAAAAGACCAACAGAAACAATTACACCAACGAGATAACGAAAAAAAAAAACCGACTCGATAGAGATGATAGCTGATAACATTCTCAAACTCACTTCAGTATTACCGACACGAAAATCCGAAAGTAGCAACTTGAAGCAATTACAAAAATGGTGCCCCATAACATCCCATGAAGGGATTGAGGAGAGCTTCTCACAATCAGTGAGATGTGCGCTTTCTAGTTTTACACTCACTGATTGGGACCTGCAGTTTTACACCGGTTCTGAACGGTATTTTTGAGAAGCTTTTTCATGGCTAAGTACTCGATAGTGTCGCCATCACTATGCGAGGTGACCGTCGTCGAAAGAAATGTAAGGTGGTCTGAGCAGTGATCGAACCCACGTTCTCATGTACAAGAGCCGCGCACACTACCTACCCATTGCACTAACAATTAACTAACATAATATTTGGAGCAAAAGCAACATTTCACTTTGTGCCCTTGAACAACGAGAGACACTGGGCAATGGGAGGGAAGGAGAACAACTACCGAGAAACTGACGAAATGCACTGTTTATCTTTAACAGCTGATTTGTCGAAATTTTCTTTTTGACACATAACCCACCTTTTCATAGACCGGGTCGCATATATAAAAAAAAAATATTATTACAAGAGTTTACAAGAGATACGTATTTTACATTGGTAGGTCTTATTTAGCCCACCCTATATAATTCACATTATTTGAATTGACTCTAATTATAAACGACTGAGGTTTTATCACATATGTACTTATATTTTAGCACAACTCCAGAACCTCTAACCTACCTCTTCACTGGTTTTTAATTATTTTCGGAAATATTCAGAAAGTTTTTCGGAAAAAAACATTTTTATTCAAAATTTAACTTTATCAGAAGCCCCCTGAATTATTTATTCTAATACATTAATTATTTGTTCACAATGAAAAACTACTTTGAACACATCAGATACATACACAACTTACAAACATGGAAACTTATAAGACACTATGCTAACTATGTTAACACGATTAATGGAATAGCCAGACAAAGATCACACCTCATATTTTTACTGGAGTGTCAAAGATATGGAATCATATCACAGAATATCAAATATATGACCAAACACCTAGTGCCCTCTTTCGAAACAATTAAAATCAAAAACATAGCCGAAAAAATAGAATAGAATAGAACTTCCACATCAAACTCAACAGACTAAAAATTAAACAAACGAACATCACAATACACCATTTAACAGCAAATCTAATGCAGACCAAAAAGCAAATACGGAAAGGATGAATGCATTGAACAACTTTATATCAAGGCAGTTAATATCCTACAGGACAACAATCGACAATATACGTAGGAACACAGACTACAACATTTGAAGAACAGTCAATTTAAAATTTTCGGATTGAAATTCAATCCTGAATGGTTCATCAACAACACCAACATTGAAAACATACGGTTAAACTCAATGGATACTAAATTTGGGAAACAAATTTCCATTACCCATTTATAGGAAACAATTTTTAACAATGCACATCATAGCTGGACTGAAACACACCGTAACCAAGGAGAAGGAAAAGCATATGGCGAGGAACAGAATTTCAGATGCCATCGTTATTTACAAATGCAGAATGAAGAACACAGAGTTGGAAAATACATTCTGGCAATCTATCATGACTTGGAAACATTCTTGAGAAAATACAAAAACAAAATTGTGATCACAACAGCAGACAAAGCTAACAAGACAGTAGTTATGTACAAAGACGAACATGACACTAAAATAAACAGACTACTTGAAGACAAAAACATTTACAAAAAATCGACAACAGATCCTACAAACAAACTGGAAACTTTAGACAATAAAATCATAACAGAACTTTACAAAAATCAACATATAGACATCAACACAAAACATAAACTTACAAGCGCCGCAGCAGTAGCAGCAAAAAATATGTAGACGACTTTTCACGATTATAGACAGGAAAGACAAGAACAAATTCAACAACAACTCAATAACTGCAACAACAAATTACAATTTGCAATACAAATGGAAATAAAGGGAAGTTTACCATTTTTGGGTATTATGATACACAGAACACCTGACAGATTAATAACTAACAGATTAATAACTAACAGATTAATAACTAATAAAGACATAACTAACTTCAAAGACATTCAACCAATAACGTACATAGGTATTCCATATATATCATCACTGACAGACGAAAACGTAAAAGGTCTGTCATACCCGACGAATTTATATTCGTTAATATTTCTGCGCCCGAGCTTCATATTAACTTGATGTTTTTTGTACCTTTTCCTTACGCCACTCAGTGCTGTGCAATCGATCATCATAGTTGGACGTGTGTGCGTTTGTCTCTTGTAAGTAAAAAAGTTAGTTGGTTACGTGACTTCTCCTCTTTCGTGTGTTTGCCATTTCTTTAGCTTCAAATGACTCTTAATGACGCAAAAATCGTCCATTTCCCTTTACAGGATGTGATAAGAAAATAAGTTTTAAAGTAATAGAAATTCGACTACACACTGAAAAAAAAACGGTCTCTGTAAAATATTCTCCCAAACATATTCTGCAGGAACCATGTATATGTTTGGAAAATACTTCAAGAATTTATATGTTTGCAAGTCCCAAACTCATGTGTATTTAAATGCAAACATTAGCATGTTTACTGACAAATATATAAGCTTTTACGTGGAAACGTATGCGTGCTTCATCCCAAATATCCATATACTAACGTGGAAGCATTCGTGTGTTTGCCCCACATCTCCATATACATACGTGGAAACATATGCGTGTTTTCTTCTAAACATAATAATATTTAGAAACGAATTACAGTTCAACCTTGGTATAACAAATCTCTAGCGGATTATAAAAAAACGTTATATCGAATAATTCGATATAATGAGGTTCTTTATATCGAGGTGAAGTTGCATTTCTATTCGTTATAACGAGGTAATAAAAAATGTTGTATATTAATCATCATCAGGACAACACTGTATTTTGTACTATTAAAATTCAAAAATAGTATTATTTAATTCAAAAATAGTTTACATTTATAAAATAATCAAAATGAAATGCAATAAAAGGAAGGCACATAAGTAGTCAATTCAATGGGTTATGTTCATAAAAACTAAGCACCAAACAACAATGATTGTCTATGGAAAAATTTAAAGCGATTAGCCAGCTAGATTGCAACAACAACTGCTGCAACAAGCATACAAGCTCTTGGCAACAATACATTTTTCTTCGAATATTTCAGCCTAATGCATGCTACTGGCGACTACGAATGTTGGTTTGCTGGAGACGTTGTTGTTGCAAACATAGTAATTTTGTGTGTATCTGTTTCATATAATTTGGATTAATTGATGGAAATCGTTGTGTAAAGGTTGTAAGTTGACAAAATTCGTTAAATAGAGGTAAATAATTGTTTCTATTTCGTTAGTCTTCAATAAATGAAAATTCGTTATAACGAGGTTTTTGAAAAATGTATTCGTAATAGAGAGGTTGATTTTGTGTTATATCTTATGGAGCGTTGTAGGGGATTTCAAAAACTTCGTTAAATGGAGGAAATCATTATAATGAGGGGCGTTATATCGAGGTTTGACTGTATTCTTTTTTTTTTCTTTATTTATTATAATTAATTTTATCAATATATATCCACATTTATAAATAATAAATACAAAAAATTAAAATATTTAAAGTTACCCTTTTTAAATTTACTTGCATTGAATGCATTGCTTTTTTTATGAAATGATAATCTGCTGCTCCTTTGCTTCTCCTTTCTCTGTTGTCTCTCACATTTTTGTTTTGAGAAGGTTTCAACTATGCCTGGGTTATAACTATGCGTTAGTACACAAACAATATACTTATATACAAATCCAGTTCATGCAAGACAAGCGTGTATTAATTACTGGTGTTTTTTTTTTTTATTATATATCACAAATTATATTTCGAGTAGAGGCTTGGGCTGAAAAAGGGATTCACGTCGTTGCCCTTTCCAGTTTCTTTCCTCAAAATCGTTTCTCGCTTTGGTAGGTCATATAAATATATGCGAAACACATATGTATAGCAAAACCAAAGCAACATCACAAACCGTTTAACGGTCCGAGCGTTTGTTTATTCTTATTTCACTGATCAAGCGCTTTTGGCATCCTCCGTCCGATGATCCATTGACGACTGAATACAAGAAAGTAAAACGCAATACATCAGCCAAAGTAAGAAACACTGACTTCATCTACTTGAAGACAAAAACATTTACAAAAAATCGACAACAGATCCTACAAACAAACTGGAAACTTTAGACAATAAAATCATAACAGAACTTTACAAAAATCAACATATAGACATCAACACAAAACATAAACTTACAAGCGCCGCAGCAGTAGCAGCAAAAAATATGTAGACGACTTTTCACGATTATAGACAGGAAAGACAAGAACAAATTCTACAACAACTCAATAACTGCAACAACAAATTACAATTTGCAATACAAATGGAAATAAAGGGAAGTTTACCATTTTTGGGTATTATGATACACAGAACACCTGACAGATTAATAACTAACAGATTAATAACTAACAGATTAATAACTAATAAAGACAAAACTAACTTCAAAGACATTCAACCAATAACGTACATAGGTATTCCATATATATCATCACTGACAGACGAAAACGTAAAAGGTCTGTCATACCCGACGAATTTATATTCGTTAATATTTCTGCGCCCGAGCTTCATATTAACTTGATGTTTTTTGTACCTTTTCCTTACGCCACTCAGTGCTGTGCAATCGATCATCACAGTTGGACGTGTGTGCGTTTGTCTCTTGTAAGTAAAAAAGTTAGTTGGTTACGTGACTTCTCCTCTTTCGTGTGTTTGCCATTTCTTTAGCTTCAAATGACTCTTAATGACGCAAAAATCGTCCAGTGGTTGGAAGATTACATATCAGATGATGAAAATGTACCAAATTATGAATTTAGACCAATGTTGAGGCCGATGCAGTGACAAATTATATGGTAGAAGAAAGTTGCGAGTCCGACTCAGAATGCGCAGATATAACGGAAGTCGAAAGTGATAATAAAGAATCGAGACCCAGGAAGAAGAATTATTTCGAATTATTCCTTACGATCAAGAACGCTACGGTATAATGAAGTGCAGGAGAGGAGAGGTGTAAAACCAGAATACAATGCTTTATCTTCTCCATTGGACATTCGGCAACATTTTTTTTACAGATGAAATGTTTGAAAAAATTGTTCATCACACTAATGTTAAGATAGAAGAAATCAAGCCAAACTATCAAATTCCAACGTATATTCAAGATATAGAACTCACGGAATTGAAGGCAGTTAGAGGGCTCCTTTTTAATACCGCAATTTTCAAAGAAAATTATATGTCGCGGTACTGTACAGATGGCACTGGTAGGGAAATTTATCGCTGTATCAAGAAGAAGCAAGAACAGGCTTAAAGTCATATTGATAACCCTACGTTTTGATGACTCGGCGACTAGACCAGCACGTCGAGAAATTGGTCCATCCGCACCTATTACCGAGCTCTTCAACTCCTTCATTAGCCAATGTCAAGCTATTTTACAATCGGCAGCTATGCATGTATTGACGAAATGTAGCTTGCATTTCGAGGAAGGAGCAAGTTTAAAATGTTCAAGCCAAGGAGACCAGACAAAATATGGCATCTAAATTCAATGACTTACGGATGCAAGATCGGGGAACCTTCTCAATGTCTATATTTACCATAGCAAAGATTCGGATGGACTCAACTTACCCCCAGAATATTAGCGACTAAAGAAGCCAACTCAAGTTGTACTGCACCTTATACCCCCAATAAAAGGTTCTCATTGAAACGTCGCTCTTGATAATTGGTACACTTCTGTTGAGCTATTTGCGTCACTAAATAAAGAAACAACTGACGGGTGTAGGAATGTAGGAACATTGAGAAAAAACCAAAAATAAATACCCGTGATTTCTTACCAGCTCGTCACAGAAGCGTCGATACTCATGCAATTATTACTGCCTGTAGAAGTTGTGTTGTCCTTTAGGCAGCAAATGAAATCATTTCTTATGGGGACCGATGGTTCTCTGGAGATGGAAAGAAGATTTTTTGCAAATGTTTTCTTGTGTGTTGGCTTGCGATATTTTTCAAAAACGTGCATAGTGGAAAATTCTCAACTGAGGTAAGTTTTCGTTTGCATTTAGTTTGATTAATTTTTCAAAATCAGCATTCCAAATAGCCGCTGTTGAGCATCTGTGGCTATATCGGAAATAGGTATATAGTTTGCTAGGAAAATTCTTTTATAAAAAAAACTATATCTCTATTTTTAGACACAGATAGTCGCCAAGTCCCCATGGGGTTGTTGTATGCAAACAAAAAATTAAATATGAAATCACAGATTGACGTAGATGTGCCAAATAAGCACGAATAACAAAAGCTGACATACAATTTTATCCAGTCTCTTACAAATTCATGGGCTTTGGGAGGATGAGAATTCTGTATGAAAACCCCTATTAAATGTTATTATTTTTCCGAACCATTCCCTTGTATAAGATATTTTTTTTGCATACACTCACAATTTTAGTAATAGATAACAATACAACATTTATTTTCTTAATCCAATGATTATTTGAAATTTAACTTCAAAGAATCACAAATTTTATTGACTTAATAAGGGGAAAATAAAAAAGGTAAAAATAAATAAGGGACAATTAAAACGCTTGCCTCGGCCTTCACACTATATTTTTTGTGTTGTACGTTGTTCAACCACAATGAAAGCTGTCAAATCGGAGTGGGTAGGATTGTGGGCCATCTGAAAAACAAATATCATGAAATGGATATATTTTTATTTTGTTAATGAATGCTTAATTAAAAAGCAATACCCAATTGTATTTAAATTGGGGTTGAGCGAATATAACACTCAGAGAAAAATACACATTAACACAGTTTCTTTGCATTTTATGAAATACTTCGTAATACACATGGAACTTTTATACATATGAAGAAACTTTTCAGAAACATAAATGAAATGAAAAAAAGACGGCATCAAAATTTTAACAAAAAAATTACTACGAAATAAGTACCCCGATGAAGATTTTGATGAAGTTTTTGATGGCTTCGAAAATACCATAATTCACTCTGAACTAATCAGGTTTACCAATAAATTTATTAATGTGTATAACATTGCTAGTAAACGGTTTGGTTAAATTAAACAAATATATTATAATAATATACCGTCACTAAATGGCTAAACCGATCGAGATGAAATTTCACAGAACATGTTTTCGGTCTTATGCTAAAATTGACTGTTTTGACCATCAAAAACGTTTGAAAATTTGTAAATATTTGATTTTGTTTTTATTAAAAATATTTTGTTATATATTTATGGTGCCACTAAAGACCTACAAAACATGCTGGTAGGTATAGATTTACTGTTATGGTTCTCGAGATATTTGGAAATATATATTATTTTTTTTTTCTACAAAGTTTACCTTGTTTTTTTCAGTTATTTGAGGATATCTTGGCTAACTGAAAACAATATTAATTTTGGAAAAAGTATAACATTAGCAACAGCAGACCTTGTAAGATAAAATGAAAGAGGCAACGAAAAATCGCCCAAAAAATTTATGTGAAATTGCTCAAAAAAAAAAAAACATACAAATGTGGGCGAAATTTCATGCAAAATATCTCCCAGGGAAAGTGGATCTTATTTCGTAAATTGTGGGCAATATTTCATATTAAGTTTGTGAAAAATTGATCATTTGGATGTGTTTTCATAAAACAAACCCATTGTAAGCCATATTTCATAATTGTAAACACGCAAAAATAGCCCAAAAATATTCCGAAATTTGTGCGCGATTTTTCGTTTTCTTATTTTAAGTAAAACTGATATTGTAATTGAAGCGAGACTACACGAAACCGTTACTTATCTAAACGCTCTTAGCTCTTGACTTTCCGTCAGCGGCACTCGCTAAAACCAAATACGAGCAATTATTTCGGGAAAATCGCGCGATTTTGGAGAAATAATTTTTCACCTACGGCGGCGCTTCAATACAATATGAAAACTTATTTGAAAAGAACCGCGTGATATTTTAGAAATGACTTTTAGTCATCGGTGCAGCTTAAAACAAAATATAAAAATCATTTCGCAAAAAATCCGGCGATTTTTCGACTACGGCGCTTATTTAAACACAATATAAAATTCTTTACAAGAAGAATAGCATGATTTTTTAAAAGTGACTTTACTATAGCGGCGCTCGCTAAAACAAAACATGAAACATTATTTCGAAAAAATTGCGCGATTTTGGAGAAATAATAATTCGCCCGCAGCGCTTGCTTCAATATACTATGAAACAATTATTTCTCCAAAATCGCGCGATTTTTTGACTGTAGCGTTTATTTAAACACAATATAAAATGGCTGAGATGTAATCTTTTTCAGGTACTGAAGTTTATTATTTCATTCTCACAATGATTTTGGGCTATTTTTCGTAGGAGAATTTGCCCAATATTTCTTTTGGGCCATTTTGCATTTATTTTTGGGGTAAATTTCATATGTAATTTTGGGCTGTTTTTCATATTTTGGCCCAATTTTAAAAATTGGGCAATTTTTCATAAAGTTGTTGGGTCATTTGTGTTTTGGGCGAAATTTCATACCGCCAAAATAAAAGATATAGTGTAATATGGACATGGCCTGCATTTAAAGTCAAAATATAAAAAAAAAACACCACGATTTTTACGGTTTTTAAAAAAAGTGTCACCATAATATGTATTCATCAATTATAACCGAATTTGTTTTCAAACATATTAAGTTTTTATGTGTATTTGAATTGAAATGTGTATACATTTTGTGAATACCACAGTTTCCTGTCTTTCACATAGTTTTCTCCAGAGCTCTCGAAATTCGCACGATTTAAAGACAAAAAAATAACATTTGAATCACATTTCGGTGCATTTCAGGCAGTATGTCACGAATTTTATGAACAATTGTGGCCTTCAATTCGTCAGTTGTTCCTCATTTATCAGCATTAAGCAGCGACTTCACGTAGCCTCACAGGAAATAATCGAGAGGTGTCAGGTCGCACGACAATGGAGGCTAGTTGTCAGGTCCAGTTCTCGAAATCAATTTATAGCCAAATTTTGGTTCCAATATATCAATGGTTTTGTCTTGCAAAAGTCTCTACTCTACAACCTCCTCCTTAGCTTTAATAAAATGATAGTTTGAGTTTCCAGATATCGCGTTAGTACTTTCCCATGGCGATGCAGAATTAATTCTGTTGACAAACTGCGCAAAGAAGTATAAAATAAGAATTTACTTTTGTCCACTCTCACCAAATGTGAGTATTTAAGAAAAGTGATGCACATCCCATAATTTTTATAAATTATTCTAGATAAAAATACAAACTTCCGAATTTATGTACAATTGTATATACAAAAATCTATATTTTTGAAATAGCTACCACCTTTTTCATGGAATGCTGCTTAAAAACAATTATATATTTCACATATTTTGAAGTTTTCCTTTAATATGAAGAATATTTTTCTGAGTGTATTAGTGTAATATAATAAACATTAACTACTTGATTTATTAAATAAATATTTATAAAACCAAAGCATTGAAATCAGTCAAATATTTACGAAACTGCTAAATATGTTGAATAAAAAATTTTATGGTGAACAAACATTTTGGCTTATTGGTTTATGTTTGTTGTTTTAGTAAATCGGTGTAGTGCAATTTAAGATAATGATCGACTAAGTACTTCCCTACCCTGATAAAAATATGACTGTTCGAGATGCCAAATAAGAATAGCACGAAAGTGATATCCACCATAAAGTTGTTAATTGTTGAGCTTTCTTCATTGCCTTTGCTGCAAATATATCTATATAAGAATCATACATATATTTTCGCGAATGATTTTTTGTGTGTTTTGCTTTGGATATTTTATGAGCACTTGCAGAGTGGGCCATTTTCAATTCAAATGAGTTTTCATTGGCATTTAGTTTGATCAGTTTGTCAATAGCATCATTCCAAACAACCGCTAATGAAGATCTGTGGCTAAATCTTAAATAGCTATACCGTTTGCAAGGAATCACGAGGTTGCATCTAGCAAAACTTCATTATAAAAACTATATTTATATATAGTAACAGTGATATGGAATTGTCCTGAGCTTGAACAACTAAATTGAAATAGTTCTAATAAAAGCCCGAAAAAATAAATAACATTCCTGATGAATTTGAACGTGAATCATGGAGACTGTACTGTCAGCAATACATAATGATATTCAAGAATTAAATATAATCTCACAGAGTTGTAATGCAGTGGAAAAGTCTATCGTCCGAGTATAAAACATCTTAGAAGAGGTCAGTGAGTCTAAGTATAGCCAAAACTAAGCTCGGTGATTGTAAGTTCTTGCTTATCCCTTTACAGGATGTGATAAGAAAATAAGTTTTAAAGTAATAGAAATTCGACTACACGCTGAAAAAAAAACGGTCTCTGTAAAATATTCTCCCAAACATATTCTGCAGGAACCATGTATATGTTTGGAAAATACTTCAAGAATTTATATGTTTGCAAGTCCCAAACTCATGTGTATTTAAATGCAAACATTAGCATGTTTACTGACAAATATATAAGCTTTTACGTGGAAACGTATGCGTGCTTCATCCCAAATATCCATATACTAACGTGGAAGCATTCGCGTGTTTGCCCCACATCTCCATATACATACGTGGAAACATATGCGTGTTTTCTTCTAAACATAATAATATTTAGAAACGAATTACAGTTCAACCTTGGTATAACAAATCTCTAGCGGATTATAAAAAAACGTTATATCGAATAATTCGTTATAATGAGGTTCTTTATATCGAGGTGAAGTTGCATTTCTATTCGTTATAACGAGGTAATAAAAAATGTTGTATATTAATCATCATCAGGACAACACTGTATTTTGTACTATTAAAATTCAAAAATAGTATTATTTAATTCAAAAATAGTTTACATTTATAAAATAATCAAAATGAAATGCAATAAAAGGAAGGCACATAAGTAGTCAATTCAATGGGTTATGTTCATAAAAACTAAGCACCAAACAACAATGATTGTCTATGGAAAAATTTAAAGCGATTAGCCAGCTAGATTGCAACAACAACTGCTGCAACAAGCATACAAGCTCTTGGCAACAATACATTTTTCTTCGAATATTTCAGCCTAATGCATGCTACTGGCGACTACGAATGTTGGTTTGCTGGAGACGTTGTTGTTGCAAACATAGTAATTGTAAGTTGACAAAATTCGTTAAATAGAGGTAAATAATTGTTTCTATTTCGTTAGTCTTCAATAAATGAAAATTCGTTATAACGAGGTTTTTGAAAAATGTATTCGTAATAGAGAGGTTGATTTTGTGTTAGATCTTATGGAGCGTTGTAGGGGATTTCAAAAACTTCGTTAAATGGAGGAAATCATTATAATGAGGGGCGTTATATCGAGGTTTGACTGTATTCTTTTTTTTTTCTTTATTTATTATAATTAATTTTATCAATATATATCCACATTTATAAATAATAAATACAAAAAATTAAAATATTTAAAGTTACCCTTTTTAAATTTACTTGCATTGAATGCATTGCTTTTTTTATGAAATGATAATCTGCTGCTCCTTTGCTTCTCCTTTCTCTGTTGTCTCTCACATTTTTGTTTTGAGAAGGTTTCAACTATGCCTGGGTTATAACTATGCGTTAGTACACAAACAATATACTTATATACAAATCCAGTTCATGCAAGACAAGCGTGTATTAATTACTGGTGTTTTTTTTTTTTATTATATTTCACAAATTATATTTCGAGTAGAGGCTTGGGCTGAAAAAGGGATTCACGTCGTTGCCCTTTCCAGTTTCTTTCCTCAAAATCGTTTCTCGCTTTGGTAGATCATATAAATATATGCGAAACACATATGTATAGCAAAACCAAAGCAACATCACAAACCGTTTAACGGTCCGAGCGTTTGTTTATTCTTATTTCACTGATCAAGCGCTTTTGGCATCCTCTGTCCGATGATCCATTGACGACTGAATACAAGAAAGTAAAACGCAATACATCAGCCAAAGTAAGAAACACTGACTTCATCTGCAATTTACACGCATATTCAGTAATATTTATGACTCATTCACTGAGAGAATATTGAAAAACTACAGATAACACTTAAAAAATATACGCAATCTTTGCCCCTCTTTCATTCTCTCCCTTTCGAGAGAGCATAAACAGTGCAACAAACACAGCTGTATTTATATCACAAACAAAGATACATTTGGGTCGCAAACACATAAGTTTTAACAATTTAATCATTGTGTCTCAAACATGCTTATGTTATAATTGCATCCAAACAACAAAAAACGATATATTTCTCAGCGTGTACAAACAGCTGCAATACTCGCACTTGGTGGTCACGATAATCGATTATAAGGATATCATTTAGTAATTTTTAAAACTATCGACAGGGAGTCTTTAAAGTGAGAGATACAGCAGCCCCACCTACTAATTAAGGCAACCATGGTATGATGTTGTAGAAATTTCCTACGAATATAATATTACGAAAAGAATACGCTTTCGGAACTAAAATATTTTAGTGACCAAACACGACAAATACAACGCCCAAGTCAAAGTGTTCATATACCAAAACCAAGTCACAAGTCAGTATATTGTCATTATATAAAATAATCATATCCCGGCACTTATCACATCCAAGTCAAATGTCCAAGCAGTAACACTATTAATATCAACCTGCAATAGTATAATGTCCTTCATGGAATGGACAGCTTTTTATATCGTCAGCATAAAAAAGATGTTTTGAGTTTGTAAAACATTGACCTATATCATTTACCAATATATTAAGTAATGTGCAATGATACAGTCAATGGGGGCAAGGTGCAAGGTGATCACGGACTAATTTTACCCAAAATTGAAGAACTGGAGTTGGTTGACATGTGGTTTCCACAGAACGGTTGCCACATGACATTCTGCACGAGATACCATGAACCAATTGAGAGACGAGTTTGATTAGCAATTAATGTCACGGTGTGGCGCTGTCAATTGGCTGGTTTGTTCGTTGGATCTGACCCCAATACTATTTGTTGTGGTCGCACGTGAAGTTATTTGTCGTGTGGGGCAAGCCAACCACGCACACAGGGAAAATATTAGTTGGAAATCAATTCAAACATTGGAAATTCCATGATAAAGACTATATTTTTATCAGAAGTCGTAATTGTCAAACATCAGAATTATTTGTCGATGATATTGAGAGATTACAAATCGGCCTTACTAACTACAAGTTGCTACTACCGAATTTTAGTTGTATTAACCAATTTGAGTATTTCAAAAACCTCATTGATCTGAAATGGAAGATATAACTAATTAAAAGTAAAAGGATTCGAGTTCAAATATTATTTACTGTAATCATAATTTCGTTTCTGTCACAAAAATCTGTATTCGATTTTTTTCGAGAGGCTTTTTCTGTAAAAGAGAGACTATATTTGAATGTTACACGAGGACTTTATAGAAAAACTATTATTTTAAATATGTGATAAACAAAATTGTGGAAAAACAATAAAGTGTATAGATAGTAGCCAGCGAGGAATACATATTATCATAAATTGAGGTGAAGTGAGACTTTTAAACATAATCGTTGATTATAACTCTACTATTGACGCCTTCAAAAACACATGCAAATAATTGTGGACACTTGGCTGGAGGAACTATTGTTCTAGATGACACAAATTAACTTAAACATACATATGATACCCAGGGTAACCCATCCCCATTTTTGGTCGAAAAGGTGAAAAATTTAGAAAAACTATCTGTATCTGGAAAACGAAGCGTCCAATCGAAAAAATTAAAATTTTTTATAATTTTTTTCAAAAAATCCTCAAAATAAGAAAATCGCTAAAATAAAAATAATGGCTATATCTCGGAAACGGTGCGTCCATTCGCAAAAATCATAAATTTTTTACCTCCGTAAGAAGCTTTCTTCTTTTGTTTTTAAAATCGCTACAACTAAAATTTCTAGCATCAAAAATCGCTAAAACGCATTTATGCCAATATCTCAGAAACGTAGCGTCCAGTCGAAAACAAAACTATTTTTTACGAGTTGCTAAGGATTTTACATATAGTGGTCCATCGTATGGAAGATATTTTGTTCCAAAAATCATCAAAATAGGAAAATCGCTAAAATAAAAAGTTGCTATAACTCGGATCCTATGCGTCCAATCGGAAAAATAATAATTTTGCTACCTCTGTAAGAGACTTTAACCAATGGATGTCTTTAATACGACATCACTAATTTTTAAAGAAAAAATCGCAAACACATACATATATGTGTTTGGCGATTTTTTATTTGTAAAATGTTAGTTTAACGGATTTTAAGTGATGCCGTATGAGAGGCATCCATTGGTTAAAGCCTCCTTTGGGGGTAAAATCTTAATTATTTTTGCGAGTGGACGCACCGTTTCCGAGTCATAGCCATTTTTCTATTTTAGCGATTTTCTTATTTTGGCGATTTTTTGAAAAAAAACGTATTTCATGCGGATGGGAACACTTTGTGAGAAACCCTGAGAAACCCAATCGAAAAAATAATAAAATTTTCAAGGGTCGAAGCCCCGTTTTCTAGACATAGAAATTTTTTCATATTTTCGATCAAAAATGGGCACGAAATATGATAATAATAATTTTGTTTATATTTAAATATAAAATACACAATTTTAATAGAAAATTATTTTTTTTTAGTTTTTTTCAATAAAATTCATCAGTGGTTAAAGTATCACCAAATTGTTGTGACAGTCATCCAATTGAAGTAATTAGTTGAGCATACCGATATATTATTTGGTACAACCGAATTAGTTTTTACATTTTTCGTTCATCCAACTGATAGAATATTCAACACTACAGGATACTTTGATTGCTACAACTAACAATTGATTGACAGATCACATTCATTTCTTGTTGCTGTAGTTTCAACTAAATATTTCAGTTCTTGCAACCAAAAATGAATTACAAATCAATTGATATGAACAACATTTCCTGGCACAGAACACAATTATTGGAAATCACAACTGAATAATATGATAGTCCAATGAATCGCCAAATTTTAGTTGGCTGTAAATTTAGGTGTGACAACGAAGCGTAGACGTGGACAAAATATTCCTTTAATAACGTTTACCGAGGGTTGCCGTCACGATAATTTTATTTTTTAATTTAATGTGTTCGAGTTAAACTTTCTTATTACACTTGAATAACAGAGAATAAGCAGAGAAATTTTTATGATTTTAAACTAAATTCAGTTGGACATAAATTATGGTAAAATATTGGACTGACGCTAACAAAACAGTTTGATATCGTACTTTTTGCATGTATTTTCCATTTAACGATTTTGAATTATGAATTATGCCAGTGGGATTCTGTGCAAATCGGAATATCGGTAGGTTAGGATAATAGTGGCTGTGAGGTCTTTCCATCAAAGTTCACGCATATAGCAGTGATGCCATTTTAAAATATCTACGTTACACTGCAGAGCAAAAAAAAGAGAAAATAATGTACCAGTTATATGTTAAAGTTACCCGAGTACGATACTCCCCAGTTTCGGAATTTCGTCAAAAATATATTTCAACTTAAAATTAATATTTCATGCGTAATTTTTTAATAAACAAATAATCACCTGTAAAAATTTCTAACTTCCGGTAAAGTTGCAAATGATCTACTTTGCTTCCTTTATAGTAAATTTAATATTTTGTATGTTCAATACTTACACAGACTTCTAGATGTGACACAAGCAACATCTATTTGGAGTCTATCGCCAGTCGCCATTACTACAAATTACGTCTTATAAAATACCAGCCACAACGTCTGTGATTTTGTGAAGTTTTTATATATTTTAACTCGATTTTAATTTGCTGTCAATTTGTTTGCTGTTTTTAGAAGGATATTGAGCACTTAGTGTCACCTAAAACTCACAACTACATTATATTGTAACTGACAGATAACGGAAACATTTGAAGCAACCAAAGTGAATTGTGATTGTATGACAACTTTAAGATGTAGTTGACATCATCATTTTATGTTGGCACAACCCTTGAAGTTATTTTAAAAGCAACAGCAACATCAGGAATACAGACAGCATAAGAAGCCACAGCAACATTAGTAGCAGTCTCTAGAAATAAATCTTGCTGCCATTAAAATGCACTCGTTTGCAACAAAGATGTTATTAAACTTTGTTTACCGGTATTGTATGGCTTTTTTATGGTGCTTTAGAAATATTTTAACCCATTTTATACCACAATGAGTTTAGTTTTTGTTTGCCGTGAAATATGGTTACCGTCGTATACATTAATTTTTATTAGTCGAGAGTAAAAACACTGTCAATATCTAGTACACAACTAGCAGTTGGGCTTCTGTGGTTCAGAAATAGTACAGGATTCGACTGTAGCAATTAAGAATGCAACATTGTTCTATGTTCTTGCTTTCTGGAACGCCTGCCTCTAGGTACAACATTATAAACATTGTCTCTTATATATTTATATTGTTTTGTTTGCAACAGCTGCTGTTGTTAGGGTCCGAGTGTGAAATACTTACACAAAGTGGAATACAATTACTTTGGCAACATTCTAACGCACATCGAAGTGTGGGTAAGCGAAATGCAACCAAGGTTAGATTAAACAGTACCGGCCAATTTGTTAGAGTTCATCAACAACTATTTTACCATTTAAAGTGAAAAATAAATAAAGTACATGTCCTCAACCCAATGGGAAACAATACTGGCAAACAAATAATATCGAGACATGGATAACTTAACCCAGAACTTATTTATTCCATCTAACTGGGAGCACGAGGTCATAGGTTAAGCGCTTAACAGTGTCGAATTAGCATATGCAATTTTCAAAATGGGAAAACTGGTGGGGAGAGAAGTTATAAGAACTTTGTAAATTTAAAAAAAATATATATATCATTGTTTAATATTTAATTTATCTACATATTTCAGATTCATTTAGAACATACAATCTTCTTGTCATTATATTTATTTATTTTATTAAACTTCATGTTTATGCACAAATAAAAAGTTTAAATATTTTGGATTTTGGAAAAAAAAATTTAATACGTCAGCAACGTAACTTAGAACGATGATAGCATAATATTTGGGCATTCGAAATCGTTCGGCAGACATCACTTTGCTCAAGGGAGTCAATCGCTAAGGCGTTTTAAAATTGTAATTTGAATACATTTTTCTCCATCGTAATACTATTGCTATTGATATTTTGGGAATAGCAAATAATAACAAAACTTTTTAAATGAAAATGGCTTTATTGTTTTTCAAAATATTCTCCTTGATGATCAATACACTTTTGTATTCGTTCAAGCCACTTTTCATAGCAGTTTTTCCATTCCTCTTGAAACACCTCCAACACATGGTTTTTGAACGCTTCGACAGCTTTTTCGGCGCTCGAAAATCGTTCACCACGCAGTTTACCTTTGATATTCGGGAACAAGAGGAAGTCACTGGGTACCAAATCAGGACGAGTCATCAATTCGAAGTTTTGACTGCAAAAATTCACCTGTTTGACGAGATGTGTTCGAGCTCGCATTGTCATGATGGAGAATTTCTTCGAATTTCTCCGAAGACTTCCGGCAAACAAATGGTCGTGTACTACTCAGAATTGGCCGTCCTACTTTGCTCAATCAGAACAGAGGTGCTTCTTCCACGAACAACTTTTGTTGGATTTAGCTCGTCTTGAAAGACCCACACGGTCGATTGCTGTTTTGTATCCGGCTCATATGAATATATGTCCATGATTCGTTGCCTGTCACTATTTTATAGACGTCTCTTGAAGCAACACGATCGAAGTGTTTAATCATTTACATACACCAATTGACACGAGCCTTTTTTTGAGCGATTGTCAAATTATGTGGGATCCAACTCGTACAAATCTTTTTTTACAGCCAAATGTTCATGCACAATCGAATGTATTGAAGTGGAACTAATGTGCAAGAATGCCTCTATATTTCGCCATATCACATGACTATCTTGCATTATCAGTTCACACACTGCATCGATGTTTTCTGGCAGAACAACCGATTTTTTGCGATCTTCACGAAATTCATCCTGAAGCGAACGCCGTCCGAGACTGAACTCTTGGTACCAGCGATTTACAGTGGCTTTTGTCAAAAGTCGAAACAAGTTGATTGAGACAGTCTTCGTCGTAACAAATCATCGCGCGTAAATTTTCAGAGGTTAATTCCATTTTTTAACCGAGATGAATTTTTCAACACACTGTAAATACAACAAATAATGCTCGTATGCGAAAACGTTCTATGTATATTTATGCTAAAACATTTCAAACTTTCCAATGGAAGAAACAGTTTGCATCTGGGAACGCTAGTATTGCCAGTTCCAGAAATGTAAATAGTAACCCTCGTATATGTTGCGTATACTTACATAGAGCTTTCAATATATTGTCCCAAAAATGCATTCTACTTGCTGTAAACTGCGGACAGTGTTTGATATTTTTTTTTACAAATCCTCAGATTTAATATTTGAAAAACTGGTATACAGAGCTCCCCGCTCGAGATCATCGTATTGTTATGTATCCCGGGAATTTGCATGATTTCCGAATTTTTCGATATTTGAGTTTTTTTTTTGGTTTCGTAAAATTAAGCTTTTACATTTTCGATGCAATTTATGTAAATTTTACTTTTAGGCTGCATTTCATATGGAATCATTTAAGTTGTTTCAAATTTCATATCCTATTCAAATACAAAATTTGGTTGGCCAATTAAATTATTTACTAATTTTGCGCCAATAAACAAATTGATAATATTAATTAATGAAATTTTAAATTCGTTAATCCATTGGTGAGCGAAACATCGAAACGCCGGGACACGTATAACTTGTTTGTGACCCATAATACTTTTCCCGGTAGTCAGAACCCCTGCCGACCACTGACCCCTACCATTTGTCGCCCAGTCTTATGGGTCAAACACAGGTGTTTCCATACAAATAGTTATAAGATCCATACCAAATTTTGTAATACCAACTTAATCCGCTTGCTTAGGATGCTGGTTTTTCCACCATTTCTAACCCGTCCACCGCTCCTAATTGGATTTCAAAAACTCCCTAATAAATAATCATGACACGTATGGTGATAATAATTTCCTCATTTAATGCCATGCCCATATTTACATCCCCTAAATTACATTCCAAAAAATTATGAGTTTATTTGCTGTTTTCCATTTCTACCGGCCCTATTTTTAATTTCGCAATATCCCGAATTTATTATTTGTCATACTTTAAGGGGAACATTGACACAATATTTGATAATTAATGGATAACTCTTTTGGCCATAGCACTAATTTCTTTAGTTTAATGCCACGCTGCCGTCACCGAAAGGAATTTATTGGTTTGAGCGCATGCAAAAGTGTATTGATTTTCATGGAGAATATTTTGAAAAATAATAAAATACTCTCCAATGGTAAATGATTGTATTTGTTTATTGCTGGACCGCAAATATAAATAGCAACCGTTTGGAAGTGTAACTTATAGAAAACTTGAACTGCTTTTCTTCAGTTGCAAACTTATTGCTGTTAAATATTCTGATAGGAAGCTAACTCGAAACATTATAACTATGCACAATTTCATGAATGGATATTACGTTTATAATTTTCTTAATTGGAACCTTGAAAAAAAACGTTTTTAAAAAGGTTTCAATATAATAATAGTAAAATGGGAATTGTTTTAAAAGATAGTGGGGTTCGCGCCTAATTTTACTTAGCGAAATATCAACAAAATCAGAAATTAAAATTTAAATCAAAATTGAAAAATTGAATTTAGATTTCCATTATTGTTAGTTGTAATTCGCGCCAGGAAAATTTCGAAAAGATTTTTTGTTTCAAGGGAAAAAATGAAAAATTAAATTGAAAAAAACGTTGGTGCCATTTCGAAAGAATTTTTTTCCGCAGTGTATTTTTTGATATCTTTGTTCTTTGAGGACAGTTTTAAAGACAACTCCCAAAAAATAATTATTGTTGCCATAATCGAAGGCCACATTTATAGTTTTTCATTTAGATTTTGGTTAATGTATGAGAAATTCATACTACAAGCTTACAAGTCATGAACATTTTTTTAATTGAAAAATGGTTAGTTTTTGTTGGAAATAATAGTCAATTCAGTTCAACACACACTCACTGGCATGACTAGTTTCGAACTCCGTGATAGGTTCATCATCAGATGCCTAACTACTGTGCCTGTATTGATACCATCGGTTGATCATCAATCGTATATATACAAACTAAATTCTGCAATTCACACGTGCGAATTTGTATCGATCGAAGATCCATTCCATTCCATTTATTTAAAGATGTTTTCATCGGAGTCTTAGATATTTTTTTTGTATGCGTTGCTATGGCAAAATCTGCCTTAAAATACTAAGGCCGACCTGACAACTGAAAACCCCAGCACTAGACAAATTTTCCTACCTATCGTCCGGGCGCAACCCTAACAACTTTTTAAGAACTTTCTCTTTTCGCGGAAGCAATATTGACCAATTTTGTTAAAAAGTATCCCAAGTAAAAAAAAAGAAATATATACTAATTTATACCCCGTAATGCACAACATTATACGGAGTTTCGTGCAGAAAGTAACAAGATTTTCGAGAAAATGTTGCTTGTTGTTGTTGTTCTTGTAGGATATTTATGCATTGACGTAGCAATTGTGATAGTATGAAGAAACAAATATAAGTAAAAGTACAGAAGACTAGAGTTAACTTTGGCCTGCTGTGCATGCGGTTAGAACCCTAGTGACGATTTCGTTAGCTGGTGGTGATATAGATAGTTGAACTTATGGTGTTATTAGAAGTGACAACAACTTGTATAAATATTCGATTTGAAATTTGTATACAACACTTGAATACGACTTAATTCAATTTGTATGCAGGTCTGTTGTATCAAACTATGTGTGTGATGTGAACAATGGTGGATGTAAACACGTGTAAACATATTGACTATCACTTGCTGTCTGTGGCGATGTTGACAAATATATTTATCTACCAAGATTTACGAAGTTATTTTTGGCAGTGCGTCATGTTCCCCACTCATATGCTTTGCTTTCAATGATGATGAGAACATATGAAAAACCATGATTGTTAATTTAAGGAATATGGCCATTGCCTCTTTAAAATTATACATCAATTTAATATATAGTTTTTGATGAAACTTTTTCGCTGTGCTGATGAATAAATCTTTAATCGATTTCGTCAAAAAATTACAACACGAACTTTGTGAATTAAACTAAGTAAAGTAGACCTTAATATTGCCCTAGCCAAGACAAACTAATATTTTCATTTTTGAATATTTTCTGGTACCATACCATACCAAGTGATACCATAAACCATATTAGTAAACCGCATTAGTTAAAATATTACTAAATTTATTAAAATTAATTTGAATTAATATGTGTATGGCGTCTGAGCTCATGAGGTTGTAAAATAGTCAATAAAAGTAAAGTAAATTAAATCAAATTAAGCACAAATCAATCATGGGCAGAAGCCATCACACCACTTTCTGTGATAGTAAGTAGCTCAACACATCTGTGCCAAAAAGGAAAAACGTCCTAAGTGCACTTAGGAAAATATTTATTAAATGCAGTACGATAACCGCTGGGGTCTCAATTGCCTCCAGATCCAGTTTCATTTAATTTGACTTATGTATCAGGAAGTCGTACACCAGATATTGTTTTCATATCTAATTTAATGTCAGAAGATCTTATGGAAAATATCTCATAAAGACGCTCACCTAAAAAATTTGGAAATGCACATAAGTCGTTTTTCCTTTTCGACACAGACATATTTATGATAATTCATTGAATTCAACTGAATATACAAAATAAAAAATGTATTATGAAAACGTCGTGGGAACAGCAAAAATTAATGCGGTGAAACCAGAGTTATTAATTGCTTATTAATATTACATATATGTATGATGCTCTCCACCGTATTTCAGCAAGTGGTACAACCACACCATCTACGATTTCTTTTTATTTTTTTCGTCTTCTTTATTGAAAATAAGCAGACAGGTATTTTTTTAAGATACATGACCTACGGCTGACCCAATAAAAATTTTTTAAGATTTGAATTTTTTAATTTTTTTGATTTGTTTATTGGTTACGTAAAATGACTGTGTTTCCTGTTTTGTATTCCATGCAACCAACAACAGTACCATTATTGAAATACCTTGGACCACTCTAAATTAGTGTATAAGTTTAGTTGTCTTAGATCCTCGTTATGTTTAAAGTTGTAATTTCCTTTAAGGCTATAAGAGATCGTGTTTTCTCCGGTTAGTGAAAAAAATGTAAATGCCGCGGGTGGGATTCGAACTCACATTCGCTGGACGATCGTTTCGATGTTTGTGGAGCATCATCTTCAGCAGCGTCTAGCCCGTTCAGCCACTGCAGTGTGAATTTACACAAGTCACTCACCGAACACATTTATTGATTGTGCAGAGTAAGTAGTTTTGTAAAATTACCATAGATGGCACAGCTATACTACAATGAATATTACCATATATTTTCACTTGTAGATGGCGCTACCACACCGCCAGAAAGATGAGCCATGTGTCAACGGACACTGAAACAAGAATTTGCATTGTTCGCCGATATCACGCAGTGGAGTCCGTAGTATCGGTCCAAAGAGAATATAGGCGCACGTTTGGCGGCAATCCTCCGAGCAGATGGACCACACTGAGACCTGTTAACAATATTGCCGAGCATGGGAAATTCAACAGACGACCTTACCATCGAAAACCTTCAATTAGGACGGAGGAAACAATCGCTGCTGTAGGGCTGCCATATAAAACAATCCAAGAGTTTCGAAAAGAAGGTTATCTGCTCAAATGGGTATAAGCAGACAGTCATTGCAGTCTATTATGCAGAAAGATTTCGACTTATTCCCGTATAAAATTCAAATGGTCAACAAACTGAACGCAACAGTCTTGCCGATTCGCTTGGAATTTTGCCAGAAGATGCTTCAACTGGTGGAAGAGGACGGAAACATGTTGAACTGTCTTTTCATGTTTGGCGAGGTCCATTTCTATTTAAACGGCAATATAAACAAACTAAATTTCGAATATGGAGTGCTTCCTACCCACAGACAATCCATGATATGGAATTGCATCCACTTCGTGTCACAGTGTGGTGTGCAGTATCATCACACTGCATTGTCAGGCCCTACTTCTTCGAAGAAAGCGGTCACATCGTTACGGTTTCTGGCGACCGTTACTTGAGCTTCTTGAGAGAGTTTTTCTATCCAGAATTACGCCGAATGAGAATTTCTTTCAATTCTGTGTAGTTTCAGCAAGATGGCTCAACTCCTCAACTCCTTATGACAGAACTGCGACGAAAATTTCCCAATTAGCTGATATCGAGAAACGCCACATTCCGCTGGCCCCCCAGGTCGCCTCACCTTACTGAATCTGACTTTTTCTGTTTGAGTTATTGCAAACAGGAAGTCTACAAAGCAAAAGCAATAAATTTGAATGAACTAAAGCAAATAAAGCAATGTGTCAACTCACCAAGCAGTAATGAACAACTTTTTGATAAGATGCTGCACATGCATCATTTAAATTCCATTATTTTTAAAACTAATTAAACTATATTTAATAAAATTGAATGAGCTTTTACATGAATAAAAGAAAAATGAATTCCATGCACTGAAACAAATGTTATTTGAGTTTCTTAATGTAGCAATATGCATCAGCCACCTTGTAAAAACACCATAAATGGTCGAAATCACTGATCTAGCGGCGCTTAAGTCAAAAATTAAATCTTTAAAATAGATAAATGCTTTCTGTTGCATCGATTACCGATACTTTACTGAGAAAATTTGTGTGTTTACTTTTGTTTTGCGTTCTATATTCGCTCAGCTGTTAGCTGTCAAACGTAACATTTGCCGCAGCAAGTGCTTTCAAGGAGTTTTGCGCCTAATTACTCAGTGCGTATTTTTTGTCAGCTTTAAGTCAATTGTTTATAAATTTTGAGCCTAAAAGATAAAGGTATATGGGCATTTCCACAGAAAGGTCCACCTTTTGTCACATCACGTCGCCCTCATTTATTGCTTATTTTTTAGGACCAGTTAGTTAGATTGTTTTCTCATCTGTTATTAAATATAGAGCTCTTACATTCTGTATTTAGTACAAGAATAGCAAACAATCGAACTTCATGGTCCTAAAATATAAACAATTTACGACGGTGACGTGAGGCGACATAGGGTGGCACTTACTGTGGAAATGCCCTAATATTAACGAAAAAATAAATGTTGGTGACCAGTGTGTAACAGTAGTGAATTGTAGAAGTTGGCATATGTGATAGGACGTTTAAAGTGTTATATGCTATTGTTTCATGGAGTGCATCTTTTGGAGTTCGATCGTGTTCGGTCTAATTCTGTTTTTGTTTATTAATTTGGATTATTGTTGTTGTGAAACGTTCTTGTGATTTTTTTTAATTTTTTCGGTTAATTAATTTTTTAGGCACAATATATGTTTCAAAACGCACACTTTTTTTGATTTGGCACAATGAAAATATCCCAAGTAAAAAATTATCGGCTTTGGAGGACCACGTATTTAACAATATAATAGTGGCTGTCGGTTGTGCAATGGGTAGTGTGCGCGTCTCTTGTACTTGAGATCCTGGGTTCGATCCCTGCTCTGACCAACTTAAAATTTCTTTCGACGGCCGTCACCTCGCATAGTGACGGCGCAACTATCGAGTATTTAGCCATGAAAAAACTGTGTAAAACTGTAGGTCCCAATTAGTGAGTATAAAACAAGAAAGCGCACAGCTCACTGGTTGTGAGAAGTTCTCCCGGATTCCTTCATGGGATGTAATAAGAAACCATATATATATATAATAGACGAAACAGAATATGCTGAGGCGCAGGGCCGAGAAATAAAAAGAAAGTTGAGGAGCTTTATAAGCAAATTAATGGAGAAGTGGAAGAGCTGCCACAGAACATTATCGTATTTTGAAGAACGTAACAAAGAATGGTTGGACAGTGAAATAATATTAGTTGAGCCGACAAGTAGCACATTTGTGGGCGATCTGCAAAGGGTTTCACAGAATGTACCTCTAAAACCCAAACCAAAAAAGTTTCACAGCTTGTAAATGAAACTTCTAGCGATGAACTTTTGGTAGCGACGCGCGTAAGTTTACACAAAGCAGGAAAAAGAAACGCTTCAGAAGTGGTATCCATGGTACCTTCTGATACCGTGGTCGCAGCAAAGATTTAAAAAACCACTACTTCTACAGCAAAAACCGCTATTGCATACAGCCCTAATGAAGCTTTAGCTCTTTACGTGGACGGGGATTTCACAAAACACTCGTATAAATTGATGCAATCTGGTGCCACACACGCAAAAATTCAAGAAAAAACACAATGGAGGATCTAATGCACTCACTTCTTTTCTCTTCTGATCCTCTCATATCCTCTCTCTCCAAACAACCATCTAGCTACTCCCGGAACAATATAGAAATAGGTAGTGATGTACTACTATATTTGCTCTCAGGGCCAGTTATACAGGAAGACGCTGCAGCTGGTGGTTCTGATGATTCTGAATAAAAACTCATATATTTGCCATAAGCCTATTATTTCCAACATAACTGTATATACATAAGTCACTATATTAAAAATATATATCACTGAAAAAAATAAAAATTGTTTAAAATTGTGCGTAAAGACACAACATAAGACACTTTTTTTAAATTTTTTTTTTAAAATTTTTTTTATAAAATTTTTGTTTTAAATTTTTGTCATCGTCACGAGTCTGCCTGCAAAGTTTGAGATCGATTCGATCACGGGAACAGGCCTAAAAAACGGTCCAAATTTTTTCTACAGTGCGCAGCTCTTTCTACAAGTTAATAAATAGAATTTAAAAAATAAAAAATAAATAAATGTTTAAAAAAAACTGTTTTTACTATTATGGTTTAATATATTTTTAGTCCAAAAGTATGTGAAACATTAAGTATATTAACTTTATCATGTTTTTCTGAATGGAATAAACAATGTCTAAAATGTGAATAAAAAGATGCAACGTCACAAAAAAAGAAAATATTAATATATTTTGAAAAAAAAAAATTATCTAGCTTTGTAGCTTAATCTATTTTCAACTGAAACAAAATATTACACAAAAAAAAAATACATTTCCCCTAAGCGCTATTAATTAAACGCCGCTAGATTAGCTTTTTCGACCACTGTCCGCTAGTTGAGTATAAAGCAAGAAGCCATAAGGATTTGTAATTTGAGTGGTCGAACTCACGGGGTGTTAACACATCCTTTTTGTTACACGGTACCAGTTCGATTTTTATATACACATTAGTAAATGTTACTTAGGAATATAAAAAAGCGCAATTTCTAAATAACCACCCACACACAATGGCACAAAGAGCAACAATAAAACAAATCTCACAGCTAGTGGCTGTCCTCTCTTTTTGTTTGTTTGTTTTTTTCCAAAGATTAGTTTGAATTTCGATTTAGAATTCGAAAATTCGTTTTTGTATATTCTTCTGAATTTTTCTCAGCCTGTACGGAATTTGAGAGCGCAAATATATTTAAAATAGCTAACGATTGAACTGTTTCATAAAATTCTGAAATGTTGTTTTTAATACAAAAGTGCTGAAAAACACAGCTGTTATAGTTTCCGAGATAAGCCTTTTTGAAGGAAACCGACATGAGCCCTTTTCGAATTTGGTGACTGAATTGTAATCCGCAAAAATTCAGGCAAGCACAAAAATTTGTCTAGGGTAAACTGATAAGAGTATTTCCTTGGCTCTGTCAACTGCCATAAATGTCGATATGATTTACTATTTTGTGTTTGTTGTTACTTAACGACATATGAACTCTTCGAACCCAAAACCATCAACAAATTTGAAATTTATGGCTGAGTTTTAACAAACTTTTCCACTAAAAAATCTAACAATACTCGCATTTCAACACATTTTTTTTTTACTTTTTCATGAATTTATAAAATTGTTGTGACTTTGTAATATTTAACAAGAATAAACATTTGCAATCCATGCATGCATATGAAAATAAACAGAAACACTCAAATAATCTCGCATATATTTATGTGGCAAAACATTTATGCCGCGGCGGAACACCTTATATTTATGTGGCAAAACATTTATGCCGCGGCGGAACACCTGTGGAAATATTCCTTATAAAAATTTTGTTTCAATAGATACTTGTTTTTCTTTTAAAGCAAATATTCTCATAAATTATGCTGATTGATAATATCTATGCTTTCATCATGATAATGAATGCGAAGACAAATATTAGCAGGGGAATGCCGAAGTGAGACACCGTCTAATATGACACAGTCCAGATTTTCGCTATATTTATTTTGTCTGGCATGCAGAATCGCATTTCAATTTTGCATTATGAATGGCATCCTTAATCCAAGGCCTCATCACTTGGACACAGGTCAGTTTGAAACATTTTTACTGCGTTTTTTTAGTCTCTTGAGGAATAGTTACTGGTGCATGTATATTAGGGTGGGTGAATTTTTTTTGCCGACCAAGAGTATAGCAGAAACGTAATCTACGGCAAATTTTAAGAAAATGTTCTCTAGAAACCATGGTTCTAAAATCAAAATCAAGGCCGCGATTTTTCATTTGAAAATTTGTATATTAGCGTAAAAAATCGACCCAAAAGCCATACTCGTCGATTTCGATGAAACTTCACACATACATGGTAATCATACCTACCGTTCCAACGACGTTTATTGTAGGTCGAAACTCCAAACGGTTCATGTTTAATAGCTGTGTAAAGTTGGTCATCGGCAGAATTTTTATGAAGAAATATCTGTGCTAATGTTAGAATGACTTTTGAATGCGATTCCAGATCTGCCATTTGTGTTGTTATTCCTAAAGAGGAGGTTTATACCCATCAGGCGATACCTTGTTCGTTACAATCTGATATTGCATTCAAAAGTTATTCTAACATTAACATAGGTATCTCTTCACAAAAATGCTACAGATGACCAACTTTACACAGCTATTAAACATGAACCGTGTGGAGTTTCGACCTAAAATAAACGTCGTTGGAACGGCAGGTATGAGTATCATATATGTGTGAAACTTCATCGAAATCAAAGAGTATGGCTTTCGACCTAAAATAAACGAGAATGGAACGGCAGCAACGAGTAAAATATATGTGTGAAATTTCACCGAAATCGAAAAGTATTAAGTTTCAAAAGTGTGGCTTTTGGGTCGATTTTTTACGCACATACACATTTTCAGGTGGTTTTAGTACCATGGTTTCTTGGGAACATTTTCTTAGAAGTAGTCGTAGATTACGTTCCTGCTGTACTCTTTGTCAAGTCTTTCGGTCCCATTCAAATTGACCCACCCTAATGTATATATTATTTCAAGTGCATCCACAGAAAATTTCGGTTGAGACAACCGAATTATCCGTAACCGAATTTAGAGGTTTTCGCAAACACACTAGAGGTCGCCACAGCCGAACCCGAGGTTTTCTCAACCGAACTAGAGGTTGAAGCAACTTCGTTAGAGGTTGGTACAACATCGTTAGAGGTGGTCACAACCGGATTAAAGGTTGTCATAACCGAATTAGAGGTTCTCACAGCCGAATTAGGGGTTGTTACAACCGATTTAAGATAGTGTCACAAAAGAAGTTTGAAATTTTTTTATTATTAAGTGATGATTTATTTTCCTCTATTTTTATAAAAAATTGCAAAGCTGAAAATAAAGTCATTTACACACAGGGAAAAGATTAGTTTTAAATCAATTCAGGCATTGGAAATTCCATGATAAAATCTATATTTTAATCAGAATTCGTAATTGTCAAACATCAGAATTATTTGTCGATATTATTGATAGATTAAAAATCGGTCTTACTAAATACAAGTTGCTACTAACGAATTTTAGTTGTATTAGCCAATTTGAGTATTTCAAAAACCGCATTCACCTGAAATGGAAGATAGAACTAATAAAAAGTACAATATTAGAATTCGTGTTCAAATATTAGTTACTGTAATCATAATTTAGTTTCTGTTACAAAAACACTTGTTGCAAAGTTATGCATTCGTTTTTTCACAAGAGGCTTTATTGTTAAAGGGAAACTACCTATATTTGAATATAACAGGAGGACTTTACAGAAAAACTAATATTTTAAACAGAAAGTGATAAACAAAGTTGTGAAAAAACAATAAAGTGTATACTTATACACGCAAAGAAAAAAACGTTTATTGCTCGGTTGCCACAACAATACTTTGATTGATTTGTATTAATTTATTAATCGCGTCCGTTTATGTATGTAGTTCTCCCAAATAAACTCATATATCGCAAATGTGTATCATGTTGTTGCAAATGAGGTCTCGTTTGCTTAAACGCGTACAAAATTACATTTGTCGCAAGTTAAAAACCGTTTACGGTAACTGAAATTAGCCATTTTTCTAATGAGAGCACAGATTACGAAGAACGAAAATTTCGCTCATTCTCTCATTCTGTCGACTCTATACACAGTCAACTCGTTTGAAATACACACTCACACACACACATAAAAGGCTTTTGACTTGTCAATATGTCTTGGATGGACAACTGACGCGTTGTAGTTTGCTGCGCATTTAGTTGTTATTTGAATGCAAGGCGACACAGACGTGTTAGTAGACACTGGAAAGATAGACAGAAATTCCAACTTTTTTAAAACAAACTTTATGGGTGAAACCAAAATCTAAAAGTTGGAAATTTACACAAAAAAGAGCTTATGGAAACCATAAATATAAATTTTAATGTACAAGTAATGTTGTACTGACTAGAGTAACTACAAGTACAGCTCGTTTGCTGTAACAACAACTGGGTTGCTGTAACCGAAAGAACAGTTGATGGAACCGTTTTTTGTTCATTACAAACGTTTTTTCAGCTTTAATTTTTCATAACTCGTTTACTGCAAACGTTTTTCAGTTCTTGCAAACGTTTGTTTAGTTAGGATCAACTACAACTCGGTTGCTGTAACCGAGGGAACAGTTGGCGGAACCGTTTTTCGTTTCTCGCAAACGTTTTCTCAGCTTATGTTTTTCATAACTCGTTTGCTGCAAACATTTTTCGGTTCTCCCAAACGAAATGACATGTATGGCTTAACAGAAGTTCGTTTCTCCCAACAACAGCCTCCAAACGAACTTCAGTTATCTGAGATTTCGTTTGGAAGGAACGAGTTTTTTCTTTGCGTGTAGATATCAACCACCGAAGAATACATATTATCATAAATTGAGGTGAAGTGAGACTTTTAAACATAATCGTTGAATATGACGCCACTACTGACGCCTTCACAAACACATGCAAACAATTGTTTTCATATTTTCGATCAAAAATTTGCACGAAATACGAACTTTGGTTATAAATAATAATAATTTTGTTATATTTAAATGTAAAATACACAATTTAAAAAAAAAAATTTTTTACTTTTTTCTATAAACTTCATAATGGTTGGGACAGCCATCAAATTCAAGTAATTACTTTAGTTGAGCATACCAATATATTATTTGGTACAACCGAATTAGTTTTTACATTTTTCGTTCATTCAACTAATATAATATTCACCACTACAAGATACTTTGATTGCTACAACTAAAAATTGATTGACAGACCACATTCATTTCTTGTTGCTGTGGTTTCAACTAAATATTTCAGTTCTTGCAACCAAAATTGAATTACAAATCAATTGATATGCCCAACATTTGGTGATAAAGAACGCAATTATTGGTAAACACAACTGAATAATGTCATAGCCCAAGGAAGCGCCAAATTTAAGTTGGCTGTAAATATAGTTGTGACAACGAATCTCTTCTCTGTGTGTATATTGGGTAATCTTTAGGACGTCCTGGGTCACCGCACCAATTCTCACTTGTTTGTTTGTTGATTTAGGCTCTAAACCGTTTTGTATACAGACGATTGCGGAATGTCTCAAACGACCGACCATGAAAAAACGTCAATACAGTTGATACCTGTTTGGATATTTTCTGCAAAATAACACGTTTAATACAAAACCCAGAATTATAATATTTTTACTTACCTTTCTTAATAAACGAAACCTTGGTATTGTCTCGACAGCAATAATTATACATTCTTTAGCTGTTTTTAAGATAATATTTGTTTTACAATTTTAAACGTCAGGTTTGAAATACATTGCAGTAAGTTGTGGCAACCGAATTGAAAATGAATTCGGTCATAGCTAACGAATTTATGCAAAATTCGGTTATAGCAGTCGAATTGGGTCGTTCCAACCGAATTGTAACCAAATTCGATAGTTACAACTAAATTGATGCCAAATTCGTTTGTTGCAATTAAATTGATGTCCCAATCGGTTACTCCATCTGAATTTGGTTCCATTTTTGGTTGTTGCACACGAATTAATTCCAAATTCGTTTGTCACAACCGAAATGTGAGAAAATTTAGTTAGCAGAACGAACATAATTGAAAAGTCAGTTGTCACAATCGAATAAATTTGTTGAAAGCTGCTGAAAAAAAAACTTGACAGACAACAGAGAAACTAAATCCAGAAGATCTTCAATTCATAAAAATAATGTTTGTAAACATATACATAGTTCGTGCAATATGTTGCTAGGAACTTTCTTTCACCGTGTACATACACTTTGTTCTGAACATAGATTTAAAATATAATTCTACAGTTTGTTAAACTTCATCCGGGGTAAGTCGTTTCCTGGATTAAATAAACCTACAAATGCACATAAGTTTTTTTTTTTTTAAAGTTTCTAATAACCCTTTTGTATTTCAACAAAAGCCATAGAATCTTTTGGTGTACGAAATATGTATATTAGGGTGGGTACATTTTTTTTGCCGACCAAGAATATAGCAGAAACGGAATCTACGGCAAATTCTAAGAAAATGTTCCCAAGAAACCAAGGTTCTAAAATCAAAATCGAGCCCGCCATTTTTCACTTGAAAATTTGTATATTATCGTAAAAAATCGAGCCATACTTTTGAAACTTGATACTTTTCGATTTCTATGAAATTTCACACATATATTTTACTTATTGCTACTGTTGCAGTGACGTTTATTTTCCACGGTTCATGTTTTATAGCTGTGTAAATTTGGTCATCTGCAGCATTTTTGTGAAGAGATTAGAGTATTGTATATATAGATATAGGGTATTGTTAGAATAACTGTTGAATGCGATATCAGATCTGTCATTTGTATATTTTATTCCTAAAGAGAATGTTAAAACCTATCAGGTGATACCATGATCGTTAAAATCTCATATCGCATACAAAGATATTCTAACATTAACACAGGTATAAATTCACAAAACTGCTGCAGATGACCAACTTTACACAGCTATAAAACATGAACCGTGGAAGATAATCGTCCTTGTAACGGCAGCAATGAATAGAATATATATGTGTGAACTTTCATAGAAATCGAAGAGTATCAACTTACAAAAGTATGGCTCTTGGGTCGATTTTTTACGATAATATGCAAATTTTCAAGAGAAAAAGGGCGGGCTCGATTTTGATTTTAGAACCGTGGTTTGTTGGGAACAGTTTCTAAGAATTTGCCGTAGATTACGTTTCTGCTGTACACTTTGTCAAGTTTTTTGGTACCATACAAATTGACCCACCCTAATGTATATACTTTCTTAGGAACGGCATGCCACTTACTACAACGACATCGACTAGGATAAACTTTTGCAATTTGGTGACATGCAACCAAAGTTGAACTTCTTCCTTCAATTTAAATGTTGTTGTTGTTTTTTTTTTGGTTTTTGTAAAACGTTATTTACAACACTACGATGTTACTTCAAATATTCCAGGGATTTTTATGTTTTCTGTCACTTTTGTGGTCAAATCAAACATTCCTCCAAAGTTCCTCATAATTTCATGAGTGTTAAGTAAACAATAACATCTAAGTGGAAAATTATCCTCAGAGTTTTCACAGAGCCATGACAAACACTTAAAACACACACAGTCGCAGATCTTATTGATGCGAAAGGACGAAATTATGGTAAAACCTTAGTAGTCGTTTAGTGTTTATAGTTCACACTCAGAGCTAAGGTCTACAAAGGAGACAACTTTTACTAGAAGTTTCAGTTAAAGCCCTAGACATAACAATATTCTTGTCGTATGCAATATGAGTAAACACAATATCCGCAAACAAAAATGGAAGGATATCAACGACTGCAGTTCTGCTGGTCATCGCTGACTGCTGGCATATCTGGTGTCACATAATGCCAGCAGTGACAGCAATGAAAAGAGTTTTGAAAAATTGTGTATTTCATGATTATGGTCTGTATGTTGGAGTTCTAAGTGCACCTGTTTGCAGTGCTGTGTTATGGACAGTGTTGGTACTTTTTAATTTGCATTTGATTTAACAGTACATTATTTCATCTAATGCTAATGCAGAAAAATTGTCATAGTTCGCAATGACAGTTAAACAATTTTGAATTTTCATTTGCTGGGGGAAAAATTGTAATGAAATATGGGAAGGCTTTGTTATTTTGAAAATTTTTTTAATGCTTGGAATTCTGTTTTTGAAATATTTTATATGTAGAGGTTTGTGGCTCCCATTGGTGTTGCGTCGTAGTACTTCCATATTCATATACTAGTTCCTATAAAATATTTGAAAACAAAAACTGTCAGATATCAAGGAAATGCTTTGAGAACAAGAACAGTTGCCTACGGTATTTAAATTTTTTTTGAATTTGCATTTGTAAAGGTAATTAAAACCAAAAAACATTTATAATTGTCATATAATTAAACTGTCCCATGTATGGTTATGGATCAGCATTCCAAAGTACATACTGTGTCGTTATAAATGCTGCATAAATACTCAACCTATGTAAGCATTTGCTGCATATTAGAGTGTAGTCCTCTGGGGAGTGTGTGTAGTCTTCTGGGGCAGTGTGAGAATAAATTTGTGTAGCAAGGGAAATCGATTGGGCATCATTGCCTTTAAAAATAGAATGCCCAGCAGCAAATATTTTATAATTTGGATAAAAATATTGACATCTGATGCACTTACCCTTTGTGAAGCGTTACAAAGAAGGGTCTAAGTGTCATAAGAAAATGTAATTTTAGGAGTGACAAGTGATAATTTAAATTCGTAGATAAAACACATGTATTTGTACTCATAGTAATGAGTTTGGCGAATGTTGCGTCACTCTTTGAAATGGAACACATCAACATCTGCGGTTGATTGAAATTTGGAATTTTTTGTTTAAGTAACCCACTATCAAGTAAGATTTGTGTCAACATTTTGTATTGTTTAAGAATGACAAAAAACTGATAACTATACTTGATATTTTGAAATCAAAAACTTGAGAATTTCAATTTTATTTACTTAGGGGGTCTCAAACAACCCACAGGGGTCAAGGATCTTACAGACTGACGATAACATGTTTCTTCAATCGGCTTGGTCTTCAGCTCTTGCAAGCAATATTCCACCTGGTCTCTCCAGCAAAGTTTTGGTCGTCATATTTTACGATATCCTTCGAGTACGTCTTCGAATACTTTTCACACTGGTTCATTATGATTCCACGCCTGGCCTAGCCAGTACAAACACCCTATTTTGATAAGCTTAACTACGTCGATGTCGGGATACAGATTATAAAGCTCTTGGTTCATCCCTCGTCGTCGGTACTGGCAGTTTTCTATTACAGGACCATATATTTTTCGGAGCGTTTTGGAACGAAGTTCCTTATCGCACATTGCGGGATGGGGGCTAAAAGAAAAAATTTTAAACAACTTTTTTTTAACCGTATTATGCTCCTACCCAGTATACAACCCAGTATTATTCTGCATACTTTTAAGATTTCGTGGTTTTGTGTTTGAAAGTTGTATCAATTCGTTTTGTTATTTTATTGTATTGCATACCTTCAGACATAATTGATAATTATTAAAAAATAATCAATATTTATTGATAAGGAAAACGTCGAACTACAGAATAAAAATATTGATAATTATTATTAGATTTGTACAGTCAGGGACGTATATGAGGGTTGTTTTCTTTCATGTTGGCTTTGTAAATGTCATGCCCATGTGAAGTGTGCTGGGTTCAATGGAAGGCATTATGCCATAATTATGGCTAAGGAAAGCGGGCTTCGCTGAACACGTTGGAAGTGTAGGGAATTTGATATTGACTTTTATATGTTATTTGAAAATGTAAATTCTCATTTTGTCTCTATTAGTTCGAAACTTAAATCGTTGGAGGATATCGATGATGTTGCGTAAAAAGGGCGAATCTGCATTTTTTTTACGAAGGCCGATCTGATTTTGTTTACCTTGTCACGGCAAGTCAAAAGGGCGAAACTGCTTGGGTCTATCTCCAACGAAATTGGTAGATAATTATACTGCTCGAAGAACCCAACCATAACTTTCTATAGCCATAACCATTTTTGCTACTTTATAATCTATGAATATTAAGGTGGACCTTGAAATGACATTTTTGCGACATTTTGGTAGATGAGGGCTCTATTCCGTGCCTTTTTGAAAAAAAATGACAATGCCGAAAAAAAAAATTAAAAAAAAAAAACATTAGGGGTTGCGCACGAGCCGAGAAAAAGGTCCACTTTGCCAAAATTAGGGGGGAAATTGCCATAGGTCATCAGGGGTCACCCGTAGGGGGGAAGAATGTATGGCCGACCCCCATTAACTTTTTACCGCCAACATTTCCCCCAAGACACCCACCCCCTATCTCCTCCCCTTAGGGGGGTCACCATACAAAAATGGAGGTTGCTCAGTATTTTCGAAAAACACCATAGGTCATCAGGGGTCACCCCTAGGGGGGCAAAATATATGACCGACCCCCATTAACTTTTCATCCCCAACATCTTTTCCGAACAAACTTACCCTCTATCTCCACTCCTTGAGGGACTCCCCATACAAAAATAAAAGAAGCTGTAATTGAGTAGTACTACTAAGCACTCTTAATATAATATAGTCAAATTAACATATTTTTGTTCGCTGATGGGTATTTCTTGCGGTAAGAATCGAAAACATGTAGTAAATACTGTTTCTCTTCTTCGCCTTGACACAGTATTCTATTATAATCTTGTATCATTTTTACTCCTCTTTCGGCAGTGTCGTTCACAACGCGCAAGTTATTTACAATTCTACGACCTTCTTGATAGTCTGCGCGAGATTTCCAGGTTGCTGGATTTGCAAGAATGAAATCTTGCGATATTCCAAATCGTACAAATAAATTTTTGGTATTATGAGAGACGAAGTTGCTCAAGTCTTTAGCCAAGAATTCCTCATTCACATCTTTGAATTTCACCTCGATTTTTTTAACGCTGGTACTTTTGATTACGACGCGAGGAGCTGGGGGAACCGGGTCGTCTTCTTCATCTTCTTCACCTTCTTCGTCTTCTTCATCTTCTTCACCTTCTTCGTCTTCTTCATCTTCTTCACCTTTTTCGTCTTCTTCATCTTCATCTTCATCTTCATCTTCATCTTCATCTTCACCTTCTTCGTCTTCTTCATCTTCTTCACCTTCTTCGTCTTCTTCATCTTCTTCACCTTTTTCGTCTTCTTCATCTTCATCTTCACCTTCGTCATTCTCATTTTCTAGCAATGCTTGGGCCATTTTGGCCTTCAACTCATTTGAAACCTTGTCATCGAAAAAGGCAAGGGCTATGTGCTCATCGGCGAGATACCATAGGTGACCGATAAATTTCTTTATCATTACCCGAGATAAATCCTGGTCAACGGACTTGTACTCGACGATGTCCTTCAAAAACTTCCAATCTTGATTCGGCGCCTCAGCTGCTCGAGAAGAACCAAACCATGCCTTGACGTAAAGTCGCACCACAAAAATACAAACGTGTCGAATACCATTCAATTCACATACAGATAAGTGAAAAGTTCTCCGAAACAAAAACATCTTGAGGCTGTAAATGGCTTTTGCCATCCATCGAGCATGGGAAACGGGTCCTGAAGGTCGGAAATGGTAATTCTCAAGTTTTTCACCCAGAAACAAAAGAATTAGTTGTAGCATTTCTTTGTAGTCATCGCGAGGGTGTTTCTCCTTCAATTGATCTAAGCAAAACTTCCTTATGCCGACTTGCATTGCCACAGGAATTTTTCTGACGACTTGCATTGCCACAGGAATTTTTTTTTTTCGACCTGGTGCACTGGTCTTTCCCATTTTTGTCTCAAAAACTTCCCTTAGCACCAGTTCGTATACGTGGTGTCTGCAAGGTAAATATAAGATTTCTCTCTCCAACAGCCGCTCAAGAGCAACTGCGGCTCCGGAGAATGGGCCACTGTTCGTTGATGTCGTGTCGAAAGAAAGTCCTTGTATTCGATGTGTCATATGCCAAGATGCCAACAGTTGATAAACGGCATGTGCTATTCTCCGGCCTTTTCCTTTCCCATCTTCTATTTTGGGAACTCCAAGAAGTTGTTCTTTTTCTCCGTACGAGACAATTACCGGTAGACGGTCCACCTTCTTTGTACCCACAAAATCCAAAAGCATTTTGCCATCCCAATGGACTACGAAGGATTTAGCTGCGACAAGCTGGAGATGAATGAAACGCGTTGAAGAATAAGAATTCTGAGTGAGAGCAAATAAATCTATGCGATCTTACTTCTGGATTGTCTTTCACATAACTCAGCATGTTCTCTCGATTTGAACGCCGACATCTCCGAAGCGACGTACGGTTTATTGTGTATTGTTGAGGATCGCGTCCAAATGCTTCTGCCGCCGCTATCATAATGCCGACCGCGTCTCGGTCAGTCACTTTGCACTTGTCTAAAGCTGATAGGACTCGTTCAGTAAAACATTGTTTGTAACCTCTTCTGTCACCAACATTTGACGGGCCAGCTTCTGCCGGGAAGTTTTCGTCCTGTCTCCCATTATCATCGCTTGAATCACTGCTTGAAAATTTAACCACTGCAATTGAACGAATTTCATTTGAATATAAACATTGGACGAACACACAAAGCGCGAAATAGCTTACAGCCTTTAGCGAACCGATCTCTACTAGATTCCGTTGCACGTTTGCGTCGCAACTCTTCTTGTTCTTCGCGCTCAGCTTTTCTTTTCCTCGTTCGAGTATCAGTAGCGTCCACACCTCCCATAGTTCCTGGCCGGCCATCTTCTCTTTGCTTTAGCAGAAACTCAATGTCTTCGGTATTTGTCATTTTCTCAAGGGCGTTGGCGTGTGCGATGTCGAAAAGATTATCCAAGCTATCAGAAAACGTATTCTCTTTTCTCTAGTGGACTCAGTCTTTCTGTGAGATGACTTTCTTAAAGCATCCCACTCATCGTGCAGCGCAGCTATTTTTCTTGTAACATCTACTCTGGCTTTCGTCGGAATAGCTGTTTGGCGCCAAAAAATCATCACTGCGTCCGCGACTATAACCGCACTATTTTTCTTCGACATGTTTCGTTTGCGAATGTTGAAGAAATGCATTCTTAGCACTTGCTTCTTCGACGGTAATTTGTTCCCCGTAATATTCATGCTTGGATAACCAATCAAAAAAGTATCGTCGCGCGATCTAAGTCGTGTTGTCATCTTAACTTTTAAAAAACGGGAGAAAAATCAATTTACTTTTCGCGGTCGTCGGCACTTGTTGAATGACAACAATCGATGAATGAACTGCTATTTATAACTACTACGTATTTTGCAATATTTTACTGCCAGGTACTGATGAATGGGGGCATCTGCTAAGGGTGCCTATGTACCTGATTCAGCACGTGTGCGTTTCAAATTTTTCAAGACTTTCCAAACAATGACCACTCTTGAATATTGGTGGAATTTCTGTAAAAAAATCAAAAAAAATCAAAAAAATCTCGATATTGTGCAACTGTAAATACATAGATTTTCAGTATTTTTGTATGGGGAGTCCCTCAAGGAGTGGAGATAGAGGGTAAGTTTGTTCGGAAAAGATGTTGGGGATGAAAAGTTAATGGGGGTCGGTCATATATTTTGCCCCCCTAGGGGTGACCCCTGATGACCTATGGTGTTTTTCGAAAATACTGAGCAACCTCCATTTTTGTATGGTGACCCCCCTAAGGGGAGGAGATAGGGGGTGGGTGTCTTGGGGGAAATTATTGGCGGTAAAAAGTTAATGGGGGTCGGCCATACATTCTTCCCCCCTACGGGTGACCCCTGATGACCTATGGCAATTTCCCCCCTAATTTTGGCAAAGTGGACCTTTTTCTCGGCTCGTGCGCAACCCCTAATGTTTTTTTTTTTTAATTTTTTTTTTCGGTATTGTCATTTTTTTTCAAAAAGGCACGGAATAGAGCCCTCATCTACCAAAATATCGACACAAGGTCCACCCTAATGAATATCTTACAGACAATTGGAAACAGCAGATTGGCCCTTTTTACGCAACACCATCGATATGTTTGATACTTCAAATGGCCTGGGGACATCTCGTTCTCCCCAAGATGGAATAAAAGCTTCTAGCGATCGTAATGTAATTGTACCAGTAACACCTAACTTCGATAATTTGGACAGACTTACTTATTTCCGAAACAGTCGCCGTCTGTTGTTCCTTCATCCACAGAAGTCAGGGACCGTAACCATTTTGAGTTTTATTATGAAAATGATATAGTAATGATTATATTATTAGTTTTAATGATTTTTTCAATTGTAATGATTAAATTTGAGTAATATTAAAAAAAATCACCCTATAAGCAATATTTTTTAGCAAAAAAAAAATTCATTAAAGTTATTTTTAGTTCAGAACGTTTATTGATTTCAAGTAATTATAAAAAAATTAACTTAATTTTTGATCATTCGTACGCCAAATGACTAGCGATGATAAGTTTTGGTTTTTGTACGCTTTGTTTTGAGTGAAACGAAAAGAGCTTTAGTTTTGCTTAAAAAATTTGGTTCAGTGAAATCAAACACGAACGAAACAAAACGTCAGATTAGACAATCGGAAAATATCAATCGTTTAGTTTGCTTACAAATGTGTTTCTTTACTCATTTACAAGAAAATTAATTAAAATTGTTGTTTAATGTGGAATTTCTAACAAAAAAGTCGATACATGTCTCCCCAAATGGCACGGATGCAATCATTTTAAAAACACTTTAATTATCTCACTTCACTAACTGTAATTTTTCCCACTTTTCTTGCAATTTGTTGTTTGTTCATTTTATTTGTCTGCAATCAGCTGCTTCCATTTAAACAGCTGATAGAGCAATGTTGCTTGCAGTGTGCTAAATTTTGGTGTTTTCCAATAGAAAGAGCTTTTAAAATCAACAAGAGTAACACATTGGGAACAATGTGCTGTGACATAAGGGCAGCTAGTAAAATGAGCTTTCACTCCCGAACGAAAATGGAACAAAAACTCAAATATAAACTTGATCGCCTGGGTAGCAATCGCACGTCTGGTTAAACAAAAAAGTTCGCTGAACAGGCTATTAGTACCATAATAAACAATAGCAATTTAATAATTTATATTTTTTTTTTCTTTATATGCATTGTCCCCAGATCGGGCTCTGGAGTATATTTAATAAACATCTATGTTGCATGTCGCCACCAAAAATGCCCAAAGACGTAACCCTCATTGTCAAAATTTTATAGGAGAAGCAAAAAACCTTATAAAATCCAAAGTATTTCAGTTTTAAACGCGTTCATTCCACAGCTTACCTTAGGAACTTGGAAGTCTATTATTTTGCAAATATATATTTTAGCGTGGAGTATTATATTCAATCAAAAAATCAGTTTTTATTTTTTGAGGGTTACGTCTTTGGGCATTTCAGGTGACGATTTGTACAGCTTTATATATTCAGTTTGTTCAAATCAAAAAATTTTGTATTAAAAATTTTTTAATATAAAAATATATAAATTTCGTATTATTTATATACTAAAATCTATGGTCTAATTAAATCGAAATTTTTGTTTTATAAAACAATAATTGTACCAAAAATTTGTGGCTTTTGACGTTAGTGCAATATCTTTATGCGATATGTTAGCATTGTGTCTATAATCACCGACATTGTACGTTGTCCTTTTTACTGCTTTAATATTTGCCCATCTGTATATATGATATATGACGGGAATACCATTTGTATCCTCGATATATTTTTGTTTGTCTAAGGATATAAACGCCGCGGGTAGGATAAACCCTTTTCGTAATGCATCATTTAAATAATTTGCATTTGTGTAGTAAGGAGCCATTATTAAATTGTTTCCATAGTTTGTTGTACAAGGTAGTATATGGTTTCTTGTTAAATTTATGATGTATACTTGTGTACTGACTTTATGCTGTTCCGTACAGAGAAGTAGAGGCTTTTAAACATTTCCTTAAGTTTTCAATGAACGCCGGCGATACGTTGAACCAGACAGGACAACCATATATTATGACAGGACCAATTAACGTTTGATACATAATAGTTTTGACACGGGAATTTATATTATCAGATTGAAAAAGACGCCTGTATATAAAAAAAGCTTTCCTTGCATTTGCGACTATCTCCTTCATATGTTCATAAAAGTATAAGTATTTGTCCAGGTACGACTTTAGATATTTTACTTTGTGTTTGCTCTCAAAAGGTTTGATTTGATTCCGAAGTGTTTCCAATTCTGTTTTAAGTCGTTATTATATTTTCCTACTGGTGGCCGAAATACATTAGTCTCACACTTGTTAGTGTTAATTTTTAAATGCCAACCGAGGGCATATTCCTGGACCATTTTGAATGAGTTTTGAAGTCCTTCATTAATATTAGATATTGTCTTATCAACATAATAAATAACAATATCATCGGCGAATGCCTACCTTGTAACTTTCTTACTGGATCTAATCTCTCCAGGTTTTCCTAAATTTCTTTATTACCTATTAATATAAAACTTTCATTCAATAGTTTTTCAGTGAGTTTGAGTTTTGCTTTTAAGGTGTTTAATGATAATTGTGTAAGTCTTGTATCTAATCTATTATCTCATTTTATTATCGTTAATATTTTATTTTTTTCTGAGTGTAATTTTTTAATTATGCTGTTAGAAAATTTTGAAAAGACATCTTTGTCTTTACATTTTGCTACCGTACTTTTTTCACTGGCCTCTGATATTAGAAAAAAATTACATGAGGTGTCAGGGGACACCCGGGTGGAACGAAGTTCCTTTCGCTATATATTATATACTAGTTAGTTCTAACAAACCTAAGGCGCTTGTTGAAAAATACTGTAATTTAAATGGATCTTGTAAAATGATAAACTTTTGTTCAGAAATTTTTTATTTATTGAATGTATTTTTTTAAAAAAAAGTATATTTTTAGGCCCCTTTTAGGGAGAGCTTCTCACAAACCAGTGAGCTTTGCGCTTGCTGATTGGGTCCTACAGTTTATCTCCGGTTCCAAACGGTAGTTTGAGAAGCTTCTTTATGGCTGAATACTCGATAGTGCCGCCGTCACTAAGCTAAGAAAAAGCCTAAGAAGTGTAGGAATTTTTTTTACAAAAAATACTTTTTTAAGAACACGTACTTTTTAAAGAAGTGGTACTCTTTTTAGGATAAGGTTATTTTTTTAAGAATATTTACATTTTTTTAGGAAGGCTACTTATCTCAAGAAAACAAAAGAAAAGGTGGTACTTTATTTTTAAGAAATGGTACTTTTATGAAAAGGTATTTTTTGTAATAGAGGGCATTTTTTTTTGAAGAAAAGCTTTTTTTTACGAAAGAACAGATACAATTTTAAGAGTAGGTACTTATCTCAAGAAAAGTTATTTTGTTTTACAAAAAAGGGATTCTTTAAAGAATATGTAGTTTTTTAAGAGGAGGCAATTTGTTGTAAGATAATGTACATTTTTAAGAGAAGGTACTTATTTAAAAAATTACTTTTTTAAGAAAAGGTACTTTTTGTACTTTTTGTTATTTTTTTAAACTTCTTTCACTTTGGCTTTTCTAAATTTACTTTTTATTCGGTTCAAACTACAATATGTAACAAACATCCTCCACCTATAAAATTTCCCATTAAACAAGAAATATGTTAGTCTGGACACAAACCAAAAGTACGAGTGTAAGAGAGCTGCCAAATGTAATACACAGGCTCCACCTAGAAAACTTCCCTTTAAACCAAACCAAACCAAATGTACCCAATATAGTTGATAAGAATGGGTTGTAACAAAGTAGTTAAAAAAATCAATGAGTGTTCGAACTCACGGATGATGTGTTAACACCTTTTTGCTACACGGTACCTGTTCGATTTCTATGAACACATTAGTAAATGTTACATTGGAAAATAAAAAATAATAGTTTTTTTGTATACACCAGGCAATCTGAACATAAAATGACTCGCTTTGTTTGGCCATAGCAACAACAACGAAACAACCAAACACACAACATCCCACATACTTTGTCCGAAGCAGCTGACGTACACGTGTGTCACATAACCACAAGTTTGCCATATCAACAGCAACGAAACAGCCAAACATACAACATCACACATACTTTGTACGAAGTAGCTGACGTATTAGTGTGTCACCATAACGTCGACTGCGCAAGCCCATGGACTTGCAAATGAAATTTTGCGTGGCTATGCTTTATATCTCCGTTCAACAACAACAACACACACATACATACATTATTATGTTAATACATACGCTAAAGACACACTTTCGTTCGCCTCACCCCTGCCACAACGCTCTTTCATTGCTCTCTTGCTCGCTCATTTTTGTTTAACACGTCATTATTCTCTTTCGCAGTCGCAGAAAATCTGGTTTTAGCAGCAGCATAAAATCTGACTTTGATAGATTTAGTCCTTATACGCCGCTATAGATGTTAACACATCAAAAAAGTTGTTTACAAATTTTTCATTTAGCCCCCGTCCCGCAACGAACGATAATTAACTTCGTTCCAAAATTTAAACTATTTAGTTATATTGCTATCGTAATCCAATATTTTGAGGCAGTTTGACATTTCCTTGACTCTCAGAATATTTAGCCTGGAATCCGTTATGTATAAATCATGGTATGAGCCCGATCGAGGAAAGAGTGGTGCTACAGAAGCGTAATGTTTGCATCTGAATTCTGTATCGTTTTCCGACAACCATTCTTTTAGGCTATTGCCTTTTGCGATATTAACAGTATTACTCCATTCTCTGTGCTTGCAGTTCAAGTCTCCAGCTAGTACATAGTAATTATTTAAATTTTGAAGATTCATAGAATCAAATAGTTTTTGCTAGCCTGCTCGTATTGAATTTGTATTGGCCGGTTGGATAGTACGCACATCTTATAACTAAAAAGTTGTCGTCAACGAGTATCTTTATGGCGCATGTCTCTAAAGCATCTAACGAATATATTCTTTTGTTTTCGTAACTGTAGTATTGTATGTTATTCTTGATTAATATAGCAGTTCCTTAGATGTGTTAGAACTAGCTAGTACATAATATATAGCGAAAGGAACTTCGTTCCAACCGGGTGACCCATGACACCTCATGTAATTTTTATTTATCTGACCTTCTTGTAGGGAATTTTGGGGAGAATTTCTCGTGGGTCACTTACAAACCTGAGCAAATACCTGAGCAAGCGTGTCGTTTGTCCTTTTATTACAGGTGCGAGTTTTATTTTGGGTCCCCGTGAAGTAATGCAACGACAATAACGATAAAATCTGATACCGACTTTGAGCACTAGCTAGAGCAATTGCATATCATTTGGACTAAGAATCGTATTGTTATTGGCGCCAAAATATATCTGTTCAGTCAAATATCTTCAAAGCCTTTCGTTAAAAGAAATGTGAAGGCAAGTTAATGTACTGTGCTAGCCATATTTATCCAACGATAACTTTAACATGCATATCAAAAGCGTGCTTTCGGTAAGCACGAGACACTTGAATCAATTTCTCGAACTGAAGACACAGATTTGAATGTTGTGACGTTTCTTTGCGTGCAAAGAAAATTAATATTTCAAAGGATACGCAGTTAAAAAAAACTATAATTGCGGTATTGTTTTTTAACCAAAAGATGTGTGTATTTTAATACAAAATTAATACAATTATTGGGAAATTATATCCGATTTTGTTGTTGTATGATTAGTGGGTAGTTTTTGGTTCTCAGTCATAATCCGAAAGATCAGAGTCACAAATATAAAATTTGGATTAACTCCTTTTCGTATTCCTAAATTTAAAATTTGGGCTTAAGTCCGCGTCGAAAGGGATCAGAATACCAATTGTGATTATGTCCTTTCTGTCGATGACTGGAATTAAGACTAGTTTGTGGGGAGGAGAATTGGCAGAAATAAAAATAATTATTTAAAAAGTTCAAATATTTTTCAACTGCGGTGCATTTTTTTCATTCTTATTGGAATAATTTTCGGAACATCCATTTTATACTCATATTATATTTTGTTAATACACGAACGTTAAGAACGATAGACAGTACACATTTTTAAGAGCAGAATATCCCACGAAAAACATAAAGTCACACAACATTTTTCAATATATTTTTCAATGTCTTTTCGAGCAAAATTTCATTCTTACAGATTGGGTGATTTATCACAATGAAAAATTTAAAAAAAATATGAGTGAAAAATCCCTAAATATTTTTGCCCGTGTTTTCGTTTACAAACATGCAAGTAATCCCGCTACACTCTATGAATGGACAGATAAGAGCTTCTCACAATCAGTGAACAGCAGGTTAATACCGGTTCTGCACAGTTTTATGGACAAGTTTTTCATAGTTAATTACTCGACGGTGTGGCCGTCATTAAGCGAAGTGGCAGTCGTCGAGTGGAATGTAAAATGTTTGGAACAGAAATAGAACCAACGTTCTCATGCACAAAGGCCAATTTAGTGTATTCAAAACCGAAACCGGTTAACCGAATTCCTGCCGGTTAACTGCACGTCGGTTGTTTAAAAAAGTGTTATTTTCTAAGATGCGGTTTCACCGCTTATTTTGATTCAATTTACCGGTTTTAACACAGCTGATATAACAATGCAGAATTACAAATCTATGGTTACTAAACCGATAGTTTTTTGAAATAGTTGTCCAAAGCAATAGAGATCATATGTTCCAACTCCGATTTAGAAGGAAGTTCCGGAACGAATGACAACATAGGTAGTATTCATAAAACAAACAGTATTCACTATCCTGAAAGAAGTACAAAACGTCCAAAGGAATATTTACTCAACGATGACTTTGCCTAACTGGGGAAGTCCAATATTAGAAGAGATGACCAATTTGACAGTTATTAAGTGACATGTTATTAGAACAAGGTTAGAAATTTATGAAATGGTGCGCTTTACGCTTGCAGAAAATTGGGAAATATTAAAAACTTTCATCAAAATTTCTGAGCCTTCAGCTCAACCTGTAGGGAAAAAAAATTCGACAGAAATAGAGTTGCATCAGCGCCGTTTGTGGATCAATTTGTGAAGCCAGTTTATACGTGATCGTCCAGTGGAAAATATTGCCATTGTAAAGGGTCCGCCAAATAACTTTTTTTTTTTGAAAATGGTATAAAAAAAACTACTGAATATTTTCTCAAATTTCTTTTTTTATTTGAAAGTACGAAACTTCCTTCCGGTTAATAGTGGAAAATAAGTTCATTCAAATGGCTGCCTCGGCTGGCCATGCAGTAGCCAATTTTTCAATTTTTTTTTCCAATTTTTAAGCTCATTATCGATTGTGTGCAGCTGTATTTCACCAATGGCTTCACGAATATTGTCCTTTAAAGCGTCAATTGTCTCTGGCTTATCGGCGTAACACTTATCTTTGAGGGCACCCCACAAATAATAGTCCAACGGTGTCAAATCTCAGCTGCGAGGTGGCCAAACGACATCAGCTCTGCGGCTGATAATGCGATCTTCTAAAACAGGGCGCAAAACATCGAGTGGAGCTTCGGCTGTGTGGCACGTAGCGCCGTCCTGTTGAAACCAAATGTTGGCAATATCCTCCTCTTCAATTTTTGTGAACAAAAATTCGTTCAACATGGCCCGATAACGATCGCCATTGACTGTAACGGCCACTCCTTGCTCATTTTCGAAGAAAAATGGCCCAATTATGCCTCTGGACCAAAATCCGCACCAAACAGTGACTTGTTTTGGGTGCATCGGCTTTTCAATGTATGCGTGCGGGTTTTCTGTGCCCCAAATGCGACAATTTTGCTTGTTTACATACCCGCCAAGATCAAAATGAGCTTCATCTGAAAAGATGATTTTTTTTGGCAAAATCGGCATCTTCTGTAAGTCGATCGCAGGCCCATTTTCCCCATATTTCCCAGCGTTGTTCAGGCGTATACACAACCATATTCGTTCAGCGGAAGGATAAAACTAATTATCTGTCAAAGAAAACATGAGCTAAGTGTTACCATTCACGAAATAAGAACTAGTTGAAAAAAAAACGTTAGATGGCGGACCCTTTAGTTGAAAGTGTGCTGAAACAACCATCAACATCAATTCGCCGCCGTTGGCAGCAATTAATCATTTGTTGCACGTCTTTGAGCAGAATTTTGCATAAAGACCTCGGTACGTAGACTCCATGCCATGTCCATGCCATGCGGTTTCAGTTTTTTACCTAAAAATAATCTTTTCCCATGAAGCTCATTTTGACATCGGGGCCACGTTAACGAACAAAATTGTCGCACTTGGGGCTCGGAAAATCCCCACGTCATAGAGGAGAAGGCGATGCATCGACAACCAGTGTCTGTTTGATGCATCATGGGTCCATTTTTCTTCGAAAATGAGCAGCCAATTGTTCCAAAAAGTTGAAGAGGATGACATGGGCGAAGAAATGTTACAATCGATCTTTTGTGCACTGTGTTCGAAAACTGCATAATCACCGAAACTGGGAAGTCCATTGGCCGCCTCGCAGCTGCGGTTTAAACCCATTAGGCTATTATCTCTGCAGCGCCGTAAAAGATAGGTGTTGCACACACAATCCCGATTTCTCTGAGCTCTTAAGACACGATATAGAAGCCCAAACAATAGGCAATGTCCTGAAATATTGTGTTGGTCGAATGAGGTACTGTTTCTACATATGTATTTTGTTAAAGCGAAATTAAATTCCCAATTATACATGGCCCATTCTTTAGTTTCCCATCACATACCATGAAGGATTAGGCTTGCGCACTTCGATTGGAACCTGCAGTTTTACACCGACTCCGAGGGGTATTTTGACATGCTATTTCCTGGCTATCTGCTCGGTAATCGGGCTTAATATTCAAAAAGACTGAATTACAAATAAACGACGTTTACAAAAGGCATTAACCGGTTTATACACCTTGGTTTAACCGAAAACTGGTTTCTCTAAAATCTGGATATTCGAAGAAACAGAAAACCGACATTTTTTAAAACCCGGTTTTTTGAATGCCCTAGGCCAATTATATTCATATTAAGCATTTACCTCTTCCAATTCGAATATTCAGAATTATTAAGTATTAAGAAAAACCAATAAGTAAATTGTAATTGCGTTTGGGCGCTACGCGTGCATATCAGACATAGCATGTCACTCCTTTTCCCCCCCAATAATGCGAATTTCGAAAAATCCCTATATACCTGAAGGCGAAACCATAAGGCCCACATGGCGTCCAAATTTCATGATAGTAGCATTTCGCTTAATACTTAAACGTCATTCCTGTCGATAATCAAATACTTTGACGCCCAAGAGAAAAGCAAAAGTCATAATCATTAAGAAAAGTTTTGATTTATAAAAGTTTTGAATTCGAAATTATGAAAAATATATGAAGAAGCACAATTAAATACCATGCAGTATTAAATTAGCAGATGTTCCTAATGATTCAACTTTAGCTGCACCCTCTCCAACCAAATGGCTCTTAATGTTGGATCCCAATGTGTTTAAATACGAGCCTGTAACAAAAACAAAGTTTTGTTTGTTTGGGTTTTGGGCGTTTAATTGGATGTTGTATGTGATTATTGCTAAATAGAAATTTTTAAAGCAATTTAATATGAAGACCAAAATCTTTCTAACAAATATTAGCATTTTCTCGCCACGACACTGTGAAGACAAGTAGTCATAACCCCTTATAAGTCGTTCTTTTTCAAAAATAAACAAAAGAAACACAAAGAGTTAAGAACTTTTTTTTACATATACGACAATGTGTACGAATTTAGGCATGTATCTGTCCTAAGCCAATAAACTTTTATATATTTCCCTTTCTTATGTTTTTGATCTATAGAAGTTAAGTGATACACTCAAAAAAATCAATTCGTATTTTACGTTTATCATCTTCTGTAAAAGTGGTTGAGTTTTTCATTTACAATTTGCTCTCTTTTGTTGTTTTGTGTTAGGAAATTAACCTGAAATCAAGATGAAACACCAAGTCAGTAGATTATTCAAAATCCTTTACACATAACTTTATTTTTTTATGTGCCAAATGCTAATAATTCATTTTGAAAATTAAGTGTTAAAGCCCAGACGTAGTTAACTCGAGAGATTGTTTTTAAACTAGTAACTAAAAAATTGCCAATTACTCAAAAACTTCTACTTCTACTTATACTTAGTATATCCTTCGCAATCACAAATTATAAAAAGCTCACCAGTATACACAAATTTGTTCCCCCAATCAGTGAAATTAAGATTTTGTGGTTTGAAATCTAACCAATACAAATTACAAAATTAAATTTATCTACATTAGACCGACTTACAAAAAAAGTTCCATCTGTTCACCCCTCTACCTTGGTCTGTTTTATGATGATTCCCAAAACATTTCGAGTCTAGCATTAAAATCCCGTGATGGAGGCAACATTGTGTTGTAAACAGGGCAAAATTGGTATCAAATCTTTTCTTTTGCCAACGATATTATTCTTTTATAGCAGCGGTAGGCAAACCAGAAGGCACGTAAACAAACATTTGATGTGCTTATGTGCGGTCTGCTGCTTCGAATCTGGCAGTTGCCGATCGTGTGTGTGTGAAAAATACGATTGTTGTCTGCTTCGCGAGGCTATGGGTTGGTTACCACTGATTTATCAAGTATATTGCGTACTTTTTCTTTCATTTGTGTCGAGACTAACATATGTTGGGAAAGTTCATGGTTAATGGGAAGGTTTCTAGGTGGAGGCTGTAACCAATATTTAGTATATATTGTAGTTTGGAACCCAATGAAAAGTAAATTTAGAAAAGCCAAAGTGATAGAAGTTTAAAAAAGAACTATTTCTTAAATAAGTGAATTTTCTTAAAAAAAGTTAATTTTCTATTCATATTCTTAAACAGAGTACATTTATTAAAAAAAACCTTATCTTAAAGAATTACCTTTGCTTAAAAAAGTAAATTTTCATACAATAAGTACCTTTTTTTAACAAAAGTATTTTTTTTTAAATAAGTACCTTTTCTGAATAAAGTAAATTTTCGTACAAAAAATTGGCTGTTCTTAAAAATAAAATTTTTTTCAAGAGTACCTTTTCTGTGAAACAAAATAACTTTTCTTGAGATAAGTACCTACTCTTAAAAATGTACCTATTCTTGAAAAAGGACCAATTATAACAAAATTACCATTTCTTATAAAGTAACTTTTCTCCAAAAAATACCTTATCTTAAAATAATACATTTTCTTATAAAAATACCTTTTCTTAAAAATAAAATAATAGCTTTTCTTTTCTTTTCTTGATATAAGTAGTCTTTCTGAAAATAAGTAAATTTTCTTAAAAACATATCCGTTTCCTAAAAAGAGTACCACTTCTTTAAAACTTACTTGTTCTTAACCCTTGTGCTATCTTTCGAAATTACCCCTAATAACATCTATTGACCCAATACTAATTTTACTTAATAAAACTTATGTAACTTAAACGAATGCATCCTTTTATTCGTTTTTAAATCAAATGAACACAGAAAAACTATTTTTAAGAATATTCGCACTTCAGGCTGATAAAAAAATATCTTTTCAGAAAAAAAAAAAATATAAAATATTTAAGAATTTTTATTAATTTTTTGGTATGAAGTAAAAGTATAATAGAATATAACTAAAACGTTAGCTATTTTTTTACAGTTTTCGCATAAAGTTATTTTGTAGTCATTGTGTATACAATTTTGGCAACTATTACGATTAGTTGAAATTTATGGGGCCTTGAGGATATTAGACACACCGCTTCCTTTCCGTTGATCTGGTACTTGGCAGTTGATGGCTGGCTTTTCTTTTCAACTAAGCTGAAATACTAGGAGTAACAGGAACCCATTGAGCAGCTTGAATGTTTTGTACGAGCGACTTTGATGCATAACCGTAAGGTAACCACTCTCTCTAAGGATATGCTGAATATATTGTTCGGAAAGTTCTACCAAATATAATCCCACGCTTAAATTTGTTTGTGCGGTTTCAGTTGGTATTTTGCTCCTGACACATCAATTATGTTTGAAAACAGTGCAACTCGGCTACGGTTCGTCTTGCGTTGACATGCATAATTGCTGACTAACGTTTCAAGGACATCAACGCCTTTTTTAGAATGGTTGTAGAGATGTGTTATTTTCTTCCACTTCAGCGGAATGGTGAAAGCTCTTATTAGGAGAACGTTCTTGTATTTCAACAGTACGTATGAAATTATATAAGTAGCTATATGTTTTGCGAATAAGAATTCAGAATTTAATATAGGATTCTTTTTCATATCAGTTATTTTCAGTGGAAAAAATAAAAAAAGAAATGTTTTCCCATGACATCCCATGAAGGAATCGGGAAGAGCTTCTCACAACCAGTAAGCTGTGCGTTTTAAAGTTTTATACTCACTGATTGGGACCTACAGTTTTACACCGGTTTCGAACGGTATTTTTGAGAATCATTTTCATAGCTAAATACTCGATAGTGTTGCCGTCACTATGCAAGGTGACCGCCGTCGAAAGAAATTTTAAGGTGGTCAGAGCAGGGATCAGACCCAGAATCTCAAGTACAAGAGGCGCGCACACTACTCATTGCAACACAGACGGCAAGTGGAAGAAATACTTTATTCTGACAGTACCCACAAGAGTTATGTTTCGGGTAAGGACAAGGTTGCAAGACAAGATCATGTGTGAAAAAAAATTCCAATGATAAGACTACTCTTTCATCTGTGTAGTCATTGACATGTCACACAAAGATGCCCATATAAAATGGGAATATATACCATGATTTTTTTCGGGATACGAGTTCCTGACACGACCGCAGTAAACCTCCATGTTCGATTTATAGTTGGTTGTAGAGTGCCCATGTTTTAAGCCCGTGTTTCGCAAGCTTGGATGGGAACCAATTATTCACCGATGGTGCAGATTCTATGTAGGTTATAGAAAAGTCCAAGTTGATTATCCCAACCATTCGTAGCAGGTGTAAGTTTGTCACCCTGACGACGATACGTGATATCTACCGATTTGTCAAACCCCAGGCTGGTTGCCATGAATCTCTTGAGAGACATGGTTGCCGGAGAAATAGGTCTACCGTACTTATTGTCCCATAAATTTTCTAAACTTTCATCATGAGATTTCATTAGTCCTGCCATGATGAGAAGTCCAAGAGAAGCATCAAATTCGATGGGATACATTGGCTTCCAGTCTGTCCGAAAAATCTGAAATCTTTGTATATTTGTCATTTCAATCACTATGACAACAAATGCGCTACAACAAATACCACAAGGTAACAGCCACATTCATTTTGTTTTTGACTTACTTTTCTGTACCAAAAATACACTACAACATGTACCAAAAACATATAATCGGTTATAGCGTAAAATCTGCATGAAATTTGTATTTGCCTTCCATGTGTATTGTAAGACAATAGGCCTATTTACAATATGTAAAAGTCTCAATACGAAATCTTTATATTAACTTGGTAAAACTTGTCTTTGAAAATTTTTTTTGGGTCAATTTGACCCAAAGATAGCAGAAGGGTTGAAAAAGTACTTCTTTGTCAAAAAAAATTGTTCTTACAGAAAGTACCTCTTCTTAAAAGTAGTACCTTTTCTTAAAAAAATCATTAGTTTTTAATAAAAGAAGTACCCCTCTTTAAAAAATTACCTTTCCGGGAAAATATAATACATATTCTTACCAAAAGGACCTACAAATATACTTAAAAAAAATTCTTAAAAAAGTTTATCATTTTACAAAAACTATATTTGTACGAGTAATACTATAAAATTATCGTATATTTCAAAATGTGGCTTAGCCGTGTAAATCATGTTTCCTGACAAATCATGTATTTTTATTTTGTAATACAAATTCCGAGGTGATCTGGACCAAATGTTGACTATTTAGAATTACTCCAATCTGACATTTGAATTAGAAAACCACCGTACTAAATAGTTAAAATTTTTTTTTTTGCAGAATATCCTTTGAAGAAAGGCTATTTCAGAACACATTTGAAAACGGTCCTGCACACGGATCATAATAATAATATTTTGGCAATCATCAGAAAACAAACCAAGGTATATTTTGAGGGGTGGACAAAAAGCGCTTTTTACCTCACCATAGAATGTGAGTCGGTCTAATCTACATACATTGTAATTACATGGATATATTTTTATTGGTACTCATGTAAATAATAAACACAAACAAACTTGTGGGTGAATGTGCTTGTATATTGGGGATATGGTTTTTAAAAGGATTAAAAATTTAAATACGGGGGGAAAACTTGAAAATGCGAGAAAAATCCTTTGGAAAGGAAAGGAATGTGCAAAAATTGTGAATACTCGTATGTATAAGAAGGCAAAAAAGGGGGCAAAATTGGATAAAACTGCAAAATGAGAGAAGAATCGTTTGGAAAGGTTAGGAATGTCCAAAAATTTTGAATAGGTTGAAAAAAGGGTAAAATTTGAGGGCGAAAAGGGTAAAACTTTAAAATGCGAGATAAATCGTTTGGCTAGGTGGGAAATCTGGCAAAATTTGTATATGTGGATAAAAAGGGGTCAAACGGGGTATAACTTGAAATTGCGACTAACTTGTTTCGAAAATTGTGAATGAAAAAAGTGTATGATGAGGTAAAATTGCAAAATGCGCGAAAATAGATTTTGTTTGTCCACGTACGCTACATTGAAGATATTCGAAATCATTCCAAACTATTTTCCACGCATTTTGTAGTTGTACCCTTTCATAACTTTCTACAGCTTTTTACCCCATTTGTTTTAATAAATTTCTAATCATTTCTAAATAGTTTTGCCGTTATTGCAAGTTGTATCAATTTTAACAATTTCTCCCCCATTTTACGCACAGACACTATTTTTAAACATTCTAAACGATTTTTCCTACATTTTGAAGTCTAACTCTTTCTCGCCTACTTTAACCAATTTTTAACCACGTAAACTATAATTCATATATCTTTAGTCATTTTAGTAAATTTTGGTCTGCCTTTTGTAGCTTTACTCAGATTCATATTCCAAATATTTGTCGACCTCTAGGCCAAATCGCTGCGCCAACGAAAAGTATTATGTGTAATTTTTTGAAAAAAATTTTTAATGCACAATTGAAAACCATTTGTATTTTTACATACATTCACGTAGATCTTTCGTGAAATTTGCATCGGTTTCGAAGTGTATGGTACTGGCAACGACAGAGTTGTATAACAAATGTTCGAAGAAAATTTTGGTTTTTAGCTTTCCTGAAAAGTTAATAAAAACACATAGCTGTATTCGTTGGCGCAGCGGCGATATGCTGTTTACTTAACATTCCCCATTGTTCCATCTGATATTTTAGTCTTTTTATAATTCTGTTCTTTCTCATAGACGTCCATTTTTGTTCCAATCCATTTTTCTCGCAGTTGCCTCTTATGTATATCCAAATTCAAAACGAGCTTTATACTGATGAGGAGCTGAATTTTGCGGCTCGCAAGCGGAATTTGTACTTACCCTGATACAGACTACCACAAAATGTTATTATTAGAATGGTCTTGTAGTCTATTTATTTAAATGTTTTGTAAAAAAACTGGAGAATATGAAAATTCACGTTTTTCAAAACCCGATTGATTTATCAAACTCGGACCTGGAATTCTAAGGTGAGGGGAAGTATATAAAAATTGGCAAAATTCAGTAATTTGATTGAGCCTAATCAATTCCAAGAAAGAGCTCTTGAATAAAATAAATATTGAATAAAGTGGTAACATTTCAAATCCGAAAACTTTGATCGATTGCATGGGAAAGTTTTTGTCACACAAATTCACCAAGGATATTTTCTAATTCAATTCAAAGTGTTACAAGAAATGCGAACCCCTAATTTATATAATTACTTACTTATCCGTTCTCGAATAACCCTTGCGGTCAGGGATCTTACAACACGAAGAGAACATATTTCGTCAACCAGTTCTATCTTTTGAATTATCTCTCCAGTGTAGCAGAGATACGTCAACCTGATCCCTCCAGCCTATTTTTCATCTTAAATCAATCGTTCTGGTTTGTCTTCATCCATTCTACTGACACGGCCTAGCCAGCGCAATCGTGCTATTGTGATCCGCTTAACTATGTCAATGTCGGGATATAGCTCACACAGAACTTGGTTTATGCATCGTTGATACTCGCCATTGTGCACTACAGGCTCATATACTTTTCGGAGCAGTGTTGTCTCGAAGGCTATTAGAGAAAAGTAAGACAGGTAGTATGAGGGTCTGGTGTAGCTGGACTTTTGTCACTCGAGAGAGGTCTTTATCCTATAAAGTGCTTGCTTAGCCCAAAATAACATCTACTCGCTAGCACAATTCTCCCACTGATCTCAAGGCTGACATTGCTGTTTTTGTTTACAACAGATCCGAGGTATATAAATCCGTCCACCACCTCGAAATTATAACGGCTATCGACGCACACGCTTTAGTCTAATGGCGTCGAGGCCCTGCTCGTTTAAACGATTAATTTTGTCCTGTACTTATTTACTGTCAGACCCACTTTTGCTAACTACTTCTCAATTCTCGAAAACACCCCAGTAACTTCTATAACTGTGGGCCATTGGTATCTTTATCATCAGAATACTCGAGCAGCATGTGACTTTTGCTACTGATGGTTTTATTCATGCTGATTGCAGTTTTTCTTATAATGATCTCTATTAAAATGTTAAAGTTATCGAAAGTTAAGGTGTCTCCTTGCCCGAGGACTCGGTTTGTTTCGGTAAGATCCTTACGAACTTTCACTGCGGATTTAGTTTTCGTCAAGGTCATCATCCAAGGGCGTATGAATTTTGCAGGAATACCAAGCTCTGACTGCGTAGAGATTCTCCCGTATTGGACTATGGAAGGCCGCTTTATAATCGAACAACTAGGTGAAACGTGTCGATTTGTTTTTCGCGGGTCTTCTCCAGGATTTGGCGTAGCATGAATATCTGGTTAGTTGTTGTTTTTCAAGGCCTAAACCTACACTGGTATGGTCCAACCAGGTCAGCGATAATTGGTTTTAGTCTTCCGCACTATATTTTGATAGAACCATATATGCTATGGATAGAAGACTTATTCCACTATAGTTGGCGCAGAGACTGGGGTCACCTTTTTTATATATGAGCCATAGTACACTGAGACTCCAATCGCCGGACATGCATTCATCTAACCAAAATCTTGCTAATTATATGCTGCATGCACCTTATCACCTCATGGCCGCCTGCGGCTTTGTTGTTCTCAAGCCGAGCTATAGCTGCTCTGACCTCGTTTGGGTTAGAAGGAGGGCAATTGACGTCGTCGTGTAAATTGTACTCGATTATCCCATCGTCATTCGATGTCACAGGTACCAATAGCGCGGAGAAATGATCTTTCCGTATTCCCAACATGCTCTGCACATCCGCGATGATATTTCTGTCGTCGTCTTTACAGAATGTGGGCTCTGAACTATGTCCTTTAGTTCCGTTTTTAACTTTTTAGTAGAATTTTCGGGCTTCGTTCTTCCTTCTGTATGTCTCAACTTTCTCACCCTCGCGCTTTCTCCACTGCCGTTGCGTACGCCTAAAGAGACGGTTCACCTCCTTTCTTTTCTCTCAATACCGGTCAGTCACAGCTCGCGTTGCTATTGTCCGAATCTTTCTCATACGTGCAGCTTTCCTTTCATAGTTTGCAATGCTGCACACTTCATCGTAACATGGTTTGTTGCGAAGCGGGTTTTCAAAACCAAGTACGGTTGTTACGGCAGTTTTTATAGAGTGGGCAATTCGTTTCCACTGCGCTTCAGGATCGTCATCGGGAGGAGGTGGGTCCTGTGCCAAAAGATGCGAGAGCTTCCTTGAGTAGGCTGTGGCTACCTCTGGTAATTACAGGTTTCCGATGTCTAGCATTCTCTTCGTCTGGTTTCGTACGATTTCCGCCCTACCTAATCTTGTGCGAACCTTTGCTGCTACCAGTTAGTGATCATAATCGATGTTAGCTCCTCTGATCACTCGTAAGTCCAGTATATTGGATGAGTGCTTTTACATCAATTACCACGTGAACAATTTGGTTCTTTGTTCTTTGATCAGGGGAAACCCATATAGCCTTGTGACTATATACCGTTGTCGGAACTGTCGGCATGTAGACTAAAATTGTCAATATTTGGATGAAACACATTCTCGCTGCCTACTTCAGCATTAAAATCTCCCAGTAAAATCTTAATGTCATGGCCAGGGCCAGTCATACGTTTCCTCTAGGCGCTCATAGAATATGTCTTTGGCATCAGCATGTGTCTCTTCTGTCGTGGCATGCACACAAATTTAGGAAATTTGGAAATATTTCGCTTTTATGGGGATTGTAGCTATACGTTCGCTCACAGAATTGAACCTAGAGACTAGATGTCGCAGTAGTTTGTCAACTTCAAATCCGAAGCCAAAGTCATGATTTTTCTCATGGCAATTGTAGTAAATGCCGCAGTTTTTCTGTTTGTGCAGCCATGTCCCGTCCATAGGATTTATTGGATAGCGGTAATGCCAGACTCATCTGCCAATTGGATACTTGCCCCGGATCTATATAGAGTTCTTAAATACCAAGAGCATATCTATAAATCGTGGTCCTTATAACGCTTGCGGGGTTCGTCAACAAATAGGGGTGGTTTATGTTTTCGTTTTCCTTTCTGTATATTCACTGTCATTGTGAACGGTGGCGGGAGGCAAACCCAGTCCACCGCATGTTTGCATTTTACCTACTGCCCGGATATTTGATTGCAGCCGCCCATTATTGATCAGACGCTGACCAGGAATATGTCGAACCTGGATTTTCCTCTTGGTGGTTTCTGTCCGCAGTTGGCCCATATGTTTGGCTCATCCACCTTCTAAGGACAAAAGACTTCGTCGATAGCTTGATGAGCCTCAGTCATATCAGTCACCTACTAAACTTGAGATATAGCACTGATCTCATAACCAATCAGGCTTCTCATTTGTTTCGCCTTCTCACTCTAGCTAGCTAACGGAGGTTTGTGATAAAACCATTGCCCAGGACATACTGCGTGGAAGTAGTGAGCTGCTTGGACCGCCGAATGAAGGAATAATTTCTGACCACTCTAAAGTGAATGGCTATCAGAAACTTCCCACCTCCACGGATAGTCCCAGGTCACCATTATGCCAACAAAACCCAAAAATGTTTATATTAGAAAAATATTCCTTGTAAGCTTGAAGTATCAATTTCTCACACATTAACTAAATCTAACAAAATCGGTCATGCAATTAAAATTAAAATTCAAATAAATATAACTGACACTAGCGCGGTCATCAAAAAAGCTTTACGCCGTATATGGCTTACAACTCACCTCAAAGCACTGCAACAATGCGAGTATGCAAGATCAAAAGAAGCACATGGTGTCTGTTCTTGTTCTGGAATTATGGACCTTTCGGTGTGTGGTGTAACTTAGGGTTCTTCGATCGATACTAATTCGCATATGTAGATTGTGCAATTGAGTTTGTTTGTGATTGTAAATTAACCCAAAACGATGTGTATAATGTGTATAACTAAACATCAAACACAGAAAAATGTTTCGGAAATATTTTCTGAATATTTCCAAAAATATTGAGCAAATAAAAAAAAGGTGCGGAGATAACATATAGGCAAGTTTGCTGCGGCTTTTCGGATTTTTTACTTTACCAAATCCGGCAAATTGTTCTTGAGTTATGCTAAAATATGTCGCAAAACAATACAAATAATATAAATTATTAGTATCAGTAGTAATAGTAATAGTATCAGTGTAGCCCTGTGTAATTATTTTTATCACAGGACATGAGTTGTGTAAGAGGAAAAAACGAAATATTTGAATTTATGCACATAAATGCATAAACATGAGACATGCTAATAATGAAATGCCCTCCACAAACTTATGTTATGTGTAGACTGATGCAGTCGATTGAGAGTGCACTTGAACACAAGAGTGCGTATGTTAAGGACTTAAGGAATAAATTAATTCATTAAGCAGAGTGTCTAGCCATGTTACTTTTTTGTACTGATTTCTTTGTTTTATTCAATAGAAATTGAGTATTCTTCAAGTTGTCGAAGTGCGAGAGTATGGAGTTCAGTTTTGTATAAAAACTTTCATCATCGAAAACTTAATAGGTTAAGTATGAACCTCATAAATAAATACAGGGCCGAAGAAAAAGTATTGGCAAAGATGTAATTTATTTACTTAGTACGTAATGAATTTTTCACGTATGTGGGTGGTCAAAAAATGGAAGTAGCGAGAAAATCAATAATTTACTCAATATTTTAAAGAATGTAAAAAGCTATACCACGGAAAGATACAACTCTGTGATATAGATTAAAACTCACCACAAACCACTGCAACAATGCGCCAACGCGTGAGGAAACGAAGAATATGTTGGAAAAAAGCTGTATGTTCTTGTTGTTGGAATTACAGGCCTTTCAGTGTATGTTGATACTTAGGGATCTTCCATCGATACTAATTCGCACATGTAAATTGCAGTATTGACTTTTGTACATATACGATTTATGATTAACCGATGGTATAAATTCAGGCACAGTAGTTACACGCTGAAAAAAACGGCCTCTGTAGCGGCCTCATTTTTATGTTTGCAAGCCCTAAACTGAGTTGTATTTAAATGCAAACATTAGCATCTTTACTCATAAATATGTATGCTTTTACGTGGAAACATATGCGTGCTTTATCCCAAACATCCATATACTTACATGGAAGCATTCGTGTGTTTCCCCCAAACCTCCATATACTTAATAATATTTAGAAACGAATTATTGTTTTTTTTTTTTTATTATAATTAAAATAAATAATTAATACAAAAAATTAAAATATTTAAAATTACCCTTTTTAAATTTACTTGACTTTACTTAGTTTCTCTATGAAATAAGAATCTGTTGTCCTTTTGCTTCTCCGTTCTTTGTTGTCTCTCACGTTTCTGTTTCAGAAGGTTTCAATTATGCGTTGGTTATCACTACGCGTTGATACACAAACAATATACTTATATACAAATCTTCATGCAAGACAAGCGTGTATTAATTACTTGTGGTTTTTTTATTATATGTCACAAGTGGTCCGCCATTCCAATTTTCCAGTAAAGGCCCTGGCAAAGCCCTTTCCAGTTTCTTTCCTCAAAATTGTTTTTCGCTTTGCTAGCACACATAAATATATGCGAAACACAAACACAAAAACCTAAGTAACATCGCATTTTTTTATTTTTTCTTAGGTCCTTCTAAAACTACTCGTTTTGCAGGCCTTCATAAGACCTAGTAGTTGAGAGTGATGAAAGGATCTCAAGCAGTGTTAAAAAGAAAGCAGGAGGTAATGGTTAGGAAAGGCCTGCAGTATTCTATAGAATGCCTTCTGGGTCATGATTTCAGGCCTTATAGCTCCTGATTTTTGCCGCTGGGATCACAAACCATTTAACTGTCCGATCGTTTGTTTATTATTTTTTCACTGATCAAGCACTTTTGATATCCTCTGTCCGATGAACCATTGACTACTGGATACATGAAATTAAAACGCAATACATCACGCACATTTAAGAATATTTATGAAACACGCACTGAGAGAATAATCCAAAAATACTGATGCACACTTACAAGATATACACACTCCTTGCCCCTATTTTATTCTCTTGCGCTCGAAAGAGCATAAACAGTCCAACAAATACGGCTGTATTTATATCACAAACACAAATATATTTGGGTCGCAAACACATATATTACAACATAATACTCATTGTGGCTGCAACATGTAATATTGAATAGCAAACGCAATGCGTTTGGACACAAGTATGATATATTTGCGACAAACACCACACACATCTTATATTTGCATCCAAACAACAAAAAACTACAGATTTTTTGAGCGTGTAGGCATCTGATGATGAACTTGTCACGGAGTTCGAAACTAGTCATGCCAGTGACTGTGTGCTGAACTGAATTTTCTATTATTTCCAACAAAAAACATCCATTTTTCAATTCGAAACATGTTCATGACCTGTAAGCTTGTACTATAAATTTCTCATACTTTAACCGAAAACGCTGCAAGTTTAAGTAGATACAAAACCATTTGCTATTGAGGTATAACAATAGAAGTTCATATAAATTGTAACTACAACTGTAAAAGAATTAGGTCATTCCGTCTAAACCCATCTTTTAGGTAGTAACATTGATTTCAATTGACTGAAGGGAAATATAAAATGCGTTTCCTGTACTATCATATCTTACCAATATATTAATCTACTGTTATAAATATTATTTTGTTAACATTATTCTGAAAAAATATGCTAGAAATCTTCTCATAACACATGCATTCAACAGATTCAAACAAATTCAACTATAGTGTTGAATATTTAAGTTAAGGGGTAAATTCTAGTTCTTTGAACCAATATTAAATTTAAATTTATTTGTATTTGATAAAATACTAAATAAAAAATTTTTTTTTACTCTAAAGGTAAGTATGAAATCCACCAACTGTTGTACCCCATGAGGCAAGAAACTACGGCTTCAATAAAATATATTTAGTTAACAAATGCAAGAAATACAAATTACTGCAATCAATTATGAATGTATTTCATACTTTTTTTTGACGTGACAACGTCTTAAATTAGGTTGCGGCTGGGAGTCACTTATGAAAAAGTGTAACGCCCGGTAACGTTACGATGAGTCACCGAACGAGAGAGAGGCCCGCCGAATGCCTTGCGTCTCTCTCCCGCTCAATAAATAATTCTGTGTGTGCGGATGTGTGTGTTTACTTGTGTGCCAGAAACGATTTGCTTTGCTGGCTTCTAGTGGCTGTTGGTCGGTGGTGTGAGTGTTTTTGTTTTTTGGCACATCATATATATGACGACTGAGCAAGTATGTATGTGCGTATATATGTGCGTGTGTATGAATATTGATTTAGATCAGTCTGCATTGGATAAGGTATTATTTTTTGTTTTTTTTTGTTTTTTGGCTTTATGATATGTGTAGTGTATGTTTGTGTGTAGAAATTTTCATATGAATTAGGTAGCCAAAACGAAACAGAGAGCTGCGGTCGGCTTTAAAAACGATATGCGAATATGATGAATTGAAATACTTTTTGGTTAGTAAATTATTTTCTTTTGTTTTTAATAAAAGAAATGTTTATTTTTTATAATAAAAGAAATGTTTATATTTTATAATAAAGGATATGTTTATTGTTTATAATGTCACATTTGATAATGTGTTCATAGAAATCGCACAGGTACCTAGATGGTGTTGAAATTACTTCTATTTTCCTAAACCATAAGTTTCAATAAATGTTAAAACATCGCCCGTGAGTTCTAACACTCATTGGTTTTTTTTTTATTTTACAAATTTTAATTAATTTCAAATTTATTTAGCAAAAATTTGAACCTTCGATCTGAATAAATGTTTTGATTTTCGAATTGATTCTTTAAAATTACAAATATTAAGAAAAAGTGGCAGATATAAGAAAACTTGATTTAAACTGTGTTGAGCAAGAATTTTAACATCTAATCAATATGAAAATCAAATCAATCTAAACAAAATAGGTATATTTCTATAGTTAAAATTTGTGCAATTCTTATTTTCATTCAATTCCTTGTTCCTATTGTGCAATTTAATTATATTCATATCAATAAATATTCTACCGAGAAAAAGACGTTGTCTTCGCCCGTAAAACCGACTTTACAGGCAACAATTTTTTTTATTTAGCGATTCAGTCTCTTCAATTAAATGCCTTCACCATCATTTGCATTTTCATTTCCACTTAATTTTCAGCAGCCTCAAATGAATCGCTTTCAAAGAAAATGTTGCGAGATGATACCAGCCAATCATTACAGAATGTTAGGATGGAGTGAATGCATTCCTCTCCTACGTCTGTCTGCACGAAATTTGCCGCAAGGCTGCAGTGGCAACAAATTATCACGATGTCGATTCTTAATGGAGCATGAAGTTATGGAAGACGCAGCCTCTATTTAGTTACATATCAAATTCTTTAACAAAATGGGTCACTGCAAATTAGCAATTTATTATGGGTAAAGTTGTCGAACGTGAAATGTGGTGGTAATTCTCTTCCTGTTTGTAGTTGTATACGGAGTATGGGAATAATCGTTCATTTAAAAGTCAAGTGAAGCAAAATATTAAATTTGTTCCACATTATTAAACAGTCTGATGAGCATGTTACCATACACGTGTCAATAAAATCATAGCCTCAAAATAGTCGTCGGTGGTGCAATGGTTAGTACACCTGACTCTTACACATGATACAGTGGATTTTATCTCTACTCTGACCACATTACATTTCTTTCTTTCGATGACGTCACCTCACTTAGTGGCGGCGACACTATCGAGTATTTGACCATCAATAAACTTCTAAAAATGACATGCGGAGCCGGTGTAAAACTGTAAGTCCCAATCTGTGAATGTAAAAACTGGAAGAGCACTGCTCTCATGTTGCAAAAAGCTCTCCCCTATCGTCGCATGGAATATAGTGGGAATATATAAAGGGTGGGCAAGTACAATTTGGAATTTTAACTACCCGGACTTTTCGAAGCAGATGTCCAATTTGACATTTATGAAGTGACAAAATGGGTCGCTTTACACTTGAAAAAAAGTGGGAAGTATTAAAGGCTTTCTTCCAAATTTCTGAGTCTTCAATTCAAACTGTGAAATATAATATTAAACGAAAATTAGTTTTTTCCGATAAAGCTAATTTTTACCTCGGGGGCTACTCTAACGGACAAAATTGTCACATTTGGGTCTTGGAAAATCCACACATTGTCGAGGACTAGTCGATGCATCCACAACTACTGACTCTTGTTTGCTGTTTTTGGTATGGCGAGCGTTACCGTGTCATGTTCAGCGATTTGTTGTCCCCAAAAGCTGAAGAGGATGACATGGATTCCAATAAGACGGCGCTACGTCCCACAGAGCCAACGTTACAGTTGGACTATTATCTCTGGGACGCCTTAAAAGATAAGTATCACGCAAGCAATTCTGAGTCCATTGAGGCCTTAAACCATGAAATCGTTCACGAGATAGAAGCCCAAACAATCGAAAATGTTCCTGAAAATTGGGCAGATCGAATAAGGTACTGTAGAGCAAGTCGTGGTAGCGATTTGAACAATGTTGTATTTCATTTATAAATGTTAATAAAGTCATACTTATGGAAAATGTCTATTAGTACTTTTTTAAAACGAAATTAAATTCCAAATTTTACAGGGCCCACACTTTATTTAGCTTTACCGCCGTAAACTTTAACGGTTTTAATGTAAGCATAACCAAAATGGTCGGGTTTTGGTCCCGGATCTTTTCCTTGGCGACTTCTTGCACCAATGTTTGTATTTTTCCTGTTGCATTTCTTTCATTTATTTTTTGTTCTTTGTTAAAGCCCATAGAAAACTAAATCTGAATCAGGTACTCGTAGTGTAATAACTCGACTCAAATGCGTCAGCCTTGTACATGAGCACGTGGATTCGGTCCCTGTTCTGGTCAACTTATATTATTTACGACATCGGATATGGTTTGGAGTTTGGCAAAATATACGAACTGTATTTCGCTACTCCTCATTCATTTAAACTAATATCCAATATCCTTCAATATGGAATATGGAAACACGTTCGTGTGTTTTGTAAAACTACGCCAACATTGCCAACTTAACCAAATTGTGCTAAAATTCTTACACCTAAGGCCTTGTGACGGCATGGCATGTTACGTCTATTTAGCGTCCAAAATTGCTACCGGGCTCACAACTGCAGGTTTTTACTTCCACATGTTGATAATTGTCGCTGGCTAAATGTCGATGAAGCTATGGTTGGCATTTGAATGAGAATGTGACCTCCTTAAATTTCTTTCGTTGACGGTACGACAATATCCAGTACGTAGCCCTGAAAGAGCTCACCCGTTCAAAAATAGAACGCGACCAGCTCACAAATTGCGAGGAGTTGTCCCCTATCCTATCGTTAGATATGATGTGGAAATCAGATGAGTTCAAAGGCTCGATATGTAGCATTCAGAGGATTACCTTAGGAAGTAAAGCCTTAGAGAAGACAGACAATTTTGCGAACACCAGTGTTTGTGCAAATTAACAAAAGTACGTATCCCACCCTACGCTGAGCGGAAAGTTTCGTCACAGGACTGAATATATTCGTCACTCCAACAATTTTTCTCATCGAAATTCTTGCTACGAAAATATATTCAGCAACTGAAAATGTTTCGTCACTAGGATGAAAACTGTGGTTGTTGCGGAAATAAATATGTTTCACTTCAGCAATGAATTCGTTTTGCTGCTGCTACGATGGTGTTTCATTGGTAAGGAACTGGTTGAAAACGGCCCACCAAATCAAAGGATTTCCATTACATCCCATGAATGTGCTGCGCTGTGCGCGTTCCAGTTTTATACTCAATAGACACTAAGCGAGGTAACCACCGTCGAAAGAAATGTAAGGAGCAGGGATCAAACTCTCGTACTCATATACAAGAGCTACGCACAGTACCATTGCACCACCGACGGCCACCACCTACCACTACCCATTTTATTTTGCTGACTATCTTCTCTCCTTTTCTCTATTGATCTTCTTACAAATTAGTTTCGTTGCAGCAACAACCGATTCGTTGCAGCATCAAACTTGTCAACTACATACACAGTCTTTCAGATGCACCCTAAAAAATCTGTCTGTTTTTGTTGTTTGGATGCATATATAACGTGTTTGCAGCTTGACGCAAATATACTATACTTGTGCCCAAACACATTGTGTTGGGTATTCAATATAACATGTTTGAGACACAATGATTAATAGGATATAATATATGTTTTTGAGACCCAAGTGTGGTTTTGTTTTGTTGGAAACCGCTAAAAACAAACACGAGAGAGACAACAAAGAAACAAAAAAGCAGCAAATCTTCCATTCATGAAAACAGTGCTTGCAAACATGTATATGTTTCCTGCAATATGTTGCTGGGGGTGTTATTTTTCAGCCTGTGATTACACCAATTTATTTTCTGGTTTTAGAAGGCCATATTTTTTAAAGTTTTTGTCGACAGCTAAAATGTTGCTACCATCGGAAAGGACATTTTCTTAAGATTAATAGCAAGAACAACATTAAAGTGTAAAGGTCCTTTTATAAAAAAAGAAAAACAAAAAAATTAATTTTTCCGTTCATATGATCAGAACCACTTTGCATTTTTAATTTTTTTACATGAAGTCACAGTTGATTTATATATCAAACAATTAGTAAGAGAAAAATTACTTTCTAATAAACATTAGTAAAAAATGGGCAAGAAAAATATTTTGAACGTGGCGGAAACAGCCAAAATCAATGTGTATCATTGGAAATTGGGCGAAGTCACAAAACTGTGCAGCGATACTTTAATTATGTTTAAAACTATGGAAAAAATTAGATTGTAAGGGTTCCAAGCGCTTTAGCTCCAATCGAAAATAGAAAAATCTTGAGACTTGCATCATACACTTCTTTTTCAGAACCAAGACTCAGGTCTCAAGCTGGTATCCAGAAGTATTGCAGGCAGTACCTGAAATTGAAAACCTGAAGAAAAACCGCAGCTGAAAACTGTTCGCAAGGAAAATCGGTTAAAATTTGCTTGAAGGCATATGATTATTCAAGTAAGAGGTAATGTTAATGATTGGCGTACTGTGGTTTTTAGAGACGAAAAGAAATTTAATTTAGATGGCGCAGATGAATACAAATATTATTTCCACGATTTGATAAATAATGAGGTATTTTTAAATTGTCATCGAGTTATGGTGTGGGCCAATCGATTTAGAATTTCAAATTGCAAAAATTACCAAAGAAGCTTACAAGACTCTGTTACAATCAGCTTTCTCTAAAGTAAATGATATATTTGGATCGATCCCTGGATTATGCAACAATATAATGCTCCTATTCATAATGCCAGGTTTGTAAACGAATTAATTTCAACCAGCCTGTTCGTCTTCTTAATGGTTTGTGTCATTTCTGAGAATGTTGCACCCAAAAAGTGCAAAAATTTAGAAATTTCTGCCCTCTCAGAAACCACGTGGGAGAATGTTCCCCGATAAAACGGTTCATAATCTCAATTTTTGTATGAGGTCTTTGTTCTTGCTAAGCCCATTTGTCGACCTTTTGTCTACCATTTGTGTGGGAGGGGGGGAGGGGGGGGGTTGAAGTGGCTTCATTTAAAATCGCTTTCCCCCTCATACAAATTTCTCGAATCATTAGTTAAAAATACCAATAGTATTGGTACTCCCTATACCAGTTTGTCTGAAGAGTCGCTTAAAATAAATGGCTTAATATATAATTTGGTCTCCATATACAAGGGTCGAATATTTTAGTTAATCGAGGCAAAAAAAACATGCAAAAAAAGCAAAAGCAAGAATACATTTGTGAGAGATTGCAACATTTTTATGTTCGTGGCTCACCCCAAAAAGAAACAACTTTGAAGGACCGATGGCAACAGTTTTTAAAATGTCGCCTCATACAAGGACAATATAAGTTTTTAGAAGCGAAATCACCATATGGCTTCAATAGCAGGAGTTATATCGATATTACCACAATAGTAATACATTTCATGTTAGATATTTTATTTCAAGTCTTAATGTGTTAGAACATGTCAAAACACATATTGAATTTTTAGACAATCACAAAACGTACCAACTGAAATGACTCTACGCAAAATCATATGTCTTTGTTCAAGTTCAATCTAATAAAATAAGTAATGTGTTAAATCACTGTGAATGAACTGGTTGACGGTTGCTGCTCGTTCTTGAACTGGTTCGTAGCTAAAAGATTTAAAAACTGATTTACACCGTAACAAACTGAAGTAAATATGGAACGCAAAATCAAAACTGTTGTAATAAAAATATAAAATTAATAAAAAGTGCTGTAAAATCCACTGGGAACGAGTGTTTTATCAGATATATGATTTTTTTTATCACAACCATACACAGACAATTTGACAATAGGGCCGTTTTTTCGTAACTTATACAGGTTAACTCATACAAATTGAGAACCTGCACGTTAACATGTATAATTTTAGAAGTTGTGAATAACCCCGATAAAAGTGTTACCAAGTTTGGCTTTGTTGTATGAAAAATATAAAATGTTTGTCACTGCATTTCATATATTTCCAAGCCTTTTCGAAAATTATGATGTAAATATAAGGGGTACTTACTTTTTTTTAACAAAATGTTTAAAAGTTGTATAACACATTATTGAGTTTTTCTTATTCCACAAGCAGAATCCAAGACAATACTGGAGATGAAAGCCAAGGCATAGCTCGACTCACAAATAGATACTTTCAGCGATATTCTCCCATAACCCGATTCGGAAGAGCGCCGTCTATTTTGCTTGCTTGATAATCTTTGTATTCTTTTTTGATACACTTTATGCAATTTTTGGTACTTTGTACTTTTTTGTACACTTTATGTGCTATTTGCATACACCTTATGTACTTTTTGGTAAACATTTTAGTACCGTTATGTATTTTTTTGGTGCAGTTTAAGTACGTTTTACTACACTTAAAGTATTTTTGGTGAAGTATTCCTGGTGTGTACGTTTTGCAAATTATTAACGAGAATTATGTACTTTCTGGTACAGGTTATGTACGTTATGTATCATGATACTCGTATGTACTGCTTTGTGGTATATTTTCTGAACTTTTAAATGCATGGTATGGTAAATAAATTTTGGATGTAGTTTCTGGTACATTACATGTACGTTGTGGTAAATTGTATGAACTTTTCGTGCAAATTATGGCGAATAAATGAGGATACCTATCCACGTTCATCATCTGAAGCCATTTGCCATTACTTCTTTTCTCGTTTGAGTCGAAAGAGTGCGTGCGAAAATGCATATAAACAAATCCACAGGGCTTCATCGGGGATTCCTCGGTGGTTTGGGGTTTTCCCCCAAATGTTCACGACTCGTATATTTTTTACGACTCGTGGCAATGGAGCGGGCTGTAAGTTTTGGATTATAGAGGGTTGCATTTTATGTTTCGGGATTTGGCAACCCTAGTGTTGCATTCTGGCAACTGACAGCTCTATCGTAAAGTTGGACATTTTTGAGGTTATGCGTACTCAGAACGTTTTGACATACGAGCGCTATTTGTGTTGTTTGCAGTAACTTAAAAGATTCATCTCGTCCCAAAAATGCAATTAAATCGTGAACATTTTCCTGTGATTACTTTTTACAACTTTCGACGTGGATTAACTCAGCCACAGTGCATCGATGAACTTAATTCAATTTTTGCCGATGAAGCTCCATCAAGAACGAGTGTTTATCGATGGTGTGGTGAATTCAATCGTGGTCGTAGTTCACTCCAAGAGGAATTTCGTGAAGGTCGTCCAAAATCAGCTGTTGTTCCGAAAACCATTGATGATGTGCGCGAACTTATTTTGCAATATCGTCATGTGATCTATCGTGAGATTAAGGCAACCTTAGGCATTAGTGGGACCAGCATACATTCAATATTGCATAAACATTTGACTGTCAAATTTGTTCGCGTTGGATCCCACACAATTTGTCAATCGCTCAAAAAAAAGCTCGTGTCGATGGTCGAAAGAAATGCTCCAAAAATACGATCGCGGTGCTTCGAAACACGTCTATGACATCGTGTTAGGTGTGAATCCTGTATATAAGCGGATGAGCCCGAAAGTAAACAGCAGTCAACTGTAAGGGTGTTTCAAGATGAGCCAAATCTAACAAAAGTTGTTCGCCCCCGAAGCACTTCCAAGCAAATGATCGCCTGAATTATCGGAAAAACCGTACATGTCGCATCCGTACCACTAGAACAGTGAATTCTGAGTGGTACACAACCATAGTTTGCCAAATGTCTTTCAAGAAATCAGGAAAACCAACCGCCGAAGACGGATCACTCCACGACAATGCGAGCTCTCACACATCGGCTGAAACAAATGCATTTTTGAGCACCTAAAACATCGATTTGATGGGTCATCCGCCGTATAGTCCTGACTTGGCACCGAACGACTTCTTTCTATTCCCGTACATAAAAAACAAACTGAGAGGTCAACGTTTTTCGCCACCTGAATCAGAGTGGCAAAAGTGTTTCGACAATTGGTTCAAACGCATGCAAAAGTGTATAAATCTTCATGGAGAATATTTTTCGATGATTAATATTTGTTTTTGTTCTCTGATCCCGAAACATAAAATGTAACCTGTTTTTCACTTTCTCCTACTACTATATGTGTTTCATATTTAAAAGCATAATACCTGTAATAATTTATGAGATTTATGGACAAATCTTCTTTAACCGAGATGGTTGGCAGCAGTGTAATTGTAAATATCTGCTAAACATATCTGCCCGTCTACATTCCTCAGAAGACCTTATGTTCATACGATTCATATTCCAAATACCTTTTCTAAGGACTGTTTGCTGCAATACTTCCAAAAGGCAGAAATACCAAATTAGTTACTCAGTACGGGAACTGACAAGGCCTTACTTAGTGAAGGCATTCAAGAAGGCCTTCTAAAAATCCGACTAACCATGCCACACGTCTTGTCGAAATAGGCCTTCCAGAAGGCCTGGACAAGGAGACGTAGACAGTGTTACTGTTCATTAGGGATTGTCATTCCATTCCATTAAATGTTTTGTAGAAATATCCATTGAAATATACATTCTTAGGAAGAGGGGCGACGGCTTTCCTAGCGGTGGAAATCTCAAGGCCTTCCACAAATAAGGCATGCGGAATGGTTCTTTTGAAATGCCTTCCTAAAATAAGGCCAGCGGAATGCATGCATTTTTTCATCAGATATAATCACGAAGAATTTTACAATTTTGAGAAATTTCTTGTACGATTCTTTTTAAACGTAATTTAGTTGGAAAATTTCATACAAATTTAAAAATTATATTTTTTATTTAATATTTTTCAGGATATTTTTAAAATTTTCAATTTGCACTTGGGCGTGGTACAACTTTCTGACAAAGATACTAGGGTACCCATTTTATCGGGTTTTTTGATTAATCGGTTAATCGTTAATCGTAAATTTCAGTCTGACAATTAACCGAACAAAACGCAATCAAATTATTCGATTAATCGATTATTCGAATAAAATAGAACAAAAAAGAAAATAGTGTTCAAACATTGTACTAGGCACATTTATTAAAACAAAACAAAATGTAACAAAAGCAACTTTATTATAAAGTATAAAATATATGTAGGTACAATTCACAAATCGTAGTTGCAGCAACATGAAAATTAGCGACTTTGGTACCAAGCCAAAATTTAAAAAAATATCAAAGTTTGGCCCCAAAAGTGCTACGCTTTCCGATACCTCCTATACAAAGGGTAGGGTCGCTCTGAAACTATATCACACTATAACAACCTATTGGATTGATTAATTTTTACAAAAATTTTCTGACTATTATCAGTATTGTATATAGTTTGAGCAGAATTGGACCAGGTATTTTGATACCCCCATACAAAGTTAAATGTCATTAGACCCAATTTAATGAACCAATTTTGAGACAACATACATAAATGCCTATGAGCCAAAACACTGTGTGTGGTGCTTTCTCTCAACAAACTATCAAATCTGTTCGAAATGTGTGTATAGTTATGAAATTTGTTCGCAAATCGCTGTCATAGGAGTTACCACATTGTAGGAGCGTTTCAAGACGGACTGCTTGCCATAAACACGTACATACTTATATTTTATTAATCGATTAATCGCTGTGGTTTGTTCTAGTTAATCGTTAATAGAAAAAGTTAATTATTAAAATGTTCGGTTAATTTTATAGCACGATTAATCGATTAACCGAATAATGATTAATTGAATGGTTACCCTAATAGGTACATACATACCTATAAATAAATATGTAGAAGTGGATAATGATTTTGTGATAAAATAAATTATTTTAATTTTATTTTTGTTTAACAAAAATAAATGAAAGTAAATGCCTTCTAAGGCCCTAATTTTTGCATACCTTCTAAGGCCTACTTTAGGCAATGGGCAAGAAAAGCATTGCCTCCCAATCTCACGCAATGTTAAAAAGAAAGGAGGAGGTAATGTGTAGGGAAGGCCTTCCGTATTTTCAAGAAGGCTTATTTGGTCATGATTTCAGGCCTTTCAAGACATGACTTCCGCCGCTGGGTTCCTATTTAATTCCACTCCGTGTAATTTGGAAAGAACGAGCCACTTAGTAATGAGTGCCTTATATATCTGAAATAAGGCCTGCCAGAAGACCTTTCAAGATATGAATACCGATGCTGGGTATTTAAGCAGTTGGACAAGAAGAAAGTAAAATTCATTGCCTTCCCTTGATGCCTTGTGTATTAATGAAAGGAGTATGAAATGAACTGATAGGACTACCGAGCCCAAAATATGGCATTCTTGATTCCACTTTACATTGCTGTGTATATAAGGATTACACATGACATAACATATAAACATACATCTTCTACCAGGTGTATGTACATACAAAATGGATATGTTAATCTCAATAACATAAGTAAGGATGTCCAAGATAACAGTGATGAAGGAACTAGAGGACGAAACTAAGGTATATTTGAACCTATGAATTTAATATATTATGATTTGATATTTTCTATATTTCATTCAACACAACACTACACATATACAAATTATCATCTTGAAATGTACACTTAGGCTAAGACATCAACACAAACACAATGATTTTTTAAATATATTCATTATTGAAATCTTATGTGTTATTATCTATGTAAAGAAGGTATGATGCCAATTTAATCTCTATTTAGTTATGGCTTAAATATGGATTATGTACCAAATGAGTTGAAAAACAAAACCAATTATCATCAGAAAAATACAATTAGATCTGCATTGAAGCAAAAATTAATAATAGATAATCTAGATCATAAAGTTGTGTCATTTTCAATCATACACAATTCCAAAAATATTAAAATCGTATTTGACTTCCTCTGCTTTGATTAGAAGCACTGAGGACTGGAATATTACTCCTGGCTATATTACACCAGAAACTAAATAAAATTTTGTCTTCAATAAACAGTTTTCTAGACCAGAAGTTTGTATCATTTAATCAATGAAAACATCGCTGAAGTTTCTTAGCTATGAATGAATTAGTATTGAATTGAATGCATATTTAAAATTCTCGTCAAATGTGTTGAATTCGTGATTTTGGTGTTAATAAAAAAATTACTAAAATCTGTACTAAATTTTCTACATTAGTTGTCATAATATCAAATTTTACCAAAATTTCTACTTTAGTTATCATAAGATCAAATTTGTGTAGCATTAAAATCGAATCACAATTCAAGCGACAGCTTCAGTAGGCGTTCACAATGTTAACACTAATTTATTTCGGATCAAGATGTTTTTGTAAGAGGTAATTGCAATATAACGATAAATGCTCACACATCCAGGAACCAAAAAACTGCAAAAATAAAATAGATTTCTATTCGATATTTTACGTATTAAACGAAAAAACAAGTTTGGTTTTTGTTATAAGGCAACCTCTATTAGCTGTATTATGGCTCGAATGTTGTATACAAATTTATGTTTTGAGTACATGTTCATAAAATATTAACGTCTTAATGCCCAGAACTATTTTTTCGGAATTTCCAGCTCAAATTTTCAACAATTAATCGTGCTAGTTAGTCACACTCGGATTTCGATTTCTGGGACTTTTCTGAGCTTAGAACCTATTTTTCCAATTTTTGTGATTTAAAAAAAACTGTCGCCGGAGCCAGTTTCGATTTCATGTCTGTTTCGTGGAGTTTTGAATTTAGACTTTAACTTAAAAAATCATAACTTTTAAGAGGCTCAATATTTTTCAATTCCGTAAAAAAAACTTTTACTCAAAATTTAACGTTGCAATAATCTTTAAGTATGTCTTTGACAAGGGCTTAACAGAAATCGAGAAAATGGACCTCAGATTCAAAAAAGTAAATAAAACATGCTGAAATTCTGTCCTTGATATTTTTCCTGAATAGTACTATCCATTTTTAACATTTTTGGCCTTTACACTACCCAAAAATTCGATACCTAGAGTTCAATTGATTACAGAAATCATTGAGGAGATTAAAACAGCTAAAGGCGTTAAAAAGTCTGCAATAGATATTACTCAAATGGAAACCAATCAATTGACTAACTTGATATGTAAAACGTTAACCACACATTATACATAAACTAAATCACACACTATATCTTAGAATCAAAGAACTACATTTCACAAATTACATTTTTATCAGCTTCGTCAAATAGCGGTTCCAAAAAGTCCAGTAAAATTAATTTCTTATCTCAATGAAACGCGATAGCAAAGCAAACTGAAATTGGTAAAAATATAGCAAGCCGGTTGTTTTCCATGAGGTGATATTGTTCTTCTCATATTTCTGACTTTCTATTAGTTCTTAGTGTACTCAAAAGAAACCCCCAAATTTGGGGTCTCTTTTCAGTATGAAAATGGCCTTCAAATCCTAAAATGAAAAATCAAACTTATGAACTTCCTAGGAATGATTCTTAACACCGTTTACTTCAACACTGGGATACTATGCTATCTCACCGGCAGCAGCAGCACAGTCAAAGCAGTAAGGTCAGCACACGCAACAAGGGACGTAGCACACAATACAAGAATCATTCCTAGGAAGTTCATACGTTCTAGAAAGTTGTTTATGGAGATCGTAGGTACATTCTAGTAGTTGATTGTTTCCTCGCATTTTTAACGGTTTGCTACCTATGGACCTGAAAAAGGGGGAAAAGGTAAAAAAAATTGAATTTTTTAAAGTTTTTTGCGATTATGACCTTGAAGATGAAGTTTCTTGATTTTATATGTTCAAAATTCCGAACGATTTGCAAGACATGAGCCCGACAAAGTGATCACTTTTTCCCAAAAGTTACACCGAGACCCCAAATCTTTGGAGACCTATAAAAAAAAGAGCATGTCTTTGGGCAAAACTGGGAGACATGGGTCTTTTTTTTTTTTGTCTCTTATCATGTAGTGCTGCCCGTTATGGTTATATTTCCATGACTTAAAAAATTACACCCAGTGTAAACAAACAGATCTTGGTCACTTGCTGAGTACCTATATCTAAGTATTGCTATGTATTCATGAATCAGAAGGAGCAGAAATAGTAGAGCTTTAAAGAGCGACCAGCAGATAAAAAAAGGGACAAATGCTCAATGAGAAGGAATATTGTACTCCTTTGGACAATGAAGAAAATTTCAGTGTTTATATTGAAATTGATTTTTCGATATCTCAATTAATTTTATTGAGAAATATATTAACAATGAGACACTATTTAATATTACCAAAATGAAAAAAAAAATATTGGAAGCCTTCCCCTAATGCAATGGAAATAACTACTATAGTGCAAAAATAATATCACTTCAAGAGCTTTTAGATTTCATTATAGAAGTAATATTCAATATTGAAAATCTGTTTATTGAGAACTATACGGATACACAGGAAACGGGGATGTGACAGATCTTCAGGCCAAAGTGAATATAAATAAGTATTCTTTGAAGAATCACAAAATATTTCTGATGCTAATTTATCTGTCGTCTCCATTTTTCCTCTGAGAATTGTTGATATGAAAACAAATCATATGGTATGGGAAACCCCAAGCCCCTCCTCAGTTAGATTTTGTCGACCCATATCAATAAAGCAGTGCAATGGCACTGCGGAAAACATACGTGAAGTTTACAAAATAATGAATGATAATATATCATTATTATTACCCACAATGTTATGAAAAGATGGAAAAGAAACTGTAGCAATGAATACGTTCTATCAGTCCATCATTGATGGAAAATATTCCCAAGTGCTCACGAATACTTCATCAGCAGCAAAATGCACTATATGTGGAGCTTCCCCGAAAGAAATGAACCAGCAGCTAAAGTACTGAAAGATCAAATAATGAAAGCGTATATCAATAAGGGCTGTCAACACTCCATTCATGGATCCGATCAATGGAAGCTATTTGGCATATATCGCATAATGTGGAGTTTAAAGGGTGATCGGCAGTAAATGACGACAGTATGAAAATGAAGGGAGAAAAGAAGAAAGACGTCCAATAGCGGTTTCGAGAAGAGTTTGGTTTGATAATAGACAAACCTAAACCCGGTAGCACATTTTTGGACTTTTTTTTATAAATTTCTCAAAAAAAGTTCTTTAGTTAAGAAACCACTATTGTTATGATTTTTTGATATCTCAAGATGTCTAGCTTCCATTCCCATTTTAAAATTCAGCAATCGGTTACAAATTGCAAAATATTCAGGCTGCTGAATATGGAATTTTTAGTGCCTTTAAATAAGTGAACCGAAGTGTATTTATCCGATTTTTGCGAATTTCAAAATAAGCAAACTGATTTTTGAGTAATGAATATTTTCGAAACAGTCGAAAAATTGATCACCCTAGTAACAACTCACAAATATGTGACAACACCGGATGCTCGCTCCGTCTGTATTTGCAGTGTGCAAACGGATTGTACGTAAATTCACGGGGATGTGCTTTTAGCTGTTGGATGAATTTCGCAGTACCATTGAATGTTATATGATCCTGTTGGACCACTAGATACTTCATGACTGCAACGTTGTCGGAAGTTCCAATAGGACAGTGTAGAAACAAAGAAAATTAGAAATTTGCAATCAGAAAAATGATATTAATACTAGAAAATTTTTCAAGAGAATTATTATCTCATTTCGTGCCTGGTGTCAATGCAATGATATATGATCTTATAGGGATTTGTGGAACAACGTATTCATAGTCTCTATGCAAAACTGTTGTGCACATTTTGAATTTTCAGTTGGGCGAACATTTATGGATGCACACAAACATGTTTTGTGATGTGATAGGAAATTGTGCGCATGGTGTAGTTTCGATGGAGTTGTGTACATTTTAATTTGATTTATAAATTCAAGGATAGGAATTTTACTGCAGCTGAAAAAAATTGTGTAAAATGTGGGGCAAACATTTTTAGATGATTTGGAAACATAATGCAATATATATTGGTGTTAAATATACTACAACTTGCAAGATGAAAAAGGTAACTGTAAACCTAAGATTCTGGTTAATCGATAGTAAAGACTTAGACAACATTTAACATAAGTTCATACACTCTGATAATAAACGGCCCCAGCAACATATTGCAGGAACCATATAGAGGGTTGCGATTTATATTTCGGATCCAGCAATAAAAACAACACTGCTTTATCATTGGAAATGGTATTATTGTTTTTCAAAATACTCTCATTCTTCTGCGCTCAAACAAATTTTCGAAGCACTTTTTCCACTCCGATTGAGACACTTCCAAATCATAGTTTTTTAACGTACGTCGAAAAACGTTGACCACGCAGTAAAAAGAAGTCATTGGGTGCCAAATCAGGTCTGTACTAAGGACGACTTATCAATTCGACATGTTGAGTGCTCAAATAGCCAGCTGATGTGTGAGAGGTCGCATTGTCCTGGTGCAAAATTATCCGCCTTCTCTTGTTATTTTCCCTTATACTCGTATCTGCAAAAATTGTTGGCAAGAAAATGGTGGTATACCATTCAGAATTGACCGTCCTACGTTCCACTGCAAGCAATGTGGCCACATGACCGTCTAAAGCCAAGAAAAACGTGATCAGTTGCTTCGATCTGATTATTTCAAGAACAAATTTTGTTGGATTTAGCTCATCTTGAAAGACCCATACGGTCGATTGCTGTTTTGTTTCGGGCTCAGATGTATAGATCCATGATTCGTCACCTGTAACGATGTCACACACTGTATTTTTTGAACATTTCGTTTTTTTGAGCATTTGTCGAATTATGTGGGATCCAACGAGAACAAATCCTTTTCACGGCCAAGGGAACATGCAATATCTTACTGATGCTAGTGGTACTACTGCCCAAGGAAGCCTCGGTCTCAAGGTATGTCACACGCCGGTCTTGCTTTATCAAGTCATGCACAGCATTGATGGTTTCTGGCAAAACCTCCGTAGTTGGACGACCTTAACGAAATTCATCCTGGAGCGAACGGCGTCCGAGACTGAACTCTTGGTACCAGCGATTTACAGTGGTTTTTCATGGTGTTTCATCACCAAAAGTGGAAACAAGTTGATTGAGACACTCTTGTCTCGATAATTCACGCCGAAAATCGTAAAAAATCAGATGAATTGTTCAACACACTGCTCGTAAGTGAAAACGTTCTATGTATGTTTATGCTAAAATATTCCAAACTTTGCGATGGAAGTTCAGTGTGCATCTGGCAACACTACTACTGCCAGGACCCGAAATAAAAATAGCAGCCTTCCATATATTTGCAAGGATTATTTTCATGAGTTGAAGAAGTGCTGCTTTTAAGCTTCTTTGTTATCCCTCACGTTTTTGTTTTCAGCAGTTTTCAACAAATTAAAACAAAATCATATACTATAACAAATTAATCATTGTGTCTCCAACATGTAGTATTCAATAGCAAACACAATGTGTTTGGACACAAGTATGCTATAGTTGTGCTAAGCTACAAACACTTTACATTTGCATCTAAAGAACAACAAAATATTTTACAGCGTGGAGTAATACCTGTGCTTTTAGAACTAAGGCAACGAAAGAGCACATATTTAACTTCAAAATTTAGCTATATTTTACGTAAGCAAACACAGGTGCAAACTCAATTTCCCTGTGTCACATTAGTCGCCCATCAGGTTTACTAATTACTTAACTGCTTGTATTGAATAAAGCACAGTTTTTATTTGCTGGGATTATAGAGGGGGCGTTTTTAACTTTCCGTTGAACAAATTAACTTTTAATTGTATTCTAGGATTTAATTAACAAGGTATCGATTTGGGTGGTCAAATCTTCAAAGTCTTAATCTTTTAATGTGTCAATTTTAAATAGATTTAAATAGATATTTAAACTCTAAAAACTGTCAACAAACTTTTTTGACAGCTATAATATCTACATTTTGTACTCTAATTACACTTTGTTTGCGTATGAGTGTTCATCTTTCTCACTAAATTAAATTTTGTTGGGACATTGCCAATTTGAAATATTATGTTTAGTTTTATTTGCAGTTCAGTGCAAATGCTAATTATCTTTTGAGTTCCCAAAATTAGTTCTTTGTCAAAAAAAAAAAAATAAATAACACGTTCAATCAGCGGTTATCATAATGACGTTTTTAATATGTTTACATGTAGTATCATCTATGATAGTATTACAGCTCTCTCGGCACATTTAACGATATATGCACAATGTGGATAGGCCATACAATGACCAAATAAAAACCTAATTAAAATCTATTTTACATTTTTGCTTAAAGCCAAACTCTTTGCAATCTGCGGAAAATCCAAAAACAATCTCCAAAACTGCAATTGTCTGAAACAACAACGATTTCAACACAACCACGATTGTCACCTTTTGGTTTCATGTTGTATGGCCATAATATTATTACAGGCAAACAAAGTTGGCCTACAGGACATAATGAAGCCAATTTGAATACGTAGTCTGGAGATACAGGGTGATTCAATTGTAATGTAAATCTGTGACTGCAATTATTTGTGGAATGATAATGCATTATTTTTATTTTTCTTCAGACAGTTGGGACTACAGGCAATCCTAGTCATGACGCGATGCTCACTGGAACACATTGACCAATCGATTTATGAAATTGGCCGTTCTGCAAGAAATACATTTCGCGCAATGCGTAACGTTTTTTCGGTCGATAAAACCGGCCATCTATGTCAACAATCAGCCGTTTGGTGCAGAACTTCGAAGAAATTGGGATAGAGCAAAACGCGACAACACCCGCGCGTCTCTGTACAGGTCGTTCGGCCGTAAATATTGCAGTTGTGGACAAAGGTGTGGACCAGGCCGCGGAAACATCAATTCGTTGTCGTGCACAGTAATTGAGCCTTCCCTACAGCACTGTTCAGAGGATTTGAACAAAAGACTTATTTTATACAAAACGTAGACGTAGATACCATTTGCAGCGTCGTATAATATTTACCAATTGGATGATTGAACAACAAGCACTAGATGCCGATTTCTCAAAAACAATCCAGATGAAGCACATTTCACCTTTACGTAAAAAGCAAACGCGCCGTATTTGTGGTAAAGAAAATGCCATTCAGGCAAAAAAGACCATGCACCCACAACGAGTCACTGTTTGCTGTGGTTTACTATCTGGCGGAGTCATCGAACCGTAGTTCTTCGAGAACGATGCCGGTAACGCTATTACGGTGAACATGAAAACAAACATTTTATTGGATGACAGGGACTTGAACAATATTTAGTTTCAACAAGACGGACTATTGCCCTATTGCGAAAGAAGTTCCCAAGACGCATTATCATACGAAATAACGAGGTCAAATGACTGCCGAGATCTTGCGATTAGACGCCATTGGACTTCTTTTGTGGTGCTACTTGAAAAGTATGGACAGAGCCAATAAGCCCGAGACGATTCTAGATCTAGATGAAAAAATTGTGAAAAATGTTGTCACTCGCATTCTGTATTGCCGCAGGAGTCGTGGTGGAAATTTAACGGAGATTGTGATTCAATGCAACATTGTTTCATGCATAAATGACATAGACAAGAATCACGATAAGATAAAAAAAATAATTTCGACAAGTTTTGATGTGTCTTATTTATATATGAGTGAATTATAGACCCAATATGCATAAAAACGGATGCGGATACCTTTCGATGCCGTTACGAGTCCGTAAAATTATAAAAAAGCGAAATGTGAGTTCTCGAAACCGTTACGAGCCCGTAAAATCATAAAAACCAACTGAGTGAAATTGTGATTTGGCGGATCCGTTTCGAGTCCGTAAAACATAAAAAGCGAATCACTGAAATTGCGATTTGGCGGATCCGTACGAAAATGCAAAAATATTAAATTTTACATTGCAATCATCTTGTGAGGAAACCAAGCTTGTAGTTCAGTTAACAGATGCCTGACCCACACACACCCTCTCCGCTTCACCCCTCACCCACTGGCGTCAGACATTTTTGACACCAATATTTAATGGCGCAGATTCATAATTGAGTTGCTAAAACACAAAAACTAAAACAAAATATCTGAAACGATTTAATTTTAGCTGACAACGAATTTTTTATTGGTAAACTTAGTATATAACATTAAACTTCTGTAATGATGATCACGATATGTCATTATTTTAGGAGATATGGACAGTCTTATATTTTGTTAGTGGTGATCATGACGTTTCTAGCTTTTTCCAATTAGTGGTATTTGAATATTTCGGAAATGGCGATCTCGATGGAGATATGACCAGTTTTATATTATTTTATGTTATAACGATATTTTCTCCTTTTTGCTTTCGGACACATCGCTTAGAAGACATCACCAATTCTGAACTTCTGCGATGGTGATTATCACATTTAGTCCATTTTGCGATAAGACGTGCCCTTTAGGAGATATCTCTATTTGTATATTTGTTAATTGCAGGGCTGTGAAGTCTGTTCAAAATTGGACAACTCTAGACCAGCAATTTTAAAATCGGAGACACCGCTCCGACTCCAGGAATTTAAAAATACACGACTCCACTTCGCCCCTGCTACTAAATAAATCCATTTTCTACGTTATCATTTTCAACACCAACGAAACAATTTGCGCTGCATATAATAATCATTGTTGGCGCAAACACGAAAATATTTATTTTGTTTTTGAAGAAATATTTTTATAAATTTAAAAACAGTTGGTATCCGTTTCAAAATAATTACACTCCGGTTCACTTATTTGAAGGCACTAAATATTCCATATTCAGCAGCCTGTATCTTCTGGAATTTGTAACCGATTGCAGAATCTTAAAATGGAAATGGAAGCTAGATATCTTGAAATATAAACAAAATCATGACAATAGTGGTTTCTTAACTAAAGAACTTTTTTTGAGCAATTTATAAAAAAATTACAAAAATGTGCTATTTTTTTTTGTTCACTAGAAAAAAGGCACTTTGATATTTTTTTTTATTTTTAAAGTAAGAGATGATTTTGTATAGGGAGCGTTTGTTTATTACAATTTATTACATCTTAATCATTTTACGAGTCAAAATGGCAAAACAAAAAATTTTACATCTATCGGAAAAAACTAAACTCGATGTTTACCGTTCTGAAGATTATTGTAACCGCGCAATAGCTAAAAAAAATTGGACGGAGCCCAACAGTGGTCCACAATTACATCACGGACCCCGAGGGGTATGGAAAAAATGTTAAAGGATGGGTTTCATTGTCTTTTTAGCTACGTATGAGAAAAGAAAAATCATCAGAAGTGCTTCTAATTCTACCATATCCTTGTCAAAAATAAGAGCTCAAGCTGGACTGGAAGCGAGCAAGTCATCATTACGCAGAGTCATTAAGAGCTGTGAGTATCTTAAACACCTGAAATTACAAAAAAAGCCGCCACTTAATGCTCTTCGTCAGGCAAGCGGCTTCAATTCGCAAGAGACTACATGGTATGGGATGTGCAGCCAAGAGGTCATGTAACTGACTGGAGAACTGTTGTATTTACGGATGAGAAGAAGTTTAATTTGGATGGGCCTGATGGCTACAACTATTATTACAATGATCTGCGCAAAGAAAATCGTTTTTTGAACCGACATCACAGCCGAGAGTGCAGCATTAGGCTGTGGGGTGCTATTGCGTACTATGCCACCATCGATCTTGAATTTCAAAGTGCAAAAATGACTGGTGCAAGTTATATAACGTTATTGCAATCGGCTTTTCCGAAGTTCAGTGAACTATCTGGTCCCATATCTTGGATATTGCAACAGGATAATGCCCCTATACACAACGCCAGAGTAGTAAAGGAGTTCATTGCAACCCAAAATGTTAATATTCTTGACTGGCCACCCAATTCGCCAGATCTAAACATTAACGAAAATGTCTGGGGTTCGTTATCTCGTAAGATCTATGAATGAGGTAGACAATTTGATGACAAGCAGTCACTAATTCAGGCCAATAAGGATGCTGGGAATCAAATTTCGTTGGATTACATGAATTCTCTTAATCTCTTAATGAAAACCGGTCTATTTGAAGTTGTTAAAAACAAAGGGGGTTGTACCCATTACTACAGTTCTTAAATAAAGTAAAATAAATTTTAAAAAAAGAAGAAAAAAGAAGAAAATTAGTTAAAGTGCCTTTATTCAAGTGAACCAAAGAAAATAGCACATTTTTGGACTTTTTTTAATAAATTGATCCAAATAATTCTTTAGTTAAGAAACTATTATTGTCATGATTTTTTTTAGATCCCAAGATGTCTAGCTTTAATTTCCATTTAAAATTCTGCAATCGGTTACAAATTGCAAAAGATACAGGCTGCTGAATATGGAATTTTGAGCCGGAGGTAAAGCGAATTCAGTATTGAAAAAAGTGCACATATTCTCAAAATTCCAAAAAAAAAGTTTTGAATTTCGATTTTTATTTGTATTATTGCAAATTTGGTACTTTTGTTGACTACATACAAGTATAATTTAGATATGAGTTGGGAAATTGTTACCGACAACAAGAGGTTAACAATACGTCGGCTTTGTTGCGACATATTACAGCCATACACAATCATTCTCGGAATGAGAAATCAAGAAGCCCACGATAAACCGATTTAGATGTAAGGAAAACTGATTTTACCTCATGCGGTGTGAAAATTAATAATATCCGAATTATATCCGGACAAAAAATTATTCTTTCAGAAAATCTTGACTTTTAATAGAAATCCTAAACTTGCAGTTAGAGGCGTGTAAATTAGTACGACTCCAACTCCTTCTTCGACTACAGGCAAGTATCCAAATTCCGACTTAGACGCCGACTCCTAGATGAATTGTGATCTCGAGATTTTGTTTATGTTAGACTCATCATTTTAACCTAAAATTTACTGGATTAGCAAAATGTGGGATAAGAGCTAATAAATTTAACTAACTTCGGCTCAGCCGATCTCCGGGGATTCACATTTATTCGTAATATGTTATTTTGAAAACCACATATTTTTTAACAATATCTAATAAATAAAATTTTTATTAATTTAGAAACTTAAACCGTTATTATTTAAGAATAATACAAATTAGTTAAATAATCAATGATAAGATTTAATAAATAAAATGTTGATGAGACTTTATATTTTATGAAAAAAATAAATAATAAACAAAAATTGGCCGTCGGTCGTGCAATGGTTCGAACCCTGCTCTGACCACCTTTCATTTCCTTTGACGACGGCCGCCTAGCTTAGTGAGGACGAGGTTTGTTTACGAAAACTTTGCTTTAAACTACACATTTGATGAGAACAAATTGAACCTTTCTAAGAATTTTAAATAACTATAAAAAAAACTTGGGGTTTTCTTTGGAAGAGCCTAATATTTTTTCCTGCGACCAGAGTTTCAAGTTATCAAAATCCACCTCTACAGCGGATGTATTTAAAGAGTTTTATAGAAAATATTGTATCTTTGATACCGATTTTTCAATGACGTTGAATGGCATCAAGAATTTGTTAGAATTAATATATTATAAGTATAAACCTTTAGTCTGTCAGGAAATCTGTAATCCAAAGACTTAGATAAAAAACTAAATAACATTATTAAATAGTGGCCGTTGGTTCGATCCCTGATCTGACCACCTAACATTTCTTTCGACGGCGGTCACCTCGCTTAGAGAAGGCGAAACTATCGAGTACTTAGCCATGAAAGATCTTCCCAAAATATCTTTCAGAACCGGTGTAAAGCTGTAGGTCTCAACCAGTGAACAAACAAACAAACGGCTAAAATCATGTTTTAGTATGATTACAAGTTTATTCAAATTTTTCATATCTTTTTTTCTTTTTATAATCATTTTTTGATGTGTTAACATCTATAGCGGCGTATAGAGACTAAATCTATCAAAGTCAGATTTTATGCTGCTGCTAAAACCAGATTTTATGCGACTGCGAAAGAGAATAATGACGTGTTAAACAAAAATGAGCGAGCAAGAGAGCAATGAAAGAGTGGTGTGGCTGGGGTGAGGCAAACGAAATTGTGTCTATAGCGCATGTATTAACATAATAATGTATGTATGTACATGTGTCTGTTGCTGTTGTTGAACCGAGATATAAATCATAGCCACGCGAAATTTCATTTGCAAGTTTGCGCAGTCGACGTTATGGTGACACACGTATACGTCAGCTACTTCGAACAAAGTATGTGTGCTGTTGTGTGACCCAAGCAAAGCGGGTCATTTGATGTTCAGCATTTCCCGATGTATACAAAAACAAGTAGAAACGGCGTTAAGTTTAATTTTATCTGTGTTGAAAACTTAACATTTATAAATTAAAAAATAAAGAAATAAAATTTAATTCAATAAACTATTATTTTTTATTTTCCAATGTAACATTTACTAATGTGTTCATAGAAATCGAATAGGTACCGTGTAGCAAAAAGGTGTTAACACATCATCCGTGAGTTCGACCACTCATTGATTTTTTTCGGGACTAGCCAATTTTTTTCATTTTTAATTATTTTACATACGCATATACGGCTTGTGGATCATTTGGACCACCAAGGCTCGCGAATTACCTATGGTGCTTCTGCGAAAAGAGTTTTGGCAAAGATCTAGGAAGAGGTAGTAGACGACGCTTCCAGTTCATCGAAGGTCATTCAATCTGAAGATTATCCCTCATGCTTCTTGGGTAATTGTGTAAAAGACGAAGATTTGTTTGTTTGTCCGCATACCCAAAACTCATACCTGCATTCAATTCGTTACGATAAATGCAAAAATTTTATACGCAAAAAGCACACTGTGGAGACAATTATGTGTATAAACTGTTAGAATTAATCTTATTTTCTTAAAATAAATTTTAAATTTGCATATTTTATGTTCAATTAATAAACGAAAATTGTAGTTTACGGTTATATTGATGTGTTTTTGCTATTGGGTCAAATTGACCTACAAATTGTTTATGACGGGTACATTCTGAATTTGTGCAGAAGGGTTAAATTCAAAAATGTTGAATCATAACTCGTTTTAAGTCACTGTGCGATATGTAATATAGTTCACATATCTGCCGATACTTTTACCAAACTCGACCAAATAAACTTCACCATTGACAGTGCCAGCCTCATTGGGATGAACAAAAGCATTAACACCAGAATTAGTTTCGCTTACTGCCGTGATTAATAAATTTTCAGATTTGGGAACGCTATCGAAAAGCTCAACAAATGCGTGTCTGATTGCAATGTAAGCAACGTCGCCACCACACGAGTGCGTTAAGTAAATGACATCAGCGTAGATTTTATGAACCATTTGCCAACGTATTTAATGCTGATTGTGATGATAGTTGTTGGAAGTCTGCCATTCAAAGCGTTTGTTGTTGAAGTGAGTGGTGGGGGCAATTGTGCGTTTGTTAGTTTGTGTCAAAACAGATTATGGTTGTTTGTTTGGTTAACTGTTTCGGACAAGTATTTGTACGAATGTTTACACACAACCAAACCAAACAATGTGTTTACGTTTCATTGAGCTGTTGTTTTGTAAGTAACATCAAGTGATAAATGACGTCCAGAATCACTGAAGTTGCACAATGTTAGAAATAGACGAAGAAGGTGTTTTCAAGTAAAAATAAAGTTTTGCATTGCAATAATCGTAATTTGAAATGACAGCTAGTTGACACAGTGCAATGTGAAGTTGTGCTGTAAACAACTACGACAGAGATATTTTCATTAGTCACATTTAGTTGCTGAGAAAAATATTGATATAAACTACCGAAGCGTGTTATTTATTTGAAACAGTTTTCATATTATTGTCGATATTTGAGCATTAATTCAAACATAAGAAAGCATTTGTTGATTTTTTTATTATTATACAAATACCGAACAATCGGCAATGGTTGTGTGCGGGGCTATTATGCATGAGGACGTGGGTTTCATCCCTGTTCTAACTACTTTACATTTCATGCGATGGCGGCCACCTCGTTTAGTGACGGCGACACTATCGAGTATTTACCAATGAAAAAGCTTCTGAAAATACCGGTTGGAGGTGGTGTAAATTTGTAGGTCCCAATGAATGAGTGTAAAACTAGAAAGGGCACATTGAAAAATCGGTAGTATTTTGTTGTTTGGATGCAATATATAACGTGTGTTTGAGCTTGTCGCAAATATTATATATTTCTGTCCAAATACATTGTGTTTGCTGTTCAATATTACACGTTTGAGACACAATGATTAATATGTTCTAATGTATGTGTTTGCCACCCAAATATAAGTCTGTCTGTCATACACATACAGCTGTATTTGTTACACTGCTAATGCTCTCCCGAGCCGAAGAGAATAAAAGAGGGACAACGAGAGGGTTTATGTTGTAAGCGTGTATCTGTTTTTTTGCATTATTCTCTCAGTCAGTGATTCATAAATATTCTTGAATGCGCGCGTAAATTGTAAATGAAGTCAGTGCTTCTTACTTTGGCTGATGTATTGCGTTCTAGTTTCATGTATTCAGCCGCCAATGGTTAATCGGACAAGCGTGGGACATCGGACAAAGATGTCAAAAGCGCTTGAACAGTGAAAAAGAATAAAAGCTTTGGTTTTTGTGTATATGTTTCGTATATATGTATGGCTGCTGCCAAAGTGAGAAAATATTTTGAGGAAAGACTCTGGAAAGGGCAACAACGCCTGTCCGAATCGGAACGGCGGACCATTTGTGAAATAAAAAAACACAAGTAATTAATACACGCTTGACTTGCATGAACTAGATTTGTATATAAGTATATTTGTTGTGTACCAACGCACAGTGATAACCAAGGCATAGTTGAAACCTTCTCAAACCAAAAACGTGAGAGAGAGCAAAGAAAAGAGAAGCAAACGAGCAGCAGATTCAGATTTCATGAACAAAAAACAAATAATGAATTCAATGCAAGTAAATGTAGAAAGGACGGTTTTCAATGTATAATTTTTTGCATTAATTACTTATAATTTGTTATTTATAAATGCCGGTGGTGCAATGGTTAGTGTGCGCGGCTCTTGTACATGAGATCCTGGGTTCGAACCCTGCTCTGACCACCTTCAAAAAAAATTTCTTTCGGCGGCGGTCACCTCGCATAGTGACGGCGACACTATCGAGTATATAGCCATGAAAAAGCTTCTCAAAATACCGCTCGGAATCGGTGTAAAACTGTAGGTCCCAATCACTGAGCGAAAACTGGAAAGCGCACAGCTCAGTGATTGTGAGAAGTTCTCTCCGGTCCCTTCATGGGATGTAATGGGAAACCATTTATTTTTTTATTTTTATAGTTATAAATGTGGATTAATATTGATAAAATTAATTATAATAAAAAATACATATACACTGAAATCAAAGAATAATTCGTTTATAAATATTGTTATGTTTGGGAAGAAATACATATATGTTTCCACGTAAGTATATGGAGGTTTGAATGCTTCCACGTAAGTATATGGATAATAGAAATGAAGGACGCAAATGTGTCCACGTAAAAGCATATACGTTTACCAGTAAACATTCTACTATTTGCATTTAAATACAAGTGAGTTTGGGACTAGCCAGCATTTGAATATTTGAAGTGTGTTCCAAATATATACATGGTTGCTGCCGAATATGTTTGGGAGAATATGGTATAGAGGCGGTTTTTTTCAGCGTGTTGTTGTGAGAAGCTCTCCCCAATCCCTTCATGGGATCTAACGGAAAATCATTTTTGTAATACCGACCAATTTTTTGAATCTGCGGGAAAAGGAAAACGGAAAATGTCAATTGAAAAATTAAAAACTTAAACTTAATAATTTCTCATAAATACTTCATTAAAAAATTTAACCCACTTACTATTATGTACTTTAAAGAAATTTAATTTGATTTTTTGATTTTTGTATATTCAAATCCTTTCAACAAGTAGATAGCAAATAAACCACAAAATAAATTCCTGCAATTCACACTCATTGAACAAGTGGGTACTAAACCCTTTCCAAAACACTGACAAACAATTATCCCGACGTTGCTTTGCTGGTATCTCATCCAAACTAAAGTTAAAAATTTCTAGTTGTCTGTTCGAATACACGCATACCGACTAAATCCAAATGATAATGGGATTTTGTGCCACAACAGCACGACATTCAACCATCGCATCTTTACCGTACGACGCGGGTTTATTGTGGGGTGGATGCTCTATAACCGGGATTGAGACTAGAGAAATAGAGAGAATATTCAAAAATGAACGCTATGAAATAAGAAATGAAATCTGGAAAATTAAAACTTAAAGAGCAATGTTGAACATAATCAAAGTGAATGTTAATGCATAAATAATGGCAAATTGTGCACTGCTCTTAAATCCAATTTTAGTGTTATGTATTTAGAAAAGCAAAAACTTACTAAGAATTTTATAATCAATGTGACATAAGATAAAAGAATAGTTAACAATAAATGGCCAAAATACTTATGGCAAAAATAAAGTTAAATGTATCGTTTAAGCAGTTGGAATAAAAATTAAATCTAAGTAGCATTTCCACTACAATCTGACTTCACGACCATTTATGCGTGAAACTTGAGATAGTTTGTAGAAAATTGTGTACTCGGTTTTAAATTTTATTATATCTTCTCCGTTTTAAAAGACTTCAAAATTTAAAGGATATGCAAATCAATTTAAATACGGTCACTAAAATAAGGACAATAATTTGGGGAAATTAAAGCGAGTTTTTTCTAGTTTTTTAGGAGGAACATTTTAAAATTAAAGGTCCTTTTAAAATTTGATTCTTTCAAACCACTGAGATTTTTCAATAAATGGAATTAATAAATTGACAATTTGTTTTTTTTGTCAGTACGAAAAATTGTATAGTATCGTATGCATATTTTATCTTTTAATTTTTATGTACATTTTTCTTAAAAATTTTACTTGTTTACAAGTGTAACATTTTTCTTCCAATTTAAATACAGTCACTGTCCAATAGAATAAAGGACAATAATTTGGGGAAATTAAAGCGAGTTTTTTCTAGTTTTTTAGGAGGAACATTTTAAAATTAAAGGTCCTTTTAAAATTTGATTCTTTCATACCGCTGAGATTTTTCAATAAATGGAATTAATAAATTGACAATTTGTTTTTTTTTGTCAGTACGAAAAATTGTATAGTATCGTATGCATATTTTATCTTTTAATTTTTATGTACATTTTTCTTAAAAATTTTACTTGTTTACAAGTGTAACATTTTTCTTCCAATAGAAAAAACATCCCAGATATACCAACAACCTCTAAGCAGGTTTGCACTCCGAATTAGGCAGATCGTTTTATCGACATACCAGTCTAGATCCATACCCTCGTCTTAATAAAATGTTGAAAAATATTTGAGAGACGTTTTTCAAATGTCAACATCTATAGGCACGAGTAGGGCAATCTTATGAAAGTGAACACATACAAACAACACAAAGCGTTAGCATCGCATACGTGGTTTTTTATATTAATAGTCTCTGCCTGAAAATAGGTATGATGGTATTGATGTAGCGGCAGCTAACAAACATGCAGGTCGTCGTCGCCAAAGAGTATTGAATAGTATAGAGAACTCATGGAACGAATTGTATGACCCAAAAAGACTGGAGACATTTGGCGAATGATACAAAACCTATTACTCTCTTTTTGTCATAACTTGGCACATTCATAATTTTGATGTGAAAAATTTAGAAATTTTTAAACATTTACGCCTTTTGTATTGTTTTAAGTAATAACATTGTCGAAATTGTGAATTTATGTTGGAATATTCGTTTATCCGTTTATGCTCTTTTACTCAGACTCTCTACATGAGAGCGGAAAAAGAGTGAAATAAGTTCTCTATACTATTCAATACTTTTTGTCGTCGCTCTATTTATGACAAAACAAATATTGCTTTATTTATTTTAACAATATTATATCTAAAGTTAAAGCAGATGTAAAAAGAAGTGCAATAGCAAAAGCGACTTCAGCACAAAAAAAAACGATTTCAAACCGCAACAAAACAATTTTAAACTAAATTTTATGTATAATGAAAGTAAGTACATTTCGTATAATGGCTTTTGGAATTGACTCCATTCCGGGCATCGTATAAACCTTGAGCAATACTTATTAACTGAATTTCATATTGTTTAAACGAGCTTGCAATTTTTATTTATTTGCCAATGTAACATCTACTAATGTGTTCATAGAAATAGAGCAGGTACATTGTAGCAAAAAGCTGTTAACACATAGCCCGTGAGTTCGAACATTCATTGGTATTTTTTTTGTACGGTAAATCGTCTCTCAAACCTCTCTTAACATTTTATGAATAAGGCAGGTAGTGTTTAGTAAACGGCACGGGTACCTCGAGCAGGATATTGCTTTTCACCACGCAATACAGTCTTGGTAGATACTTTTCCTGTCCCTGTGCACTACCAACTGTAACTGAACGTTGTTCAACTTTAGAAAATATAAACCTGTTTTTATGGAATGGGACCCTTAGATGACTAAGGGTGAGGGTATGTTTAAGTCGGTTCACCCGCCTGAAATGTCTGTCTTGGTTTTTTGTAAATTGTGTACTTCAATTACTCTCTGTCTTTCAAATAGTTATGTTTGTAATGGAATAAAACCGTTCCCTCGAAAGACAGAAAGTGGAGAGAACCCCCGAAAGTGGAGAGAACCCCCGAACAACCGTAATTATTGGTAATGCGAACCAGGCGGTCACTGGCCTAGAACGCTAAGGAGTCGCAAACTTCGAAAAGATTGTCGTCCAACTAGAGTTTAAATCCTGGTTCCGACTGTCAACATTTTTCTAATTGCAGCAAACAAACGCTGATCTGTGAAGCTCAAAGGAAATTAAAGAATACTTTTCTATAAATTTCTGCATTATGCGGCACATTGTTATGTTCGAGAGGCAAACGGTAAGCGGCATCGAATCCAGTATGCCAAATTAATACAGGATGGCTAAGCAACATTCAGTATTCAATATCGACTTTCAAAGTGCACAATTCGCAAACTGGGTAATTCTTTCGAATTTTTGGTACATAAGAGGATGAAAGCCTGATTAATTAAAATATCGGTTGCTTGAATATGTTGTATACTGAACTCGTGTCAAACAGCATAGTACAAGGCACTAATATGTATAAACAAATAGTGTTCTCTATACAAAATTCATATACACTCGTCATAATTCTTACGCGGTCTCATGCATCTTGTAAAGATTTCCAAGGAAGTAAATATGTGCCCTAACAATCCCGTCCATATTTCTGCTGAGTTAAGGTGGGATAGGCAGTTAAGACTTATGCACTATATGTTAGTACCGTTTAATTTCGCACATTATCAACAGTCTCTTTAAGAATGGCATACACACAAAAACGTTTTATGCAAACCCAAGTATAAATATAGGTAACCCTCGCATACTACGGATGATGTATTTCGGATGATGTAGCCTGCCGGCCAGTTCACATCACCCCTCAAAGAGATAAGCCGTCCACGAAACATTTGCTTCAAACAATTCATGGTAACCCTCGCTGTGTGTGCAGTAGCACCATCCTGTTGGAACCATGTATCCTCTAATTGCATTGCCTCAAAGAGCCGGCTGAAAAAATCCTGTACAATAGTCAAGTACCGTTCGTAGTTCACAGTTACGATAAAACGGTTATCCTGGAAAAAGTAAGGGCCTCGTGATATGGCGCACCACAAAGTGACGCGGTCCGAATGCAGAGGTCTCTGGGGTTTGTTTCACTCCAGTACCGCATATTTTGATTGTTTACACACCCGCTGTTACACACTCGCTGCACTGCAATGATCGAGTGGGCATTTGAAAAATACGCTTCAACACAAAATGACATTTCCTCACGTGTCCAATGCATGATGGCAACTGAAAGGCAGACGAATATAAATCTCACGTCAGCCACTATAAGCCACGCACACTCTCCACTCTCTTCGACTAACAGTGCCGCCACAGCCTGTAGTGCAAAAAAGCAAATTACCGTGCTCCACCCTGTACAAATCACTTTATGCGAGATTTGCGTTTCATACCAAATCGGGGGAAATATTGATTTAAAAAAAAATTATTTTATTTTATGGTTCTAAGAAGTCAAAGGAATAAATCCAACTGAAAAAAAGTACAGAAATGCCAGTCGGGTGAACCGATTTAAACTTACCCGCACTCTAAGCCAACCATTGGATGAGAACAGAAGGCTACCAATCTTTGGCCCAAATTTACGTTAGGTGTAATACGACTCAGGAATCTCATATAAATCATAAAACTACACTTTATGCCGTATCAAATGATATGTAGTCCTCGAACTATGGGTAGCGGTATAAATACACTCCTGTTCACCTATTTAAAGGCACTAAAAATTCCATATTCAGCAGCCTGTATCTTTTGCAATTTGTAACCGATTGCAGAATTTTAAAATGGAAATTGAAGCTACACATCTTGAGATATAAAAAAAATCATGACAATCATCAAGTACTATAGAACTTCTTTTGACCAATTTATAAAAAAAGTCAAAAACTATGCTAGTTTTTTTGTGTTTTTTTGTTTTTTAATTTATTTTACTTTATTTAAGAACTATTAGTAATGGGTACAACCCCCTTTGTGTTTAACAACTTCAAATATACGGGTTTTCATTGGAGAATTTATGTAATCCAACGAAATTTGATTCCAAGCATCCTTAATGGCCTGAATTACTGCCTGCTTCTCATCAAATTGTCTACCTCCTTCATAGACCTGACGAGATAACCAACCCCAGACATTTTCGATAATGTTTAGATCTGGCGAATAGGGTGGCCAGTCAAGAATATTAACATTTTGGCTTGCAATGAACTCCTTTACTACTCTGGCGTTGTGTATAGGGGCATTATCCTGTTGCAATATCCAAGATATGGGACCAGATTGTTCACTGAACTTCGGAAAACCCGATTCCAATAACGTTTTATAGTTTTCACCAGTCAGTTTTGCCCTTTAAAATTCAAGATCGATGGTGCCATAGTACGTAATAGCACCCCACACCATAACGCCGCCCTCTCGGCTGTGATGACGGTTCAAAAAACACTTTTCTTTGCGCAGATCATGGAAATAATAGTTGTAGCCATCAGGCCCATTCAAATTAAAGTTCTTCTTATCCGTAAATACAACGGGTCTCCAGTCATTTACATGACCTCTTGGCTGCACATCCCATACCATGTAGTCTCTTGCGAATTGAAGCCGCTTTTCCTTACGAGGAGCATTCAGTGGCGGCTTTTTTTGTAATTTCAGGTATTTAAGATACTCACCGGTCTTAATTACTCTGCATACTGATGACCTGCTTGCTTCCACTCCAGCTTGAGCTCTTATTTTTGACAAAGATAAGGCAGAATTAGAAGCAATTCTGATGATTTTTCTCTTCTCATGCCTAGATAAAGACAATGAAACCCTTCGTTTAAAATTTTTTCATACCCCTCGGGGTCCTTGATGTAGTTGTCGACAACTGTTGGGCTCCGTCCAATTTTTTCAGGTATTACGCGGTTAGAATATCCTTGAGAACGGTAAACATCGATTTTAGTTTTTCCCGAAAAATTAAAAATTTTTTGTTTTGCTATTGATTGCTAAAATGATTAAGATGTAGTAAATTGTAATAAACAAACGCTCTCTACAAAAAATCGTCGCTTACTTTAAAAATAATACAAAAATAATAAAGTGCCGTTATTCAATTGAACCAAAAAATAGCACATTTTTGGACTTTTTATATAAATTGCTCAAGAAAAGTTCTTTAGTTAAGAAACCACTATTGTCATGATTTTTTTTTATATCTCATGTCTAGCTTACATTTCCATTTTAAAATTCTGCAATCGGTTAAAAATTGCAAAGGATAAAGGGGCTGAATATTAAATTTCTAGTGCTTTTAAATAAGTGATCCGGAGTGTATACACGAAAATAATTCAGATTTCTATTAAATGGAAAATATTTTATTCTGTCTACACGCTAAAAGTTATTTCAATGATCAAAGGAAATCAAAACTTTATAAGGGGTAACAATTTTGCGTACAAAGAAACCTATAAGGACAAACCTTCAATATAAATTGTGTACACAGTATACTAAGAATGTAGAATACATGAAATTCAAGTATCCGCAAATTTAAAAGCCAAGTTTCAGCGAGTTAAATTGGATAATACGAGATACTTTCTAAAACAAGCGCGCAGGTATGTTTTAGTGCCTCTATTAAAATATAATTTTTTATAAAAATTTTAAATTTTTCGTAAATTCATATGCTTACCTGTTCAGAGTTTTCCACCATCCATGCATAGATATTCTTTAAAACGATAACTCAAAGGATTTACAAGGCTCATATGGTGGGTTTCACCTACCGTATATCCAACCATTCTTTAGGTACCAAATATATTGAGCAAATATATCGCGTTATTTTGTGTAAAACGATCTTTCAAATAGCGAAATATATCATATTCTGCATAGTTTCCCAGCACTGCTTAAGGAAAGCTGTAAACAATCATCATTATTACATGAGATCGTATGAGGCTTCCGACGTTGCACACAAACTCTGCTGTGTCTTGCCAACATAGTAAAAGTTCCAGTACTTTCTTATTACCACCATGATTGTAAGGATTTTGGCTGGCTAAGAATTCTTTACTAAACGCATGACGTGGATTCTACATGGCAACGTATGTATTACACATCAAGTAGACGGGAGTCGCGGAACAATAAATTCGTTACTGTATCCCATTTTATGACCTACATTAAATGTTTCTTATGATATCCTTAGCTTATAAGCTTGGATATAACATTTCGTTGACAACTTAGGAATTAATTAAAGTTCATTGCACTTTAAGTAAAGTCCTTCCTTGTCCTTGTCTATGCAACATCTTTGCAATTCTTCTTGTTAAACTATTTTGTTTTTGTGCGACTACCATTTGTCATTTCCAAAGGATAAGGGAAAAGATGAAAATAAATTGCATTTACAATTGTCGTTACATTTTTCATTTGCTTGGTAGGAGGGGGTAACAATGATATTTCTCTTGCCCTGAGAATTGCACAAATATTTTCATTGAGATTTCATCTTGGAAAATATTTTGGTTGTTTATGATTTTATTTATTTGAAAATTGTTAGCACCAACAAACAATGAAATAAATAATCTTTTGCTTGCGAAGAATGTTTTATTGGACAGTTAATAAATCTTTTGAAATTATTTTGCTTAAATGTCTAAGGAGAAAGAATTTTACATTTAAGAAATGACAGAGCATATTCCCTCAACTCAATATAAAATGTCCCGTGGTTTTTCACATAATCAAGGAAAGAGCAGAATATTTTCAGAAAATTATCACAATAGATTTTCAAGTAAAGGTAAATTGAAAAATATTGAATTTGATTTTTTGTGTATAAACAACAGTTTCATTACAATTAATACAATATTGATGTCTGCTTGAAATTTCAGTGGTATATTTCAACTCCATATAACGTTCAGTTATTAAGGACACATTGCTTTATTGCCCAAATGTAAGTGTTATATGTGCTATAGATCACTTCATATCCTTATTGTTTCCGGAAATCTGTTATATTACTGGTACATGGTTCATCCCACGAAAGTAATGGATTTTCGATTCTATTTGACCACAGATGACTTATATGTAAAATAAAATATATTATATATTAAAAAACAAACACATATCTATTAAAGAAAATAATGGCTCAGGTGACGGATCCACTCCAATATATTCATATAATCTATTCGCCAGGGTTAAGACGGAGACTATGGGCATGTTAGCGATTATCGCTTGCTTGCCAGTAACAAATGGCTTAACAATGGGTAACTTGATGCTATTTACTCTCGTCTTACTCTTACGTTTGGAATGTGGTCATTGTTGCAAATGTTTATTTTCTTATTACCGTTGAAGCATCTGACGTTGATTTGATGAATTGTTCTTAGTGGTTACATTGTGCATACTTCCCACTAAGTCTCACTTTAAATCACTCCAGGTCTCTAGGCAAAAAACATGATAAATAAAGCAACCGGTGTAACCAAAACACGCATAATGCCAGTTATAAATTCGCTGAACAATAATTTCAAAAAGACCACATATAAATTACAACATTTCGACGAGGGACAATTACACAAGGGCTTTACTTTAGCCACCATTTTATAGTTCTTCGCCAAAGGAGCTTAATCAATTTCGGAGTTAAAAAGCTTGCACAAAGTCGCTGATGCCAAATAGATTTTAAAATTTTAGTATAAAGGAAAATTGGTAGTACATTAGACGACAACATAGTAGTATTGAAAACTATAGCAATTATTCTTATAGTTTGAGCATAGTTTCAGAGAGAACACATATAAATTGCAACAATTCGACGAAGGTCAATTACACTGGGGTTTTATTACACTGGGGTTTTACTTTAGCCACCATTTTATAGTTCTTCGCCAATAGCAGCTTAATCAATTTCTGAGTTAGAAAGCTTGCACGAAGTCGGTGATGCCAAATAGATTTTAGTATAAAGGACAATTGGTAGCCCATTAGACGACAACATAGTAGTATTGAAAACTATAGCAATTATTCTTATAGTTTGGTTTTGTTTATTTTTAGTTCAAATCATAAAGGTGGAATATGAACACTTGGTTAATTACAAAATATCTATCATATGTGCTTCCATATTTTGGATTACATTACATATAACAAGCTTTCCTTAGGATCCTAATCATTCATGTTTTGAAAGTTTGCAAAAACTTGATATAAACTTCAGTTCTATTAGTGAAACAATATTTTTCCTTTCTCCCAATATAAAGGGTGTCTCAGTAAGAATGTACTTTTTTGTTTTAAAATAAAAACACGTAGTTTTTATAGATAGTAAAGGTTTTCTTACTGGATTGTAAAGAAGATATGTTCGCATTAATTATGGAATAAAATTTCCATCGAATAGTCCCCACGGCTCTGATGACAGGTTTCTACTACAAGTTTTTACTCTTTTCATCTAATTTTCCATGAGTTTTTCACAGACATGTCGCTGTAGTTCAGCGATGACGCGTTGGATCTCGGATTTGAGCTCAGGAACTGCTTTTGGTTTATTCATATAAACCCGGGTTTTCACAGAACCCCAAAGAAAAAATCGCTCGGAATTAAATCGCATGATCTTGGTGACCATCGCATGATCTTGGTGAGAGGACGCTGGCGCCGTCTTGCTGAAACTATATGTCGTCCAGATCCATGCCGTTCAAGCGAGGCCACAAAAACTCCGTTATCGTGTTTATTCAACGAATACTGTTCACAGCCTCATCTTCAAAAAAGTAAAGCCCAATCAAGCCGCCTAACAAAAATCCGCACAGTTGCTCGTTGTGTGTGCATTTGTTTTTGTGTCAAGTGTGTTTGCACTTGATGCCGAATTGATGTTTTATAATTTTCGGCGACTCTCCCGTTTACAGCAACATTGTTTTCAAAAGAACGACCGGTACGTTGACGCACAGGAGTCTTACTATCCATCACCGAGGTTGCACTTTCTCCACTGAAAAATCTTCGAAGTTTGCGAGCGTCTCAGCATAACTTTCCAAATTTTTGTAGTAAGTTTTCGCAATTATAACGCGCTGTTTTATTGTAAAGCGACAAAATTCTGGACACTAAGATGTGAAGGGCAGGATAAAATTTAATATTTTTGATGTACATTCTACAAAAATATCAAAAAAGTTTAGATCGCATATTTGTATTTCCTAATATGGTTTTACTATTACTAAATGAAAATTTATAAATAAAAATTCTAGGACTATGAAACAAGACGAAGTAACTAAAATCGGTGAAATTAATGCGGGCGGGCCATGAATGTGAAATTAAAAAAAAATTAACACTGGTTTCAAAAATTGTGTCTCTCTCATATTTTTTTAGTGTTTATAAGGGAGAAATTTTAGACAAATTGTAAGGACATTGAAACAGGACTAGATCCTTAAACCGCTAAAAAATTATATCGGCAATGATGTAATTTTTCATTTCAATTTCAATTTCTACCATCATCTTAATAATTAATTGGTTAGTATACATATTTACAATGTTTGAGATATTATTCCAGATATTACAACAAATGAGATATTTTATTAAGTAATAACGTTTTATGTAGTCATTGAACATTTTGAAGGAAATATAAGAAATACGGTATTATGAACTTTTCTAATTACAAATATCGGTAAAGAACATAAACATATAAATGATAGTTTTGTAAATATAACAGTTTTATACCAAATAGAGCATGCAAAGATTAGGGTAGGTCTTATAACAGTACAACAAATTTGGTTTTTCTTATTTATGTTTAGAGAAATCGGTAATTAATTAATGGCTTTTAGCACTTTTGAACATTTCCCGGCAGATTAATTAATGTGTTTAGTTTAGTATTTTTCTATAAGGACACCATGGTATTTGACATCACTGAGAATGAGTATATCGTCATTTCCAAATTATAAATGACGACAACACGCTGGAAGAAAATGGTCTCTGTAACATATTCTCTCAAACACATTTTGATGGAATCATGGATAGGTGTGGAATACACTCCAAATATTAATTTATTTGCAACTCATAAACTCACTTATATTTCAATGCAAACATTAGCGAGTTTACTTGCAAATATGTATACTTTTACGTGGAACCATATGTGTGTGTCATCCTTAACTTCCGTGTTCTTACGTCGAAGCTTTCGTGTATTTTCTCCAAAAAGTTTGACGACTAAATGCATGCAACCCAAATGCAACAGATCAGTCAACATGAGAAACACTCAATTCATTGACTCACACATTCAGGAATATTAATGAATCACTGACTGAAAAAATGCTTTCAAAATACAGTTAAAATATATCGTTATATGGGAAGATGATTGCCAGTGTCTTGGAATTGTTTATTTTTACGTTCCGCTTCTGGAAATAATTGTTGCATCTTTTTTCTCCCTTTTCCATTTTCTTAAGGAGCACCGAGGTTAATATACTGGAAGCAATTAAGGCAGTGTCATCTCCATAATGTGTTGTCTGAACTTGCTGCGGTGGAGAGAAATTAGATGTGTGTAGTGAGTACAGTAATGGAGTCGATCCTTGGAAAATGCTTAAAGATGTGATTTTTGGTAAAGGATTGCTTGTATTTACACACACAACAAAATAGGAATATTTCAATATTTAATATTTAGATATGTTCTCGCAAATACTGAGGATACATTTTAGGAACAATTTCAACAACATTGAAATAGGACTAAGTCCTTAAAATCTATCTAAGTTATATATACGAGAAATTCGCAAAAATGTCAAAAATAGGACATATTTTACATTTCGTATTCATATATTATTATAAATACGAAGTCGAAATTGTAGAAAAATTTCAAGGGTGTTGAAATAGAATTGAATCTTTAAAATATATGACAACCAATAACGGATATATGTGTAAAACTTCCCACGAGTCGTATATGTTGTTGCAAATACTAAGGAGAAATTTTTCGGAAAATTTCTAGGATACTGATACAGAACTTCTTAAAATCGATGAAAACTAATATCCGCTATATATATGCATTTTCACAGCAGTTTGAAAAATATAGGAATATTCATATTTCATGTTCTTGAAATTTTTTATAAAATTTCTCCTCAGTATGAGTTACAACATACGCGAATATTAAAGTGTGAAAATTGTCCTAACTTTTTTTTAATTTTTTGTGAGATTTTGTGATTGCTATGCATAAATATGACACTTTAAATGGGAAACATTATGATTTATATCTCTTTAAGGTGAAAACTGGGCTAAATTCTTACCTAAAGGTTTTCTAATTTTGTAAATTCTAAAAAGAAAGTTAAGGGATTTCCAGCTTCATTGAAATATATGGGCATCACTAAATCTTCTGGTCATGAAATTGCTGATCTCTTCGCTGACTTCTTTCAGTCAACTTTGTTAATACAAGGTGTTACAAAAGAAGTCATCCGATGTTGTTTGTCTCTCATTTTTTTTTTCTAAATGATAAACTTCGTTTCCGTTTTTTGATTATGTTTATTTGAACCTTTAGAATTTTATTAGTTAAGCTGGGAAGATGATATCGGTTAAATGGGCGCCGTCACAATTGATTACCATACGGGCTCGTTTTATGGCATTTTTCTTCACAGAGATTTGAAAATCATACTGTGGGATGAGGCTCATTTCCACCTCAGCGGGTACGTGAACGAGCAAAACTATCGCTTCTGGGGCACCGAAAATCCACGAGTGATGCACGAGAAGCCATTACACCCGCTCAAAGTGACTGCATGGTCCATACATTATTATGTTAATACATACGCTATAGACACATTTCGTTTGCCTCACCCCTGCCACACCACTCTTTCATTGCTCTCTTGCTAGCTCATTTTTGTTTAACACGTCATTATTCTCTTTCGCAGTCGCAGAAAATCTGGTTTTAGCAGCAGCAGAAAACCTGTCTGTGTGTTGTTTGCATGTGTTGACTTTGATAGATTTAGCCCCTATACGCCGCTATAGATTTTAACACATCAAAAATGAGAGCCAAACAACAGCGGATGACTTCTTTTGAAACACCGTCTACTTCCGACTCTTTACTAAGTTACCTTTATCATATTTATAGTTTTGATTTAATGTTTGATCTTTCGTTCTCCTACGCTGAAGTATATACGATTATCTGGTCGCAAAAACCGTAATGTCATCCTGGACATGATGGGATGCCTGCGATAGTACTCAGACAATGTGGGGATTTGTTGTATATACTTTTGATGGATATGTTTAAGCGATCATTGGCCAAAGGTGATTTCCCGAATTGTGGAAACAAATTTTCTATGTTTCTTTATATAAGAGCGGTACTAGATCTAATATTGAAAATTATTTGTCGTTGCCAAACTCAGGGCTAATACTAAATTGTTTGAACTTCTCATTACGCGCAAACTGGTTCACCTTCTGTGGAGCATTGTTTCCCCTTGCCAGCAAGGTTTTTGTTTGCAAGGTAAATCCACGGCTATCAATCTTCTTGAGTTTAATTCATTAGTTTTTTTTTTAAATTTTTCATCTGAATTACAAACCGGTGTTATATATACAGACTTCACTAAGCCGTTTAATACAGTGGACCTTAGTCTACTTCTCCTAAAGCTGGATTTAATTGGTTTTCATGTTCGTTTATTAAATTGATTGAAATCTTATTTACTTATCAGAACCTAATGTGTATTATTCAGGAATAGTCTTTCAAAGCGGATTCTTGAGCTCTCAGGCGTTCCGCGGGGAAGTCATTTGGGTCCGATTCTCTTTAATATCTTTATAAATTATCTTCCATTAGTTATTCACAATTCGTTGATACTTCTGGATGTAGATGATGTAAAGTAGTTTAGGTCTATAAAATGTAGTTTACTGAAATCTGATTCAGAGAGTCAAGTTAATTGGTGTGAATCGAATCGTATTTTGCTTAACTGGGACAAAAAAAAAATTTTTAATTCAATAGAGGATCATACACCATACATAATTGGTGATTGTATGCTGTAGAATGTTTATTCATTTTGTGACTTAGAGCTTACACTTGATGCTAAGCCAAACTTTAATTTACGTATAGTTACATTAGTTTACATAGTTCGACGACCCATATCTGTCAAAGTATATTTTTACGAGTCTAGTTAGACCGATTTTAGAGTATGGTTCGTTAGTTCGGTCGCGTTATTTGTTGCGGCTGGGGTGCCTAATATGGATCTGAAAATGCGGAGAAAAGATTAGTAAAAAAACTTCCAAAATGACTTTTAATAAAAGGTGAAAAGTTCACTACAGAGCAATACCATATGTTTTCTTCATAAAAACATAAAATTCCAATGATTTATTGTAATACTGTTTTTTATATTTCGTAATTTAGTTTGTTTATATAAAACATGTTTGAAAACATATGTTATTGCTTGCAAATTCTTACTGGCGGAAATTTCTCCAGTAGAAAAAAGAAGAAAGAAAAGAAAACTTATAAGTTCTATATCGTTGAACTGTCAAAATGTTCTCTCTCATTACTTGCTTTTTGGAGTAAATAAACCATAGAATGATACATACATAGATAAACGTATTCTCTCATCTGACGTTTCATTTCACACTCTTCATAGTTGGTTCGTGGAAACGAGAGCAATTAAATTTAAAAAAAAAAAAAAAACATGTTCACTTCACTTCTGCTGTCGCTTTGGTGTGGAACTGAAAAATTTAAATGTATTGTGGACTTTTGTTTTGGTGACTTTTGTCGTTGGTATACATCGGTATTGTATTTAACAAAACTAGTTTGCCACCAAAAACATGAAATTTGGTTGTTGTTCTTTTGTTGATCGTTATATACTATCGCCACTGTAGGGTATTATTGAACCCATATTTTCCACCATCCAATGTTGACTTTCCATCGTACCTATGACGTTTAACTTATTGAGCGAATAAAAGTTTCTATGTATGTATTATTCTATGAACCGAACACTAGCATGTGGGAATTTGTACAAATTTGTATCCCGTTTTGCTAAAAGCTGAAATTTCAGCGTATTTCGGTTATGTTTTATTGTTAGTATTTAGTAATTTTAGTAATTAGTAATTTTTTTTTTGGATTAGGAGCCCTAAGGTTAATATGTGGGCCCCCCATGGAACACAAGGTTGGCCCTCGCGGACTACCATCTTAACTTACCATGTGTTGCCGGCATGATTTTGCAGCGGAACACTCCTTCTGCTGGGGTTTACCTGGCAAGTCCTCCGCTCCTTTGTGGTCCACTCCATTTGTTCCTTTAGTCCCCTTTGTATTTCCGTATTTTCCCATAAAATCGGGTTCTTACGGATAACCAAAGGGGAACCTGTGTGTGTCTGTCCGGTGGCGAAGATATAAATGAGGTATACGCAAATTGTAATAGAATAGTAGTGAGTTGATGAATGCTGCCAGATCGATGGTTATATATCAGTGATATCAGAGTTGAAATTTGAGATGGCAGAATTCATTCATAAACACAGTGGGCGGGTAAAATATTTTGGCACTCATAATTTGCGCTTTTCAAAATGTTTGAGTTTTTGTAAGCAAAATGAAGGACAGTGGAAAATAATTGGAAGGCGGTAAAAATGTATTCTCAGTGAGCGGCGAATGAGGGGGTATATAAGGAAGAACTTGCAATGAGTTTCGTCATTCAAGTAAAATTTCAAATTCAAGCGGAAGCCGTACTTACTGTGTGTTCGAGTGAAAGTTCTCAAGAGTAAAAAAGTTCAAAAGTGTTGGTGTTGTGTGTGTTTATTAAGTTAGCGAACTGTGCAGAGAAAGGTAAATCATTTAATAATTACCTTGTAAATAATTTCTAAAGCTAAAAAAGGGTAAACGATTTATTTTTAAATTAAGCATTAGCAAGCCAGTGGACAAGTAAATATTGTGGTGCGAAGGTGCTGACAGGCAATAGTGACAAACTCCATCTTGTTAGCGGCCGTAAGAGGTAACCAAAGCCAGAGGCCAAGGAATATAAAAGATCGTCTCGGAAACCTATGCAAAAGTTCGAAATAAATACACACAAACTTACCGGACACACAGGTAACCATAGTAGTTATAATTTCAAACGCCCCTTTCAACCTTTAAGCCAGTCCGACGACGCAAATTGCCAAATTTTAAAGGATCGTATTATAATCGATACCATGTACAGTGTACAGGAACTTATCTAACCGAAATAAAAGTTAGTTAGTCAGTCGTTTATGTTGGAGGGTTTAAAGTGAATTTATACCTTTGCGAAGAGCTACGTGCAAAACCCAAACCGTCCACCAACCTCCAGCCGCAAAAGAAAGTAAATCTGGGAATAGAAAAGAAACGAAAATTATCAATTTTTCGTGTCGTTATTTGGCAGTATAAGGGGCGTTTGAATAATTTTACCTTTCTGACGCTATAAAGAAGTTGCCAGGCAATTGGTACCAGTGCCAATTCTACTCCGGCATTTGACTGCGAGCTGGCATCCGACAAAAATCCCTTCCGATGAAACGCATCCGGTTCAATGGTGCCTAAAGAGAAGAGAGAAGTTTTTTTTAGTAGTTCTAAGTAGATTTAAGTTTCTTTTAACATTTCTTTCATATTTTTGTTTATTATTTTTTTTTGTTTTCTACGTTTTCTTGTTAATTTAAATTTAGTGTCTTTTTATCGATTTTGTGATAGGATTTAGTGCAAAGTTTTGAAAAGAGTGTATAAGTAGAGTAACGTCAATTTTTTTTTTTTGCGTGGACAAAGTGGTCCTTTAAAATTCCATCTAAAAGAGCTCATTTAGGTAGGAAAATTTAAGTGTATAATTTTTCTTTTTTTTGCTTGTGTTTGCAGACTCGAAAAGGAGTCAAACTCTTAAAAAAAATACTTTGGTAGGTCCTAAAGTTTCTTCTTGTTTGGTGTTCTGTGTAATAGTTTAAGTTTTGCAAATAGGATAAGTTTCGCTGATAGAATAAGTCTTGTGATAGTTAAGATAGAGCCAATAAAATATGTAAATTAGGGTAAGAAAAATTTAAATATGTCTGGTTAGTTTTTTGTGTTAAAAGGGCGGGCTAATATGGCGTGGTAAGTGTAGTGTTTGTGTGTGTTAGCGGGGCCATAGAAAAATCATTTAAGGAAGAAACTATGGTCATGGTGGAGAAAATTCCATCGTCTCTCCCTATTGAGTGTGTTGCCGTTTTATGTAAGTATTTATTTTTTGTTGTGACTAACTTCATGATTGGTGCTTGTCTCTGGGCTGAGGCGTGGGTTGGAACCTGAACCCTAGAGCGCGGGAGCTAGCCGCGGAACCGCCTCAGTGCCATTTTAAGGGGCACGTAACATATTACAGCTCTCATATTAACAGAGTTGAATCTGTACAAAAACAGTTCTTACTTTTTGCTCTAAAAAATCTTGCTTGGAATTCCGACATAAATCTACCACCCTACCTTCACAGGCTTGCCCTTATTAATCTTTTTATGTTAGAATATCGCAGAATTAGCCTTGATATCTGCTTCATGGTATAGATAATAAATGGCGATATTAATGCATCTTATTTAATTTCTAATCTTAAATTTAATGTCAAACCATTGAGAACCATTATCATTGGATGTTTACTACGTGAAACTCTGCAATTGGCTTAAATGCATCATGTTATATGCCGCAACTGCTCCAGTGCGTTGCTCCATCATCAAACTACTTCCATCTACCTTGCCTGCTTGACCCATATGGCATTCTATCATCAGGATCAACTTACCAGTTAGATACTTACCCAGGCACTAATATTTAAATTTTTGTTCCTGAATAAAATTTGCCGTCCATGCATTCCTATTTCCTGTTTCCTATTCATTGTTTGCAACCTACTATTTGCGTGGTTGCTGCAATTCATCGTTCCTGATTTCACTGGTATCATGTTTCTTGTGAAACTTTCCTGTTGCTGTTGTTCCTGCATTCACGTATTCCTGATGTTCCTTGTGCCTGTAGCCATGCTAATCCTGTTGCTGCGTTCAAATATTTTGAATTTTTTTTTTATCTTTTTCCAGTTTTCGGGTCATTGTTTTTTTGGTTTTTCCATTTATTATTATTGTCAGAAATCCTAATTATAAAAATTTTTGCAATTGTTTGTCGTTCTGCTCATTAACTAAATTTTTGTTTTTTAAGTTAATTTTTTGTTGCATGTAAATTATATACTACTGCATTATATTACTTTATATTATTTTATGTCCAGGCAGTTTGCAGCTTATGAAATAAAAAAATATTGAAATAGTTATAATTGATTTTCAGGGTCTAGTTCATGTTCAATATCCTCGAAATTTTGTCTAGATTTGATAATAGTAAAGTGTAAAAATGTTCGTAACTAATTTTTAGTTCTTATTTGGCTTTTTCATAAATAGGCCGCATTTTAGTTTTCAGTGATTTTAGGACCCAGTTCAGCTTCAACTTCCTTGAGGGTTTTTCCAAAATTTCCCATTAGTAAGCCTAAAAACTTGTTTGGAAATAAAATGTCATACATTTTATTTATTATTTGTTCAAAAATTTTTAGGAAAACTTAAATTTGCAACGAACGCAAACATAAAATGAGAAAATCACTTAAAGGCAAAATAAAGCAAATGATAAAAATAAAATGCAAAATAACAAAAAATGCCGGCGGTGGTGCAATGGTTAGTATGCGCGCCTCTTGTACATGTGATGCTGGGTTCGAGCCCTGCTCTAACCACCTTAAAATTTCTTTCGGCGGCGGTTATAATGACGGCCACATTATCGAGTATGTTGCCATGATAAAGCTTCTCAAAATACCGTTAGGAACCGGTGTAAAACTGTAGGTCCCAATCAGTGAGTGAAAACTGGAAAGCGCACAGCTCATTGATTGTGAGAAGCTCTCCTCTATTTATTCATGCGATGTAATGGGACACCTATTATTTTTTATATTCATTTATTTAAAGAAACTATTAAGAAGCTTTACGAAAGAAGGCGAAAGGCATATTGAAGTCATTTTAAACAAAATTCCATCATCCATCAGATAAAAAAACCGTAATAATAAGTCCCTTTTTTTCTCAAATTTTGAATAACGTCACTCTACAATTTCAACAGAGCGTGCATTTTAGAATTTCTTTTCCCCAAATTGGATATAAATATATAGAACACATAAATATATATAACGATATAGAACACAAATTATTAAAATCTGTATTTCGCTTTCGTTTCTGAATAGAAATATTCTTGATAATCTCCTATATATTTGAAAGAAAAACCATTGTTGAAACAGTTATTATATTTAATAGTTATATATTCAAGCGCTGTTGGGGGATATTTCTTTATCAGAAAGGTTAAAACACCGTCAATTCCACAAGTCTTCTTGCTTATAATTTCTTCAAATTCTAATATTGTTATGGAAATTAGAGAATTACGGGAATTTAAGGAAGTTTAACTAATATCGAAAGTTGTAATGGCATCAGGTTAATGGTTCAAGAGCAGCATACATTTTTGTAAAGGAACTTGTGTTTTTGTTTTTAATATTATAACACTTTATTAAATTAATGGGCAGTGTAATAAAATTTGTGTGCTTGGTATGATTTAAATACAATAAAATATGAAATGGGTCAACTACTATGAAATAATCCCACCAACGAAATATGGTGGCTACGATGGTGGGGTAATTTCACGCTAGTTAAACCCAATTTTAACCATATCCATAGTAAAGAAAAGAAATTGTAATAACAAGGGATATATTGAATCAGCTTTCATTAAATAGATTATAACTTGTATTTGCCAAGAAAAAAATCAGTATGGTCTTCACTTAATAAAACTTACATGTGTCGTTTACTGAAACACTCAAGACAAACACACAACATGAATTCACAAAGCACAAACGTTAGAAATCTGCGATTACACGCTGAAAAATAACAGCCTCTCTAACATATTTTCCCAAACATATTCTGCGGGAACCATGCATATGTTCGGAACACTCTTCAAACATTCACATGTTTGCAAGTCCCAAACTTACTTGTATTTAAATGCAAACACTATTATGTTCACTGCAAACATGTTTGCTTTTACGTAGAATGCGTTCTTCATCCCAAACATCCATATACTTACGTGAAAGCATTCGCCTGTTTCCCCCAAAACTACTATACTTACGTGGAAACATATGCGAATTTCCTCCCAAATATAGTAATATTTAGAGACGAGTTATTCTTCGATTTCAATATATGTATATGTATTATTTATTATTTTAACAATATAAATCTCATCATTTCCCTTACGGGGATTTTTATTCGGTCTGTTTTCTAAAACTTACAAATTTATTCAAGCTCAAGACCTTTTTAAATAATATAAAGCTTATTATCTTTATATTACTTTCAAAAATGTAGAGCATAAAAATGTTCCAATGATGCCAAGGCTGTCTGTATAGTCTGTATAGCTATTTCGGATCTTGCCAAGATCTTCATCAGCAGACGTTTTTTGGTATGTTTTTGGTGAATTCTTCAAAAATATATATCCAGAAACACTCATCATATTAATGAGAATTCCTCTATATACTCGTTTGAAGAATACCAAGCACTATATTGATGGCAACCCTCTGTTTTGTTGTTTTTGTAATGACATAACAAAAACAAATCATGTCTGATTAAAACCAATGGTTTTACGGCATGATAAAAAGAGTTGTGCATGAAGGTGTTCCAATGGTAGTGCTTGGTATTCTTCAAACGAGTATATAAAGGAATTCTCATTAATATGATGAGTGTTTCTGGATATATATTTTTGAAGAATTCACCAAAAACATACCAAAAACGTCTGCTGATGAAGATCTTGGCAAGATCCGAAATAGCTATACAGACAGCCTTGGTATCATTGGAACATTTTTATGCTCGACTTGTTTGAAAGTAATATAAAGATAATAAGCTTTATATTATTTAAAAAGGTCTTGAGCTTGAATAAATTTGTAAACAATATAAATCCGAATTTTTAATAATTACTACAAAATATTAATAGATTTAAAACGGCCCTTTTTACATTTATTTGCATCGAATGCATTATTTCATGAAATGAGAATCTGCTGCTCTGTTGCTTCTATTAGAGTTGGGATTTTTAGTGCATTCAAGTGAGCGCTCTTTTTAGTTTACCTCATCAGAATGAACTAGTTCATTCATTTAGATCACTACTTCATTGAAGCATATCAGCTTAACAGTTCATATGAACTGTGAACTAAAGCGCTCATTTCATTTCAACTTGTAGTTTTAGTTCAATCGGAGCAAATAATCGCGAAAATGATATAATTTTTGGAGATTTCTAAAGTGTTTTGGATACTGTGAAATTTGTTTATACTAAATCGCCCTATTAAAGGTCGACTTAACAATTAGGTTATTCTGATTCTGAAATATTGGTGTTTCCGTAATCTTTTTATATTTTCGAACAAAAGTGGTGATTAGCGCCGTAGTTATTGTGTAGACGCCGGTTATGTATCCATATCCAAAGATTGCAACATTAGGCACCTTTGTGCAAATTGAGTGAGACAAAGAGAGCATGAGCTAGAAAATGACGAAAAGAACTGCACAACTCAAATACAAAAAACTGCTGAAACAAGTGAACTACTGAAACAAAAGATCGGAACAGTGTGAACTAGTTCATCTAGGTCACAAGAGTGAATCGTTCAATTGAACTAGTTCGTTCGTGAACTACACAACTCTAGCTCCTATGTTGTCTCTCACGTTTTTGTTTTCAGTAGGTTTCAGCTATGCGTTGGTTATCACTATGCCTTGGTACACAAACAAGATATTTGTATACAAATCACGTTCGTGCAAGCCAAACGTGGATTAATTACTTGTGTTTTTTTGTTACACTTATTTCACAAATGGTCCGCCGTTTATTTCCTCAAAATCGTTTCTCACTTTGGTAGTACACATAAATATATACGAAACACATACACAAAAACCAAAGGAACATCACAAACCATTTAACCGTCCGAGCCTTCGTTTATTCTTCGTTCACTGATCAAGCGCTTTTGATATCCTCTGTCCGATGAACCATTGACGACTGAATATATGAAACTAAAACGCAATGCAAAATAAGAAAAACTTCATCTGCAATTTACAGGCACATTCAGGAATATTTATGACTCACTGACTGATAGAATAATGCAAAAAATACATATACACACTTGCACGATAGACTCTCATTTTACCCCTCTTTTATTGTCTTGCTCTCGAGAGAGCATAAATAGTGCAACAAAAACAGCTGTATTTGTATCACAAACATAAATATATGTGGGTCACATACACATATAAATATTATAACATATTAATCATTGTGTCTCAAATATAATAATAATAATTTCTACAAGCTCCAAACAAACTTTATTTTCCATCCAACCAACAAAAAAGACAGGTTTTTCGGCGAGTACTTAAAAGTGAAGGCACTGCCCATTCCCAGTGCCCGAATTCGCAAGGCCTTCCACAAATAAGACATGGGAATGTTAGAGTTTTTTTTTTATCAGATATCACCGAGATGAAGATTTTTAAAATTTTGAGAAATTTCTTTCCGATTCTTTTTAACCGTAATTTAATTGGAAAATTTCATACAAATTTTAAAATTACATATTTTATTCAATATTTTTCAGGATATTTTTAAACACTTAGAAGAAACCGACTCTCGATTTGAAGTTAGGTGAGGGAAACTTTCTAAGATAGGTACATCCATACTAAGGTGGATCCTCAATGTATGGAAGAACTGAAAATTCGTCTGTTTCAAAAAAAAACCGGTTAGTTTTGTGTTCACAAAACTGACCGGGTTTTTTGGAAAATCAAAAATAATTACACTGGGTTCACAAACTTCAAACCTCGAACGGCACGTCAATTTTCAACCGATCGAGCTCATATTTTTGTCAATTTTTTTTTTAGCCTAACTCTTCACAAAATTTACCGACTTTTTTGGAAAATCGAAAAAAAAAACAATTTTTACACTAGTGTTCACAAACTTCACACCACGAGCGGCACGTCAATTTTCAACCGATCGGTCTAAAATGTTTGTCAAAATTTCTTTTAATCTAACCCCACACAAATCTAACTGGTTTTTTTTAGAAAATCGAAAAAAATAAGGTCCACCTTAATGCGTACATATAAATAAATATGTTGAAGTGGATACTTATTTTGTGATAAAAAAAATTATTTTAATTTTATTTTTGTTTGACAAAAATAAAGTAAAGTACATGCCTTCTAAGGCCTTCCTCTTTGTATGCCTTCAAAGGATTTCCTTCTTGTATGCCTTCTAACGCCTCCCAATCTCACGCAATGTTAAAAAGAAATGTGTAGGGAAGGCATTCCGTATTTTAAAGAAGGTCATGACTCCCGCCGCAGGGTTGTTTGTCAAAAGTTATTTCCTAGTCCTAGCTGGGATGGTATGAGTTGGACGTTGTTTAAATTTACAAAATATTATGGTGGCAGAGTTTTCATTGTTATTATTCTCTCTGTGGCAATAAATACAATCAACACAAGCAAATAAATAATCATAATATTGATATCCAGAATAACATAAATGAATCTTGTTGATACTTCTCAGACTAAATATTGATATATTTATCCGCATATAATCAATATTTGCGGTGAATATATACATATATTTATTAATTAAACACCATCATTGTACAGATTGTTTCGCTCGTATTGGAAATTCATTGTCAGCATGAAAATTTATTCGCTCTGAGGCTTCCTTGATTAAAATATATGTAAATGTGCACGCAAATTGTACCCTCCATAAATTGTGGTGAGAAAATTTGAGAAATATTGAAGATATTTGCGTCAATTAATTGAACAGCTATTGATGCTATTAGCGTAGCAATAGTAGACAGTAGCTGATTGGAGCAGAATGGCCAATTATGGCTGATGAGTTTGAACGTCATTACCCCAAAATTAAACGGGGTTTTTTATAATGCTAACATTTTATAATTAAATTTAAAAATATTAAAATATTATTAAAATACTAAATTAAAAAAAATCATTTAAATCGCGCGGTTTTTCTCGTTGCAACAGGTGATATATATATATATGCATTTGACTTTTTTGCAACCTAGTAGGCCTGTATCATAATTGGATGAACTTTTATGTGAAAAGAATGGATTGATGTTTCATTTGAACATATTTTTAAAAAAGGTCACCCTCCAAACAAAAAAATCGAATTTTCAATATGCAAACTAAATGTTTATCGATATTAAGGGCCAAAAATGTTGTAAGTAAGTTGTACTTATATTGTTATTTTATTTATTTATGAAATATGTGAGTTGATATAACAAAAAACATTATGTAATAGATAATTATACATTTATTACAAAATTAACAAAAAGCTTCCAGTACAACAATATACATAACTGTCTGTACGTATAGGCCTACTGTGTCTAGTAGAGGCGTCACATGATGCTCACTTCTGAGAAAGAGTCTAGCGCTTATTACTTCGTATTGCAGTTGCAGTTGCAGTTTGTCTTTCTTTCTGCAAGAAGCATGCAGGTCTTGCATCACCTTGATTGCACGTTCAGCAATCTGATTACTTCGTGGTATGCCGCTGACGGATGGGTGTTTCTTCCAGTGATTTTGAATGACTGCTATTCCTTTTTGTAAGGCTTCAATACATCAGATAAATTCTTGAAGTCGTTCTCATTGTACTTCTGACTACTAAACCAATGTTCTGCCCGCTCATATGAAATGAACCTGCAAACCTTCTCAAAATTCCTTCTCGCTTCAGGTATAAGAGTGAACGGCCAGAATGGCGAGAATGGCTCTTGAATTCCATCTGAAAGTTTTGAAAGTGAATCAGACGGAAGTTCCTGTGCTCTTCATAGAACCTGAACACTATTGTTAAATGGTACAAAAACTTCATATCATCTCTCAACCCTGATTTATCAAGAATACTTATTCAACAGTTCAGACACAATTGGGTATTCAATGATTGGATATTTGGTATCACCCTCAAGTTATTTGTCCATCACCAGACGAAGAATCCTGTCTAGTACATGATGCTGACAACCGATAAATTGTCGTATTGTGACACCATTTGATTCAAACATACGTTGCAACTTTACAACAACTCCATTTCTTTTCCCAGTATTGACGTTTGTTGTATCGGTAATGGTCATCTTAACTGAATTCCATAAATTGTATTCATCAAGAACTTTGGCAATTTCATCAAACACAGTTTCCGCTTTGCCATTTTTCAAACGCAGTGCATCAAGTTTCATGTCAGTTCTTTAATTCTGAAGTACAACTACCTGATATTCGTTACCGTCTATTCGTTTGCCATCAAAGTGTAAGGACCACTGTTCCATTTGTAGTTGTTCTATCATTTAATTTTTATATTTCAGCTGCTTCTTTAAATGAGGACTAGTAAATTGCTGATTGACTTGGAGTTGGAAAATCAATTACTTTGTTGTGATAATTCATTGCATATTTTAGCAGCTTTCTTTGTGGAAACTCCACTTGATGTAACCATATTTACAGCAAATTTACTTGTGTAGTGCTTTCTAGTTTTGGAACGAAGTTCCTTAACGCACGCTGCGTGATGGGGGCTAAATGAAAAAATTGTAAACAATTTGTTTTAACCGTATTATGCTATAAACCAGTATACAACCCAGTATTATTCTGCATACTTTTAGGATTTCGTTGTTTGGTGTTTGAAAGTTATAACAATTCGTTTTGTTATTTTATATTATTGTATACATTTAGGCATAATTGATAATTATTACTAGATTTGTACAATCAGGGACGTATGTATATGAGGCTTGTTTTCTTTCATGTTGACTTTGTGATAGTCAGGCCTATGTGAAGTGTGCTGGTTTCAATGGAAGGAATTATGACATAATTGCGGCTAAGGAAAGCGGATCGCTGAACCTGCTGGAAGTGTAGAGAATTCGATGTTGACATTTATAAGCTATTTATGAAGATCAAGAAAGGATTTCAAAATTTAAATTCAGATTTTGTCTCTATTAGTTCGAAACATAAAAATTAGTTCGAAACAAGTAAATGGTTTCCCATTACATCCCATGAAGGGACCGGCGAGAACTTCTCACAATCACTGAGCTGTGCGCTTTCCAGTTTTCACTCACTGATTGAGACCTACAGTTTTACACCGATTCCGAACGGTATTCTGAGAAGCTTTTTCATGGCTATATACTCGATAGTGCCGCCGTCACTATGCGAGGTGACCGCCGCCGAAAGAAAATTTTTTTTTTAAGGTGGTCAAAGCAGTATTCGAACTCAGGATCTCATGTACAAGAGCCTCGCACACTAACCATTGCATCACCGACGGCCACTGCACGTATTGAATTTATATTGCCGGCCGGCTCGTACGCACATATAATAACTAAAATGTTGTTGCAGTCAACGGGTATCTTTATGGCGCATGTCTCTAAAGCATCTAGCCAATTTATAGTTTTGTTATCGTAACTGTAGTATTCTATGTTTTTCTTGATTAATATAGCAGTTCCGTGGCCGTCGGTGGTGCAATGGTTAGTGTGCGCGGCTCTTGTACATGAGATCCTGGGTTCGAACCCTGCTCTGACCACCTTAAAAAAAAAAAAAATTTCTTTCGGCGGCGGTCACCTCGCATAGTGACGGCGACACTATCGAGTATATAGCCATGAAAAAGCTTCTCAAAATACCGTTAGGAATCGGTGTAAAACTGTAGGTCCCAATCAATGAGTGAAAACTGGAAAGCGCACAGCTCAGTGATTGAGAGAAGTTCTCCCCGGTCCCTTCATGGGATGTAATGGGAAACCATTTATTTTTATTTTTTAATATAGCAGTTCCCCCCTACCCCTTCTGGCAACAATTCGATATTTTGGTGTAGACAAAATCTACTACCTACCTAGGCTAAAAAATTTACCTATTCTTTAAAAAAAGGACCAATTCTAAAAAAAATCCTATTTCTTAAAAAAAACGTTTTCTTCAAAAAAATAACTTCTCTCATAAAACATACATTTTCTTACAAAACTCCTTTTCTTAAAAGTAGCCTTTCTTAAAAATAAAATGTTACGTTTTTTCCTTGAAATAAGTAGGCTTTCTGAAAATAAGTAACTTTTCTTAAAAAATAGCCTTTTCCTAAAAAGAGTACCACTTCTTTAAAAATTACCTGTTCTTACAAAAGTACTTCTTTGTAAAAAAAGTCATACTCTTATGGCATTTGCTTATAGAAAGTAATTCTTTTTAAAAATAGTACCTTTTCTTAAAAATCATTATCTTTTAATAAAAGAACTACCTCTTTTTAAAAAAATATAATATATATTCTTACAAAAAGAACCTAAAAATATCCTTTTTTTAAAAAATACATTGGAGAAAAAAATTTTTCTTAAAAAGAGCGAAAGGAACTTCGTTCCAACCGGGTGTCCCATGACACCTCATGTGGTTTTTTTATCTGAGTGTCGAAATCATCGTCGTCATCTTCATTATCTTCACTCTTACTTTTGCTGTTTTCCGGTGCAGTACCACTGTCTGTGGGAAACATGACTTGTGATGTTGATGGTATTGCTGTTACAGACTGGACTTTTCTTCTCTTGGTAGGGTGAATGGTTTTTTTCCATTTTTCTTTTTATAATTTTTATATTTCTCCAATATAATTTTATAATGTTTTCAAAAATTCACAATTAATACAAGGTGTTTCAAAAGAAGTCATCCGATGTTGTTTGGCTCTCATTTTTGTTTTAAATGAAAAACTTCGATTCTGTTTTTTTATTATGTTTATTTCAACCTTTACAATTTTATTGTTTAAGTTGAGAAGATGATGTCGGTTAAATGGGCGCCGTCACAATTGATTACAATACGGGCTCGTTTTATGGCACATTTCATTACTTCTGCGAGAACTTCGGGCGACAGATTCTCGCACTCGTGTCGAATGTTGACCTTGAGGGCTTCCAGGGTCTCGGGCTTGTTCACGTAAACACGGGACTTCAAAAAACCCCACAAAAAAAGTCTGAAACGGTTACATCGGGCGATCTTGCGGGCCAGTGCAAATCGGCAAAACGAGAGATGAGGCGACCCGGGAACGCCGCCTTCAGAATATCGGTTGTGGCTCGCGCAGTGTGTGCCGTTGCGCACCGTCCACTGTTGATGTTTGACCAGCGGCGTTCTCGAAAAAAAATGGCCCGATGACCATACAGTCACTTTGAGCTGGTGTAATGGCTCGTCGTGCATCACTCGTGGATTTTCGGTGCCCCAGAAGCGATAGTTTTGCTTGTTCACGTACCCGCTGAGGTGGAAATGAGCCTCATCGCTCATTATGATTTTCAAATCCTGAACAAAAATGCCATAAGACGAGCCCGTATGGTAATCAATTGTGACGGCGTTTTTCATTTAGAAAAAAAATGAGATCCAAACAACTTCGGATGACTTCTTTTGAAACACCTTGTATAATCATTCCATTAACGAAGTTGCAGTTGTTGCAGCAACGAAACGAAGAATTGCCAAAAATCATATATTCATGTTTCCGTTGCAACAGCAACAATATCGTCAGAAATATCGTACAGTACTTTCCACTGCAGCATCATAAAGACATTATCGAAAATATTCATTCCTGCGACGAACCGTTTTTCTATCAGTACGTATTATTTTAATTATAATTTAAAGTGCACAATTAAGATGTTTAACCTCTTGGCGGAAGGAAGTACTTGAAAGTGCAGGTTTTAAATGAACTTTTAAGTTCAAGTAGTCGTCATCATGATGACGCAAATTATGGCCCCGGGATGTTGCAACCACAACAAATGTTGTTGTTTTCCAGTTTGTTAGGTTTGTAAATTGATGTTGAAACAAAATTATATTTGTGTTGAGAAAGTTTTCTCCAACATAGCCCCTTTCGCACAAAATGTTTAAATAAATTTTTTTTTGTGTGAAAATTACACAGTTGTTGGATCATTTCGTTGTTGAACGAAAGTTGTTATTCTCTGCTTAGCTTTTTGGGATGTTGTTTTAGCGGAGAATGGCAATAAATTATGCTGTTGAAATGCGATTTCGTTTACAGAAGAAAGACAGAAGAATTTATCTCATTTAAATGACTTAATTTGTTTCAATTAGAGAATTCTTGAAGGAAACATAAAGAAGTAAACAAAAATAACGCATTGTTGTTTTCCCGTATAACATTATTTCTGACTATGTTTGTCAACAACAGTATAGGAAATGTAATAAGCTCAGTAAAGCTTGTGGTTTTTCAGAAAACTAATCTTAAATTTGTTATACCCTCACCCATAGGGATCATTTAATCATTTAATACGGAAAAAATGTAACGCATAGAGGGCGCCATATTAGACCCTTAGTATCTTTGGACGAAATTCGGTTTAGGACTTTTTAAGATGTTTGAGCCATGTCCGTCTGTCTGTCTGTCTGGCCGGCTGGTCAACACGATAACTGCCGTAAATCGTTATGGATCAAAGCAATATTTTGCTAATTACTATTATTTGTCCAAGGTTTAGTTGGGATTGAAAATGTGCGTTTTGACACCTCCCATACAAATCGACACATTTAACACGAAATCGTGTTTCTTCTAAAACCTTTTTCTGGTAGATGTGATTAGCTTAACTAGAGAGAAAGGGCGAGGTCGCCACGTCCATTCTGGTACCTCCCATGTAAGAGCTTGTTTTTCGTCCGGGTTGTCAATGCGATAAGTCGCGAGAAATACTTCCGATCTTATATCATCAAACGCGAGTCACTAATTACGACAAAGTTGATTGGTGTCTCCCTTACATAAGTTGTTAAGCCTGCTGGTTGTTCGGCAATATAACTCCCGCAAAACCGAACCAATCTTTATGAAATTTGGTACTACACAAAATTTAGTCAAATGCCACTCTTCTGTGGAAAATGTGTCGTTTTGCCACTCCCACTCTGGTACTTCCCATATAAAAGCTTGGCGGTCGTCGGGTTGTCAGTGAGGTAAAACACTTGAATCACTTCCGATCTTAATAAAATTAGGTTATAGGCTTCGTGTCATCAAACGCCAGTCACCGATTAAGACAGGGGTGATACCAACATAAGTTGTGGTGCCGGCTGGTTGTTTGACAAGATAACTCCCACACAACCGCACCAATATTTATGATATTTGGTACTGGATAAAACTTAGTCAAATGCACTCAAAAGTTGGGCGGATTACCGGCTGATCGACACAATATCTCTCGTAAACTACAATCGTTCTTAATGAAATTCGGTACTTGCCACTGTTTTCCTAAAAATTAAAGTTGGGCGGCTTTCCGGCTGGCCGACTTGTTATCTCCCTTATACTATAACCGATCTTAACAATGTTTGGTAGTGATCAATAGTTTGTGTAATACTGCCCAATAACAAATGAATCACTTCGCCATGCCCATTTTTTTATCTCCCATCTAAATATTGGGCGGACAATTGTCTGGTAGTCAGGATAACTCCCCATAGTAACTTAGGATTGTAATTAAGTTGGGTATTGAATAATATTTAGCGCAATGCCACTCTACTATAGAATACTGGCACATTTGCCACCCTAATTCGTTCAACGTAAGGGTGAATAAATGTGTTTTTTTTTTTAATTTTTGTTTAAGTCGGTTCACCCGACTGAAATTTTTGTACTGGTTTCAAATGTCACTGACCAAAATCGAGTGTTTAACAAGTACTTCTGAGTAAACCTCGTAAGTAACAAAAAATTATTGACCAGGAGTATTTGAACCTTTTGTCAGTGTTTCACTAACACCCACTCATGGTACAAGGTTAGGCAAAAGTAATCACCCTATGTCCTTTCCGGTAATATTTTTAATGAAAATCTTTGATTCTGATTGTGAAATTTGTTTTCTTAATCCATCAGAAGGTTGTAAAAGTGTGAAGTATGCGCCGTTCCACCGGCTTATTGGAACCACATGTTCTCCATTCACAATTCATTCAATTGAGGAAGAAAAAAATTCGGTAAGCATGACTTGGTAGCACAACGTCCACAGTCGTTCTACTTCGTCCGATGACACCTACAGCGAAAACAACGGACCACGCTGTTATTTTTGAACGTAAACGCTAAGATGGAAATGAGCCTCATGGCTCGTGATCATTTTCGATGAAAAATCGTCCACCTCTTCGTTGAGATTCAGGATGGCTTAAGCATAAGTGACACAGCTATCAGTCGACGCACTTTGTAAGGTAACATCTTCAAATCTTTCACCAATATTCTGCGTAGGGACCGACGGCTAATGCCCAATTGCGTGGGACGTCGTCTGGTCGATGTTCCGGGCTCCTCTTCGACGTCTTCGGCAACAGCAACCATATTCTCACCAGAACGGCTGCTTCGGGGCCGGCCAGCCAGCGAGTGGCCAAACGCCGCGGTGTTTGTCCATTGGGTTTGGAAGTCCAGTTAATCTGCGATGAAATTCAAGCTGCGCCAACACAACCGACGAATCCAAACAATTATTCCGCGTTCTTGCGGAGTACACAGGCTCATGGCTTGTCGATTTGTATTCTGCGTTTGTTTACTTTACAAATGTCAAAACCGAATTGACATTTGGCGCCTTATGCTAAACTTTTGGCTAGTAAAATAGGCTGATTACTTTTGCGCCACCTTGCAGAAATAACGGTAGTAGCATTAGCATTGTTATAATTTTCGCACCGAGTTATTGTCAAAACCATCTGCTGAAAATATCACACATACATGTAGCACTACGAGTATAGATATATGAAATTAAAAGAATAATAACTCACACAAAAAACTTTGGCATTTACTCGGTACGATGAAATGTAAACAAAGGAAATCAACTGGGCTAACGCTACTACCGTATATTTCTACCATGCAACCGCTCAGAACTCGATAAGGTGTGAATGAATTTGAATAAAAATGTAGTAAAGACTTTTAGTCAAAAACTACTTTAAGAAGTTTCTCAAAATTTAATTGGTTGTTTGTAAGAACTGGTGGATTTCAATTTTGGTTTACTTCAGTATTCTGTTCATTTTCGTTGAAATATTATCTAATGTACATAAGGGCAACCTTGGCCTATCTGCTAATAGCATACGAAGGTATTTTATACTTTTCATATAATCAAGTGGGAAACAAAAAATTTACCGAAAAAAAAATAAATATCTACCGAACATTTTGTATAAAAGGGCGCCGCGTATGAATAATTGCTCCTTATTTGCATCTTAATGAACAGTCATAATTTTTAGAAGCAGTAGATGAAGACTCCTCGAAGTGATGGAGGGTCTGCTGTGTGTGTCTGTTAAAAACTCATATTGATATGAATAATTTAGAAAAGTTTGAAAACAAATATGATATATGGCATGATATAGGCACATCTGCTCGTCTGGATTTCTAATTTAATTTAAATGTATACTAAATCAAGTTATATTATTATTCGTGGTAAATGGTGCTGTTATTCTGAAGTCAAAGTGAAAAGCTAAAGCTAATTTAATATATTTTATATAATATACTGGTATTTTGACAAGAAAGATGAATAGAAAAATTAGATGAAAGATGAATAGAAAAATTAGATGAAAGATGAATAGAAAAGTTTCCTGCTTTGCTCTCTTTTAAAATGAGTTAAATGATATCATTATTAGCGTCAATTATTATTATCAATCAATATTATTATTATCAATCAATTAAATATGGCAGCTAAATCTAATTCAGTCCCTTTCTTGGATTTTGTAAATCCTTATAATGAACGGCATTATTTACCTGAATTAAACCAAGAAACCGTCGGTGGTGCTATGGTTAGTGTGCGCGGCTCTTGTACATTAGATCCTGGATTCGAACACTGCTCTGACCACCTTAAAAAAAAAATTTCTTTCGGCGGCGATCAACTCGCATAGTGCCAAGTGAAAGTTAATTTAATTGACAAATAGAATATTTCATTAGATGCTAAAGAAGTTACGTATATAAATAAAACTAATATACCTCCTAAAAATACTAAAATAAAATGTATGAAAATCAGAATGTCTTAGTTATTAATCCAGTCACGAGGCGGTCACCTCGCATAGTGATATTATGATAATATCATAATATCATAATATCATAATATCATAATATCATAATATAATAATATCATAATATCATAATATCATAATATCATAATATCATAATATCATAATCATAATATCATAATATCATAATATCATAATATCATAATATCATAAATCATAATATCATAATATCGTAATATCATAATATCATAATATCATAATATCATAATATAATATCATAATATCATAATATCATAATATCATAATATCATAATATCATAATATCATAATATCATAATATCATAATATCATAATATCATAATATCATAATATCATAATATCATAATATCATAATATCATAATATCATAATATCATAATATCATAATATCATAATATCATAATATCATAATATCATAATATCATAATATCATAATATCATAATATCATAATATCATAATATCATAATATCATAATATCATAATATCATAATATCATAATATCATAATATCATAATATCATAATATCATAATATCATAATATCATAATATCATAATATCATAATATCATAATATCATAATATCATAATATCATAATATCATAATATCATAATATCATAATATCATAATATCATAATATCATAATATCATAATATCATAATATCATAATATCATAATATCATAATATCATAATATCATAATATCATAATATCATAATATCATAATATCATAATATCATAATATCATAATATCATAATATCATAATATCATAATATCATAATATCATAATATCATAATATCATAATATCATAATATCATAATATCATAATATCATAATATCATAATATCATAATATCATAATATCATAATATCATAATATCATAATATCATAACATCATAATATCATAATATCATAATATCATAGCATCATAATATCATAATATCATAACATCATAATATCATAATATCATAATATCATAATATCATCATATCAAAATATCATAACATCATAATATCATAATATCATAATATCATAATATCAGAATATCATAATATCATAATATCATAACATCATAATATCATAACATCATAATATCATAATATCATAATATCATAATATCATAACATCATAATATCATAATATCATAATATCATAATATCATAATATCATAATATCATAATATCATAATATCATAATATCATAATATCATAATATCATAATATCATAATATCATAATATCATAATATCATAATATCATAATATCATAATATCATAATATCATAATATCATAATATCATCATATCATCATATCATAATATCATCATATCATAATATCATAACATCATAATATCATAATATCATAATATCATAATATCATAGCATCATAATATCATAATATCATAACATCATAATATCATAATATCATAATATCATAATATCATCATATCAAAATATCATAACATCATAATATCATAATATCATAATATCATAATATCAGAATATCATAATATCATAATATCATAACATCATAATATCATAACATCATAATATCATAATATCATAATATCATAATATCATAATATCATAACATCATAATATCATAATAATCATAATATCATAATATCATAATATCATAATATCATAATATCATAATATCATAATATCATAATATCATAATATCATAATATCATAATATCATAATATCATAATATCATAATATCATAATATCATAATATCATAATATCATAATATCATAATATCATAATATCATAATATCATCATATCATCATATCATAATATCATCATATCATAATATCATAACATCATAATATCATAATATCATAATATCATAATATCATAATATCATAATATCATAATATCATAATATCATAATATCATAATATCATAATATCATAATATCATAATATCATTAACATCATAATATCATAATATCATAATATCATAATATCATAATATCATAATATCATAATATCATAATATCATAATATCATAATATCATAATATCATAATATCATCATATCATCATATCATAATATCATAATATAATAATATCATAATATCATAATATCATAATATCATAATATCATAATATCATAATATCATAATATCATAATATCATAATATCATAATATCATAATATCATAATATCATAATATCATAATATCATAATATCATAATATCATAATATCATAATATCATAATATCATAATATCATAATATCATAATATCATAATATCATAATATCATAATATCATAATATCATAATATCATAATATCATAATATCATAATATCATAATATCATAATATCATAATATCATAATATCATAATATCATAATATCATAATATCATAATATCATAATATCATAATATCATAATATCATAATATCATAATATCATAATATCATAATATCATAATATCATAATATCATAATATCATAATATCATAATATCATAATATCATAATATCATAATATCATAATATCATAATATCATAATATCATAATATCATAATATCATAATATCATAATATCATAATATCATAATATCATAATATCATAATATCATAATATCATAATATCATAATATCATGATATCATAATATCATAACGTAATATCAGCACTTCATAATATCATCACATCATGATATCATAATATCGTAATATCATATCATATCATAATATCGTAATATCGTAACAACATAATAACATAATACCATAATATCATATTATAAGAATATCATAATAGCATATTACCATAATACCATAATATAATATCATAATATCGCAATATTATAATATCACAATACCATGATATAATAGCTAAATATCATAGATAATGTCGTAATATTATATCATAATATCACAAAGTCATAATATAATAATATCATAATATCAAATTATCATATCATAATATCATAACATTATAATATCATATTTTCCTAATATCATAATATCATAACAGAATATCATAATATCATCACATCATAAAATCAAATTATCGTAACATCATAATATCGTAATATCAAAATATCATATCATATTGTCATATTGTCGTTATATCGTAATATCACAAAGGCATAATTTCATAATATAATAATATAATTTCATTATATCATAAAATCATAATATCATAATATCCTAATATCATAGTATCATAATGTCATAAAATCATAACATCATATCATATCATAATATAATAATATCATAAAATCATAATACCATTATATAATAATATCATATCATAATATCATAAAATCATAATACCATAATATCACAATATCATTATATCAAAATATCATAACATCATAATATCATGATACCATAATATCAAAATATTATAATTTCCTAACATTATATCATAATAGAATAATACCATATCATCATAATGTCATAATATCATATCATAATACATAATATGATATATCATGGTATCATAATATCATAATATCACAATTTCATAATATCATAATATTATAATCTCATAATATTTTAATATCATAATATCTCAATATCATTCTATCATAATATTGTAATATTACATCATAATATCGTAATCTCAAAATACAAAAATATTATATCATATAATAATATAATGTCGTATGTCCACTGACTCACTATTCCTGAACGATGATACCATCGGTTGAGGTTCTCCCATAATGTAAAATGCATGCCTAACAAGAGCCCCTAGTTCTCTGAACCAGTACTGGTGCCATAGACGAATATAGGAATATATACATTTATTCTACCGTCTGACGTTTCATTTCTCACTCTTCGTCGTAGGTTTGTGGAAATGAGAGAAATTAAATTTAAAATTAACTTACACCAGGTGGAGTTACAAAATATGTTCACTTAAATTTTTCATGCCGTTTTGGTGTAGAACTGAAAAATTTAAATGTATTTTGCACTTTTTTGTTGACTTTTATCGTTGGTATACATTTGTATTGTATTTAACACAACTAGTTTGTCACAAAAACACGAAATTCGGCTGTTGTTCCTTTGTTCGACGTTGTTTATTATTGCCTCTATCTGGTATTATTGAACCCATGTTTTCCACCATCCAATGTTTACTTTCCATCGTACCTATGACGTTTAATTTATCGAGAGTATAAATGTATCTATACCTATATTCGTCTATGACTGGTGCCATACAATTTAGGTTGTTCGAGATTTTTAATTTGCGGGTTTTTCGTCAATGTCTTGTAGCTCGTCTTTCGCAACCGCACTTGACATGAATATTTTCCAGAGCACTACTCCTACTCCAGTTATTAAACGTATGCGTTATTTTTGTATTCTCGATGAGCATATCATCAATATGCGGATGTCCAAAAATTTACGTAGGCTCCTCCGCTTACAATCATATGGATGCGTGCCCTGTTCGTCTCCTTAAACATTTCCGTATTTATGTCATATTCATAAAATGCTTTACTATTCAACTCTTCCGTGCTGAGTATTGTTCCACTTAGGTGAAGTGGTATTGGATATCATAATTGAGACGGGCATCTACTATTTGTGACATAACAATCGAATCATATTAGGGTGGGTGATCTGTTACAACACTTAGGCATCCCTCAATTATGTTGGCAAATGTGTCTGTGCCGAAAACTGTAATCAGAAAGGGGAAACACAAAGAAAACAAATAAAGAAGTGACAGAGTTGTAAATCTTTGGCGAAAATTAAAACTGGATAACAAGTATACGAACATTTTTAAGGTAAAATTACATGTGAAATATTTTCCATATGAAATGTTGATATTGAATGAGAATCCACAAAATTCTTGGATATATCGTTTTGAAAAATTTGTCTTTAAAGGTGCTGTACGTTCGACGTTTCAACCTTTTAAGCGTTAATTACAAGTTTCCTATGAGCTCTTAAATCACTTTTTGTTTTTGGTACAGAAATAAGGGATTATATATTAGGAAACTATGGACATTCACTAGCAAAGTTACGATTTAATTCTTATAAATTCTTGCGAGTAGTGTTCTTTGTAATTTAAATAGTTTGTCTCTTTTTCCAAACCTAATAACCATCGTTTGTGATTAAATGCCACCACATGCCAGTTTATTGTCCTCTTTGTATCATTGTGCCTTTAAAAAACAAAAATTCCAACCAGTCATTCTGATGATACGTTAGTTATCGTCATGATAAGTCAAAACACATTATAGCTGTTAATATATATACTCACATATTACGATCAATACTTTACAAAGTGCAGGAACCCCGGGTATTTAAGGTTTTTGCAGATGTGTATATTGATACTTTGTTTGAAATTGTAATACACTTTCATCTAATTTTCTATACCGGTAATGTTGTTTTATATAACCGTTAACAACTTGCATACCTAAATTTTTAGTACTGACAAAACGATAATGCTTCTGTTAACGTTTCTCACATGATTAATATACAACCGCTACGAGTTACTTTTAAAATTGGTTGTTAACTTCGAAATTTAAACAAAATCGAAATCGAAACATTTCATAGTTCACTATAATCCGAGTAAGTCAATTTATTTTTACACGAACTTTGGGCCCATTTCAGAAGATGACTAGCTGTTTTGTTGCGAAACGCAAGAATAGTTTCAAAGTTGAATTTTCTGCCTCAATTATCCTGGTATGAAGTTGCAACCTTAGACTGCTTTTGTAAAGTTCTAAGACATCCAGCGCATGCATTCATGTTTTAAAGTAGCTTTACGAAGTAAAAGTTTTCCGTGTTTTATATGTCATCCAATTAGTTATGGACGCACTTCGTCTGTATTGAAGTATTAATAGGAGATTACATGTTTAGATCTATAGCGGCAAACAATGTTGCTAACTTCACTTATCAAACTCGTTTTCGTATTATATTCCATGATGTAATAGGAGATGTAATCTTGTAAACTGGCTTATTGAAAATTTTCGCCATCTAAAGGCCAGCAACTTCTATGTCTGGGGTTGTTCTTAACTGGATACGACAAAGCTCATCGAAAATAAGTGTTTGAGCTTGGCAGAATAACAAATTGGAAAACAGATCATAGGAAGTAACATATTTACTTTGATATATAAAAATTAAATAAAATATGGAAACGGAAGAAAATAACAGAAATATTTTATTTTTGTAACTTACAACAAATACACAACATTCCGTCCTAATCCTACCTAATCCATTTACATGTGGATGGCTTCATACTGGTATAAATAGATGAACATGCCTAGTAACTAATTTTACTAACAGCCACTTAACTGGTAATTTTCGGAATAGTCTTTAGCGTTTTTGTCGTTTAAGAAATTAAGTTATTCATGTAACTACAATATTAATATAAACCGTTTCATTACACAAAAGGCTCATCGACCTCATTTCCAACCAAAGAGGTCTGTGTTTAAATTTCATGTCCATCTACAATTGTAAGCGAAAATTTGAATTTGTTGGAGAAAATGGAAGAGCGGATCCCTAAGGGTGCCTACATGTTGTTTGTTATAGGATATCGTGTTCAGGGGTGATGGTCAATTTTAAATGCCACTAAATGAATGCCACAAATTATTAAGACTTCGAAAGCAACTAGAATGAAGTTAGAGAAATAAATGGTGAATAAATCATTAATATTGGTTGCCAGCAGCCAAATGGGAAGAGTGATTTGAGGTTTAATTCCCTCATTTATCACTTCTCCAAGTTAGTTAAGGTGGCAGTATATTTACTTACTATGGTGATATTTTCAAAGAAATATTATTTTTCATCACTTGAACAACAGCTGGAGGAAATGTCTTCATTTTTAGTGTATTGAACAAGTAACATCTATTCAAAATAATTTTTAAGATTTTGGAATATTGCGTATAATATTTTGTATAAATGGTTATAATAGCGCCCGTGAATCTATAATATACTCCCTTTTTATTTCCTCAAACATTGGGATGGAGGTATGGGCGGACTCTTTATGGGCTGATTTGGAAGACATGAACAATGATAATTTTATTAATAATTTAATAATAATTTTAACATAGCTCAATAAAAAGTCGATCTTTTGTGCATTAATTTCGGTAGTAGTGTTATCAGCCGTCTTGACGATGTCAATTGGCCGCCACGGAGCCGCGATTTGACCCATTTATTCTTTTTATTGTGTGGCGCCGTTAAAAACCGATTCTATGCGAATAATCCAGAAATTCAATAATCCTAATATCGTCCAAGCGAATCGAGAGGAAGAATCAGAAGCCGTCAAAAAACTCTTGAAAAATTGGACTGCCAGTATGAGTTTCTGAGAAGCCAGTCGGCGCGGCATGAATGAAATCGTGTGCCATTAATAATGCGCACATTTGCTATTTCTTTTAAAGTCATAATATAGGAAAAGAAATTACCTGTATTTAATATTATTTAATTTTTTAAATGATACTTGTATTGGGACCACCATGTATGTTTAGTCAGAAGCTAATTTGAAATTAATTTTGTCACGACCATGTTTATGTTTCGAAATCGAGCTTAATAAAATTTAGATGACATTTTGTCAAAAGCGATTATGTAATTAGAAATTCACCACTTGGCGATGCGTAGTTTCGTACCTGCCATACAATTGTTAGACGAACAATTGGCTGGTAGTCCCCATAAATTCCACAAATACAACCATCCTTATTAAATCGGGAATTAGATCATTTTTAGTGCGTCAATCTGATGTTAAAGACGGGCGAATTTTCCACTAAAGGTTGGCCGGCTGCAAAAAATACATGGAAATCGTTGCAAACCGACTGATATTTCTGTTATTATTTATATTTAGGAATTCGATCGGATTCTTAGAACTGATAATTTCTAGTCTTATGTTTCAATTTCAAGACCACTCTGTATCTCTAGTACTAGAGATATCGTTTTCAAAATGAGGTTTTGCAACAAGTATTCTCATGATTCCTGGCACACCGTATAATTATCTTTCTTTTATTATTATAGAAATGTTTCAACATAAAATATATTTGTGAATAATACTCATAAACAACCATATCAAATTCGTTTTAAGTAATTACTAAGTGTCATGAATGTATCATCGTGTTCTGTTTACAAAATTCTGAGTGAATTCACCATAGAGTATGCCTTGTTTTAACCAACTCTATGTATCATCGTGTTCTGTTTACAAAAGTCTGAGTGAATTCACCATAGAGTATGCCTTGTTTTAACCAACTCTATGGTGGTGGTAGATATGCTGCAAAAGAAATGAGAAAATTGTACACAGTATATATGAATAATACCCAAACTCAATTGCAAATTAAGAGAAGGAAATCCAACAAATTAACGATTGCTCTACATTTGCACATATAAAAAGTGTCTCAATAAATGGACTCGATTTGAATTTTGTATAATTTTTTTTTCAGTGCAAGTGATAGCTCTGTAGTTTGACAGCTGTCGTCTGCGATGGTTTTAATTATTAAAAAAGAACGTAACCTGGCGTTTACACGGGACAGTTTTGCTTCGACAGTAGCAATACATTCACACTATTTTACTACCACACTTACACTTCTGTAACTTGCCTCGCCATTGTCTCTAATTTTTCGACGACAGTAACTTCGGCAAGCGATTTGACGTAGTTGGCCAGATCGGTGACATTTCGTGGTAATTTGTGAAAAACAAAGCAAAACATCGCATACATACATATAAACATGTATACATTTGAAATTTGCAGAGTACATCGAGTACATCAGCTTAATTGTAATCTGGAGAAATATGGCAAAACACAATAAATAGCAAACGTTCGAGAAATTGGGATAATTTATTTTTATTTGGTAATTTGGTGTTTTATTGAAATATTATTTGGCAACAAATACTACATATAAACATATATAAATAATATATGTAGCAATCTTCTTTTAGTAAATTAAGATTTCAACCAAATGTGAACAAAAGCAAATAAATTGCTTAAAACTGTTCCGTCTTCATTACTGGCTGGACACATACGTCACACAACAAATTTTTCTCTTTTTGACAACTAATACATATTCTCAACTGTCCGGTCTTTAACTGTCTCGTGTAAACGCACCGTAACAAATATAAGGGAAAGTGACGTTTCAACCACGCGAAAACTTACCGGAATTTTCGGTATTGGAAGTATATTTAATGTGCCAAAAAAAAAACTCAGTTGATTGTGTACCGTAAGTCTCTCTTGCATCGATGTCTTGGCCAGACCTCTCGAAATCATTGCTGCAGTAAATAGGAGTTCTGGGAATAATATACCGGGAACATAAATTCGGCATCGTTGACAACAACTTAAAATTTCGACAAACACCACATAGCGAATTTTGAAGAAGTACCTCCACCTTCACTCGTATAAGATTTAGCTCACCCAGGAGCTCATACTAGTTGACTATACACAGTAAGGTGTACTGAAACCCGCGTTTTTTGGAAATCCCATACTGGGGGTCTCAAAAAAAAACAATTCAACAGCTGATTACGGGAACAGCAAACTTTTTCTATACGTGGGTACATATAGTCAGCTACAGGCCGTTAAAGTTTCAATTCCTAGTGTATTTTGGTAAAAAAAACACTTTTTTGTATCTGAGGCTCAACCGACGTGATAGAGTATTTTTTTTCACGAAAGAATTTTGAAATATAATGTAAGTAAACAACCTATCGGTTTAAATGGAAATGGGTCTCGCCAAATTTCGTCCACTGTTTAGTTAAGGTTCAGGAAAGCGTTAGCTTAGTTTAGACGCGTGTCAGGGAAACCCTTTAAGTCTTTAACCTAAATATGATGCATGGACGAATGTGTAATGGCTAATGGCATTGAATGTCGTCTGGTCGACTTTGACTGGTCATCCCCGACATCTCATATTACGAAGATTTCCAGCACCTAAACGCCTTACTGTTTGTTCAGTTGGCGTAGAACGGCCGGAAAATATGCTCCGAAATTCGTGTTGCACCGGAAACACAAGAATTATTTCATTTGAAAATACTCACGAGGATTCCGCGTTCTTGAGGAGTATAACGTTCCTTGTCCTGTCGACGTGTATTCTGTAACTGTTTACTGGACACATATATCAAAATGAAACTGACAGTTGCCGCTCTGATACGGTGACACATTGTGAGCAAATCTGTAGAGTGTATAGCTTATGAGTTTCGGTTTTTCAATTTCTACACACCCAGTCCCTAAATATATAATGGGGGTTTGTCTCTTAAGGGTTAACTATGTAGAAGATCTAACCTCTTAAAATGTACCAGAAAGTTAAGTGCTGAGTGCTCTCGAAGATTCCAATGAAAGATTCCAATGAAAGGAGATGGACCTTCGCGAAAGGTATTCGAAGACGTACTGAAATATGTACTTGAAGGTATTGCTATTGATCCCGAATTTTAGTTGGTTAAATAGGTTTGGTAAAACGGGCATATGATTTGGAGCGATGGTAATCCACAGACAATTTACTATTATATCCAGTAAAATCCGTTGGAATTACTGTTCAAATTCAATCAATTAAACCGTATCCATAGAGTGCGTACGGTCTAAAGAGCGTCCCGAGGCTATTCACGAGGTGCCAATGCACTCTGAAATATGCACTATTTGGTACGGTTTAGGGACCGGCGGCAACACTGGACCGTACTGGTTCAAACACAGTGATGGCTGTAACTTGACGGACAATGGAGCAGCCTACAGCTCAATCATAACGGAGTTTATGTCGCAAAAAAAAAATTGGACTTGGTTGACCTGTGGATTTAACAGGATTCTGCAACAAGCCACAAATTTTCAGCCATTTTTTAAATTTTCAAAAACCAACTATCAAAAAAATCATCCAAATAAATGGTTTTATATTTCCATACGAAATATAACAGTTCTGCATATCATTGTCTAATTAGCGAAAGCCTAATCTGTCTAATTATTATTTCGACCTGCCAAATTTTTTTTTAGCCCCACTACATCTAAAGTTTTGCACAGAGTCCGAAAAGTAATTTAAGCTCACCCAGAGTTTCCATACTTGTTTATAGCTGCAATTTATTCGGGTTGTCAACTCTGGACCATAAGAAGGAACATTTTGTAGAGGTTAACATGAATTGTTTGTAACCGCCATTTTGAGTTTTAGATTTGGAGGCAACAAAATGTATTCAGAAAGCTCAAAATAATCCGCGTACAAATTTATTGAGGGATCGCATCACTTTTAAAATTTTTCGCCGCTATTTCGAAATTTTGACAGTGACAGCTTGACAGCCATTATGGCTCTAATCTGACTGCGAATTCAATATCAGCGGACAAAGAAAGTGTTTTAGTACCGCCAATTTAGGGTTTTTTGGGGGCTTTGAAGAAGTACTGTATATTGAATTTTTGGGAGGGATAGAGTTTATCTAAAGTTATTGGACTATTCGCTAGAAATTCTAGCGATGATCTAAACTTTATGGGTTTTGCTGAGCCGCGGTACCAAACGAAAATGCCACCCCCTTTGCATACATACAACTACTTGCGATAGTATCTTGCTGCAAACCCTACCCATCACACACTTCATTCAAAAGCAAAGTAATTCATTTCAAAAATGCTGATAACAATTTTGCAAATGTAACTAGATTTTATTAATATTGAGCAACTTTCGTTTAATTACTAATACACATATCCGTTTCCAGTCGGTAGCTCAGATACTGTCCCTTACAGATAGAAGCAAATGAAAACCAAGTCCTTTTTAGATAAGGATGGTATCAATTTCGCAGGCGCTAAACAAAATCCATATAAAGGCAAATATTAGATATTCATAAGACCAGCGCATTGACTTCTTCCATGCCATTTCTGATAAGGAAGAAACAAATAAAATAAATTTATGTACAGATTAAGGAACCAGATACCGTTGGCCAATGATATCTGGACATGGTTGAAATAAACTAAAGTCAAATTGTTTTCAAAACCATTTGATAATAAAACAAAAATAATATTTACAATAAACAACTATTAAAAACACATTTCGGAGGATAATGGACTACTAGAAGAAACACTCTCGACGGCAATGTCCACTATTGTAGGAAACATCAAAACAATTCGATAAAAAAAAATATAAAACCACCAAGATAAATGGGAAATGTTAATACGAGGATCGAAGTGTAAGTTAGGTAAATAAATTACAATTTTAAAAATTTAATAATATATCAAGCAAGAAATATCAAAAAAATCACATGAGGTGTCAGGAGGCACCCGATTGGATCGAAGTTCCTTTCCCTTAATATTATGTACTATTTAGTTCCGACACGCCTAAGGCGCCCGTTGAAAAACACGATAATTTGAATGGAACTTTAAGAAAAGATACTTACTTCTTGTAAAATGCTAGGTTTTTTTAAGAAAAAAATTTTTTTATAAGTATATCTATGTATAAAAAATATATTTTTAGGTCCTTTTTGTAAGAAGATGTATTATATTTTCCCGAAAAAGTCCTCTTTAAAGAGGGGTGCTTCTTTTATTAAAAGCTAATGTTTTTTTAAGAAAAGGTACTATTTTTAAGAAGAATTACTTTTTGTAAGAAAAAGCCATAAGAGTATGATTTGTTTTTACAAAATAGTACTTTTTTAAGAGGAGGTACTCTTTACTTACACTTATTTATTAAAGAAGTGGTACTCTTTTTAGGAATAGGTTATTTTCTTGAGAGAATGTACTTATTTTCAGAAAGGCGAATTACCTCAGAAAAAGAAAAGGAAAGGCATAAGAAAAGGTACTTTTAGGCAAAGGAATTTTTGTAACAAAAAGCTATTTTTTTTAAGAAAAGGTATTTTTTTGAAGGAAAGGTTATTTTTTTGAGAAATGGTTATTTTTTTGAGAAATGGAATTGGTCCTTTTTTCACGAATAGGTACATTTTTAAGAGTAGGTACTTATGTCAAGAAAAGGTATTTTGTTTCACAAAGAAAGTACTTTTTAAAGAAATGGCAGTTTTTAAAGAAAAGGCAATTTGTTGTAAGAAAGTACAATTTTTTAAGGAAAGGTGCTTATTTAAAAAAAAATTTTTTTTTAGGAAAAGTTACTTTTTGTAAGAAAATTTACTGTTTTTAAGCACAGGTACTTCTTTAAGATAAGGTATTTTTTAAGAAAATGTTTTTTTAAGAAAAGAAATGTAAGAAAATTTGAGAGAAAAGGTACTTATTTGGGAAAATGCTCTTTTATTAAACTTCTTTCACTTTGGCTTTTCTAAATCTACTTTTTATAGTTTTCAAAACTACAATATATACTAAATATTGGCTACAGGCTCCATCTGGGGTCGCGAGAGGACTCAACCGAAAGAGTTCAGCACTTGCGGTGAGCCTAGATTTCGAGAAAGCGTTTGATACTGTTTGGCAGCAGGGCATTATTTTCAAAATGAGGTCAACATACAAATTTGATGACAACATCACCAGAATGGTTTACAAATATCTGGAAAATAGGACATTCATGGTTGAGGTAGATGGAGAGGTATCTCGAAACATGATGGTGGAAAATGGAGTACCCCAAGGCTCAATATTAGGCCCGGCTCTGTATAACCTTTACGTTGCGGACATACCCATACCGCAAAATGGTGAGCAATTGTGCATATTTGCGGATAACATCTTGATTGCGACATCGCATGTCAGAGCCAGAGCAGCTGAGAAAACTATGCAATCTTACCTTAGAATTCTAAAAGATTACTTTGAAGAATGGTCGCTGAAATTGAATATTCCGAAATGCATCTGCTTCATGGCAAAAGGCTAGGGAAAGAACGTATACAAAAATGCCAGAAGATTTGTGCCGAAGATTCGCGTTGGTGGCAATATAATAAAAGATAGCAAGGTCTTGAAATATCTAGGAGTAAAATATTCGGAGGACATGCAATTTATGGAACACATTGATGTGATCCTGGAGAAAGTAAGAAAGGTTTACTTCTCGTACTCTCGCTTACTGTCAAGAAGAAAAGGACTAAGCGCAAAAGTAGGATTATTAATATATAGGCAGATAATAAGACCGGTCATATCGTATGCCGTCCCCATATGGCATTCCATAAGCTCATGTCAGATGGAAAGATGAAAAAGAGCCGAGAGATGAATTTTAAGAAGTTGTATGGGTCTCAGCACCAAGATTGATAGTCTGGGCAAATGGAATAGCCCCTCTTGTAGGCAGATATATAGCATGAGCAGCATGGCAAAAGTCCAGAGAATTGATGTGTAGATGTCAGAGCTAGCGGTAAATTTTCTTGAGCATTGTGAGCGCAACAATGACAATGAGTTGATTAATAAGTGCAAAATTAATATGGAAGAAGTTGATTCCATATTACTGTCTATGGGGGCTTTGACTCCGATGGCGTACCTAAAATTATCAGAAAAGAACATGTTAAAAAATAGTGAAGGGAAACTGGTATATTACAATAGAAGATATAATGCATATGACCTACAGAATTTGGTATACAACACGGCCCAATGTGCCTGACGATAATACGGAAAAACTAGATATGGAGGATAATGTCAAACTTTGTTATTTAATTTTGATTTTGATTTATATTGCTTTACGAAATGAACTCTTTACTTTATTTATTTTCACCTTTAGTTTTTAGTTTCATTCTTGAGTTTCTTTATTTTATTTTGTTTGTTTTTGTTCTCCTAATCTTAGTGTAGTTTTAAGGTAGTTAGTTATAAGTCAAGAAATATCCTGGTTTTATGGTCCTTTTCCCCCGAAAACTGAACTGAATGAAATTAATATGATCTACGCAAGAATGTACATGGGCTGGTCTTACAGGCATTTAAATTTAATGTATAAGATATATATTCCTAGTATAGTCATAAGACGTTGGGAAAGAAGATAATATTATCTAGAATAACGTATAAAATCTTTGTAAACAAATATCTGGACAATAAATATTTAAATTCTAAAAAAAAAAAATTCTACAGGCTCCACCTAGAAAACTTTCCATTAAACAAGGATTCTCCCAACATATGTGAGACATCTCGCTAGTCTAGACACAAACCAAACCAGATGTACCCAATATTGTTGATAATAGTGGTTATTAGCATAATACTCTTAAAACAAAAGCTGTTTACTTTTTTTCATTTAGCCTCCATCCCTCAACGTGCGATAAAGAATTTCGTTTCCAAAAACCGATTTGTATGTGCAGTGTGACTGCCGGTGGTACAATGGAAAGTGTGAGCAGCTCTTGTGCAAACTGAATCCTTTCATACCGACAGACAGGAAATAGCTACCAGTAAAAGGATATAGATGCCGACTCCTTTAGAATTAGATTGTTATTGAAACCCATACATGCCGTCTTATAAATTGTGTTTCAAATCAATAATAACAATAGGAAGAACATTGCTGACACGCAGACCAAGATTTTTCTCTATTTAAAATCTCTATCATCGAGATATTGCCCTGAATAGCAGCGAGGCAATTGAATGTGGACAAAAACACAAGTCATTTCATTTAAAAAATAGCAATAAACTCGAGTGTATTAGCTAACCCGGATATTCATGAAGTACACGTGGCTGTTTATATGAATGGTCCATAACTAACTACTCCAAGCAAAGAATTATTTTTGTTATCAAATGCTCTTATTTTATATACATTCAATTGAATAAGGTATACATATGTATGTGTATGGGTAATATGTGTCAAAAGAGAAATCTAAGATATAATCTTATAACACCCGAAGAAACGGAAACGTTAACAAATGAATAGTGTCTGTTATGACACAAATAATATCCTTAATTCTAGGAACATGTGCTTTTGAGTCGGAAATGATGTCCCTAACAAAAATGTCAAAAAAAAAACAACTGTTGCTTGGATTCCTGTTCATAAATTTCTTTAATAATATTCATCTTTCGTTATAGTGGGCTGAAGTTTCAGGTGAGAGTTTGTTGGCAAAATTCCATTTAAAAGCAGGAAATTATACTATGAAAAGGATGACAGAATACTATATGCGACAAGTGGAATTATTTTATTTAACGAACAAAATTATGGAAATAACGAGTTTTCCAACAGAGACGCTACAAATGTAAATCGATAGGAACAGCAAACGACGCCATATTTTTTCCCGCTCTTTTGACATTTCTCTTCAGTAACGTTTGCCATTTCATCATGGAAAGATATACGTGCCAACAACGAGTCGAAATTATTAAAATTTACTACCGAAATTTGGAGTCAGTGGCCTCAACTTTAAGAGGCCAACTTTAAGAGGCCTCAACAATCAGCGATGAGGCTAATTTCTGGCTGAATGGCTTCGTCAATAAGCAAAATATGCGATATTGGCCAGACAGCAATCCACACGTAATCCATGAGTCATCATTGCATCCCGAAAAAATTACGGTATGGTGCGGTTTATAGGCCGGCGGCGTCATTGGGCCGTACTTCTTCCGTGATGATCAAGACCGGCACATTACTGTGAATGCGAATCGCTACCCTTCAATTATAACCGAATATTTTGGAGCCAATTGGATAATATGGACTTGGAATACATGTGGTTCCAACAGGACGGCGCCATAAGCCACACAGCGAATGCCACAATTAATTTATTGGAAACCAAGTTTGGTGAACGTGTTATCTCACGAAATGGCCCAGTCGATTGGTCGCCTCGGTCGTGCGATTTGACGCCGTTAGATTATTTCCTGTGGGGCGATGTCAAGTCTATGGTCTATGCCAACAAGCTAGCTACGATTGATGAACTTCGTACGAATATCGAATGTGAAATTGCAGCAGTATCGGCCGATTTATGCTTGAAAACGGTCGAAAATTGGGTTCAGCGTCTGGACTTCTGCAAGCGTGCCCGTTGTGGCCATGCAAAAAAAATAGAGTTCCATACATAATGGCATCGAACGTACTTTCACAGGAATAAAGAATTTCATTGGTATCTAAAACCGGTTTTGTTTTATTTAAAAAAACTTTTGTAGCGCTCTTATTGAAAAACCCTTTACTAGCACGTGATATCACAAGAACATGCTCGGTTCTGCCTCTGATTATAACAATTATTTCTACAGGCCAGGCAATATTTCAGTTGGAGTCTGGACCTTATTTCGGATTTTACTTCAATTAGTTACACTGTGCTTGTTCAATAGCGGGACACTGAATGGGTAAATCTAATTTTGGTAGAAAAAATTTATTTTTTCGTTAATATGGCGCTCAAACGACGTGTCATGTTGTGCATAATTAGACTAATATATTTTCAAAATTTTGATAGAGCAGTTTTCTCCACGGTACCATTTTGAAATCTTGATCAAGAACAAGTTTTTCAGATTTTCCGCGTATTGCTCATCGTAGTTCGCGAATTAACTTTTAAAATAATTATATATATTGTGTATATCTCATTTTATATATTCAAAAAGGGTGATCCGTGTGTATGTTCCAACTATCGCGGTAGCAGTCTTTTATCCATCGCGTATAAGGTCTTGTCGAGCGTATTATGTGAAAGACTATAGCCAATTATTGAAAACCTGATTGGACCTTATTAGTGTGGTTTTAGACCAGGCAAGTCCACAACTGACCAAATATTCACGCTACGCCAAATCTCGGAAAAGACACACGAAAAGCAAATCGATACGTACCACCTTTTTGTCGATTACAAAGCTGCTTTCGATAGTTCCATACGGGGAAACTGTACGAAGCTATGTCTGAACTTAGTATTCCGGCAAAACTGATTTGCCTCTGTAGAATGACGCTGACCAACTACAAATCAGCTGTGAAAGTGGGGAAAAACTTCACTGAACCATTCTGTACCAAGCGAGAACTTAGACAAGGCGACACACTTTCGTGCAATCTCTTCAAAACCTTAATGAGAATAATAACGAGAAAGGCTGCGGTAAATACGAACAAGACCATTAACACGAAAAGCCATATGTTGCTGCTGGCGTATGCTGACGACATAGACATCATTGGACGAAATTTGCGAGAGGTTACTGCAGTATTTTCAAGAATCGAAAAGGAATCAGCAAAGGTAGGTCTTGCTGTTAATGAGGGCAAGACAAAATTGATGGTGTCAACGACTAGAGAAACCTCTCGACTTGGTCCGAACTTGAACGATTTAATTTTGACAACCGATTTAATTTTGAAGTGGTAGATGAATTTGTCTACCTTGGATCCGCCGTGAACAAGGACAACAACGTCAGCCTGGAGATAGATAGGAGAATTGTGCTTGCAAATAGATGCTATTTTGGGCTCAGCAAGCAGTTTAGGAACAAAGCCCTTTCTCGACGGACAAAAGTCCAGCTAAATCAGACTCTTATTTTACCTGTCTTGAAATATGGCTCCGAATCTTGGGTCATATCGCAAGCGGATGAAAAACACCTGGGAGATTTTTAGAGAAAAATTATCCGTAAAATATATGGTCTTGTTAGGGAAAACGGCGAGTACCGACGTCGCTAGAACGCAGAGCTATATAATCTATATTCTGACGAGGACATAGCAAGACGAATCAAAGTGGGCCAATTATAACGTACCCGATGGAAGCAGGAAAAGAGGACGACCAAGACTCCGCTGGAAAGACCAGGCAGAATAATCCCCCCGTATCCTTGCTGTTGCCAACTGGCGAGAAAAGGCGAATGATAGAGCCAGTTGGAAGAATATGTTGAAATTTGTTTAATTTGTTTGTTTAATTAATATGTGTAAGACGTCTGGCCTCATGAGGTTGTAATATAGTCAATAAAAAAAGTAAAGTATATATTTTAATGTAAAATATAAATGAAGTAAATTGACAAAGGATTGTGTTGACAAATTATGCTTTTTACTGGCAAACATTTATAGAAGTGCTAAAAGCATTATCTAATTGAAGAATATGGCAATACTGCAAATTTACTGTTCCTGAAAGTGGGTAGAAATCACATCGGAAACCAATTCCATTTACAAATTACTAAGAGCGAATAAAAACGTCGACGACGCAACGCCAACTCAAAATACAAGTGATAGTTCTTAACTCGAACAAAGAACCAAATAAATGCGCTGAGTGTTTCAGTGGACCATATCGAAGTAATAGTAAGGCATTTATTTGAGAATCGAAACAAAATTGAAAAACGTTTGATTGTGACTTTTAAGTTGTCATAAGTTCACAGTAATATTAAACGTCAGTACATCGTGTCTGACTGAGTTTTGTTATCTACGGAGTTATCACGTAACTAGTTTTTGCTCTAGCTGCCTTCGCCGAGTGGATTTATGGTATCTTTACGGGTGCCATAACGTTTTATTATAATTGAAGCAAACAGTTTTTTGATGCTTCCAATGAATGCATTTGGTAAAGAAATATCTTAGGGTGTACATTAGAGTGTTATTTTTTGCTTCACTTTTGAACTTGGAATAGCGCCGAGGGGAATAGTATGACACTAAGTTAGTATAGAAATTGTGTACTAACAAATTGGGGATAATTGGGGAACTCTCAGATGTCGCGCTTCGAAGTCAAAGTTCAATTGTTTTGAAATCATATATTTTGAACAAACAGCATCGAGAGAATTAGTAATCTTTACGACGCACAATGTCGTGATTTCTCACTAGCGTTGGGCAAAACTGGAAGGCATTGTCGTAGGTCAACGAAATTTTGAAGAATCAAAAGGGATAACAATTAAGTTTAGTCCAAATTAATCGTAGGACACAGCCACCTCCGTATATCCTGATATAAAAATTGCTATGTTTTCTAAAGCTGCAAGCTGTATTCTCCCAAGTGTTGCGAGAAAGCATTTGGAAGGTGTTTTAAATCTTTGTAACAGATGCTTACATTGGAGCAAGGGAATGCGTATCCTTACAATAACCTTTTCATAGAAATGCTCATAAAAGAGGCAAACATTGCACGAGTGCCTTTAAAATCGGTCTCAATTTTTGTGTCATAAAAATACGTCCATTCAAATTTAACTAATTTCTAAATAATTAAACCTCAAAATACTTTTTTGTTTTATTATTCCAGTTCAAGACCATTCTACAAGGTGGGGCATAAGTAACCACCCTATTGCAAAACACTATAACTGTTGCAAATGGTGCCAAATATAAATTTGGTTTCCTCATTTTTGGAGTAATGGGGAATACAAATCCAGAACCCATTAATTGGTTTACTCCACAAGAACGCGGAATAATTGTTTCCATTCATTTTGCCTTGTGTTGGCGCTGCTTAAATTTTGGCGCAGATTTGCTGGCCGTCCGAAATCAACTGGAAACACACTGCGGCATTTGGTCACTCATCTTGCAGAGACTGGGACAACACGAGATCTTCCCAAGGGTGGCCGGCCCCGGAGAATATCGCTGCCGTTGCCCAATATGTCGAAGACGAGCCCGGAACTTCAACCCGACGATGTGTCACGCATTAGCCGGCAGTCCCTACGCACAATTTTGGAATACGTTTCTTTACAAAGTTCAGAAAGTACATCAGCTCTTAGCTGTTGACCACCAAACGCGTGCAATCCTGAATGGACGATTTTTCATCGAAAATTATCAAGAGCGATCAGGCTCACTTCTTAGTGGTTACGTGAATACACAAAATAATCATTTCTGGGGCAACGAAAATCCGTGTATCACCCACAAGGAACCATTAAACTCGCTCAAAGTTACTGCATGGTGTGGTGTTTACGCTGGAGGAGTCATCGGGCCGTTTTTTTTGAGAACGCCGCGGGCGAAATGACGACTGTGCAACGGCGACCACTGCTCGAGCCACAACCAATATTCTGGAGGAAGCATTTCCGAGTTGCCTAATCTCTCGTTTTGGTGATTTGCACTGGCTTTCTTTGGGCCTCTTTGTAGTCGCGGGCGTACGTCAACAAAGCCTCAGACTCTCGAAGCCCTTACGGAGAATATTCGCCAAGAATGCGAGATCCTGTCATCTGAAGTTCTGGCAAGAGTGAAAGAAAATGCCATATAACTAGACCGTATGGTCATAAAATCTGGCGGGAGGCCACTTGGCCGATACCATTATCTCAACTTGATGTAATACATTTTAATGGGCTTAATAAACAAATTTCAAAGGCAGAACTAAAGTTTTTCATTAAAATAAAATTACAGCAAATAAGACTGGGTGATTACTTTTATCCCGTCGGTGGTTCAATAGTTAGCGTGCGCGACTCTTGTACATAAGAACGGGGGTTCGATCCCTGGACTGACCACCTTACATTTCTTTCGACGACGATCAGCTCGCTTAGTCACGGAGACACTCTCGAGTATTTAGCTTTGGAAAACCTTCTCAGAATATCGTTCAGAACCGGTGTAAAACTGTAGGTCCCAATCAGTGAGTGTAGAACTATAAAGCGCACAGCTCACTGATTGTGAGAAGCTCTCGTCTATCATTTCATGGGATGTAATGGGAAAATATTTATTTATTTATTTTAGTACTTTTGCCCCACCTGGTTTGTCTCTATAAATGGAGATATAGTTTTTTACAAAAATAAGTTTTGCAAATGCATCCCCATGATTCCTGGCAAACCGTATAGCTATTTCAGATCTAGCCACAGCTCTCCATCAGTGGTTATGTGCATGTGTTCGAGAAATATCGCAAGCAAAACATACAAGAAAACATTTGCAAAAAACCTTCATTCCATTTCCAGAAAACACTGGGTCCCCAGCGGAAGTGAGTTTTGTTGTTGCCCAAAAGACAACACAGTTTTTACAGGCAATAGCAATTGCCTGCAGTTTAGTCGTGCTTTACGTTCATCAGGGATGATTTTTATTTATTCAGCCTTTATATTGTTAGTTTTTTAGTTTAATATTCAAGTTCAAGACCATTCATTCTATATCTCTATAAATAGAGATATAGTTTTTTACAAAAATAGTTTTGCAAATGTATCCTCATGATTTCTGGCAAACCGTATAGCTATTTCAGATCTAGCCACAGATCTTCATCAGCGGCCACTTCTACACAGGCAGGCAATTTTACAATATTACGACAAAATTCGACTTGCGCGTCCTCTAAACCACTTCTAAAAATCTGAAAAAATACTCAAAAAAATTTACCCTATAAGCTTTCAAATAAAACTTGAGCAAAAATATTTTTTTTGATGGGACACCCTAGTGTACCAACATATATTTGTTATTTGAAATCGAATAAAATGTTCACGAACACAATAATAGCTACCAACAAAGGGGCAACTCACTCTGAGTGGTCTATTTTATTTTTGCCTTTTAACTTTTTTTAGTTTTTAAAAAGGTATTTCAAAAACCCCGTCTGCTGACTGTAGTAAACTTATAAAGATTTATAGCATCTTTAGGACTACAAGACTTTTCATCAAGAAGACAACTTATGTCCGCACACCCATCCTCAATGGATTTTATTTTAGTTAAAAAAGAAACTAAAATATCTCTTAAGAACTTTATTTTTAGCTGCAAAGTCTAACATAGCAGAGGGGTAGGTAGGCTGAGAAGGAGTATTTACTATCCACAGCAACCAAAAATACTGCTGCAATTGAATACCAAGTTTGTCCTTCTTTATTCCTGCTCTCAACACATTATTATAGTACATGGCCTTTCCGCTATAGAATTTAATTTAGGTTTTGTTTGACATTTGTGTTTTATGACAGAATTGTTGTTTTATGATACTCACTAAATAATCCATATAACTGTAAATGTTGATTAAAAAATTTGGTGTACGCTGTTGGGTGAATTTGCTAAGAGTCGAACAATTTCAATTCTGTGTATCTAAATGCATTGATGTGAACAGCCTTTTTGAGAGTTCACATAAAAGGAAACCTAAGTTGTTAGCTTTGATGTAGTCCGATGTAAATACACAAATACTTGGGTTTAAAAGAATATCTAAGCACACTTAAAGGTTCCATTAAAGAAGAGATTTTAATTATTTAATCTGTTCAAATTTAAATCAGTTAAAACCTGCTTTAACAAAAATGGACTGACATACAAGCTAGTGTAAAGCACTTTATAGTAATGCATTTTCTTGGTCAGATGTAGTAAAGTTGTATACAACGTAAATTGGTGAAACTACGTTACCCAAAGATATGGCTGCTCTGGAACGAAACAATTCCAGTAGGTCAAATAATTCCTCTGCATTAACTTTTCATCTGCAGTTATTTTATTTTTACAGCCGAATCATATCAATATGTACCATATACCATAAAGAAAATAAAGGTACCCCAAAAGATTGAGTGTAATTGAATTGGTCGTCGGGGTGTATACCATGTTGCACCGTCTCTTCAAACCACATGTGGCTCATATCCATGACATGAAATTAAAAAACAACAGAAATAGGTGGTCTTAGCGCGACAGTGCGCCATTGCTCAAACAGCCGTATTTGCAAAAAAATGGTCCAACCGTGACCCCAGCTCCAAACCTGCACCAAACAGTGACGCGTTTTTAATTCACTTGTTTCTCAACAATCACTTGTATATTTACTGCACCTTAAATGCGACAGTTTTGACGAGTAACGAAGCCATCAATATGAAAATGAACCTTCATCGGTGAAGGTGATCACTGTTTTCAAAATATTCCTCAACAATGAAAATGCGTTGTTTTTTCATTTATAAATCCGTTTTAAAGGACTATTCTATTTTTAAAACTCAGCTGTCACGCTTTATTTTGTTCGCACGAACTTAAAAAAATCAGCCCAAAAAGTAATCTAACCAGTACAGACACTTCAGTCGGGTAAACCGCATTAAACATACCCTCACCCTAAGTCATTCTTTTCGACTTAGTTCTATTAAAGGAACACATACATATGTATATTCACCCTTATGTTGAACAAATTAGCGTGGCACATGTGCCAATATTCAATGGCAGACTTTCACTGCGTTAATATTATTCAATACCTGAATTATGCTCCTAAATGATTTTGGGGATTTATCGTGAATACCAACCAATTTTCCGCCAAATATTTATATGGGTGGTACAAAAATGGGTATGGCGAAGTGGTTCACTTGTTATTACAGAGTGGTTTTTGAGAAAATACTGATCAGTACCAAATTTTGTTAAGATCGGTTGTAGTTTACAGGAGATATCGAGTTGGCCAAACGGAAAGCGGTCCAACTTTTCTCTGAGAAGAACCAGAATCGGTATGCAAAACAAATTATTTTCCAAAGAAGAGTGGCATTTGACTAAATTGTGTATAATATACACTTTCATAAATATTCGTCCGTGTTTATTGGAGTTATCCTGACAAACAACCAGACGGCGAAACGACTTATGTAAGGGGGTCTTCAGCAGGGGTCAATGCGCCAATTCTTTTTCATCTATTTATAAATGATTTACTACATAAATTAGACATCTACCATTCCAGCTGTAAAATATGTGATATCAATTTCCATCTTCAGAACAAATTCAATGTAATTGAAAACTTTTCCGCCAACTGGCCTATGACAATTAATATTGACAAGTGTGAATGCATTCTTTTACGTCCTCCAGTTAACAAGTGCAACAACAATGTTCGAAAATGCTGGAAACAATTCGGTGTAACTTCGTTTCAATCAAATGTGGCTATCCCGCTTTCTGAAAGGGTGAAATAGTTAGGGGTTCCCCTTTGACAAATTTCTGTACTTTGACCACCATATAAATCTCCAAATTGAAAAACTAGGAAAGCTATCTTCTCATACAGGAAAATATTTGGATCAAGTCTGATCGATAACAGACTGAAAATTTTAATGTATCAAATTTGTATGAGACCAGTTCTATTGTATGGCTGCTCGATCTGGTTCAATATTTCGCCTTCGTATATGGAACGGTTGAGGAAATGTGAAAGGCAAATTTTAAGATCTTGCATGTCAATGTTCAGATCAGAAAGCAGTGGTTTTACTAAATACGTGGAATTGGTGGAATTTTAGATTTTAAGGTTCTAAACGAGAAATAGAAAATTTTGGCCAAAAATCTTTAGCCGTTTTTGTGCCATTTTAAATGAAAAAGTCGTAAATCTACCTTTACCACTTATTATTATAATAATTTTTTTTCTCTCAGTGTACGAATGAAATATTCATCTTAAATGAATGGCTACTAACCCAGTTTATTGTAAAAAATTAAAAAATTCCAGTTTTTTTTTTTTTTTTAATTTAATTTTTTAATTTTTAAGCCCACGAAAATGGTTAAACTGTGTTATATTTTGAAATACAACTAATTTTTAAAAAAAAACTTGTGGAATAAATATTGTTTCTGAGTCCCCAAAGATTCATATTCAACAATAAAAAAGTTCTTTTTCGCAAAAAGTCGTTTTTGACATATTGCTAGATATAATGACATAATTGAATGTGTCAGTTGCCAAATCGATTAACTCCACTTTCCCAAAATTTTGGTATGTTAGTGTCTGTGGGTTAAACTAATGTACCCAGTTCATTTTGAATTTAACTATATAATAGATACAGCTGTAGTGAAGTAATATATAATGTCAGTTTGTATTTATAATGAACGTGGAATTTGAAAACCCAGCGAAAATTTAAGTTTCTACAGGTATTTTTTGATAGAGTTAATCGATTTGGCAACTGACACATTCAATTACGGCAAAGAAAGGCGGGCTTCGCTGAACATGTTGGAAGTGTAACGACTTCAATGTTGACTTTTTTTACGTTATTGCCTTTTGCGTTATTAACAGTATTACCCCATTCTGTTTGCTTGCAGTGCAAGTCTCGCGCTAGTACATGGTAGTTATTTGAATTTGGAGATTCAGAAAATCAAATAGTTTTTGCAAGTCTGCTCGTATTGAATTTATATTGCCGGCCGGATAGTAGGCACATATAAAATATATAAAAAGTTGTTGCAGTCAACGGGTATCTTTATGGCGCATGTCTATCTTTAGTATCTTTATGTTATTCTTGATTAATATAGCAGTTCCCCCAACCCTTGTTGCATCAATTCGATATTTTCTTATGATTTTATAATTTTTAAATATTACACTGTGTCTATGGTTTAATTTTGTCTCATTTAATACGACAATATCTTGTATATACCTACCCTTAAAAATTTGCCTATTCTTGAAAAATAGACCAAAAATTACCATTTCTTAAAAAAAAAAAGAGAGTGTGCTTTAAGACCACACAACTGAAGTAAAACTTCTTTAGCTCCATCTACATGTTTATATATATGTTTGTATATGTCTATATGTATAATGTATACAGACATATAATAATTTTCTACAAATGTTTAAATTTAAATTCCGTTTCCATTGATAAATAAACATATTTGAGTTGAATTTTTATTTATTATTTGTTTTATTATTTTTAATCATTATTTATATTATTTTCATTATCGGATACATGAGTAGTTACTGTGGTTGATTGTAAGACTGAGACAATAGGCTTATGGTATGAAAAATATGATACATATGTTTTCGAATGAAAATTATAGCATGCCGTCCCAATAGAACGCAGAACATCTGCCATTGCCATGAATAATAATAAAACAATTATTGCAAAACGAAATCATTTTCCTTTAGTATCAGGATGTGCCATGACAATTCACAAATCTCAAGGTGGAACCTTCAATGAAGTGGTTTATGAATACCAAAGGACTCATTCTCTGCCACTACTATATGTTGCTCTATCAAGAGTAACCAGCATTGAAGGATTGTACATAGTGCCAAAAGATAATGATAATAGATTTTATCATGGTCGAAAAAATTATACATCGGTCATATCTTTACAAGATGAATTTCGCCGATTATCGTTGAATACATTGTCAACATTAGGAAGAACGATTCTTGATTTCATGCATGACAGGAAAAAGTTGTCCATGGTTACTTTCAATTGCCAAAGTCTCAGAAAACACGTGGCGGACTTGAGCGATCCCGTAATTGGTTCAAGCAATATTTTGTTTCTATCAGAAACTTGGTCAAATGACGATGATAATGTTGACATCCCGAATTTTGATTGTATTGCAAAATTTAAACGTAAAAATGTTAGATCAGCAGGAGTGGCAATTTATCAGAAATCAAATGATTCTTCAAACATTGTAACTTCGAACATGGACATTTTATTAAGACATATTACTGAACTCGATATTGGCCAGTCATCAATTGGTGATATATGTGCTGCTCACTGTGATTTGGACGATGGAACAAACATCATAATGGTAGTTGTTTACATTTCGCCCAATAACACAGTCAATAACATTATAAAGTTTATATATAAAAGACTTATGATTTACGGTCGAGTAGGCTCTGAAGAATTAGGAGAAAATTATCATACGTTGCCACTCATTTTAGCAGGAGATTTCAATGTTAATTTCGCATCCGAAGATGGACAACTCTTCATAAACTTTCTTCGAGATAAATTAGAACTTGAAATCAATAATAACCGAAATGAGCCTACCACACGACATGGAACAACAATCGATGCAGTTTTCTCTAGATTTCTTTCTAATTTTCATTCGAAAACATATGTATCATATTTTTCATACCATAAGCCTATTGTCTCAGTCTTACAATCAACCACAGTAACTACTCATGTATCCGATAATGAAAATAATATAAATAATGATTAAAAATAATAAAACAAATAATAAATAAAAATTCAACTCAAATATGTTTATTTATCAATGGAAACGGAATTTAAATTTAAACATTTGTAGAAAATTATTATATGTCTGTATACATTATACATATAGACATATACAAACATATATATAAACATGTAGAAGGAGCTAAAGAAGTTTTACTTCAGTTGTGTGGTCTTAAAGCACACTCTCTTTTTTTGTTTTAATCGTCAAACTCTACTCTTCACCTCCCTTGTCATGATTTACGTTGCATACTTTTGGGGAACTTCGTAACAGCTTCCGCTACATTACAAACTTCCGGTTCCGTTGCATTAAAAAATGTTTACCCCTCCGTATAGAAGTTTTACTTCAAAAAAACAATACACTTATGGCTTTTTCTTATGGAAAGTACTTCTTCTAACAAATAGTAAATTTTCTTAAAAAAAATATTATCTTTTATTAAAAAATGTACCTCTCTTTAAAAAAGGACCTATATAATTCATATTCCGAAAAATATAATACATATTCTCACAAACAGTACCTAAAAATATAAATTTTTATTTTTTAAAAAAATTGCAGAAAAAAAAATCATTTTACAAAGTACCTTTCCTTAAAGATGCATATAAATTACCGTACTTTTCGACCGGGGCTTTATACGTGCTGGAACTAACTAGTACATAATATATAGCGAAAGAAACTTCGTTCCAACCGGGTGTCCACGCAATGTTTTGAAAGTTTTCATTGCAAAAAATCACTATTATAAAGGGGTTTTCAACAGAGACGCTACAAAAGTAAATCGATAGGGACAGCCAACGACGCCATATTTTATCCCGCTCTATAGATATTTGTCTTCAGTAAGGTTTGCCATTTCATCGTGGAAAGATATACGAGCCAACAACGAGTCGAAATTATTAAAATTTACTACCCAAATTTGGAGTCAGTGGCCTCAACTTTAAGAGCGGTACATCCAATTTATGGTCTTCAGCGATGAGGCTCATTTCTGGCAGAATGGCTTCGTCAATAAGCAAAATATGCGTTATTGGTCAGACAGCAATCCACACGTAATCCATCAGTCATCATTGCATCCCGAAAAAATTACGGTTTGGTGCGGTTTATGGGCTGGCGGCGTCATTGGGCCGTACTGCTTCTGTGATGTTCAAGACCGGCACATTAGTGTGAATGCGAATCGCTTCCGTTCAATGATAACCGAATATTTTTAGCCCCAATTGGATAATATGGACTTGGAGCACATGTGGTTCCAACAGGACGGCGCCACAAGCCACACAGCGAATGCCACAATCAATTTATTGGAAACCAAGTTTGATGAACGTGTTATCTCACGAAATGGCCCAGTCGATTAGGCGCCTCGGTCGTGCGATTTGACGCCGTTAGATTATTTCCTGTGGACTTGACTATGGTCTATGCCAACAAGCCAGCGACGACTGATGAACTTCGTAGGAATATCGAACATGAAATTGCAGCAGTATCGGGAGATTTATGCTTGAAAACCGTCGAAAATTGGGTTCAGCGTCTGGACTTCGGCAAGCGTGCCCGTGGTGGCCATGCAAAAGAAATCGAGTTCCATACATAATGGCATCGAACGAACTTTCACAGGAATAAAGAATTTCAGTGGTATCTAAATCCGGTTTTGTTTTATTTCAAAAAAGTTTTGTAGCGCTCTTATTGAAAAACCCTTTTGCTTATACAATATATATAAATTCTGGATGAGAGACTAGTTTTAAGTTTAAAAAAAATTTTTGGTTATACTTTTCATGATTTTAGAACGTAAGGAAAAAATACTTATTAAATAAATATTCATAAAAAAAAACTTAAGTGAGGAAGGTACCAAAATGGTTTTGAAGAACCACCCTTTCCTTAGTCGATAACTAGCGATTAATGACATGAAGCCTATTACCTAATTTCATTAAGAACGGAAGTGTTTCACACGAATTATCGCATCGATAACCCGGACGACCACCAAGCTTTTGTAGTATCAAAATGGGCGTGGCAACCTCGCCGATTTTCTCTAGTTAATAGACATTTACAGATTATTAATCAATGTTTAAATTGAAGCTAATCATATCTGCCAGAAAAACGTTTTAAAAGAAACATGATGTAGTACAAAATGTGCGGATTTGCATGGCTGTCGATCACTGACAAAAATTCATTCTTATAGGTAAAGATTTACTGGAGTTATCTTGCCGAACAACCAGCCGGACGAGCAACTTTTGTATGGGAGGTACCAAAATAGGCTTGGCAAAATCACCCTTGCTTAATCGGTGACTGGCAGTCACTGCCGAAATTTCGTTGTGATCGGTGAGGATTTACAGCAGTTATCGTGTTGACCAGCCAGACAGACAGTAGGACATAGCTCAATCGTCTTAAAAATTCCCAAAACGAATTGCGTCCAAAGATACTAAGGCTCTGATATGGCTCCTTCTATGGGTAAGGGTATATTACAAATTTTATAATCAAAATAATATGTATTGATGGCTTTTGTATCGAATGTATTAAGTTAGGGATGGGATTTCCATGCAAATGAATGTTTCTTCTCGAAAGTCTAAAAGTAATACACACTAACTATCTTGATGTACTCGTATCGCAGAATTCGCAGAAAAATCTTATTGATACTTTTACGATAAATGCATATTTTTCTATAAATTTTGTCTGCAAACGCAAAATTGCTGGACTTCGGGAGAGGCTCAAAATAGGTCACGAATTAGTTTAAAATACTAGAACACAAACAATTTACAAATTCTTGAAGGACGGACCCATGGTCCCACTTGGACCAAAAAGGTTCTCGAACAGGACGGCGCCACAAGCCACACAGCGAATGCCACAATCAATTTATTGGAAACCAAGTTTGATGAACGTGTTATCTCACGAAATGGCCCAGTCGATTAGGCGCCTCGGTCGTGCGATTTGACGCCGTTAGATTATTTCCTGTGGACTTGACTATGGTCTATGCCAACAAGCCAGCGACGACTGATGAACTTCGTAGGAATATCGAACATGAAATTGCAGCAGTATCGGGAGATTTATGCTTGAAAACCGTCGAAAATTGGGTTCAGCGTCTGGACTTCGGCAAGCGTGCCCGTGGTGGCCATGCAAAAGAAATCGAGTTCCATACATAATGGCATCGAACGAACTTTCACAGGAATAAAGAATTTCAGTGGTATCTAAATCCGGTTTTGTTTTATTTCAAAAAAGTTTTGTAGCGCTCTTATTGAAAAACCCTTTTGCTTATACAATATATATAAATTCTGGATGAGAGACTAGTTTTAAGTTTAAAAAAAATTTTTGGTTATACTTTTCATGATTTTAGAACGTAAGGAAAAAATACTTATTAAATAAATATTCATAAAAAAAAACTTAAGTGAGGAAGGTACCAAAATGGTTTTGAAGAACCACCCTTTCCTTAGTCGATAACTAGCGATTAATGACATGAAGCCTATTACCTAATTTCATTAAGAACGGAAGTGTTTCACACGAATTATCGCATCGATAACCCGGACGACCACCAAGCTTTTGTAGTATCAAAATGGGCGTGGCAACCTCGCCGATTTTCTCTAGTTAATAGACATTTACAGATTATTAATCAATGTTTAAATTGAAGCTAATCATATCTGCCAGAAAAACGTTTTAAAAGAAACATGATGTAGTACAAAATGTGCGGATTTGCATGGCTGTCGATCACTGACAAAAATTCATTCTTATAGGTAAAGATTTACTGGAGTTATCTTGCCGAACAACCAGCCGGACGAGCAACTTTTGTATGGGAGGTACCAAAATAGGCTTGGCAAAATCACCCTTGCTTAATCGGTGACTGGCAGTCACTGCCGAAATTTCGTTGTGATCGGTGAGGATTTACAGCAGTTATCGTGTTGACCAGCCAGACAGACAGTAGGACATAGCTCAATCGTCTTAAAAATTCCCAAAACGAATTGCGTCCAAAGATACTAAGGCTCTGATATGGCTCCTTCTATGGGTAAGGGTATATTACAAATTTTATAATCAAAATAATATGTATTGATGGCTTTTGTATCGAATGTATTAAGTTAGGGATGGGATTTCCATGCAAATGAATGTTTCTTCTCGAAAGTCTAAAAGTAATACACACTAACTATCTTGATGTACTCGTATCGCAGAATTCGCAGAAAAATCTTATTGATACTTTTACGATAAATGCATATTTTTCTATAAATTTTGTCTGCAAACGCAAAATTGCTGGACTTCGGGAGAGGCTCAAAATAGGTCACGAATTAGTTTAAAATACTAGAACACAAACAATTTACAAATTCTTGAAGGACGGACCCATGGTCCCACTTGGACCAAAAAAGGTTCTCGAACGCTGAAAAATTATTTGCATTATTCTCTCAGTCAGTGAGTCATAAATATTCCTGAATCTGCGGGTAAATTGCATATGAAATGTTTCTTATTTTGCCTGATGTATTGAGTTTTATTTTTATGTATTCAGCCGTCAATGGTTCATCGGGCAGAGGATATCGATAGCGCTTGATCAGTCAAAAAAGACTAAACGAAGGCTTGGCGGTTACATGGTTTGTGATGTTACTTTGGTTTTTGTGTATGTGTTTCGTATATATGTATGTGTGCTACCAAAGTGAGAAATGATGTTGAGGAAAGAAACTGGAAAACTGGAATTAATCCACACTTGGCTTCCATGAACTTTATTTGTATATAAATATCTAGTTTGTGTACCAACGTATAGTGATAACCAATAGCTAACCTTCTGAAATCGAAAACGCGAGAGACAGCAAAGAAATTGGAAGTAAAAGTGCAGCAGGTTCTCATTTCAAAAAAAAAAAACAACAAATAATGCGTTCAATGCAAATAAATGTTGTAGATTAATTTTTTGTATTAATTATTTATAAATGTCGATTTGTATTGTTAAAATTAATTGTAAAACATATTACGCATACATTGAAATCGAAGAATTATTCGTTTCTAAATATTATTATATTTGGGAGGAAATTCTCATATGTTTCCACATAAGTATATGTAGGTTTGGGGGAAACGCGCGAATGATTCCACGTAAGTAAATGGATGTTTGGGATGAAGAACGCATTTGTTTCCAAGTAAAGGTATACATGTTTGTCAGTAAACATGATACTGTTTGCATTTTAATACAAGTAAGTTTGGGGCTTGCAAACATATGAATGTTTGAAGTGTGTTCCAAATATGTACATGGTTCCTGCAGAATATGTTTGGGAAAATGTATTATAGAGGCCGTTATTTCAGCGTGTCAGCGTCAGCGTGTGTGGACGAGGTTCTATTTTTTTAAACTTTTTTTGTAGAATGCCTCAAAATAAACCAAAAAAAGTTATATAACAATTTTATATAAATCGATTAGTTATTGAGATATCGCAAAATGAAATTTGTGGAAAAAGACGACAAATTTGATAATACTTTTGTCATTATTTTGGCGTTTTCATTTAATAAAATCTAATCGAAAAAATAAAGTTTTTAGATAACACCCCTAGTTATGGAGATTTATACTTTGATAATAAATCCTTGGTATTTTGGTTTGTTTTTCAACACAATTTAAAAAACATAGTCGGGAACAACTAAATTATATTTTTTGAAAACTCACTTAATTAGCGAGATATCGAAAGTTAAAGTATTTAAAAAGTTCAACTAATTTTGAAGTTACGTAAAATTTAAAAAGTGGGAATGTTTTAATTTTTTTTATAGATTCTGATTGTAGCATATTCCCCAGTTATTAGCGAGACCGATCATAAGCTGGTTTTCGGAATGTTCTCCTCTGAGAAGGGTCCTGCACCGGATGAGGGGTTTTCTATAATAAAGCTTCCTGCGTGTCATTTTTAGGCTTCCAGCGTGGCATCTGGAGGATTTTTTTTCTCAGGAAAGGGTCCAACGCTGGCTTCGCTGTTTCGGAATATACCCTTTGTATAATAAAGATTTGAAGTACATAGCCGCCACAGGCAAATATTTCGCACGATTTTTGAAAAGAAAATTTTTAATTTTCTTTAAGATCTGCAGAATTTGTAGCATAGAAGTAGGTTTATTCATTCACTTTAAGTTGCATACCCACAATAAGAGTTTGGAGGTTTCTGATTCTCAAGACTCCGTATATCGCGGTAGGTTAGGGTTATTTGAGACCCCAGATGAAGCACCACAAATATAAAGGCACCATTAAATTTTCGAAAAGAATGTCTTTCATTACAATAACCACACTTGCCTGTTTTTGGCCGTGCCTAAATTGTACGGTTTTTGTGACAACGTGAACCGATCAACAATAAAAATAATTTTTCGTAATCTTTATTAGTTTTTTTTCCAAAAAGTTTTGAGCCTCGACCGTAGCCCGGCAATCAAACATTGTGCACAATGTATTATTGAAATTATTACTGAAGAGGAGGAGTAGATTCCATACGGTAAATGAGACCCGTACAGAACCAGTCACGTGACAGGTCCATTAGTCCACCGGGTTTTTCGATTTTACCTCCTGCCAGGGTATTTGATTGCAGCCGTCCATTATGGATCAGACGCTGACCATGATGCAATATGTCGAACCTAGATTTTCTTCTTTTGGTTTCTACCTGCCGTTGGCACATATGATTGCCTCATCTGCCTTTTAAGGACAAAAGAATATGCCCGATAGCTTAATGAGCTTCAGTGACATCAGTCACCTACTAATCTTGACACGCATCAGTGGTTGACACGCATCAGTGGTAGCCAATCAGGCTGCTCATCGCAAAGCCTTGACTTCCACCGTTAGAGAAAAAATATTCTACCTTTGCCCAGCAACCACCACTTGGAGGAAAAAGTCGTAGGCAAAACGCTCCCAATGTTGGTCATTCTAATTAAGGAAAATGTATCACGTACCTTAAGTCACCTACCGTATCATTTTTTAGCTTGCATAAGAAAAAACCAAAGAGGCTTTGTCAACAATACTAACACTAACTTAAAGTGGCATCTTTCTACATCATTTTCCAATTACTCGCTTTAATACAGTCTAGTAGTTTTCGCAGACGAAAGTCTCTTCTGCTTTCTGTCGCAGCGGTATCCATACATTGAATCAAGAAACAAAAAAAATTTAATTTTATTTATTTTTTTTATTTAATACGTACGAATTGTATGTGAATAGACATTGATTTGTATGAGAGTACAGAGAAGTGCTAAATTTGTTATTATTTTTTTCCCAAATTGTGTGTTTGTCGGAGTAAGATCAATTTGCACCTGAGTAGCTCGTATATACAGTTGTTACGTTTGTGCAATTGGTTAAGCATTTTTAGATTGATGGTTTAGCTTTTTACCATATTCCATATTACACCACCATATTACCATATTACAAATTTTAAATATTTTAATCACCATATTAAATCTTTACCCTGATTTAAACATTCCATACATTAATAATCTAAATAAAATTGTAAGATAGAAAATCAGATTCAAGTGTAAAATTGTTACCTGCTATGAAAAACAGACTGAGATTCTCTTTCGCTCTCATGGACCAATTCAACTTCACCACAAGTACAAACGTTTTACGTTTTTTTCTTCTTAAATTTGACACATGCAAATCTAAGCGCACGAATCTTGTACGAGTTAGTGATAAAATTATTTACATTGGCATCATTCTCGTATAAGGAAGTATACAAAGTCGTATAACAGGTATACCTATGGCAAGGGAGCAACGAAAAGTGTTAGATTGATAGCGCATTGATACGCTTACTACCCTTTATTATAGAGTAAATCTACGCATTGCATTTTCCTACCACACTCATTAATTTTTCATATATTCAAGTTATTTTATTCACGACTTCGTTAGGTGAATACGATTTAATGGAAATTCTATTCCTATGCAACGCTTTACATCTTATCATTACTAGTAGTTCAAGTCATTTCGAGGAAATTAAATGCTTAAAATGTATAGATGTGATACGCACTCGTTTAAGTTCTAAGCATGGGTTTATTGGTATCATATTTGAAATACTTAGTTAGTGTGGGGTATGCTCCGCATTGTAAGGTTGCATAATAATGTGGCAGATTTGGGAGTGAAATGTGTATCCAAGATAATGAATAAATTTCTTGTATGAAATCGCAATCCAAAAAATACTGCGTTGAGAACAAAAAAACAGTTAGTAGCTATTAAAATCTCCTTAACCCTGCTGTTAGATTAGGACCATTTGGTCCAAATTTTTTCTGTTTTCCCTTGTAACTTTGGAACGGTGATATATACTGACTAAATTTTTCTGCTAATGGGGTCTTTTAATAAAACAATGTTATGTGCGAAAATTAAATTTTCTAACTTTATTCAGGACTGAGAAAAATACAAAATGACGAATCTTAGATTAGAGGACCATTTGGTCAATAGTACATTTTTTCATTACCAAGCGAATGTAAATTCATGTCAAATATTTAGAAGATGTTTTTGATATGTCAAATACTTGCTTTAGAAATTATTGAACCAAAATAGTTACAAAGGATAAGATAAAATTATTATTTTGGATGAAAATTCCAGTATGGACCAAATGGTCCCTCAATCTAAGATTCGTAAGTTTTTTCATTACCAAGCGAATGTAAATTCATGTCAAATATTTAGAAGATGTTTTTGATATGTTAGCGGATGTTTTTGATATGTCAAATACTTGCTTTAGAAATTTTTGAACCAAAATAGTTACAAAGAATAAGATAAAATTATTATTTTGGATGAAAATTGCAGTATGGACCAAATGGTCCCTCAATCTAAGATTCGTAAGTTTTTTCTAATCTAACAGCAGGGTTAACAAATATAAAAAAACATGCTGATTTTTGATTTGGAAAAGATCTTCCTGTAAAAGGAATAGGAAATTAAGATTCTGTGTAACGATCAATAGCGCCATATATAGTAATGTATTTCGTATTTCTGATTAATTCTGTATCTGTAGTAACTTGGCCATTTGTACTTTGAAATTTATACCAAAATAGTTTTCACTGCGTTTTAAATACAACAATTTATCAAAAATTCAACAAAAAACCATATGGTAACTTTGTGTTAAACTTTTGAATTTAGTTTGAATTTCTGTCAGAGATGGATTTACTATAAATTCAAAGGAGGGACTCCAGAGTTGGAAACAAACCCGTTTCAACAAAGTAACCCAATTCAATCATAGGGCATAGACCACAAAAATTAAACTAAAAGATGTCTGCGGCGCATATTTTCCAGATCAATAAGAATAGGACACAGCAAAATTAAAGGAAAAAAAATTAAATTTTTCGCAAATTCGCAAGGTGATCGCAGATCGAAGTAATATAAACTAGAGATGGGCACGAGAATAGTTTTTGGTTCACGCTCGCGCATGCTCACCAAACGGAGACGGAGACGGTTCACGTTCAAAACGAAGTGCGAGAAATGTTCAATTGATGCGAATGGTAACGAGTCGGCGTTAAATGCACTTTCAACTACAGCGGCAATATTTTTCACTGGACGAGCACGTACACGAGTTATTTTGCCATGATCCAAAAACAACGTTGATGACACTATTTCTATCGAATTTAGTTTCCACATTTCTTACAGTTGGAGTTGAAGACTCAGAACCTTGGGACACATTAATAATACAAAAACAAACACAAATTATTATGTCGAATATTCTCTTTCAAGTCTTCGAGGATCCGTGGATTTTTGACATAACTTTGGACTTCCAAAAACCTTACAAGGAAAAGTTTGCAGTGGTTAAGTTAATGATATGTTAGACACAAAATCTAGCAAAACATCGAACACGGTAGATTGTGATATATTGAAGAATAAAAATAGGATTGCAAGGAGGTGCAACAACAAATGTCACCAAAGTGTTAATAAATGTTCGGAAAGAGATCTGCTCTACGTTGCTGTTTCCATGTTGTATATTTCAGACAAAAAAAACCAACAGCGAGTATCTGACATAAAATATACATATCTGCTGCGATAGCTTTTTAGGATCAGTGATATTCATCGTGCACCAATGTATTACCATAATTTATTTTGTTTTGACAAACTGAGTATGTGTAAAGTACCCTAATCAAAGTTGAAATAGTGGCAGTTAAAAATTATCATTTAAGACCACTGTGCAACAATCAATCAGCCTAACACCACCATCCAAACAACGATGAAATATCCCCATAGATACTCTTGTATTCAACAAAAATATGTCAGTGATTGAAACATAAAAAAGTGTGAAATAACTTTTAAGCTGCACACATTTTAATACTTTAGCACAAACACAACTGGGAATAAAAGCATGTGCCAGGCAAAAATGAGTGGATCTGATTAAAAGCGATTTCATTTTCGTATTTACTGAATGTAGTAGTAAAATAAAAGTTTATTTTAATGGAATTTGTAAACAACATTTTGTGATTTAAATAAAATTACTCATTGACACATTCAAAAAAAATTGGAGAGGAACTTTTGAATCGTACATATTTTAACACTTTCCCAGAAAGACAAGCGGAATTGAAATGTATGACAGATAAAAATATTTAAGTCTGATTAAAAGTGATTTCATGAACATAAAAAAGAGCTCAATTGATATTTTAATGGAATTTACGAACAACATTTGGTAAATTAAACAAAAGTAGTTATACTATGTTAAAGTTCACTATAACTCATACGTCCAAACAAGCCTTTGTGTTTAATAATAACACTGTGCGACAGCCCAAATCGCGGGGAGTTCTGATTACCGGGGAAAGTTATATTAGTCACAAAAAAATTATCCGTGTCCCGGCGTTTCGCCGGGTCAAGCCTAGGAATCGAGATATATCGATTTGAAGTTAGTAAGTATCGTATAGGGCAAATTATCAGTTTTTGTGCCTTCTAAATGTCCGACTATCGCAAAGTGACGTTACCCAAGTTGTTACCCTCAACGCCGGCTACAATATAGTCAATAAAGGAAAGCGGTATTTTTGGTTTTGCTTTCGAAAATCAGTTTCCATTCATTTGTTTCGTAAGTTATGAATTAAAATCATCTAATAATACATTTAGACAAGAAAAAACTAGTCGCTTTTGCCTATTTTTAGTTTGGGAGGAGAAAACTACAAATAGTTCCGGTTTCCATACATATCGAAAACCAAATTGCATTTGGTTTTTTTTCAAAAACCCAGTAGAAAGTATAGGAAATCTACATTAAACTTGTCTGAATGTGAGGCAGAAAAACTTGTCCAGCTTTTGAGTGAAGGTAGCAATTTGGAGTCCAAGTCGAATTAACCGGATATCGAAGGCGTCAAGTGTTATTCAAACGTTGCTTCACACGCAGCGAAGAGAGCTCATTTGTTTATTGCCACGATATAAAGGTACTGATGGAGGGGACGGGCATTAATTACGTCGCAGCTGACTGACGAATATTCATCGATTCTTCGAAACCACGCCTCAAAGTCGTTTTGCTACATAAAAAAATAAAAAAAATGCTTTCCCATTACATTCCATGAAGGAATTGGGGAGAGCTTCTGACAAACAGTGAGCTGTGCGCTTTCTAGATTTTTAAACTCACTGATTGAGACCTACAGTTTTACACCGATTCCGAACGGTATTTGAGAAGCTTTTTCATGGCTAAGTTCTCGATAGTGTCGCCGTCACTATGCGACGTGACTGCCGCCGAAAGAAATTTAAGGTGGTCAGAGCAGGGATCGAACCCATGATCTCATGAACAAGAGCCGCGTGCACCAACCATTGCACAACCGACGGCCACATGAACATAACAAAAATCCAAGCATTCCCACTGGCTATAGCACAGATATGAGTGAAACATACGATTCCATGAAAATAAATTTGGATAAGGTTTGCTACATTGATCGCATGCGACGGATCAGTTCTGATCTGAAAGTCGTGGCGATGCTAAGAGGACTCCAAGGATGTTATACGAAACACATGTGTCGTTTGTCGTTCTCTGGAAACCAGTACGAGATGCATGACTGGCTTATTCGAGATACAACGAAGAAAGGCCACAACTCATTAAATTATCCACTCGTGCCAATGGTGAACGTCCTCATGCCTCCTCTTCATGTCAAACTGGAAATCATCAAAAAAGCCATTGTGAATCTACCGACAATTCTCGATTGTTTCAAAAATATTTTCCATTGAATCAGCGGAGCAAAATTGAAGGAAGGTGTACTGTTCTGAATGGGGCGAATATACGGAGGTTCATGAAATCAAAGGAATTTAAAGACGCTTTAGTCTGCAGTGTAGAAAGTCATACGATATTTTTTGGAGAGTAAGGGAGCACACAATTACTTCGCTCTTGTGACCAAGATGTTGCAATACTTCTGGTAAATAGGAGTGAACATGTCTCTCAAAATTCACTTCTTGCATCACCATCTCGAATACTTCAACAAGCAACTAGCCTCCAAGTCGGATGAACATGGCGAGCGCTGCCTTCAAGTGGCTCATGGGGAAGTAGCGACAAACAATCACTCTGCACAATCGGTAAATGTCTTCGGTTGGTGACTTGTGTAAATACACACCGCAGTGGCTTAACGGGCTAGACGCTGCTGGAGATGATGCTTCACAAACATCGAAACGATCGTCCAGCGAATGTGAGTTCGAATACCACCCGCGGCATTTATGTTTTTTTCATTAACCGGAGCAAACATTATCTCCTGTAGCCATAAAGGAAATACGGCTGGACTCGCTGTTGGCTGAAATTTGTTGGCGGTCGCAAAAGACGTACGATACCGACAATGAAGATGAAGAAGATAGAATGGAAGTTTCTCTGAGGGTAGGTCACAAAATTGAAATTAACTAACTAAAAGCAATTGATTTTTTCCCACGTGAATACAGATCCTCTTCCGACACAGACTCCAAACAAGAAGGCGCACCATCACTCAAGAAGGTAAAGACAGCAAGGAGACGAATTGGGTCAGGTACTTTTAACTGAATGTACCTAAGATGTGCAAACTAACAGATGACAGCGAAAAAAAGCATAGTCAACGGACAGAACAGCATATCACAACACTGAAACACAAACGTGACTAATAAAGTATACGCTACACTTTGAACTTTATAAGTAGTCTGACCTAACCGCGAGCTCAAGACGTCTTCCTGACTATAAACTTACCGGTGATTCAATGAGGGTAATCTAAGCAGACGAGAGGAGTTTTTAATCGGTGAAAGTTCTACACGGATATTAGGCTTTAAATGCTTTTCTCCAATTTTAAACTTTGATGATGGTTTCAATTGAGTTTTATTAGATACCTTATGAAAAAATTTAGGAATAACTGATTTCCGATGGTCCCACTCAAGGAATCAAGGAAACCCAGGAAAATCCTGTCTTAATATTGACTATATTGTAGCCGGCGTTGAGCTTGACAACTTTGCTGAACATCACTTTTCGATATTCTGACATTTATATGATAAAAATGCATGAAAAAGCACAAACACTTAAAATTGTCCCGTATACGATACTTACTATGTTCAGGTCGATAAATTACATTTACTAGGCCTGACCCAGCGAAACAACGGGACACGTATAACTTTTTTTGACCGATATAACTTTTCCCGGTAAGCAGATGCCCCGCCAATCACTGATCATACTACTTTCATAAATAAGTACTTACACTGGAACAGTTGCAGTTAACTGTGCTACGAACTCATATTTGTATATGGCATTTAAGGATGTCGTTTTTAAAGACTTGTATAACGTTATTTATAATGTAATATTTAGGGAAAATTAAAATCCGAAAACATGTGGCATCAGAAAAGAGAAATGTGCAGGTTTGCAACAAAAGAATATTAAATAAAAGACACTTTTTATTTCATTAAAATAGTTTATTAGTACATAAAATAACCGTATCCTTTTTTACAGGATCAACTATACATAATGCCCTTCTGCCACAGAAATCTATTGAAGACACTTAAAATAAGTGTTGAGCAGAGGTGGAAGTCACCGGAAAGAATTAAATATTAAGTATTTTCGAGGAATCCTGCATTTCAATAAATCGACTAAACTCAATTATTGAATAAGAACTTATAACTTTTAAACTAAATTTTTTTAAGACTGAATCAACGCAATTATCTGCTAGGATAAGTCTGTTTTTAGGCAAAGAAAATCCTTTCGCATACATTAAGTTTATCAAGAGAGGACACATATTAGGGTAGGTCATTGTTGACAGAATCTACAGTCTTAGCTCTATTGGAGCTTTATACACACATGGATATTTTTCTAGGATCTATCTAATTTTCAGCGTAAAACCGAAGAATCTTTTGCAAACTCATAATCAAGATATAGTTGACCTTAATTGAGCTACTTTAAAGTACAGCAGCAGGTTCTAGTAAAGCTTTTGATCTTGTCAGCATTTCTGACTTCTGTAAAAACAGATTGTAGGTCTATCTATATACTTATATATAAAAACTAGCTGACCCGACAACTTTTTTTTATCAACTTTATTACATCCCAGTATTATCAACTATATTGGGTACTTTTGCTTTGGTTTGGGTCTAGACTAACATATGAAGGGAAATTTCTTGTTTAATGGGATGTTTGTAGGAGGAGCGCCTGTAATCAATATCTATCTATATATCTAGCTATATATCTATACATATATAAGTATAGGTGGACCCGGCAAACTTCGTTTTGCCTTCAAAGTTTTTGTAATGCCCAAGGGTGAACCTTAACAAATGAGAAAGATTTGGTCTTACAATTTCTAAAGGATTTAATGCCAAAAATTTCTGATGGTCGGAAGTATTTTTTTTTACAAAAAGCATAATTTCAAATTTTTACCACAACACACCACAACAACCAAACTAACTATATGTGGCACAAGAAAAATTAGAACCCTATTACAAGGATTACAATTTTTAAAATTTTTGTAAAAATATTGCACTATGATTTTGTGAAAGGGTGAGGTGTCTCAGTCGTGTCCATTGTTATTCGTTGGGATCCACTAAATCTTCCGAAATAAGAAAGAAATGTATACTCTTCTCTGAGGTTTAAATTCAGATCCTTTATCGGAATTCTTAAGATTCATAATAGTTCACTTTACAAAAACAACTGCCACTGATCCACTTATTGAGGACGCTTTTCTGGAAACTATTTGAAAACTGTTGTGGGTACGGTTTTAGAACACTTTTCCGGGAATGGAACACTCTTGAGGGAATGGGTTGAAAACACTCTGCTGGGACCGATTTGAGAACACTCTTCATAGAATGCTTTGAGGCCATTCTTCTGGGAACGGTAGGGATCACTCTTCCGGTAGCGCTTTGACGACAGTCTTGTGGGAACGGTTCAAGACACACTACTGGCAATTATATAAGAACATTCCATTGGGTTCGATTGATCGATTTCAGATAGTCAGAAACTTGGTGCTGAGAACGGGGCAAGATCGGTTAGTTTCGTACTTCAGTACGTGCATTTATATTCAGACGTGTATTGCTTGATCGGAATTCGGATTTATATTGGTTAACAGTACGTGGAATAGTAAACCGAAGCCCTTATATTGGAGTATTTAGAAAACGCTGTAATAGTCAACCGAGCCCGCTATGCTGGAATAGTCAGACGAAGCCGATAACCTAAAAATGTCAGCTGCTATGCTGAAAAAGTTCGCCGAAGTCACTATGTGGGAATAGTTAGCCGATGCTGCTGTGCTTGTATAGTCAGTCGGAGCTGTTCTGCTGGAACAGTCAGCAACGGCCGATATACTGGAATAGTCTGCAAAGCTGGTATGCTAGGATAATCCGACGAAGCCGCTATGCTGTAATACGACAGTAATCCGAAGCTGCTACATTGGAATAGTCAGCGAAACCGCTATACTGGAACATTAAGCCCAAGCTGATATGCTGGAATAGTCAGCCAAACCCGTCGTGATGAAATATTCAATTGAAGCTGCAATGCTGGAACTGCCAGCCGAAGCCGCTATGCTTCAATCGTCAGCCGAAGACGCTATATATTCTTAATTTCCACTGTCTTGAGAAAGGCGGTAAAAAAATTCACTATACCTGAGGGGAACAGTTCATCGAATTGAATGTCCCATCCTATCAGAGTTTGGGAGGAGATTCTTCTTCTTTATATACTCCGGCAAATAAGATCTGATGGGCAATTAACAAGTAGCATTCACAGTTGTACATCAGTTATGGACATCAGTTTTGAACACATAAAGAAACCGTTCGCGTATGAGATTCCACTCGAAGAAGCGTATCGTTTTTTTTTTTCCTTTTTCGGATCCGTCTCGAGCTCGCAACGGCGTTCATATTCGAATCCGTTTCGGGATAAATTTTTGTAAATAAAATGGACCCGAGGCGGATTCACTTTTATTAAATTTTGCGGATTTGAAAAGGTTAAGTTTTGATATTTAAAAGATATTTAAAATTAAAGTAACTAACTATATTTTCAACCTCTAGTCCTTTCCCTAATTTACAAATATAGAGTTTAGTTATTATGAAGATATGAATTAAACGATCATTGAAACCCATTTTAGACTGTTTTAGCTTGTCAGAAATATTGATTTTTTGGTTCCTTGTATCTAAACGAAATCCGTTTAAGAAGCGGATAAATACTTCCGATTTACTGCTCAAACGCAACAATAATGGTCCATTATTGATACACAATGTCACTGGAGATAAAAACTGAAGCCTTTACAACAATGTCAACCGAAAGAGATCCTCATACAAGCACGATGAACGCACTGATACTTCATCAAATGCTGAACTGCACCAACAAAGAAGTTATGTTGGCCATTTGGTGAGATTTTAAGGGAGTTATTTATTTTGAACTGCTTTCTAAAAACCAATCCATAAATTTGTATGTCTCTTGTTAGAAATTGACGAACCTTGATGGGGCACTCAACAAATCAGGACCTGAATTGGTGCCTCGACAATGCTTTGCAGACTTGGCAAGAAATATTGCTGCTTGGATGGAAAGTGGTGGGAAATGATTCCAGGAAGTGATTATAGTACGGATCTAGCACCTTCGAATTAAAATCTTTTACGGAGTCTGGAAAAATGTAGGATGTAAAACCCTTCAACACAGAAGAGGATATAAAAACAGAGTTGTTTGAGAATAATTGTGGGGGCGGACTAGTCATTTTATGAATCTGGGATCTAACAGTCATCTGAATTATGGTATAAGGTCACTGAAAAACTGGCCCCAACATTGTAGATTGAAATTATTTATTAGAATAAAATAAATGAAAACTACTTGGAACAAAAAAAAAAACGAAATAACTTTCCTGCCAACCGTGCCAGTAGTCGTTTGATCAGCGTTGATGACTGATCCGCAACATCTTCAGTCTTAGCGGCGATATTCGCAACGGATCGAGCACTACGCGTCCTACTGGGTCACCTTTTGTGACATGTTCCAGTTTATTCGAAGCGAGCGTATCATCACCTAAGTGTTTGACCAGTTGGATTTTGGTGGCTGAAAAATCTGCGCCGGAATTCAAGTTCCTCCAATATCACTCAGAAGTTATTTCGTAAACAATATTCACTAGGTCTCCACGTTGTTGAGAAGTATAGCGTTACATGGATGAATAAAGTGTATTTTGCGCGCGTTTGTTTACTTCACAATCGTCAAAACAACACTGAGAGTTGCCTCGATATGCACAAGGTATTGCAATCTTCAGATAGGGTTATACATAGACCCACTGTGTATTTTAAACATCTGTATAAATCTTTTTGCCTCTTGATCTTGCTTACAAACTTGGTAAAGAACTTTAAAATTTGAATACTATTTGTCACATCTTTAGTTACATGTGTACTGAACGTTAAGGAGAAGTTTTGACTCTTCATATTCGTTACAAAAATGGTGAAAGACTTCTGAGTTTCAATTACATTTGTCACATCACTAAATACATGTGTCTTGAAGGTTGAGGACAATTTGCCTCAAATGCAGAAAGCTTATTATAATGGGAAGTAAAGCTATACACTGCATGCACATTGCTGTAACAAATACTGAAGGAACTTAACCCTGCTGTTAGATTAGGACCATTTGGTCCAAATTTTTTCTGTTTTCCCTTGTAACTTTGGAACGGTGATATATACTGACTAAATTTTTCTGCTAATGGGGTCTTTTAATAAAACAATGTTATGTGCGAAAATTAAATTTTCTAACTTTATTCAGGACTGAGAAAAATACAAAATGACGAATCTTAGGTTAGAGGACCATTTGGTCAATAGTACATTTTTTCATTACCAAGCGAATGTTATGTTATGTCAAATACTTGCTTTAGAAATTATTGAACCAAAATAGTTACAAAGGATAAGATAAAATTATTATTTTGGATGAAAATTCCAGTATGGACCAAATGGTCCCTCAACCTAAGATTCGTAAATTTTTTCATTACCAAGCGAATGTAAATTCATGTCAAATATTTAGAAGATGTTTTTGATATGTTAGCGGATGTTTTTGATATGTCAAATACTTGCTTTAGAAATTTTTGAACCAAAATAGTTACAAAGAATAAGATAAAATTATTATTTTGGATGAAAATTGCAGTATGGACCAAATGGTCCCTCAATCTAAGATTCGTAAGTTTTTTCTAATCTAACAGCAGGGTTAAGGAAATAAAAAAGAAGTGGTCAACTAAATACATGTGAAAAAATTCCGAAATTGAACTATGATTAACAATTCTGTTTTCCAAAAACAACTTTCTTCACTACATATTTCCATAGTATATTATACTTTCACTGCAATGAAAATTCAAATGCAACATGAAATACGATTTCTTTTGATTTTGCGAACAAAATATAATCTTTATTTCATAGATGAATAGAAATGATGTGAAGGCATGTATGCTGGCTCATACATAACGGGTTTTTCAATAAGAGTGCTACAAAAGTTTCTTTAAATAAAATAAAACCGGTTTTCGATACCAATGAAATTCTTTATTCCTGCGAAAGTACGTTCGATGCCATTATGTATGGAAGTCGATTTCTTTTGCATGGCCACCACGGGCACGCTTGCAGAAGTCCAGACGCTGAACCCAATTTTCGACGGGTTTCAAGCATAAATCGGTCGATACTGCTGCAATTTCATGTTCGATATTCGTACGAAGTTCATCAATCGTCGCTGGCTTGTTGGCATAACGGCGTCAAATCGCACGAACGAGGCGGCCAATCGACTGGGCCATTACATGAGATAACACGTTCACCAAACTTGGTTTCCAATAAATTGATTGTGGCATTCGCTGTGTGGCGTGTGGCGCCGTCTTGTTGGAACCACATGTCCTCCAAGTCCATATTTTCCAATTGGACCCAAAAATATTCGGTTATCATTGAACGGTAGCGATTCGCATTCACAGTAATGTGCCGGTCTTGATCATCACGGAAGAAGTGCGGCCCAATGACGCCGCCGGCCCATAAACCGCACCAAACCGTAATTTTTTCGGGATGCAATAATGACTCATGGATTACGTGTGGATTGCTGTCTGACCAATAACGCATATTTTACTTATTGACGAAGCCATTCAGCCAGAAATGAGCCTCATCGCTGATTGTTGAGGCCTCTTAAAGTTGGCCTCTTAAAGTTGAGGCCACTGACTCCAAATTTCGGTAGTAAATTTTAATAATTTCGACTCGTTGTTGGCTCGTATATCTTTCCATGTCCCTATCGATTTACTTTTGTAGCGTCCCTGTTGAAAACCCCGTTATATATATTTGCAATTCCTTTAAGATTTGTATCAAATTATACAGGAAAAATAAATTCAGTTTCCAAAAAAAAAATTTTAGGAATCTTAAGGAAGGCAGTGGTATCCAAAACAAGTCAAAGGAACTGTAACACTAATAATGTGTAGAAGAATATTAGTTATATGTGTAGTAGAGGAGGATAAATTTCCATTTGATTTATTTTCACTGCAACGTGATGTTTGTTTGGTCACTTCTCGTTTGGGGAATTTATTGTCGTATGTATGCGGGCTTGTGATATGTTGAGTATTTGCAACTAAATTGAGTGTTGAAATGTTTTGAATCATCTTATTGAGCTGTCGTTTTCAATGCTCTATTTGGGATTGCATTATTTATTGTTTAGACGAAATTAATCTTGCGGGGTATGTTTCTTAAGGCAAAGGAAGGGATGATTCTGTGCTTCATTTATAAAGTTCTTGTCATGAGCTGAATCTCTACAAATAGACTTAGAAATTTAAATATTGCTCGACAAGCTACATCTGCTATAAACATTTGTACACTGATTGCGAAAAACACCCAATTCAGAAAGATTATCGGTGGTACAATGGTTACCGGATGCAGCAATTGTACATAAGAATGTGCTACTAAACTCCACTCAGCCCACATTTTCGTTGTGAATAAATGTTGATAAAGTCTGTTCCGAAAAATTCGCAATATTTTAATATATTTTATTTAAATTTTAATCACAAAAAAATATGTTAAAATAAAATACAATTTTTTTGAATGTCTTTTAGAGAAATAAACGGGTTTTCAATTTGAGTGATATAATTTTTTTTAAAAACACACTAATTCTTAAGAAAATTCAAATGTTTTTTATTTAATTTGAAGTACAATCGACACAGTTAAGTTCTGAGTAAAACGTCTTTCAAATGGCCTCCCCGACTTCTTTTGCAGGAACGAATTCGATGAAGCCAATTTTCGAGCACTTTTTCAACTAAATTAAGTCGTATATCATGAGTAGTATGTTCAATATTGACTTGTAAAGCTTGAAGAGAGTCTGGTTTATTGCTAAAGACCAATGCCTTGAAATAGCCCCGCAAGAAATAATCTAATGGCGTTAAATCACAACTTCTTGGAGGCAAATTTCATGAAATAATCGAATCTCCTGCAATAATTCGGTTGTTGCACGTGTTGTGCGGCATGTAGCCCTGTCTTGTTGGAACCAGATGTTGTCAAGATCAACTTCTTCCAATTTCGGTGATAAAAATTTGGTTATCATCGATCTATACCGCTCTCCATTGACAGTAACGGTGTAACTAGCTAGCTCCATTTCGAAAGAAGTACGGACCGATGATTCCACCAGACCAAAAACCACACCAACCTCTCAATTTAGGTGATTGTATTGGTTGTTCATGAATATTTTGTGGATTTTCTTCGCACCAGAGTCGACAGTTTTGTTTATTTACCGCACCACTCAGATGAAAGTGAGCCTCATCGCAGAAGATGATTTTCCTTAAAATTAATTTTCTTCAAGATTTTCCAAGACAAAATCATCAAATTCATGACGTTTACGAATGTCCAATGGCTTCAGTTCTTGAGTGATAACAATTTTATACAGATGCAAGCCTAAATTCTTTCTCAAAATCCGCCAGGCTGTGGTTTGAGACAGTCCCAATTGTTGACAACGTCATGGAATCGATAAACTGCGGTCTTCAGCAACACTTGCCTGAACGGCTGCAATATTTTCATTACTTCGAGCGGTTCTTTGTCTTATTGGCACTTGGATATTATGTAAAGAAAATGTTCGCTTGTAATTTGCAGCAATTCGACGAATAGCGAGCACAGGTGGACGATTATTTTGACCATAAAATGGCAAAAAAGCGCGAAAAGTTGCGATTGGACAACGATTATTTTGATAAAAAATTTTATAATTTGTAAATCTCACCATGATGAAATTGTAGACATTACTGAATACAATGAAAAAAAAGACAAATCATTAAATGATACAAATGACCGAAACGTAAAGTTGGGGAAACAAGTAATTTTTTACTTGCATTAAATCACAGTTTTTGTGAAAAAAATGCCCCAATTATGGTAAATCTATATTGCGATGAGAAAAATGTCAGAAATCAATTTTTTTTTCAAAATGTCCGATTCGGTATTCAGTAAGCTTTTCATCGTAGTAGTTTACAATAAAAAATATAGCTTTCAATATCAGATATACTCTTAAGTCGAAATAGGTTTTCTAAATGTACCTAATGATAGTAACAATTTTCAGTTCCTTCCGAGAAATTCGCATCTTTTAAATGTTAACAAAAAATGTGTTACAATAATTATTTTTGTTTTTCAATTACTATTAGACCAATATGTTAGCTTTAACATCAAATTGAAAAAAATCGAATTTTTTCCTTAATCTGGGAAATTAATTAATTTTTTACATGTGTTAAATAACCACTTTTGTGCAATAAAATGTCCCAACTTCGGCAAATCAATATTACGATTCGAAAATTGTCAAAACCATGTATTTATAAAAAGCCCAAAGGGTAGGGAAATATTTGGGAATAAAATTATTTCAAAATCCACCAAGCACACGAATATTTTAATTTTCAATTTATATTTATTATATGTATAAATAAATAAAATGTTTAATAAACTTATTTGTAGTTAATAAAAAAATATACTATATATCAAAGAATATTGGGAAACACCTACAGGATTCAAAAAACCAGATTTTCAAACATGGCGGGTTCTTCAAAAGTTCCGATTTTGGTGGAACCGGTTTTCTATTAAACCGAGGCATAGAAATCGGTTAATATCCGGTTTCGGTTTTTATATCAGAATGGTAACCTATGCCTTTATAAACATCGTTTGTTTTTAATTCAGTCTTTTAGAATTTTGAGATCGACTACCGAGTAGATATACGTGAAAAAGCTTGTCAAAATATCGGTCGGAACCGGTGTAAAACTGCTCGTCCCAATCAGAGTGTGTAAGCCTATGCCCTCATGGTATATAATGGGAAGCTGAAGTGGAGGACATGTACAATTTTGAATTTAATTTCGCTTTAAAAAGATACCGATATGGACAGAGTGCCTCATTCCACCAGCCTAATTATTCAGTACATTGCCGATTGTTTGGGCCTCTATTTTGTGTGTTAAGACCTCAGTTTACTCGGGGTTGTTTGCGTAACAATTACCTTTCACGAAGCTCCAGAGATTATACTCTAATGGGTTCAAATCGCAGTTGCGAGGCGGCTTCCGAGTTTCGACTGATTATGCGCTTTTCGAACAAAGTGCGCAAAAGATCGATTGTAACGTTGGCTGTGTGACAGGTAGTGCCGTCCTGTTGAACCCATATTTTTTTCATGTCATCCTCTTCAACTTTATGGAACAAAAACCTGCTGGTAATGGGACGGAAACGCTCGCCCTACTGTAAACCGTAAAATTCATGTAAAATTTTTTTAAGAAAGTTGAGACTTTTTTGAAAGTGCCAAGATTCGGTTTTTGTCCTCATATAAACTGACTTTTGTGCTTACCACATCGGTTCGCATGCACACAATTTTGTCAGAGGTATAAAATCTATGGCATTTGTAAGAGAAACCCACCTTTTGTACACTACTGTTAAGCGTTCACAGAATGGCGACGGTATGCATCACCGGTGCTCTGCGCACCACTCCCAATCATGCACTGAATGTAAGTTTATAATTGTTGCCGGTAGACATTATAGGTAGGCAGGTTGCTTTCATATCTGCAATCATGCTAATGCAATTCCCACAATGGGGCATGGTCGGAGTCGGTTATCGAACAGTGCCGAAAGATACTTCCAAAAATTCCTGCATTTGTCGACTACTCGAAAGCGTAACCACTATTCAATCGGAAATACCACACTCTCATATCGGAAAGGGATTCCTGGACCAAAGGAGAGAGGGATATGTGAATTTCTATGTGATAATTACTGATCAGCTATGCTACTGGGTCTGCACTAGGAACCTAGGGTTGTCCCTATCTCGTAGATGATCTTATCACTGTGGGGTGTATCAGCCTAAAATTTGAGCTATTAGAAAAATGACCGACTGACTGAAGTGTAGTAGTCAAGCAGTCTTTGGGGCCATTGTTTCCTCCGCGGTCATCAAGGCCCTGGAATCGAGATTCCTGTATTCATCATCTGCCCTGGACTGCAATAGAACTCTTAACAATTAGTACGACATTCACCTTATGTGCATGTCAGGGTACATGGACATTCCGGGGACTACTCCATAACGGATAAGATTGTCAGACTTGCAGGTTACACAGGAATGATAGCGTGTTGCCATGCTCTTAGCGACGCGTAAACATATCTAGTAAGAAGACTCTAATATAATGATGCTGGAGAGATGGACGAGGGGCACATACTTTGTACTGTCCACACAAATCTGGCCCATTGTGGATAGCAAGATATTCATGAAGCTTCTGTCTTTGGCCATGCCTATGGTATCAATGCTTGTTTCAGTTTTGACGGGACACTTTCTGATTGGTAATCATGAGACGAGACGTAAGGTCAGGGCAGATTACTTCATTAAAAGCCAAAACGATGAGAATGAGAAAAAATACACTGAGAATATTTGCACGTGTGCAGCACTAGCGGGCAGGGGGATGCCTTATAAGGGATCCTGCCTATTTATGGGCCTGGTTTCTTGTAGAAAACTAAATGGCTCTCAGGTGGGGCTAACGCTTTATCTTGATATCCTGTGGTAGCACAACGGACTACTAAGTCTAAGTGAGTAGTTCGTCGACTGTCACTAACATCTAACCTAACCTATAGCATATGTAAACAATATCAAATTAAATGGGTTTAGAAGTCACATTTCTTGATTTGATTTTGCTAATATTATTAATTTCATTAGATAAAATAAATAAATTTCGCGATTACATTATATGGAGGGATAGGGGAGATCTTCTCACAATCACTGAGCTGTGCACTTTCCAGTTTTCACTAACTGATTGGGTATTTTGAAAAGCTAATTCATTGGTAGTTTCTCGATGGTGCCGACGTCACTAAGCAAGGTGACCGTCGGCGGAGGAAGTGTAATGTTGTCAGAAGAGGGATCGAACTCACGCTATTATGTAACATATTATCCCAAGCATATTCTGCAGGAACAACGTATGTGTGTGGAACATGCATTAAACGTTCATACGTTTGCAAGTCAAAAACTCACTTGTATTTAAATGCAAACAGTAGAATGTTTACTGGCAAACATGTAAACTTTTACGTAGCGACATATGCATTGTACATCCCATACCTCCATATACTTACGTGGAAGCATTCGCGTATTTCCCCCACACCTCCATATAATTTCGTGGAAACATAAGCGTATTTCCTCCCAAAAATGATAATGTTTTTCAGAATTATTCTCTGAGTTCAATATATATGAATTATTTATAGTAATTAATTTTACTAATATATATCTACATTTATAAATAATTAAAACAAAAAATTAAAAGATTTATAACGGGCCTTATTTACATTTACTTGCTTTGAAGGCAATATTTGTTCCTTTTCATGAATTGAAAATCTGCTGCTCTTTTGCTTCTCGTTTATTTGTTGTCTCTCACGTGTTTGTTTTCAGAAGGTTTCAACTGTACGATGGTTACCATTATGCGTTGGTACACAAACAATATTCCTATATTCGAATATAGTTCCTGCAAGCCAAGCGTGTATTAATTACTTGTGTTTTTATTTATTATATTTCAAAAATGATCCGATTGTATCAGTAAAGGCTAGGTTTCTTTCCTCAAAATCATTTCTCAGTTTGGTAGCAGATATACATATGCGGAAAACATACACAAAAACCAAAGCAACATGGCAAACTATTTCACCGTCCGAGCCTAAGTTTATTCTTTTTTCACTGATCAGGCGCTTTTGTTGTCCTCTGTCCGATGAACCGATGAAACAAGAAACACTGTCTTCATTTCTAAATTATACGCACATTCAGGAATGTTTATGAATCATTTTACTTACTTTTATTGACTATATTACAACCTCATGAGGTCAGACGTCTTCCACGTATTAATTAAACAAACAAATTAAACAAATTTCAACATATTCTTCCAACTGGCTTTATCTTTCGCCTTTTCTCGCCAGTTGGTAACACCAAGGATACGGAGGGATTCTTGTGCCTGGTCTTTCCAGCGGAGTCTTGGTCGTCCTCTTTTCCTGCTTCCATCGGGTACGTTATCAAAAATCTTTCGCGCTGGCTCATCTTCATCCATTCTGATAACATGGCCTAGCCAACGCAATTGGCACACTTTGATTCGTCTAGCTATGTCCACGTCAGAATATAGATTATATAGCTCTGCGTTCCAGTGACGTCGGTACTCGCCGCTTTCCCTAACAGGACCATATATTTTACGGAGAATTTTTCTCTCGAAAACTCCCACGTGTTTTTCATCCGCTTGCGATATGACCCAAGTTTCGGAGCCATATGTCAAGACAGGTAAAATGAGAGTCTGATATTGCTGGACTTTTGTCCGTCGAGAGAGGGCTTTGTTCCTAAACTGCTTGCTGAGCCCAAAATAACATATATTTGCAAACACAATTCTCCTATCTATCTCCAGGCTGACGTTGTTGTCCTTGTTCGCGGCGGATCCAAGGTAGACAAATTCATCTACCACTTCAAAATTAAATCGGTTGTCAACGTTCAAGTGCGGACCAAGTTTCTCTAGTCGTTGACGCCATCAATTATGAATCACAGACTGAGAGAAAAGTGCAAAAACAAAGATACACACTTGCAAGATTGACTCTCTCGTTGTCCCTCTTTTATTATCTTGTTTTCGAGAGAGCATATCAGTGCAACAAACACAGCGGTATATGTATCATATTATTTAAAACTATTAATAATTATAAACTATTAATAATTGTATCTCAAAGATGTAATATTGAATAGCAAAGACAATGTGTTTGGATAGAAGTATATTATAAATTTTTGCGACAAACTCCAAACACACGTTGTATTTACAGCCAAACAACAAAAAATTGCAGATTTTTCAGCGTGTACGCATATTGCACTAGCAATGGTCACAAATCATACAACCGTCCACAATTTTAACCCACCTCTGGATTATAAATAAGGTAAATTAAATGTGCCCTTGATATATCTCCCAAGTGAGTCTTTATGCCTTTAATCACAAGTCAGAATTCGGAATTGTAGACGAATTTGAATAAAGGAATGACAAACTTCATGGCTTTTATTTTAAATTTGCATATTGATGTGTCAACATCTATAGGAGCGGGTAGGAAATTAACTCATAAAGTGAGAACATTCAAGTACAGTTTGTCCGACTGCGATCACAGATTGTTTGGCATTAAACTCTCCCATAACGGCTGGACGGATTTGTATGAGAATTTGTGTGCATATCGGGTAGGTCTCAGAGTCGGCCAGCATCTATTTTTCATAACCCTAAATAATAAGGGTGACCCACCCCTATATAGAACACAGATTTGTCCGACTCTGAAACACAGTTTGCTAAACTACGAAAAAAACACACACTGATGTAGCGGCAGCGAATAGTTGTCTTGTGTGGGTTCGGAGAACTCTTAGAGCAAAGAGAATAATGACGTGGTTATACGTATATAAAAATGTGATAGCAAGAGAGCAACGAAAATTGTGTGAGCTTGTGTAGCGTATGTACGAACATAACAATGTTTGAATGTACATGTGTCTGTTGCTTTGCATTCTCTTTGTTTTTTTGCGGGAATATAACAAAAAGTATTAAGCAAAAAAATAATGACACATGTGCTTGCACAGGTCTTTGAATAATTTTAGGTATTAATGTTATTTAAATGTGACGTCATCATATGATTGAACGTTGTTTTTATTTTCCAGTGTAACATATACTAATGTGTTTATAGAAATCGAACAAGTACCGTGTGACAAAAAGGTGTTAACACATCCCCCGTGAGTTCGAACACTCATTCGATTTTATTTTTAAATATTTATTACTTTCATACATTTATAATTAATTTTACATACATTTATATTCATTTTGACATGTTACTATTTTTTTTTATTACCGGCCGGTACCTGTCAGCCGTTTATATTGATTATTTGAAGTCTTAATTACTTACAATATTTGTTCCGAAAGAATTACAGTCTCTTTGCAAGATAAGTGAAATCCAATTCAGTTTTATTGTGTATATAAAGTAACCGAAACTTCTAAGTTTCAAAGTTGAATAGTTCTCTATTTGTTCCGACGTTGCCATTAAGTTTCGGCCGCACTACACAATATATGTGATGGAGATAGGAATTAAGTGTAACGAATAATGTATACGTAAGAACAAAGAAGCACAAAACAAATGAAAAACAATCATATAGAACTGAGCTTTGAACCACAAACCCAATAAAAACAAATTGGAGACGAAAATGTATACCTCAAACCACAAAACAACTAGCATGGACACGACCAAAAAGAAGCACGAGCTATCAGGAAGTAATGTCAAAAGCAAGGACAATAAAAGAGATTGAAACTAAAAGCTTTTTCTTTTTCCTCCTACTATCTGGCTTTGGGGAGAAGTGTACTGATTTAGGGTGACGAATGAACACAGCCAAAGTGTCCCCGTAAAATGTATTATTTGACTACAAAAGAACACAAAAGATTTTTTTGCAAGTCCTGGTGCTATTAAGATGTCACTTCTGTGAATGAAAAATGTATAAATTAAATAAGAAACAATTAAAATAAAAATATTGGAATCGAACAGGTACAGCACAGCATTTTCTATGACTTAAACTTGAACGAACATATGTATTTATGAATGAACTAAACAACTATTACTACAATATCTAAATCGAACTGGTAAAGCGAACCACACACTAGATGTTATGACTTGCTACACGAAAAAGGACCTCTGCGCCGAAAAGAAGATATTGAGAAAAACGCGTTTAAAAAAAGCGCTTCGTTTTTCCGTGTTTTGCGCATGGTTATGCAACACTTCCTTCAACCTGATAATTTTTTCATTTATTTCATTTATGTTCATCTTTACAGGTGATTTGTAAAAAAACTAAAAGACATAGAAACTTGCATTTGAAATAGCGTTTTTTTTTTCCTATAAGAATCACTCAAAAAATAAAAAAAATTTTTCGGCCCAGAGGTCCCTTTTCGTGGAGCAGGTCACATATGTCAAATAATAATAAGCAATTATTTTTTTGACCAGCCATCGGCTGTGTTGTAAAATTACTTGTCGATTGGGATATTGTTAAAAATTTAATTAAAATTCGACTAACTGTTGTATATATATCATCTGAGTTGATTAATTTGGCTAGTTTTAGCCTGTAGTATTGACGAGTATTGGAATATTTCGGGTAGCACTTACTTTAGCTGTGAAAATACATTGAATTTTCTTACTGAGGTATATTGGAACTAGGTCCGTTGTAGAGCCTGGTGCAACTGCGACTCCAGCAATTTGAAAATCCACGACTACGATCCAAATCCAGCGTTTTGAAAATTCACGACTCCAGTATTAAATTAACCCATTGTCTGTAGTATCATTTTCATTAACAGCGAATTAATTTTAACTGCATATAAAATGTAATTTTTGCAGCACAACATTCAAGTATATATTTTGATTTGAAAGAAATATATTATTTTTTTAATTAAAAAACAGTTGAATTAAAAGTGATACAAAACGAGTACACATTTCAATATATAATCCTCTAAATAATCTGTAATTGTAAAAAAGTTTGAACTTCGACTTATATTATAATTATTGTAAATGTCTAGCCCTTTCGTTGTCTACTTGCAAGTATAATTTAGATGGGAGTAAAAAAACTTGAAAATACATCGCCTTTGTAGCGAGATATTACCGCCATGAACATAGCATACTTCGCATGATAAACCAAGAAATCCACGACAAATCATTTTATACATATCTAAGGCAAACTGATTTTATCTAACACGGTGTAAAAATACATGTATATATTAACCAAACAAATTGGCCCACAAATTGTTCCTTTCGAAAAAGTTGACTTCTGATGGAAATGCGAAATTTGGAGCGGGAGTCATCCAAATTTATACGACCCCAACTCTGATTCCGACACCAGGGAAATATCGCAGACTCCGACTCCAACTCCGACCCGACAACACTGATTTGTGCAAAGCAGAACCGAATATAAACAAAATGAATACAATCACATATTAAGCCAAACCATTTCTAAGCTGAGTTATCAACTATGGCTTACTATATTTATTTATTTATTCAAACATCTACAGAATTTCATTCTTACAGATTATAGCTACATAAAGACTTAATACTAATTGTACAATATAAATAAGTTTAATTTTAATATATTTTTAGACACGTTAAAATTTAATGTTGGTGCAAAATTATTACACAGTTTTAAGCATCTTGATATAGGCTCATTTAACGCATAATTGCATCGTAATTCCCTTGGAGGTTCATATAAATTAATAATTTATTTTATTTCCGAACAATTTATATCTCCAGACAACACGTTAAATACAAACATTAAACAAAAATATGATCTACGGTCACTTAATGATTGCAACCCCAAAAACTTTCTTCTTGATATGTAAGGAACTGCCTCAGGTCAATTTAATTTTTTAAAGATGATCCTTGTAAACAATTTTTGAATCTTTTCAATTCGATTGGAGTATTTCAAATAATAAGCATTCCAGACTATCGAACAGTACTCCAATTTACTTCGTACTAATGAGACCAAGGAAGATTTTAAAGTCATATGGTCTCTAAATTCCTTGGAATTCCTTCTTATGAAACCTAACGTTGAATAAGCCTTGGAAGTTATGTAGTCAACATGACAAGAAAATGATAATTTAGCGTCGAAAATAACTCCTAAAGCCTTTATTTTATAGTAATACAAGACAGGACTAAGAGAGTGAGAATAAGGAACAGAACTACACTTTGATACATTTATCATAATTTCATTTTCCATGCACCATTCGCTAAGTGAGTTTATATCAGCTTGTATTACCTGGCAATCGCCGATCGTAGATACTGAAGAATAAAGTTTTAAGTCATCCGCAAACAGCAGACATTTTGAAAATTTTAAAATATTTGGCAAATCGTTTACAAAATAATATAAACAGTAATGGTACAATATGGGTTCCCTGCGGGATTCCCGAATAAGCCTTTATGTACATTTTAGAGGAAGAGTTTGCTATAGAAATACTCAACTTCCGAAATTGTAAAAAGTTTATTAAAACCAAGCACAAATTATGGGGTACGCCAAGCATACATATTTTACGTATCAGGAGCTTATGACTTACAGTATCAAATGCTTTCGAAAAGTCTGTATAAATAACATCACATTGGAACCCTCCTTCCATGGAATGAATAATGTCACGAGTTAATAGCACTAAATTTGTCGTAGTAGATCTACAAGGCATAAATCCATGTTGATATGGTGAAATTGTATCATTAATAAGATCAAAAAGTTTATTTTTCAATATAATGTCAAATATTTTAGCGAATGAGCATTGCATAACTATTGGTGTGTAGTTTGTAACTAGGCTACGATCACCCGACTTAAAAATCGGAACAATATTGCAAACCTTCCAACAGTCCAAAAATTTTCCGTGATCCATGAATGCACGAAAAAGTATTAAAATTGCCATAGAAATACTAAATGAACACTTGTTAAAGAAAAGAGAAGGGTATGTACCAATAGAACAATTACTATCATTTGTTAGAGAGCTAACTGCTGTTGATACATCTTCGATATTCAATTGCAAATTTGGTGCGGTTACATAATTTGGAGGAAAAGTTTCAGAAATATTTGAATTCGGTCTAATAAATGTAGATTGAAAATATTATGCGAACAAATCACATGACTCCTCATTTCCGTCAGATTTCATAACCCCATAATACATATGTTTCGGAATACGATTACTGTTATCTTTTCTGGAATTGATATAATTCCAGAACATAGCCGAGTTTAACTTAATTTTATTTTCAATATTAAAAATATATTTTCTATAAAGGAAATCTCTAAAAAAGTAAATTCCTTACGGGAAAGTTCAAACTTTCTGCGATCATATTTGTCACCAGATTTAACATAGGTTTTTTGACTTTTGTTTGTAATGTTTTTCAAATTGCATAGTCTAGAGTTGAACCATGGAGGTTTATTGTTCAATATATTGGTTTAAATTTAGGCACATACATTTCAATGCCAGTATCAAAAATACAACAAATCTTTTCATAAATGACATTTGGACTGTCCAAATCAGACAGAAAAGACCAGTCCAAAGATTCAAAATAACTATTTAAGCCAATAAAATCTGCTTTATTAAATTTGTATTTTAAAGACAAGTCAATTTTGCCATTTTCATAACGAAACTGGATTAGAAGCCAAACTACAAGAGGCTTTAACATAGTCTGATGCAAAAATTAAATCTAATGTTCTAGAAATATCATTTCGGTAACAATTAAATTGTTTAAAATCGTTAGATAAGAAAAATCCAATTACAAATTCATCCACATCATTAACAATATTATAGGGCACTAAGCGTTGCCCTTCAAATATCTACGTTATGTTATTTAAATTGAAATCACCCAATACGAAAATAAACTGGTTTATTTCTAAATTATCAATTATTTTTTGTATATTTTCCAAATGATGTTTATACGTTTCGAATGAACTATTTGGAGGTACATAGGATACAACAGTGAAATTGCAGGTATTGTTTGAAAAAGTTAATTTTATACATAACTGCTCTATAAAATTATAATGAAGAGTATAAAGCTCCGACTTATAATCAGCTTTCACCGCAATTAATACTCCACCTCCCTTACTTTTAACAGATGGATCAGATGGATGTGGTACACACAGGGAAAAGATTAGTTTGAAATTAATTCAGGCATTGGAAATTCCATGCTAAAGTCTAAATTTTGATTAGAATTCATAATTGTCCTACATCAGAATTATTTGCCGATGATATTGATAGATTAAAAATAGGTCTTACTAAATACAAGTTGCTACTACAGAAATTAAGTTGTATATTAACCAATTTGAGTATTTCAAAAACCTCATTCATCTGAAATGGAAGACAAAACTAATACAAAAATACATGAGGTGTCAGGAGGCACCCGGTTGGAACGAAGTGCCTTTCGCTATATATTATATACTAGTTAGTTCCAACACGCCTAAGGTGCCTGTTGAAAAACACTGTAATTTAAATGGATCTTTAAGAAAAGATACTTTTTGTAAAATGATTTATTGAATATGTATCTAAAAAATATATATATTTTCAGGTCCCTTCTGTAAGAATATGTATTATATTTTCCCGCAAAGGTCCTTTCTTTAATGAGAGGTACTTCTGTTATTAATAGCTAATGTTATTTTTACAAAGAAGTACTTTTTTTAAGAATATGTATTATATTTTCCCGAAAAGGTCCTTTCTTTAATGAGAGGTACTTCTGTTATTAATAGCTAATGTTATTTTTACAAAGAAGTACTTTTTTTAAGAACAGGTACTTTTTGAAGAAGTGGTACACTTTTTAGGCAAACGTTATTTTTCTAAGAAAATTTCCTTATTTTCAGAAAGGCTAGTTATCTCAAGAAAAGAAAAGAAAAGGTGCTATTTTATTTTTAAGAAATAGTACTTTTAAGAAAAGGAATATTTGTAAGAAATTGTATTTTTTTAAGAGAGGGTATATTTTTTTTTGAAGAAAAGCTTTTTTTACGAAAGGACATGTACAATTTTAAGAGTAGGTACTTATCTCAAGAAAAGTTGTTTTGTTTTAGAAAAAAGGATCTCTTTAAAGAAAATGTAGTGTTTTAAGAAAAGACAATATGTTGTAAGATAATGTACTTTTTTATGGAAAGGTACTTATTTAAAAAAAAATACTTTTATTAAGAAAAGTTACTTTTGGTAAGAAAATTAATTGTTTTGTTTGCTTTTTTCTTTAAGATAAGGTATTTTTTTAAGAAAAGGTAGATTGTTTAAAAATATCAATAGGTATTTTTTTTTGAGAAAATATAGTTTTTTTAAGAAAACGCACTTACGTAAGAACATGATATTTTTTAAACTTCTTTCACTTTGGGTTTTCTAAATTTACTTTTATTCGTTTCAAAACTACAAAAGTAATAAACAGGCTCCACCTAGAAAATTTCGCATTAAAAAAAAATATTACGCGATATGTTGGTCGAGACACAAACCAAAAGTACGAGTGTAAGAGTGTAAGAGTAAGGGTGCTGCCAAATGTAATTCCATGCTGAGGGTTGTACTTTATGGATTTGCCAGTCTTATACATTGGCTTTTCGAAATTTACTTTTTATTGGGTTCAAAACTACACAAGCTCCACCTAGAAAACTTCCCTTTAACTAACTTAAACATACATATGATACCAGGGATACCCAGGTGATGGAAAATATGAAAAATTTAGAAAAAATGTCTATATCTCGAAAACGAAGCGTCCAATTGGAAAAATAGCAAATTATTACGGGTTTCTCACAACGTGTTCCAATTCGCATGACATATTTTTTTTTTTTTAAAAATCACCAAAATATAAAAGTGGCTATATCTCGGAAACGGTTCATCCAATAGCAAAAATAATAAATTTTGTACCTCCTTAGGAGGATTTCATCTATGGATGTCTTCAAGACGGCATCGCTAAAACTAATACTTCTGGAATCAAAAATTACTAAATCGCCCCTATGCCAATATCTCGGAAACGGAGGTCCAATCGAAAACAAAACAATTTTTTACGAGTTACTAAGGATCTTTCATAAAGTGGTCCAATCGTATGGAAAACTTTTTGTTCAAAAAATCATCAATATATGAAAATCGGTGAAATAAAACATGGTTATAATTCGGAAGCGGTGCGTTCAATCGCAAAAATAATAACATTGTTACCTTTATAAAAGACTTTAACCAATGGATGTCTTTAATATATCACTTATTTTAAAAAATCGCTATTTAAGCGATTTACTTATTTGGCGATTTTTACAAAAAAAAAGTCCATACGAATTGGAAAAACCCTAAGAAAGCCTAAACTATTAGCTACATTTCGATTGGACGCTTCGTTTGCGAAATATATACATAGCGGAGATTTAGCGATTTTGTATTCAAAAAAATTTAGTTTTAGCGATTTATTAAAAAAAAAGTGATGCCGTAATGGACGATACGTTTTCGAGATGTAGACATTTTTTCATATTTTCGATCAAAAATGGTCATGAAATACGAACCCGGTTATAAAAAATAATAATTTTGTTTATGTTTAAATACACATAAAATACACAATTTTAATAAAAAATTATTGTTTTTACTCTTTTTCTATACAATTCATAATGGGTTAAAGTATCACCAAAAGGTTGTGACAGCCACCAAATTCAAGTAATTACTTTAGTTGATCATACCAATATATTATTTGGTACAACGGAATTAGCTTTTAAATTTTTCGTTCATCCAACTAATATAATATTCACCACAACAGGATAATTTGATTGCTAGAACTAAAACTTGGGAGACAGATCACATTTATTTCTGGTTACTGTGGCTTTAACTAAATATCTCAGTTCTTGCAACCAAAACTGAAATACAAATCAATTGATTTGCACAACATTTGTTGACGCGGAACACTATTATTGGTAATCACAACTGAATAATGTGAGTGTCCAAGGAACCGCCAAATTTTGGTTGGAGATAAATATAGTTATGACAACGAATCTCTTCTCTGTGTGTATGTGTGCTGCATATTTCCTGGGAAAATTGTGACGGAACTTAAAGATAATGGTGGTCAGAAATGTGCGTACCAGAATGCGTTGCTGCATGCGAATTGATGCGTAACTGCGTCAATGATATTACAATTTCTGTTTTTTTCTAGGTAAGTTTTTTTTACCAGTAATTGTATTTTGACCACCTCGGTTTTCCCAAAATCTGTTTGTGTATTTCCGTTACCAAAAGTTAAGGGCTGTGTTGAATTGCCGAATTTATACGATATTTAATATTTTATATAACTTTATATATTGTACAATTGGTTAAGAAAATAATGAATTTGTTTGATATCAGGATTATTTAATGTAAATAATTTCATAAATAATTTCGGAGTTTCAAGTTAAAATTTAACTGTCAATAACGCATTTGTATTGTTCTATATTATTGAATCCGCCTAATGGCTACAATCTATCTTGGAATTGCAATACAGGTTTAATCGAACGGCAACTGCAAGAAAACTAATGAGAGGGAATTGCAAGTAGGGCAAGCTCCTTTTTCGTTGTTTGAATAACAGGATTAGCAAGACGTGTTTTTCTTCTGCTAATTGCTAGCTGCTTCCCAACTATTAAGAAATAACATAATAAATAATTGGAAACCTAGTAGGATTTGGCATGCTAATTTTAAAGTCGTTAAGCATCTCATAAAATGGCATATCCTTGATGTTTGATGCAGGTGTACAGCGATTTTGGTACATATGTTGATAGCCTATAATTCACATTATTTATATTGAGTCTGAATTCGCGATAATTCTCTACTTTCTCAATGAATGAGGTTTCAGAACAGTTTCTCCGATTTGGTTAAATGGAAAACAAAAATCCGTAACTAAATTACCTAGAGTTACCCCCAAAATATTTTTTTAATTATCTCAATAGTTTTGGAAATATTCAGCAAGTTTTTGTGAAAACAATTTCTTGTCGTGCCAAATTTGAATGTTGTTTTTTTTTTGTTAAAATTCATAAAACATCAAAAACGGAAAATATGCTATTTTTGATCTTCAGTTTTAAATATGGATATGTTAAAAATAAAAAAGACAATTTTCATTGAATCCGATTTACTAGAATTGGCGTAATTCACAATTAAATGATGGTATCCCATTTTGGAAAGACCTGATAAATGCACATCAGTTACATGTATACATACATTTTATGTTTAACATAAATTAACTCTTTCATATGATAGACCCACCGTATACCGAATACCACCAACTACCAATGCTGCATAGTGGAAAATTCCCAACGCCGGTATTTACTTCAATACCAGTCGAATATTGGAATGATGTTCAAATGTTAGATAGCCAGATGGAAAACAACAGTGAGAGTGATTTCGAAGACTGCATTTCTACAGTTCAAGTACTTTCTCAAGGAGTCCGGTTGAATCCGTGATGGTGTACAGACGTGGTGCATACGTCGGTCTGCAATTGAAAGTGTTTCAGATGGCTCTGAGAGTTAAATGTCTGTTTTTTCCAATTATTAACTACAAGTGTTTGGTGAAAATCAAAACGGTTTTTCGAAAATGTCGGTTTTCGGCTTCTTCGAGTATTCCGATTTTGTAGAAACCGGATTTCGGTTAAACCGAGGTATGTAAACCGGTTTAGTAACAGGTTTCGGGTTTTATGACAAAATGGACAGCAATGCGTTTTATAAATATCGTTTATTTTCAATTCTTCTCTTTGAAATATGAGATCGACTACTGAGTATATAGGCATGAAAATGCTTGCCAAAATAGGATCCAGAACCGGTGTAAAACTACACGTCCCAATGATAGTGAGTGAGCCTGTGCCTCCATGAGATATAATGGAAACTAAAGAGTAGGTCATTTAAAATTTTGAATTTAGTTTAGCTCAATGCGAATTCATAAAAGTGAAAGCACTTGCCGAGCTGATCGGTTTTGTTCACATTCGAGTTCCTTGTCTTCAATTCAATTGTCAAATGCTGTTTACATATGTTTGTTTGCCTTGGTGAATAAAAAAATATACGTAAAACGACGTAATTGTAAGAGTTAACGTTTTATTTTGGAAATATTTTACGGTGGCCATTGGTCGCAAGGCACGTACATTTTCCACAATTGACCTAATCAGTGAACACTAACACTGGTTTCTCTCATGTGTGCATGTGTCCGAAGCCCATTAAAAATGCACACTCACAATTACCTCATTTTGACCTCCGAAGACATTTTCAATTTGCCCAACACCTTGGATAATTAGCCTTGGATTCGCTTTGAAAAATATTAATAGACATTTTTTCAAAATTATGATTTTATTGTTTGTTTAAATAACTTGCTTTATATTAACTAATATGATGTACTCATAGTACCTAATATTTATAGTACCTAATATTATCTACACGAGTAGTTTTCTCCACTGAGGATACGGATTGACGAACTTGTTTCACAAATTGATCCATAAACTGCGTTATGCCACTCTATTTCAATCGAATTTATTTCGTAGAATTCTGACAGTTTGAGTTGAAAACTCAGAACTTTGGAGGAAAATTTTTAATATTTCCCAATATATTTTTGAAAATATCTAACCTTCAACTTCACTTCATAGATTTCAAATGGGTTATCGATTTCGAAATAAGGGAGGTTCAAGTTTTAAATTTTACATGTCCCACCCCGTAATTATTTATTTATTTTATTCAAACTATCTGTTCTCATACATATTTGACTTACCCAATTGGGCAAAATCATCGTTGAGTAAATATTCCTTTGAACGTTTTGTAAATACTTCTTTTTGGAGTGTGAATACTATTTTTTATGCTTTTCTGCTTTCCGGAAATTACATCTAAATCGGAACTAGCAGATAACACTTCTATTGCCGTTGGACAGCTAGTCATTTCTATTGCAAAGTCTTTTCTATCTGTTAGATGGAGTCACTAATCATAGTGACCTATGACAAACGCCTTAGGTATGTAAGTCTGCGGCGTTATTTCAGTTGTGTAAAAACCGGAAAAACCGGTTAATCAATTTGAAATAACCAATGAAACCGGTTCTTCGAAAATAGCAATTTTAAGAAAACCGATATACGGTTAAGCGACTGGAATTCGGTTAATCGGTTTCGCTTACGAATACACTAAGTCCAAAGAGTGTTTTTTACGGCCCATATATATTGACTGTGGACTCCCGAGACAAAATCTCATATAAATCGCCCTCTGAGTTCACAGACCACATGTGGGCTGCGAATATTTTTAGTATTTTTAATGCATTTTCTAAATTTCGATACTACGCAATATTTTGGTAAAAGCTGCTGTGGAATTAATAAGTAACAACTGTGCGACGCCGAGTATCGTACCTCGCATACAAAAGTTGGGCGTATTTCCGGTTGGCCGACTCGGTTACTCCAGTAAACCACAACCGATCTTCATAAAATTTGGGACTGATAAATATTTAAGCAAGAGCTACTGTATAATAAACTATTAACAACTTCGCCATATATATGTAAATAGTATTTGGGGGACTATTTTTTGGTAGTCTGAAAAAATCACCAAAACCGCTTCGGATCCTAACTAAGTTGGGTGTTAAATAATATATAGCGCAATACCAATCTGCTATTGAATATGGTAACATTTGCTACTCCCATCCGTTCTCCGTAGGGGTGAATATAGACGTCTTTTAACAGATCTCGGACGCAAGGGATGACTTAGGGTGAGAGCATCTTGAAGTCGGTTCACCCGACCGAAATCTATGTACTGGTTTTTAAGTTCATAACCCTAATTTATAAGAATGTAAGGAAATAGTTGTATATCCGCAGTGAAAGTTGGTAAGGATCTTACCGAACCTTTCGAAACTAAGCGAGGCCTCAGGCAAGACGACACCCTATCGTGAGATCTCTTTAACATCTTAATGAAGATCATTATGAGAAAAGCTGCAGTCAACATGAATAAAACCATCAGCAGCAAAAGTCACATGCTGCTCGCGTATGCTGATGATGTAGATATCATTGGGCGCTCAATTAGAGAAGTTACTGCTGTTTTTTCGAGAATTGAGAAGGAGTCAGCAAAAGTGGGTCTAACGGTAAATGAATCGTTTATTTCAGAAACCACCTAAGGGACAAAATGTCGGAAAATGGGTTTTTGGTGGTACTGTACAATTTAAAGGTAAATACATCTTTTAGTGCAGAAATAACCTATGTTCCATATAAGCAATGCTATTTGACGGCCTTGAAAATAATCCGTTTATTTCAGAAAGAACTTAGGTTCTTTCTGCGGTCTTGTTTTGTGCCTCGCTGTTTTGTCTCCCTGACATCACATGTTTTGTGACTCGCTGTTTTTTTACTGAAAGATTGAGTGAAAGAGACCCTGAGTGGTTAGTTTTCGTGAATTTTCGGTGAAAATTAGGTATTATTTCGTTGTTTATTATTACATTATATAATTCTTGAGCCATGTCGGATAGTTCAGACGATGACCCTAATCCCAAGCGTAGGCGTGGAGTTGTGTAAGAAGAAAAATACAACCGGAACATTATATGGTATGCTAGGCTCAAAGGGCTGCAGTACGTCTCGTACCAAGGAAAAGAAGTTCGCAGCAAAGCCCCGCTGAATGAATTAAACTGTAAGTACAATTTGAAATGTTATTTGAAACTTACGGATGAAATAAACCGAGAACTATGGGAAACATTTTACTCTTTGGAAAAGAAAAACACCAAAGATACGTACCTCCAAGCTTTAGTGGAGGTTATACCTGTGAAACGTAGACGCAAAAACCGCAGGCCTAATGTAAATAATGAGCAAGCTCAATAAACTGACTGATCACGATTTTACTTTTAGGTTCCAATCAACAAAAATAAGATAGACGATATAAAAGAGTTGATGGAATACACTGTTGGATATGAAGCCTTCTATGATACTATCATCCAATGGCCAACAGCGGACCAGGAGTTGCCTGAAGACTTGCATTGACTTACAAGTGAATAAGGCCAGATCTTTGTATATGGACCGTTGGCCGTCGGTGGTGCAATGGTTAGTGTGCGCGGCTCTTGTGCATGAGATCCTGGGTTCGAACCCTGGTCTGACCACCTTAAAAATCTCTTTCGGCGGCGGTCACCTCGCATAGTGATGGCGACACTATCGAGTAATATAGCCATGAAAAAGCTTCTCAGAAATACCGTTCGGAATCGGTGTAAAACTGTAGGTCCAAATCAGTGAGTGGAAGCTGGAAAGCGCACAGCTCAGTGATTGTGAGAAGTTCTCCCCGGTCCCTTCATGGGATGTAATGGGAAACCATTTATTTTTTTTTGTATATTGACATACTGTAGCGTGTAGTCTACTTGTTTTTTTTTCAATTTATGCCTAGTAAAAACACCCTTTTTCATACATAAGTGTGTCTGTTACTTGCTTTTGATACCAAAACAGATAAAAATTAATGGTTTGACTCAATTTCAATAATAATTTAAAAAAAAAATCACTTTGGATACACCCATTTATTGCAGAAACCACCTAAGTGTAATTTTTTCAAAAATTTATAACTCAAAAACTTGAAGGAAAAAGAAAATTTAAAAAAATAGATTATCCCAATGGCATGTTTTTGATTTGGTAAAAAAAATTTGAAGATGACTAGACCTATACTTAAGCTGCAAAACAGTTTTTTTTTAGTTTTCCGAAAGTTGAAAAAAGGGTACTTAGGTGGTTTCTGAAATAAACTATTCAAATGAGGACAAGACAAAATTAATGGTTTCAACGAACAGGGCCTCCACGCGATTAGACCAAAGCGTGAACGTTAATAACCGTTATAACTTCGAGGTAGTGGATGAATTTATATACCTCGGGTCTGGCGTAAACAAAAACAACAACGTCAGCCTTGAGATCAAGCAGAGAATTGTGCTTGCGAATAGATGTTATTTTGAGCTAAGCAAGCACTTTAGAGATTAAGCCCTCTGTCGAGTAACAAAAGTCCAGCTGTACCAGACTTTCATTCAACCTGTCTTATTTTATGGCGCAGAATCCTGGGTCCTATCGCAAGCAGACGAAACATCTGTAGGAGTCTTCGAGAGAAAAATGCCCCGAAAAATTTATGGCCCTATAGTGCACAACTGCGAGTATCGGTGTCGCATGAATCATGAGCTGTATGAGCTTTATCTTGACATTGACATAGCTAAGTGGATCTAGATATCGCGATTGCGCTGGCTAGGATATGTCAGTAGAATGGGTCAAGACGAACCAGCGCGAAGGGTTTTCGAAACCGAACTCGAAGCAAGACGAAAAATAGGAGACCAAGACTTGGTATTGCCAACTGGAGAAATAAAGCAAAATATTTATCCGGTTGGCGAAATATGTTATCTTCGTTTTGTTAGGTCCCTGACCCCCCGGGGTTGGCCGAGACCCGATAAGTAAGCAAGTAAGTTGTATAATATGCATATGTGTTATAGCTTAATTGGCCTATATGGTTTTTTAGATTACAATCAAATAATAAATGAAATAAAAAATAGAATAAAATGGTATAGCCCCATTCCTGTGGGTGAGAGTATAAATGTGAGAGATAGAACTCTACCTAAGGGACGTCACTGTTGACTTTTCATTCGACGTTCACTCACACGACAATGAGTATTGGGTGGTAATTCAGGGTGACTTTATTTGTTGGCCATTGAAAACGAAACATAATTAGGTTAGTGATAAATATCTAAATAGCAGCAAGAGCACAAAACCACAATTTGTATTTGGTTTGGAACGGTTGTGCGTTTATAATATGATAAATATTTTATTATTGTTAATTAAATACCTATAAATATAAAAATTGCAAACAGACAAACATCACAAGAGTATTGACAATTTTGACCAATAAAACTAAACTATAGTTTTTAATTGCTATTTGTCATTGAAATAGGTTACCTCCAACGATAGTTGAACTTTTCAAGGGAATTCAAATTAAGGGAAACAAATGCTAAAGAATTCCTCCGCTATCGCAAATTGCATATTTACTGCTCTATCTTGTACCTGGTTGTGCCAAGCCCCTTGAATATATAAGGGTTTTTCAACAGAGACACTACAAAAGTAAATCGATAGGGACAGCAAATGACACCATATTTTTTCCCGCTCTTTTGACATTTCTCTTCAGTAAGGTTTGCCATTTCATCATGGAAAGACATACGAGCCAACAACGAGTCGAAATTATTAAAACTTACTACCGAAATTTGGAGTCAGTGGCCTCAACTTCAGTGGCCTCAGTCATCTTCAGGGATGAGGCTCATTTCTGGCTGAATGGCTTCGTCCATAAGCAAAATATGCGTTATTGGTCAGACAGCAATCCACACGTAATCCATCAGTTATCATTGTATCCCGAAAAAATTACGGTTTGGTGCGGTTTATGGGCCGCCGGCGTCACTGGGCCGTACTTCTTCCGTGATGAGCAAGACCGGCACATTACTGTGAATGCGAATCGCTACCGTTCAATGATAACCGAATATTTGTGGCCCCAATTGGATTATATGGACTTGGAGGACATGTGGTTCCAACAGGACGGCGCCACAAGCCACACGGCGAATGCCACAATCAATTTATTGGAAACCAAGTTTGGTGAAAGTGTTATCTCACGAAATGGCCCGGTCGATTGGCCGCCTCGGTCGTGCGATTTGACGCCGTTAGATTATTTACTGTGGGGCTACGTCAAGTCTATGGTCTATGCCCACAAGCCAGCGACGATTGAAGAACGTCGTACAAATATCGAACGTGAAATTGCAGCAGTCCAGTTTATGCGACTGGACTTCTGCAAGCGTGCCCGTGGTGGCCATGGAAAAGAAATCGAGTTCCATACATAATGGCATCGAACATACTTTCTCAGGAATAAAGAATTTCATTGGCATCTAAAACCGGTTTTGTTTTATTTAAAAAAAACTTTTGTAGCGCTCTTATTGAAAAACCCGACACCTTGCTAGGAAACATTACGCAGGTCAGTAATAAAAATTTTAATAATTTTCGGTAATGAAAAAAAACCTTGCAAAAATTTAAAAATGGAAATTGAAATCTTTGTGGTTAAATCTAGTCAACTCAATCAATATAACATACATTTGTGTTGGTCATTTCGGTTTTGTTTCTGTTACTTTAGTTTATTTTATAGCAAAGTGAATGAAGTAATTGCCTCATTTAAACCAAATCGACCACCACATATAGCTAAAATACTATAAAAATTGTTATCAAAATCTAATCAAATTCGGTTGGACAAAAATATTGTATAAAATATGTGCAAGTCTAATTGTAATTAGAATCCTGCTGTCATTCAACGCGATAGCACATGAGATCTTGGGTTCGAACCCTGCTCTGACCACCTTCAAAAAAAATTTCTTTCGGCGGCGGTCACCTCGCATAGTAACGGCGACACTATCGAGTATATAGCCACGATAAAGCTTCTCAAAATACCGTTCGGAATCGGTGTAAAACTGTAGGTCCCAATCAGTGAGTGAAAACTGGAAAGCGCACAGCTCACTGATTGTGAGAAGTTCTCCCCGGTCCCTTCATGGGATGTAATGGGAAACCATTTATATTTTTATATGGTACAGAGTTATATGTGAAATATCACATCGGGCGAATAGCCACCAGTTTCTTCTACAGTTGGTTACACCAAGCTCACACAGGCAATATTCCACTTGGTCTTCTCAGCGGAGTATTGGCCGTCCTATTTTTCAATTTCTTTCGAGTACGTTTTTGAATACCTTTTGCTCTGGTTCATTCTGATCCATTCAGGTCACTTGGCGTAGCCAGCGTAAACGCGCTGCTTTGATGCGCATAACTATGCCGATGTCGGGACACAGATTACATAGCTCGTAGTTCATCCGTCGTCGATTCTCGCCGGTTTCTATTATAGGACCATGTATTTTTCGGAGAATTGTTCTCTCGAAGGCTTTCAGTGATGTTGCATCAGCATGCGGTATGTCCCAGGACTTTTATATATTTTTTAGCTCCTGCTTATGAAATCAAGACGTTGGGATTGCTACATATATTGTAATGTTTATAAAGGGTGTTTTTTCAAGCCCGATAGAACTTCAAATTGTAAAAAATAACATAAAAAATTAAATTTTAATAAAAAAATTTCTATTATTTGTTTCAGTATACTCTGCGAAATCATCATGAATAGACGCACGCTTGAGCAACGCTGCCAAACTATCCAAATTTACTTTGAAACTCAGTTGGAAACTGACCCGTTGTTTTATCGCCAAATTTTGTTCAGCGATGAGGCTCATTTTTGGCTTAACGGGTTTGTTAATAAGCAAAATTGCCGTATATGGAGTGAGACCAATCCACAAGAGACCCTCCAGACTCCATTACATCCAGAAAAATGCACCGTTTGGTGCGGCTTACACGCTGGTGGCATCATCGGACCTTATTTCTTTAAAAATGAGGCCGGACCTCGCGCTACGGTCAATGGAGATCGTTACCGCACCACGATCAATGATTTTCTGTTTGAAAATATGGATGACATTGATCCAGACGAGATGTGGTTTCAACAGGATGGCGCTATGTGCCATACGGCGATCGCAACCATCGACTTGTTGAAATCAAAATTTGGCGATAAGTTGATTTCGAGAAATGGACCTGTCAATTGGCCTCCAAGGTCGTGCGATTTGACACCTCTCGATTATTTCCTGTGGGGCTACGTGAAGGCACTGGTTTATGCTGATAAACCAGCAACAATTGACGCCTTGGAGGCCAATATTGTTCGTGTTCTTCGTGACATACGGCCAGCAGTGCTCGAAAAAGTGGCCAAAAATTGGACCATGTTAATAATGCCACGTATTGGTCTTTCGAATAAAAAAAAAACTTTATTAAAATTTAATTTTTTGTGTTATTTTTTTACAATTTGAAGTTCTATCGCGCTTGAAAAAACACCCTTTATTTATTATCAGGCCTGTTCTGTTATCACTTCAGATCGCACAGTTGCGCCCGTACAGCAAACGAGGTTGCAAAAATCAAAATTTTCATGTGCGCCTACGAAATTTTAAATAAACCCGTCTTATAGGAAATTTTTCAACGATCTCAAATATGGCACTCTTCATAATATCAGATTTTTAGTTTAGAAGGCATAACCGTTCAAAGTTGACCGATTTTCGGTTTTCAAAAATACACCATTTTTAGTTAATTTAGTGCGATTTCAGGTGTAATATCACGAAAACTAGGTAACGAATCCTCTTTTTTTTTTTTTTCAATTGATTGACTGGCTTAATGAAGACACCATCCTGGATGTATTGGTAGTAGATAAATCCACCACATCAACAAGAGCAGCAAAAGGAAAGCCAAAAAAAAGTATGGAGGAGTGTTCAATTTTCACAAGAAAGAGGAAACTTTCCAATACCACTAATGACTTGACCACGTAGTATTTATCGGACGCGCTCTCTATTAAATATACAAAGGATAGTGAAAGAGTTAGGTCGCAGATTACAAAATCTGTTGCTGATGCAAGCCCACTGCGGCTACGCCCACAAACGCACACATTGAAAAGTATGGTTCCGAAGAAGCCTTGGCCCTGGTTTTTGACTTAGAACTTTCCAAAGAGAAATATGAGAAACTACGGGCATCATTGTTGGGGCTGCGATGGATCATTCGGACAAAGCGTGTATAAGCGAAGGATAAGAAATATGTTTATGGCATCTGTTGTTCCTTTGCGGCTAAAATCTGATGTTTCCCTACACCGGAAAAATCCACGACCGTCATCAGTGCATTATTGCCGACCAATAATGTTTCAGTTTGCCAAGGAATCGGCAGAACTCATAAAGACCACGGTGAAGGACATAGAAGAACTTTTTTTAATTTGTTGGGTAATAACTTTAAAACATAAAACCCTAAAAAAATAAATAAAAACAATCTAAAAATGTAAAAATATTTTTTTTTACTTACCAAAAAATTGATTCTTCTACAAATGTTAACTTTGATAACCTAGAAGTAAGCACCTATAAAGCCTATTACCCCGTCCGAACACATATTTCACAAGCTGAACTGTTGTCTATCATATGCCGTTTAAATTGCTCAATTATCTTATTCGGTTCAAAAGATATGATTTTTGCAACGAACAAAACTCAAATGGCGCCACTGTGCGTCGATATGGTTTTAAATCACCGGAATGGTGATCTGCAAGGAACGATTTGCAAATCACGTGATATAAAATCGCTCAGGAAAATGACGATGAACGCAGATCACTTGCTTATTTTATATACAAATTTACTGTAAAAGTTTTCATAAATTCTTAGAATACATAAAAAAAAAAAATTTGGATTGATTTTTAACCCTTTTCCCGTGATCCAATCGGGCTAAAACTTCGCAAGCAAACTAATGGCGATGACAAAAATGAACTATCGAAGTATGGGCCGGATTGGACAAAGGGGCGTGGTACCTCCCATACAAATTACAAATTAAAAATCCATTATTTCTGCTCCTTTTAACGGTATTAGAACAAAATTGTGTGTGTTGGTTAGGTGTACATATTCTTGGATCTGCTCCAAACATGGGCAGAATTGGACAAAGGGGCGTGGTACCTCCCATACAAATCAATAATCAATAAAATATAAAACCAAGTGTCATATATAAAGAATTCATAGTCAAAACTTGTGTTTTTTACGGGTTGGTTTTTTAGTATTAAACTAACATATTTTAATAGAAAAACACATAAATTTCACAATCTCTAAGAATGATGTTTATTTTGGTCGACATTGGTTCATCATTACTCTTCTGCTTTACGTGATTTTGTCCCTCTTTGTCTATACCGTGACTTTACTTTTCGAGAATGAAAATATAGTTGCCACAAAATGTTGGAGTAGCATAATCAAATGACTAACTTCTGTGTGAATTATATGACTAATTATTTGGTTTCTGTCATCTTACGTTCTATTCCAATATCTTTCACAAATTCCCAAATTTTTATTAAATGTGACCTCAAACATATGTTGCGAAGCAAAGGAAATGCGAAACAAAGCAAAGCAAACAACAAAATCAACTGTTCGCTTGGTGATTTCGAAAACATAAAATAATGCAAAAAAAAAATCACGTGATTTTCAGAACACCTACAGATCACCGGCGTGATCTTAAAAACGTTCGGGGTTTAAAATCGTCGTGATATCAGAACAAGCTTGTATTTTACTTTTTTTCTGTATATTTTGAACATTTTGTGTTGAAGATTTGTTTATGAGAAAATCCATAAATTATTTCGAAATCATGAAGTGTAGGATATACCACTTCGTAAACTGCAACCATTTCTTAAACCCCAATTTTATTGAACTTCGACAAAAAATGTTCACCACATAATATTAAAATAAGTTCATGTTTTTTGTGTTTTATCGTCCTTTGTCATCAATGATGTTTGCCAAAAAGGTAATAACGATACATTACGTGCCTTGGGGCAAACTAAATGTGCATAAAATTACTACTTCAAACATAAAATTAATGCATGAGCGATATTAACATCTGGTGTTGCCTTCCTGCTGAAGGAAAGGAACATGTAGGTGTTTCCGTCACCCAACAAAACACCCCACTATAACTCGCAAATGGGCCAAAGACAAAATATTTTAAAATTTGGGTTTGAAGAAATTTAAAAATTTTGTTTTGATTGATGTTATTTTGTCTACACATTGTGTGATTTCAATACATGCTAAGTTTGTTCGCGTGAGTAATTTTCTCCAAATCACGCGGAAAATATAGTGGTTTCTTTATTTTTATTTTAAAAAAATGCTTGAAATTATGCTTTAGAGTTGATTTTTAAAAGCACATGCCGAAATGTTTGCTCCATCTAGAGGATTTACTAAAATTCACTGTAAAAGATGTTGAAAAAATTCCCCATTTTCATATAGAGTGGGCTAAAAATATTGTATTATAAAATGGCACTGAGCAATAAACACACAAAAGGCATAATGTTAATACCTGGTACCACAGGCAAGCTCCAAAAAAAAAATTATATTTTTTAATGCAATATATATTTAATTTTTGAAGCAAAAATTTTGATTTAGATACATGATTATCAGCAGCAGCTTACTTATGCGAAAACTAAAATTTGATTTGCGGTATCATAAAATAATGCGTAGTCCTTAAAACGAATGTATTAATTAGTATGTATGTCTATTAATTGTTAATACAATTGATTATTATATTTATTTCCATTTTATGCAACAAAGAATTAAAAGGAGCGTAAAGTATGCAGTTCTGCTTTGTTAATAATGTGCCAAAAAAATTGGGATTCGAAATATGAAACAAATTCGATTGTCGTCTGTATGTCCTTTGCGGGACATTATTGTTATGAAATATCTTAAAACGGTTGTAAAATGTATAAATGTGAATAAAGTGCCATCGATATTGTAATGAGTCATTTAATATGGACATTTTATTTCAACGAAATTTGATCAGGGCCTTCGATGTCAATTTGGATGTACTCTGGAGATAAATATACCAAAGTACCTGCCTAAAGTAGACCATGAGGCCACTTCTTATTTGTAGATGATAATTGGAACGAAGTTTTGGAACGAAGTTCCTTATCGCACGTGGCCGGATGGGCCAAAATGTTAAACAACTTTTTTTTAACTACTTTATTACAACCCATTATTATCAACTAAAAGGAAGGGGAAGTTTTCTAGGGGGCGCTTGTTTATAACATATTCTAGTTTTGAACCCAAAACAAGTAAATTTAGAAAAGCAAAAGCGCAAGACTGGCAAATCCATGAAGTACAACCCTGAGCATGGAAATACATTTGGCAGCACTCTTACACTCATACTTTTGGTTTGTGTCTGGACTAACATAAACATTTTGTTTAATGGGAAATTTTCTAGGTTGAGCCTGTCTATTGCATATTGTAGTTTGAACAGAATGAAAAGTAAATTTAGAAAAGCCAAAGTGAAAGAAGTTTAAACAAATAACATTTTCTGAAATAAGTGCGTTTTCTTAAAAAAAAATAAATTTTCTCAAAAAGAATACATATTCATATTCTTAAATAAAGCACTTTACTTAACAAAATACCTTATCTTAAAGAAGTACCTTTTTGCTTACTAAAGAAAATTTTCTTACAAAAAGTACCTTTTCTTAAAATAACACATCAAAAAGTATTTTTTTAAATAAGTATCTTTTCTAAAAAAATTACCTTGTGCCTTGTCTTAAAAAACTACCCTTTTTTTAAGGATTACCTTTTTTGTAAAACAAAATAACTTTTCTTGAGATATGTACCTACTCCTAAAATTGTACCTGTTCCTTCGTATAAAAAGCTTTTCTTCAAAAAAATACCTTCTCTTACAAAAAATACATTTTCTTACAAAAATTCCTTTCTTAAAAGTACCCTTTCTTAAAAATAAAAAAATACATTTTCTTTTCTTGAGATAAGTAGCCGTCCTGAAAATAAGTAAATTTTCTTAAAAAAATAACCTTATCCTAAAAAGAGTACCACTTCTTTATAAAGTACCTCTTCTTAAAAAAAAAATTTTTTGTAAAAAAAATTCATACTCTAGGCTTTTTCTTACATAAAAACATTAGCTTTTAATAAAAGAAGTACCTCTCATCAAAGAAAGGGCCTTTTCGGGGAAAGATAATACATATTCTTACAAAATGGACATACAAATTTAATTTTTTTTTAAAATACACATTCAATAAATACAAAATTTCTTAAAAAAGTTCATCATTTTACAAGAGTATCGTTTCTTAAAGATCCATTTAAATTACAGTATTTTTCAACAGGCGCCTTAGGCGTGGTGGAACTAACTAGTTAGTACATAATACAGCGAAAGGAACTTCGTTCCAACCGGGTGTCCCCTGACACCTCATGTAATTTTTTTACCACAGGCTTTCTATTGATGTACACATAATTGATATTAATCTTCGTTAAGCCTTGCGATGCAGTTTGTTTAAAATTTCTGCAGCACGAAAAAACGATGTGGATTTTATTATTTTAAAACGCGCTCTCGATTATTTGATATAATTTCGAAAAAAAGTAGATTCACGTGATATACTGGACCAGCACCATGTACGAATCAAAATTATGACTTTACCAGTGATTTTCCAAGCTCCTGTAAAAGTGAGATGAACTTTGTGTATATCAAGGAATTGGTAATGGTTAGTACAAGAAACTACTATAGTTAGTTTGTCTATTGGTCAAATCACACGATTTTCCCATCTAAAATACAAAAAGGTGTCAGAAATCCATCTTAAATTTTCTACGGCCAACAAAACTTTGCTGGTTGGCTGTATGCCATTTTTTATATCATATGTGTATAGCATTAAGTGTAATCTGCACCTTTTCAGAAGACCACGTTTATCTAGGACCAACCATGCGTATGCAAATGGAAGAAGGGCATACATTTTTCGGACTATATACATACATACATATATAAATTTTTCGGGGTAGTTTTTTCTCGAAGACTCTTAGAGATGTTACTTGTGATAAGACCCAGGTCTCTACGCTATAAAGAAAATCAGGGTATATGAGTGTCTGCTATAGCTGGACTTTTGTTAGTCGAGAGAGGGATTTATCTCTAAAAGGCTTGCTTAGCCCAAAAGAACGCAATCACGATTCTCCGGTTGATCTAACGTTGTTGTGTTTGTTTACGGCAGATACCAGCTATATAAATTCTCCCACCACCTCGAAATTATAACGGTTATCAACGTTCACGCTTTGGTATAATCGAGTGGAAGCTCTGCTCGTTTAAGGCATTAATTTTAATTTTGTATTGTCATTTATTGTATTTTCTTATTTCCCTCATTGCGCGCCCAATGATACCTATATCGCGAGCCGCATATGAATTTTGCTGCTGATGGTTCTATTCATGTTGACTCCAGCTTTTCTCGTAATGATCTCCGCTCAGATGTTAAAGACATCGCACGATAGGGTGTCGCCTTGCCTAAGGCGTCGCATAGTTTCGAAATATCCTTGCCAACTTTCAATGCGGAATTGGTGTTATCCAAGGTCATTCTGTAAAGGCAAATGGGTGTTGCAGGAATACCAAGATCAGACATTGCTTGGTATTCCTTCGGCTGTCGAAGGCCGGCTTATAATCGATAATTTTATGATAGGTGTCAATTTGTTTTCGTGGGTCTTGTCAAGGAATTGGCTTAGCGTGAAAATCTGGTCAGTTGTCGATTTAACAGGCCTAATGTCACACTGGTAGGGTCCAATCAGGTCAGCGATTATTGGTTTTAATCTTTGGCACATTATACTTGATAGAACCATCTGTGCTATGAATAAAAGGCTGATTCCACTATAGTTGGCACAGAGATTCGGGTCGCCTTTTTTTAAATATGAGCCATAATACACTGAGACTCCAATCGCCGGGCACGCATTCATCTAACCAAATTTTGCGAATAAGCTGAGGCATGCACTTTATCAATCAGTTCATCACCGTCGGCGTTAAACAGCTCGCCTGTTAATAAATCGGCTCCTGCGGGTTTGTTGTTCTTAAGCCAGGCAATAGCTGTTCCGACCTCGGCTTTGTTATCTGTGGGCAATCGACGTCGTCATGCGAGTTGTGATCGACCATCTCATCGTTATTGGATATCTCAGATACTACCAGTTATGCAATAATGGAGGGTTAGGTCGATTTCATAATTTTACAAGTTTTGACCTTGGCCCACAATGTAAACACGTAAACTATATTTTTTTATTAAGTGGACCTTCGAATATAGTATTTGTAATAAGCTACGGTCACATTGACAATTGTCTTACACAATTAACTGAAAAGCGTGTGCATAAAAAAATTTAGGAATTTGAATTTATTGTCTGTAAAACGCCGCGTGCAAACCCTTATCGAACTTTTTTGCGTTGGGTCTTTCAGAACAAATTTTTGAACTGCCGCCAACCAATTTTTTTGGAAGCTACGAAAACACCTGTTCGGATTTTATGGTCCCATGTATATTTTGGCTAAAACTTAATTTTTCCCAAGAACATGCAACACAGTTGGCTACTTATATGATTGAATTGTCGTGAAATTGACGAACAAAGTTTGAAAATGAAATATACAATACTGGTTAGGAAAAACATGTGAAATTTATGACTCTTTTTAAAAAAAATTAAGTAATAAATAGTAGAGTATTTATGATTGAATTCGTATGGAAATCACACACAAAAGGTAAAAACCGTATTATCGTATTGTATCAAGACACTGAAGCAGTTAATAAATCAATTTTGTTACGTTTATGGTCATATAGTGCCCAAAGTCGGAAAGAAGGAGCGAAAACTGCAAGCAATACTTCGATAAGATGGATACAAGTGGTTAAAATTCCAATCCGAATACAGTGTGCAGTAATTGCTATGGCACTATTTTGAATTGGTTACAGCCACGAAGTGGACACTTGCATTTTGGTAAGCCGGTAATCTGGGCAAAAGACCCAAACGATCCTGATAAAACCAGCTGCCATGTATGCATTATTTATGCCGTTGAAACAGATGCGAGGAAGTTGAAAACAAAAGTTGAAGTTGAAGTTAAAGTGTCGAACCACCTAAACGTCCAAGTTCTGACAGTATCTCCCCATGAGCACTCGTAAGTGTTTCTATTTGCCACCTCCTTACAGAGTGACAGCGTCACTGCATACTGGAAACGCCAAGTCGCATTTGAGCATTTACTTGTAATATATATATTACATATAATATAAAAATGGCCGAATCCTCTAAACGGCGCGTCTGATAGAAATCAGAGTAGATAAGTGAAAGAGAGATAAGTAACCAGAAGCAAAGCGAAATGGGACTGTGGGTGGTGGCGACATGGTAGTGCGCGGCTCTTGTGCATGAGAACGTGGGTTCGATCCCTGCTCTGATCACCTTAAATTTCATTCGACAGCGGTCACTTCGCTTAGTGACGGTGACACTATTGAGTATTTAGCCATGAAAAAGCTTATCAAAATACCGTTCGGAACCGGTGTAAATCTTTAGGACCCAATCAGTGAGTGTAAATCTAGAACGCGCACAGCTCACTGGTTTGTGAGAAGTTCTCCCTAATCCCTTCATGGGATGTAACGGGAAACCATTTATTATTTATTTATTTAATAACAGCGAAATTATATTTTATGTTGGTTGCATCGAACGAAAATACGCATTTTTTTTCTCTTTTATTTCTGTCCTTTTTTGTCCAACCACATAATGACAAACAACAGCAACTAAAGCTCGATGAAACTGCCCGCTCCTCGACTGTCGCAACAGAATGCTAAGATGAAGTGAAGACTCTTATCTATTGTTCTATGATAGGGCCAAACAATTCCTTAACGAAATTGTATAACTTTGCACACAACCAAGTAAAGGGGATAACGTAAGGTGAAAAGTGATGTTTGTATGGAACATATGATAATTTTTGTTGAAAAATCTATCAACATTTAGACAATTGCGAAGTCGTTTCATGTAATCGTCCGTATAAATTGCACCCAAAGTGGTCCTGGTCTAAGTGGTCCTAACCCTGATATCTCGATAAATTTTCCTTCATTTTTAATTTTTAATATTTTATTTTTTTTCCATTTCATTAATTTTTTAATACAAAATTAACTAAGCAAAAATGGTTAATAACGCCTTAGAGCGGAAGGGATTTTAATACGTTTTTTATTTGGCAGAAAGGCCTGTAATATGACTGCTCATTGCCGTCCAAATAGTTTGTCCCCAACTTCACATAATTTCTGTATGTGATACATGAGAAATATGCACTAAATCGACTGCAAGTCCTTGACAAAAAAAAAAACATTATTTAAAATTCAAGACACATTAAAAGTTATTATGTAAATGAACTTGGTTTATGCATATTGTTAATTGTACAAACTTGGCTTCAAGTTATTTTCAATTTGTTTGCTCTTGATAGAAGGTATTGAGTACTTAATGGCACCAACAAAATCACTCTCCTTTTGTATGCAAAAGGATGGTTCGGCAGACGGGCGTTGGATAAAACTAGTTATGTAGCAGAATGATTTTAAGCCACAAACTTGTAAGGATGATGATTTTTGAGATAATACGACAACTTTAGAAGATGGTTGATATCCTCACTTTGTGGTGGCACTATCCCTGAAATTATTTTAATAGCAGCTGCATCATCAGAAACAGAACAAACTACATCAGCAACAGTAGCAAACAAGAAGTAGAATCACCACAAGTAGCGGCAACATCTGTATTGGTAAAAGCTTTGCAACAATAGAATGTTGTTGCCATAAAAGTGCTGTTAAGAGCAACAAAGAAATTTGGGTTAAACAAAATTGTTTACCGGAGTTGTTTTATTTTTTTGTTCCTGCCGTAGAAATGTTTTAACCCATTTTATAGCACATACGATTTAGTTTCTGTTTGTGCTAAATTAAGGTTGGCTTTTTTATTACTCGAGGACAACCAAACTATTAATATCTAGTCCACAATTTGCAGTCATTGCAAAGTGGTCACAGATGTAAAGTTTTTTAAATCCGCTACAAATCGATACAAATGGTGGTTATATTTAAGTTTTCTTCAGTTTTTATGAAATTTCTAAGAGATCCGTCGATAGCGTTTTTCGAAAAATAAATTTGTTGACTGTAGAATTGAAGCCAAAGTTGTTAAAATATTTATTATGTTCTTTTGTGATATGCAATGAGAACCACGATAGCCGATTTTTTAAAAATAAAATAAAGACCAAATTCCCTACCAAATCGTATTTTCGATTTCTTTTGCCTTCCTTGCTACATCCCTCATTTTTTGGACGATTTATTAATTTTTTCTGCTCCGAACAAAATGACCTCCTTAATTTCATTTTGCAACAAAATTTTGCTCAACTCGAAAGTTCTTGTCTGCATGCAGTTTTTTTAGTGTTTTAAAATATTGTCTTGTTATCAAATTCTGTAGAACATTCGCTTAAGTTCTCTCTCAGACGAAAACAAGGTGTTTATCACAAATAAGGTCGAAGTTCTTCCAAAAACCAATACAGAAATTTCAATCGGGTGAACCGACTTAAACATACCCTCACCATAATTAAATCCATTTCTTCCGAGTTCTATTAAAAAAGTTTATATTGGGTTTCCAGTTAGACGAATGGGCATGCCAGATATGCCTATATTCGCACGCCGAAAACTCTGCATTTTGTTGGTGTTCGGATGCACTGCTAACGTTTTTATAGCTTGTCGCAAATATTGTATACTTGTGTGTAAACACATTGTGTTTACTATTCAATACTACATATTAGAGACACAATAATTAATATGTTAAAATGAATATGTTATGTTTTTGTGACCCAAATATGGCACATTTTATTGAAAACTTATGAAAATGTTAACCTGACAGACGGCAAAAAAGACGCAGATCAGGTAAGTCTGAATGTTCCAAACATATACATGGCTCCTGCATAATGTTACAGTAACTTGCGCGACAGTGCGCAAAATATTATCTAATACTCAATTTAAATAGGATGCTAAGTCGTTTTGGGGATTTATTGTAACTATCAGCCAATTGTCCGTCCATCATTTGTATGGGAGGTGCAAAACTGGACATGGCACACCAGTCAGTTTTAACGAAGAAAGTAGATTTTGACAAAATATTGCCCACTAACAATTCCATTAAGATCAGTTGTGAGTTACGAGAGATATCGTGCCGGTCAACCAGACATTCGCCCAAATTTTGGATGGAAGGTACCAGAATGGTAATGGAAAATGCACTCTCTTCCTATATAAGTTAAAATTGGCATTTAGTTAAATAGTGTCCACTGCCAAATTTCATAAACATTAGTTTGGCTTTGTGGGGTTTCCTAATCGAACCACCAGCCGAACCTTAACATTTTTATGGGAAGTACCAAAATGGGTGCGGCAAGAGGATGATTTTTTTTTCTTTTAGTGGATGACTGGAATTTGACGAAATGCAGCCGAGTACTTAAAATTATTAAAATCGGAAATGTTTTAGGCGATATATAACTGACAAACCGTAAGACCATACAGCTTTTGTATGAGAGTACCAGAATGGGTGTGGCAGCCTTGTCCATTTTCTGCAGTTACGTGTAGACATTTACAGATTATTAATAAATGCCTGAATTGAAACTCATCAGATATACAAAAAAAAAATTTAGAAGAAAAATTACTTTTTTCTAAAAGTGTCGCGTGTATGTCTTTACTAAATAGTCACTGACAAAATTCCATTTTGATCGGTAAAGATTTACAGCATTTATCGTCTTGACCAGCCAGACACACGGACATGGGTCAGTCATCTTAAAAAGTCCTAAAGAGAATGTCTTCCAATGACGTGTAATGAACACGAACGAAAAGAAGTTGATTATGCAGAATTCCGTAAGTGTCCAAATGTATCATTGATCTAGTGAAGAGGTAGGACTGCGGTAACCTTTTCCTTTCTAGCAACAGTCAGGTTGGGGATCTCGACCTACTCCATCCAAGCCATGTTCCCATTATCAAGATTTATTTTAGACTTGCTTTTTATTTAGTACAAGATGACACAAATTATTAACCAAATAATAACAAGTATCACAAATTAAAAGTAAATACAAGTTAAAGTTGTTTGAATTTGAAATTTATTGGTACTAGTCGATTGCCTACAATAAATATAGCCCTCCCTCAGATGACATTGAAAATGTTCGTCTCTTTACCCTCGCCTGCCTTTGTCATGATGACGAAAAAGTATATTATAGGACCCCTACTCACCATCAGTCCAAACTTAAGTTATCATCCATCTTATAAAAAACGTATTATAAGTACTAGGCAATTCATCGCGAAATACAATGAAATTTATTCAATGTAGTATATTTGTCCATAACATCTAATTCCTAACTTAAACAATACATAATACGGAATATAAGTATGAATGTCAATGCTGGATTTGTAATTTCATTCTGTATTATTATTTAAATTTGCAAAATGATTAGAATTTTCAATAAATTTGCATTATATCTCATAAGTGGTTACAAAAATAGAAGAGAAATTTAAAGAAAAAAAATTAATTTTGGCTACCAGAGAGTCACGGAGAGAGACCACATGTGTGAGAATTGAATAGACAAATATACCATACAAAGTTATAGAAGCACAACAACGCTTCGAAGACTAATGGCGATGATCTCACACTAAATCTCCTATGATATATTGTACACTCAAGATTTTATCAAAGCATGAAATTGTTGTTCTTTTATTTTAGGGTTTGTTTTGGTTATTATATATTTTTGTCTTAAACTTACCAGCCATCTCCGCTCATGATGAAGGCCTCCAAATGAACTGGATTATGGCTTCTGTTATCAGTAAATGTTTATATTAAAGAAAATTCTATGCTATGATATTCACTCTTGTAACAAATTTCTATCATGCGACAAAAGAAAGAAATTATATATATAAATATTTTATATAACTATTTGAAATTCTCTGTTTGTTTTAACTTGTTATACATTCTCTCTCAGTCATATCAGGTGTGTTTTAAATTCAATTCAATTTGCTCATAATTCAAAATACATATATGGAATTTAAGGATTTTACTTATCACAGTAGACTGTTTTGTTTCTCCTTTTTTTTAATTTCGTAAAGTTTGGTTTATTTTAGATTTTAAATACAACAATTTTTTTACGATCAGTATGAAAATAGAAAATTATTAGCAATATCACTAAACATTTATGTAACCAGCCAACTGTTTTATACACTCAAACGTGACTAATGATCGACATCTCTAAGCACTTCATAATTCAATACTAAAGCCTATGATGATAGGTTATTCTTAATTCACCGATGTGCAATCTTGTCCCGTTGTGACGTGTTTGGAATTCCCTCGGATAATTGAAATTATTTTTGACATGGGAAAAAAAGTGGCATGGCATAAAATTATAGTTTTCGACCACTGTGCGTTGTCCTACACTCTGTTCTAAAGAAGATCATGATATTCTTGGTTAGAATAATTGTTGTTGTTGGCAACTACTGATTCTGTCAGTGAAAAAGTACTTACAACAAAGAAGCAATGTGTGTTACAATAGGAGTAGTAAACAACATTACTTTGTTAACATTCCAAAACAAATCTAATGCGCGCCATAGATTTGGCCGTCATGAGCACGAGCTTTGTCGATAACTTTTCCCAGGTTCATTAAATTGAATAAAAATTATCAAAATGCAAATTAGTGACGTGAACAACAGCGACTGTATGGTTGTTTCGCTTCGTAGGCGGAGTTAAAACTACAATAAATGTTACCGATGACTAATGCACTTGCTTGTGATTGCTAAATATGTGGTCCGCTTAATTGAGAGTATGTGAAAAGTAGCGAGGGTGGGAAAATAGAAACTAGAAATTTGCAATGCTGTCGGTACACAAAACTGCTGTTAACTTTAGGTTAGCCAACTCGAGTGCTATGTTTGTGTCGCTGAGTATTCTAATTGCACGAATGCTCTTTAAAAAACATGTAACAATAAAAAAAATCCAATGAGTGTTCGAACTCACGGGCGATGTGTTAACACCTTTTTGCTACACGGTACCTGTTCGATTTCTATGAACACATTCGTAAATGTTACATTGGAAAATAAAAAACAGCGTTCAATCATATGATGACGTTACAGTTAAATAATATTAATACTTAAAATTATTTTAAGACCCAGTGCAAGCACATGTGTCATTATATTCTTGCTCAATACTTTTTGTTTTATTCCCACAAAAGTCAAAGAATGCAAAGCAACAGACACTTGTACATACGATATAACCGAAGATCAACATAAAATACTTTTTTAATATTACTCCAAATTAATACTCCAAATTAAAACACTTCAATCTCGGCTCGTCGATATCGGATCGCCTTAATTTTTGGCCTAAACTCTTCGTCGAAACCCGCACTAGCTTTTTAATCCAAAAATTAATAAAATCGGCTATGAATTTCCGGAGAAAATCGCGTGGGAAAATTATATGAAAATCGCCCAATAATCACCTTCAATACCGACTGCCAAGCAACGAACAAACAAACGATGATTTACTCTTACAAACCTAACACTTGCGTATGTATTAAATTTATAGTTTACTGCCCTAGAGGCGCGCGTATAGATGTTAACACATCAAAAAACTAAAATATTACAAAATATCGCCAAAACGAAAAAAAAACAAACAAAAAACAACTTAAACAAGATCAAACATTTAATAGCGTCTCCGTATTTGTTTATATCCACATCTATTCCACTTAAATATATAGAGCGGCGTGGCGTGAATTTCTCACATACATTCAGCTGGGCGCTAACTATTTTTAGAACCACTGACTTTTAACTACACGATCCTCCTTGTGTATATGCAGACTGTTGAAATCTAGACAGTCATACTATTCCTGAGTATTTTCGTATAGTGTATATTTTTCGTACGATACGCAACAATACTTTAACAATATATTTAGTGTTTCGGAAAGAATTTCGCGAGGAGCGCATTCTGTGGCTATTTGGCTCGAAGCCGTTCTGTCTGGTTTAAAGTTTTACACCGATTACGAATGGTTGAGCTTTGAAAATATATTTTAAGTAATACTAGCTGTAGCTTTGTGATGCTGCTTAAATATACTATAAACTCGATTCCAATACATGTAACTCAGTGTCTACATGTTACGAACCAGCAGATTTTCGAAGACACTGAGATGAAATTTTTATGTACATATTTCTATATTTTATCTAAATTAATTTACATTCATTTTCTATATTACTCTTTTTAAAATCTAATATAATTTCATATAATTTTTAAAAAAATTAATATTTGAATGAATTCATGTTTAACTTTAAATTTCCATACTGTTTTGAAAATTTAGGGAGGAGTAACGTAATATATTAGTACAGCACAATGAATTGCAACATTGTCCAGCATTCCTTTTATATTATAACCTTGTAAAATATTTGAATAAATCATCCGTTCCATTTAAACCTTCAACGCGTGCGCTTCAATTATTACAGTGGCATTATTTTTTCTCTTCAGTGGTCATCTTAATGAAATGTTTATAAAGTATACACTACATACAATATAAACGATTCTTGCAAAAACCGCTTTAATAATAGCCCATACAACAGTCATGTCGTTGTGGTTCAATGATATTTAAAACTCTAAAGTATCCATTGTCGTTAAATATCCTGGCATAATGTCACTTTAATTTGTTACTTCCCCCACCAAAAACAAAGTCCATCTTTTTCTCTACATCATAGCCAAATTTCCAAATGGGATCTCCATGGGATCAATAGAAACATAAGGTTCGGTAAAGACTGCTCGAGTTTTGCTGTTTTAGTTTCGATGTTTCAAGTAGTGACTACGTATTACACACTTACAATAAATACTACAGTAGACATATCTGGGAAGTGATAGTATTTTTCATGTAGGTATTGTCGAGTGAAACAAGAATCTGCTTGTGAAATTTCCCAAACACCCCGGAAATCTTGAAAACCTGTTAAAAACCCGGTTTTGCGTACGTTTGCACAGTTATAAGCCTGTAAATTAGTTGATTATCAACCGATTTTCACTTTCTCACCGGATTTAAAAAGAAGAAACTTAGGTCTTTAAACGATATCTACGCTATTTAAGAAAATATGAGAAGTTTGTGTGTATTTGTCGCAGGTGGGATTCGAACTTGGATTCGAACTTGCATTCGGTGGACGATCGTTTCCATGTTTGTGAATCAATATCTTCAGGAGCGTCTAGTCCGGTAAACCACCGTAGTGTGTATTCACACTTCTACATATTTCGATACATTTTCGTGTGTTGTATTTATGACTGTAAGTCTGCGGTCTTGTTTAACCACCCTACACTTACGTGATTTCAATCTTCTCTCAATATACTTTATAGTCTTGCTAAAATAGTTCTCGATGGGTTGCTAGACAGTCACATCAGATTCCTAATAGAATAAATTGATTTCAACTAACTCCACTTTACCTAGATATTTAACTCGCATATACCTAAAGTATAGTATATTTAGACTACTGTACAATTTTAACTCAGCAGCGTTATTTAGTTTGTAGTTTACAGGCATTCAAAGCAGACCACGATGGAAATTAAATGTATCGAGATAATGAAAATGAAAATCAATAATATCTTTGGCATCCAACCAGTTTTGTCAAATATATATGATTTTATCCCCTCCTCCATGAATTCTTTCTAGATTAAAGTTTAAATTTTATTTGATGACTGATTAATATGTCCGGAATTAAATGTTTCACCATTAATACGTTTTAAGACAAGTGCAGAGATTCTTACGATGTACCATTATTTGACCGCTATTTGTCTACCGCATGTTCAATTTCACTCTTGTAAGCGTTTAACGAATATATGACTCTTATGACCAAATGATTCTTACAAACCGCATTAACATTTACAGACAACCACAATCTTGACAACCTACATTACAGCACAGCGGTTGCCTGTCTCGTAGGTATCAGTTAAAGGCTCAATGGCCAACCCATCAACAGTCAGCATCCACCAAAATGTGGAATACACACAATTCCAGAAATTTCCTGATATTACGTGCGCTTTATCATATAACAGGAGTAAACATCTTACATTTCACTTGAAATATAATCTGAAATGTAATATCTGCCTCGTGTTTTGTGATTGATGGGAGGGTTGCTTTGTATCTTTTGTGTTACTCCGCATTTCTCTTCACATTTCTGGAGTTAATAAGGCAACGTATAAAGATGATAATAGCTCTGAAGATAAAGGTGACACACTGACAGTTTCTAGTCTGGTGTTATATGGAAATCGTGTGGAAACAATGTGTGATACTGACAATATGTATCATAGATTAGGAACTCCACGTGGAGGTTTCCTTTTAAATGTACACACCTGTCGTCATATGAGACAATTTATGTATGAAAAGTCAATTTATTTGCCAGTATGTAACCTTAATATACTGGGAGGCAACAAGAGTGGTCGATAAACTATATGATGAAAAGTCAAGCTCCCTCATCCTGACCTTTGGGATGCGTTTGTGGATGTGGCTAACAAGTGTCATTAAGTAAACATTTGACTTCTGCAGTCAGATAAAAATTTGTTCATTACAAAACATTGTTTTCATTACTTAAAACAATTATAGAACAAAGAACGTAAGGATGGCAAATTTTAATCAGAGCTTTTAAAGGTGTTCACCTGCTCGGTGGAAAAGATAATATTTGTTTTTCCAATCAAATCTAATAGCTTCTAACGGCATCTCACTAACACTTAGTTTAAGGTTCTACACCTTCCCAGAGACATATTTATATACTTAAATGCTTGTGGCAATCAGAGGTGCAATGGTTAGTGTACGAGGCTCTTGTGCATGAGAACGTGAGTTCGGTCCCTGCTCAGACCACCTTACGTTTCTTTCGACGACGTTCACCTCGCATTGTGACGGCTACACTATAGAGTATTTAGCCATGAAAAAGTTTCTCAATATACCGTTCTGAATCGGTGTAAAACTCTAGGCCCCAATCAGTGAGTGTAAAAACTAGAATGCGCACATCTAACATTGTGAGAAGGTCTCCTCAATCCCTTCATGGGATGTTATGGGACACCATTTTTTTTTTGAGAATGCAAAGCTGAATAGATTGCGAAAATATACAACTGCCAAGAATGAAAGGCAAACGGAAATCTTCTTTAAACCTTGCAACATTGATTGACGGAATGTTGTGGATATTCCAAAACACAACAGTTTTATCGTCAACATGTGCACTCCACATTGAGGTAAAATCGCAGAATTTTTTTTAACTTTAAACGCAAGAAGTTATTGAAACCAATAAGAAAATAATTGTATAGTTAAAACACAATTCAGTTTTGCGGTGCAAAAAAGGGAATGAGACCAAATAGACACAAAACAACCTTTACTGAGAAAATCGGATCGGCGAACCATTTGTGGAATAAATATAATAAAAAAACACAAGTAATTAATCCACGCTTGGCTTGCATCTACTAGATTTGTTTATAATTATATTGTTTGTGTGCCAACGCATGCGAGGGATGAATTTTATGTTTCGGGATTTGGCAACCCTAGTGCTGCAATCTGGCAACTGATAGCTATATCGTAAAGTTGAACATTTTTGAGGTTATGCGTACTCAGAACGTTTTGACATACGAGCGCTATTTGAGTTGTTTACAGTAACTTAAAAGAACCATCTCGGCCCAAAAATGGAATTAAATCGTGAACATTTTCGTGCGATTATTTTTTAAAACATTCGACGTGGATTAACTCATCGACAGTGCATGGATGAACTTAATTCAATTTTTGGCGATGAAGCTCCATCAAGAACCACTGTTCATCGAAGGTATGGTGAATTCAATCGTGGTCGTAGTTCACTCCAAAACGAATTTCGTGAAGGTCGTCCAAAATCAGGTGTTGTTCCGAAAACCATTGGTGCTGTGCGCTAACTGATTTTGCAAGATCGTCATGTGACCTATCGTGAGATTTAGACAACCTTAGGCATTAGTGGGACCAGCATACATTCAATATTGCATAAACATTTGACTGTCAAACAAATTTGTTCGCGTTGGAATTTGTCAATCGCTCAAAAAAAAGGCTCGTGTCGATTGGTCGAAAGAAATGATCCAAAACTACGATCGCGGTTCTTTGAAACACGTCTATGACATCGTGACAGGTGATGAAAGCCCGAAAGTAAACAACAGTCAACTGTATGGGTGTTTCAAAATAAGCCAAATCCAACAAAAATTGTTCGCGCTCGAAGCACTTCGGTCGTCTGTTGTTTCGAAAAAACCGGGCATGTAGCAACCGTATCACTAGAACAACGCAGAACAGTGAATTCTGAGTGGTACACAACCATTTGTTTGCCAGTTGTCTTCCAAGAAATCAGGAAAACCAACCGCCGAAAACGGATCACTCTTCACCACGACAATATAGTCGGTATAGTCCTGACTTAGCACCGAATGACTTCTTTTTATTCCCGTACGTAAAAAACAAACTGAGAGGTCAACGTTTTTCGACACCTGAAGAAGCGGTTGTTGCATTCAGAATGCATGTTTTGGAGATACCTCAATCAGAGTGACAAAAGTGTTTCGACAATTGGTTCAAACGCATGCAAAAGTGTATAAATCTTCATGGGGAATATTTTGAAAAACAATCAAGTGACTGTCGACGATTAATATGTTGTCTAATGTTCTCTAATCCCGAAATATAACATTCAACCTCGTACTGATAACCAACGCATAGCTGAAACCTTCTGAAAACAAAATCGTGAGAGACAATAAAGGAAGGAGAAGCAAAAGAATAGCAGATTCTCATTTCATGAAAAAAACAAATAATGCATTCACTGCAAGTAAATGTAAAAGGCCCGTTATAAACCTTTTAATTTTTGTAAATGTAAATTTGTAAAATTAGTTATAAAAAATAATATATTTGTATTGAAACCGAAGAATAATTCGTCTCTAAATATTATGTTTGGGAGGAGATACGCATATGTTTCCACGTAAGTATATGCAGCTTTGGGTGAAACACGCGAATGCTTCGCCGTAAGTGTATTGATGTTTGGGATGAATAACGCATATGTTTCCACGTATAAGCTTACATGTTTGCCAGTAAACATGATACTGTTTGCATTTAAATACAATTAAGTTTGGGGCTTGAAACTATATGAATGTTTGAAATGTGCTCCAAACATATACATGGGTCCTCCAGAATATGTTTGGGAGAATAACTTAGAGAGGCCGTTATTTTTCTGCGTGTAATGGCAAATTCAAAATGCAATAAATGCGTTTTTATTTTATAGAAAAGGACTGATTCGTCTTTGGTAGGCTCTAAACTTGGTTGTAACAATATATAATTCGGTTGTGCTAAAGTCTAGTACGGTTGTGACAACCTCAGATTCGTCTAATGCAATTGTGACTACCTGTAACCTCTAGTTCGGTTGGGAGAACCTATCTTCCTCTAATACGATTGTGGCATCCTCTAATTTGCTTGTGGTAACCTCTGGATTCAGTTAGGCTAATTCGGTTGTCTCAACCGAATTTTTCTGTTGGTGTAGCTAAATTTTTAAATATCTCAGTCTTTAGATGCATTTATATTTTTTGTACCCTCGCCCATATTGATCGGGGTATATATCATTTTAATACAACAAATAGTTTTAGGACTTTTTAAGACGATTGGGCCATGTCCGTCTGTCTGGCTGCCTGGTCAACACGATAACTGCCGAAAATCTTTACCGATCATAATACAATTTTGTCAGTGACTATTATTTGTACAAGCTTAGTTTGGGATGGAAAATGAGCGTTTTGACCACGCAGCTTCTGGTACCTTGCATACAAATCTAAAACATTTAATATAAAAATTTCTTGTAGTTTTAATTAGCTTCAACTCATACCTCATACCATACCTCCCATTAAAAAGCTTGGTGGACGTCAAGGTTGTCAATCCCACAAATCACATGAAACTCTTCCGACCTTAGTGAAATTAAGTACAAGTGTTCACGTCATCAGACACCAATAAACGATTGTGACAATTGTGATTTGGTTACACCAATTTCGGTACCCTTAACACAAAAGTTGTTTGGCCGTCTGGATGTTCGGCACAAGAAGTCCCGCAAAATCGAATCTTTATGATCTTTTTTGCTAGACAATACTTAGTCAAATGCTACCCTCCTGTATTGCCACACCCATTAAACCACCGTCCATACAAAAGTTGGGAGGATGCCCGTCATATCGACACGATAGCTCTCGTAAACCACAATCGATCTTAATGAAATTCGGTACTGTTCAATATTTTGCTAAAAGCTACTGTGTTATTAATAATTGATTAATAGACCGTGCCCAATTTCGTAGCTCACATATAAGAGTTGGGCGTATTTCCGGTTGGCCGACTTGATATCTCCGTAGACTACAGTCGATCTTAACCCGCCAATGGTGACGTACTGGCCTGTGAGACCGGCTGTGTTAAAAAATTTGTATAACTTTATTCTCCGTTATTGTTTTTTGTTGCGATTTCGAGTAGCTGCAGCATTGCACATCCCCCACCATCAGTTAATGACGAAGCTGCTTAGTGAGCACAACTTCTGTATTTTTTTCTCTAACCTGGTGTGTGAGACCGTGAGTCACCGTGTATATAAGTAAAATAATCGCAACACTTTTGTATTATATTTTGGAAGGATACCAATTTTTGTTCATTTTATAAAAGTTCCTATTGTCGAAAAACTAATAAACATTATTTTGCTTAATGAATATGTGATTTTTATATTTTTTCTTAATTTTAAAAAATGTATTGCTAAAACATTGTTATTTTTAATGCTCTATTTAAAAACATTTGTGAATTTTAATATTGAAATAAAAGAACTTAAAATGATTATATATCTTTGTTTTAATGTCAAAGTGCATAAATAAAAAAAAACATTAACTATTAGCAACACGTTTCGAAAAATCTTCAGTTGAAAACTCCGGTGCATGAGACCGGCGTCACCATTAATCAAAGTCAAATTTGCGTCACCATTGGCGGGTTAATAAAATTTGGTACTGATCAATATTTTGGCAACAGCTACTGCGTAATAAAAACTTAACAATTTCTTCATGCCCATTTTTGTACCTCCCGTACATATATTGGGCGGACAATTGGTTGGTAGTCACAAAATTTCCCCAAAACTCTTAGGATCCTAACAAAGTTGGGCATTAAATAATTTTTAGCACAATGTCGACCTGCTATTGTATATGGTCACATTTGCCACGCCCATTCGTTCTAGATAATGGTGAACATATGCTTTTTTTAACAGAAGTTGGATGCAATGGATGACTTAGGGTGAGGATACGTTTAAGTCGGTTCACCCGACTGCAATTTATGTACTGGTTTTTACATCGTTTTGTTATAATGATTTCGATTTTGTGTAATTATTTCTTATTTTTATAATTCAATGTTGGTTGCTCTACTTTGTTGTTTTGGTATTTAGCCCAAGCAGAGTTTTTTCTCCAAGAAAAATACAAGGTTAGCTTTAATCGTCAACAATATGGTGGCCAACATAAAGTCGCCCTGAAAAATAAAATGCATAGCTATCTTCTAATTAACTTCCAAAGCTATCTACTAATTAACTTAAGATTTAGTACTCCGATAGTTATCTACCAGCTTAAAAACTTGTCATAAATGACCTCAACTGACAACAAAAAGAGTTATTCGGTCAAAATTCGACATTTTCATAGGTTTAGGAAATAACGGGCGTGTGAGGTATTCTTCAATATGACATGAATAACGACATTAAAGGTATTAATTAAATTTCTGGTGATCTACTCTGTAATTGGGTAATTCCCAACTCTCAAACAGAAGAAGTGTCTAATACTAGTGGTAGTTGTCCACATAATTTTACGACATTTATTGACAGCCGGGTTTCTAAAAATTGAAATTTTCGAACGGTTTTTTTCAGTCGAACCTGCTTGTAGAACCGAAAATAATAAAACCCGGTGTAATCGGCTTCTCAAAAATTTAATTTTTCGAAATCACCGACAACCTGATTTTTTGCCTTGACTGGTTTGTTTAACAATGTACTTATAGTTACATCCAGTGTGTTTCAGTGAGAATCGCATGAATTTTGTGCGTAACTTCGTAAAAATGTCCCCCTGTGCTATATAAGAGTGGATAGTTGACCCTCTCGCAGGTCCTTTAACACTCATTTTTCATTTGGTTGGAATGTAAAATAAAGTGTGCGGGCGAGTGAGTGAGTGTGAACTTAGTCTCATGCATAATAAACAACTTGAATTTGCAGACAAGATCTAGGGATGAGAACCGATTTTACTATTGTACTTACATAGTACATTTTGATAATAAAATATACTGTATTTTACATAGAAATTCGAAGATATTTAAAATTAAAAGATATACTTCATTTCTCCAACTTAAAAGTAGAAAAAGAATTGAGTAGAATTTGTGCTTTAACATGCGGTTGATATTGATATCAAAAACTCCATAATACAGGGTGAGATAAAAAAACTGCAACAAAGTAAAACGCCATAATTTTTTCATTTTTTTTTAAATTTTATTGAATGAAAGCAAAAAATGTTGGAAATAGCATCAAATTTTAGAATAAGTTTAGATTTGTTCGAATTGGTCACCTTTGGCACGAATTATGGCCTTCAATCGGCCAATGAAACCGTCACACGCTACCCGAATGTTGCTCTGCGGTATTTTGGCCCATTAATGGCGAAGCGCTTGCTTGAGGTGATCGACACTTTGGTATTTTTTAGTGCCAACCTTGCTTTCCAAAATACTCCAGACACAATAGTCCAACGGATTGGTATTCGGAGCTTTCGGTGGCCATTGTGCGCTGGAAATGAAGCGAGGAACCTCATTTTGTAACCATTCTTGGGTGGCGCGTGCTGAGTGCGATGGTGCTGAGTCCTGTTGGAATGCCCAAGGTCTGCGGCCAAAATGTTTGCGTGCCCAAGGCTTCAATACACCCTCCAGAATATTTTCGCGATAATATTCGGCATTTATTCTGATGCCACGGTCGATTAATACGAGCGGAGAGCGACCATCGGCTGTTATGGCGGCCCACACCATCACCATGGCCGGCGCTTGAGTTCTGGTGGCCAACCGAAGGTGCACATTTTCAGCTGACCTCTTTAGCAAGTAAACACGATCATTTTGTTTGTTTACAAACTGCTGGACAACGAATGTTTTCTCATCGGAGAAAACCAAATTCGGCAGTTCACCACTTGCGGCCAAGCGAAGCAACTCTTTGGCTCTTTTGAGTCTATTTTCTTTCTGTTGCGGTGTAAGTTCTTGCACTTTTGGGAATTTCAATGGCTTTACCCCGAGCTCATTTTTCAATATTTGCCGAATGGAATATTGCGATATGTTCAGCTCACGAGCCATTTTTCGGCCACTGCGACGCGGATTTCGATCAAGTCGCTTCTTTACTTTTCGAACCATTTCTGCTGATGTTGCTGTTTTCCACTTCCTTGACGTCGGGCTACGCTACCAGTATCACGGTAACGAGCAATGGTACGAGACACAAAAGATTTATTAACATTTAAATGCTGGAGTGCTCTAACGATAGCCACTTGTGGTTTTCCAGCCAAATATAAAGAAATCACACTATCACGCTTGAATTCCATCACGAATAACTTTTTTTCTGGAAAATTCTCACCAAAATGCTTTTGTACGCTTGTAAACAATATAATCAGCTGTCACTGGAATAATTTTAACAGCTGTCGGACGAGTGGCTTAGAAATGACAGCAGTCTGAAGTTGGTTGCAGTTTTTTCATCTCACCCGTAAATACAACTCCATTTCATTTCCCTTTCTTGCGCACAAATGTGCATTTGGCCGGCTTCTACTTTATTGCTGGTAGATATATAGTCGTGTTGTTGACGACTTTTGCTGGTTAAATACGTAAGGAACTTCAACAACAATATCACATTCATACTTACTGACATATACATATTAAAAACATTATAAGGTCTACAAATTCATCTAGAAAAGCAGTCAGTATGTGACTGACACGATAACAAGTTAAGCAAATGTATAAATCGTTGGTGTCTGTTGGCTATGCCAAATCGTAACTGCAACAACTGAATGAAAAGTAAAGAAAATCTATAAGGAGCATAAAAATCCTACGTTTTCATAAAAATGTATGTATGACCGGCACTAAAATTTAAACAAATACGCCGGGCGCCAACAAATGTTTACACTTTAATATGTTTGATCCACAAGCACTGATATTGGGGATGACTCCTAAGAGTAGTGGTGTGTGACACGTGGGTAGTAAAGCAATGATGTACGCCATGCGCCCTAAGTGCATAAAATATGCATATCATACTAATAGTAGATAATGATGTCAATATTGACATGACGTAGTTGCTCGCACTGACTAGAAAGTAGTGTGTTCGTCATTTAAAAGGAATATAAAAATCTTTTGGTTTTCACCAATCTGATGTATCGGATATTGTCCGCATTAAAACCCTTAAATAAGGGTGCCTGCGAGTGTTACTCGTGTCGCTTTTTTATGTTCTTTCTCTTTATTTGACTCGATATAGAGGTTTAATGAGGCAACAAACAAAAAACCATTTTTAGACACACATTCTAATGCACACACCATTAATAAGTAAAGACAGTGAAAAGCTAAAAACAAACTTAAGTCTATTAGGGCGTTATGCAACTAGCTCGATTTTCAAATGTTGACAGATGTACTCAATCATATTGTTTTTAGTGCCCAAAAGTGCCTAACTGTTTTTTGCATTATTTTCCATTAGGGAAATCTTATCATAATCTTATCTAATTGATTTACACCTACACTTTTTCGTGGCTCATTTCGATGTAGTGTCTAAAAGGTGATCAATGCAATAATAGATAATAGTGATAAATAGTAAAAATTCAAAATTTCCAAATCAAACACAATTTTTTTGCAGATCCTATTTTTTACTTGAATCCAATAAACAGGAAGCAGTTCGAAATTTTGCGTTGTAATATTCGACGATATTGTAGTCGTGTCCTCCATTCATAATTGGTATGCCAGATACACGCGAGGAAACCGTTGCAGCAACACAGTCTGTTGAAGCAACCATTGCTTCGATTGAAGCGGTGTTACCGATTGATTTTCGTGTTGCCACATCCAAATATTTTTTATATTTTTGGTCGGTACCCGCAACCGTTGCTTCATGTGTATCACTGCTGCATTTACCCGTTTAGTTCGTCAGAATCAAGCGAGTAAGAAGTTTCGGGCGGGGTAAAATTAAGCGGAAAAAAGAAGAAAGGAAATTGGCAATTGCAAATAATGAAAATTATGTTAAATTTATTAACGAATATAAAATTTGCATATCTTGCGAAAAATATAAGAATCTGTCTTTTCTGTACCACAGCTGCACACAGTACTGAGGTTGCGGCGATAGTCGCCTCATGTGTAGTGCACAAACAAAACCTGTTGCTGCAACATGTTGCTTCGACGGTTACTTCGTGTGTACCTAGCATAATATGGATTTCAGGCAAAATATACCAATACCCTACAAAATGACAAACGAAACATACTGTATAGGTACTCAATTAACAACCCACAAATATTTAATGTCAATAATAAACAAGCTGCCAAGTATTGTTATTCTTATTACAAAATCAAGCTCGAGGTCAGATTTATTTCTTTAATAATATTAATTAATATTGCGATTAAAATCGAGGATCATCTTCAGGAACGATACGGACATACAGATAATATTTAAAAATTATGAACATTGGACAAAATTAAGAAAAATATTACTTTCCTACTTCTTCAGCGTCTATTGTATTATTGATTTGTGTTACAATTCTGCAAACCCTCCTTCAAATTAGAAACTTATGGCTCTGCGACAGATTGCCATATCTGTTTTGTAATTCATCCTTTGTGTTAGTGGTATCTTCTGTATGTGTAATATATCCAATGGTAGAGTTCAAACAGGACCAGATACACTTCAGATGACAACGAAAAAAATCCCTAGCGTCTAAACGAAATGGGAGAGAGAGCGTCTGGCGACTTCATTTGATTTTCACTACCTATGCGCCGTGTATAGTTGCGGCTCTTTTCTGGAAATTGTTTGGAAACATAATATTATTGATGTATGGTTTTACTGCTTTTAACCATTTTTTATTCACTCGAATTGCATTGTGTTTAACAGTAAATCATTTTGATCCCTTTTCTTTCATTTTCTTTTGTATCCATATGTATCATCATACATAACTGTGGTCACAAGGCATAACAGCATAACTCGAGTTGTGGTCAAATTTAATATTTCGATAATCGAGCTGTATATATCGTACTGCACACTATATCAATTTTTGTGAATAATTCAATTTGTACCGGGTTTTTCAACAGAGGGTTTTCCCGCTCTTTTGCCATTTCTCTTCAGTAAGGTTTGCCATTTCATCATGGAAAGATATACGAGCCAACAACGAGTCGAAACTATTAAAATTTACTACCGAAATTTGGAGTCAGTGGCCTCAACTTTAAGAGCGCTACGTCCAATTTATGATCTTCAGCGATGAGGCTCATTTCTGGCTGAATGGCTTCGTCAATAAGCAGAATATGCGATATTGGTCAGACAGAAATCCACACGTAATCCATGAGTCATCAATGGTGCGGTTTATGGGCCGGCGTCGTCATTGGGCCGTACTTCTTCCGTGATGATCAAGACCGACACATTACTGTGAATGCGAAAATGATAACCGAATATTTTTGGCGCCAATTGGAGGACTTGGAGGACATGTGGAGGACGGCGCCACAAGCCACACAGCGAATGCCACAATCAATTTATTGGAAACCGGGTTTGGTGAACTTGTTATCTCACGAAATGACCCAGTCGATCGTGCGAGTTGACGCCGTTAGATTATTTCCTGTGGGGCTACGTCAATTCTATGGTCTATGCCAACAAGCCAGCGACGATTGATAAACTTTGTACGAATATCGAACGTGAAATTGCAGCAGTATCGGCCGATTTATGCTCGAAAACCGTCAAAAATTGGGTGCCCGTGGTGGCCATGCAAAAGAAATCGAGTTCCATACATAATGGCATCGAACGTACTTTCACAGGAATAAAGATTTGCATTGGTATCTAAAACCGGTTTTGTTTTATTAAAAAAAACTTTTGTAGCGCTCTTATTGAAAAACCCTTTAGTTCCCAAAATATTGGACAAGATTTATTAGCAAATCTCGAGCAGTCACTACATTACAATTGAAATTGGAACCTTTACAATGCTGTCCTAAAAAGTTGCAAAAATAGACTTATGCTGTTATGGCTTGTGATCACAGATATGTGTTGGTTGTTCTTTTGATTTTTATGCAACTGTGGGAACTCCATTCTTTCGTGAGAGCTCCGCCAAGAAATTAGACACGATTCTATTCTAGCGGTAAGTCGTCAGCCGTAAGGGATTTTCGTCATGGTTATTCCACCATAAGAAACCTATGTAAAAAATCGTCGTCGCCTGTAGTGTGTTTGATTACGTTTGGACTCTTGGGCGTTTTATAGTTACTCTCACGGTGGACTACGCTCACGTTCTCTAAACCTGGACTATAGTTCTCTCACAAACAGTGTGTCGTAAGTGCAGTTTTTTGTTATGAGGTAATTTTATATCAGATCTCTATTCCCGATCTTAGTTTGATCTTCGTTTTGCGAATGAACACTTCTTCACATTGGCCCAACGCGTTCCCACTACATGCTATTTATTATGTAAGATTGTTATCCATATTACCAGTTTTCGACTTTGGGTTTGTAAATATTCGCTGCATTTACAAAATCCTTTTTTTGGTTTTTTCAGATTGAGGTTTCCAACAACCTTTTTTACTGAAAATTTTCAAAAGTTTCACTTTGTTTGTATAGTACGTATTTGTATGTTTTCCAAAAACTACTTGAATGATGATTAAAATTATTCAAATTTGATTAATCAATAATAGTTTCCATTGCAATAGGATCTAATATTAATAATATTTTGAGCCCAACAACTATTAATAGAATTTTAGAATACATTAGTTGAATTAAAATAAACTTTAATATGAAGTTCTTTTCAAAACTTTACCTTGGATAGTCAAGGTTTGTGTTTTTGTGCACCTATATATTTAACCCGAAACTTTGTTGCATTATCATAGACGACAAGATTAGTCATTGCTTTGTACAGGTTTCAAAAATTTATATTTTGAATACGATGAAACCAAAATTTGAAGATGAATGATCTAATTTTGACGCGGCTGATTATAAAAGCACAAGTTTTGTAATATGCTCTACCGGAATAATCATGTTTTGATTCAAACCACTGTCGATTCATCTTGTTGTACGGAAACTAATTAAGTATTAGAAATCGCATTTTGAATTAAAATAACCTGAGGTATATCTTTAAATAAATAAAACTGAAATATATTAATCACAGTATGTTTTGTTTATTTTTAAATTATGGATTAATCACATTTTGTTCCAAAAATGTATATTTGAAATGGATAATGTCATATTGAAGTGGAAGAATCAACGTTTGACGAAATCATGTTGGTATTGTTTTTATTCCGGTGCAATTATAGAGTTTTGGCCCAATTTTATTTTCGCTGAATTTTCATTTCAATGCTACCAAACCAAAAAAATAAGAAAAATCAATTCTGTCGAAAGTGGAATAGTCAAGGTTTGAAAAGAACCTCCTCAATTGAATATTTCAAAAGTAACTTGTTTCTAAATTTCTTAAAACATGTGAAGCTAATTTGAGGAAATAAATTTTAAAAATTTAATTTTGGTGAAAATAGTGAGTTAACCAAAATACTGGGTACCCTAATGTATGACAATGCTTCGTGTTGAATTTGTAGTTCTTATATCGCTTCCTCTTCTTGTTTAGACTTTTTGCCAATTAGAAGAACACTTTCAAATAGTTGGCATAGAATGTACAATGTCACTGTTATACGTATATAGGATATAAGTACATACATACGAGTACATACATGCTTTTGAACTACACTGTAATATTCAGTAAACGAGTAGTATGTACATAGTTACTCCATTATATTACAACGACAGCACAAAAGTTTAAATTTTCCAAGATCAAGGAACTTAAAGGGGGGGAATTTTTTTAATTTTGCTTTTGCCTACTTTTGGTATTGGCTCAACTGGTGCCGTGGAAGATATTGTGGTTGATGGAGGGGTATGAAAGCGGATGTCTGCAACACAATAAATCTGGGTTTAAACATAATATAATTACTGAAGATAAACACAATCTTTTCGAGGTAGTTATAAAGTTGATGAAATTAAAATATTAATGAGAATATAATTCGGTGGTACAATGATTAGCGTGCCCAATTTTTGTGCCTAACTACATGGTTTTAATGCCTGCTCTTACAGTCTTTCCTTCCTGTTGGCCACGCTTAGTGATGTCATCGCTCAGCGGCAACACTATCAAATAATTTTACCAGGCCAATTTTCGAAGCACTTTTGCCACTCCAAATAAGGTACCTCCAAATCCTGGGATTTGAACACAGCAGCCGTTCCTTTAGGCTTCCAAAAATAACCCTTGTGCGAAAATGAAAAAAAAATTATTAGGTGTCAAATCAATGTTACGCCTGTCAAACGCGTATTTGCTTGATTCGATTTGTGAGATTGATTGATGATTCTTATTTGGGGGTTCGTTTACCTTAATTCACCCAAAATCTTCTTCAAACAAATGGCTGAGTACCATTCAGAATTGGCCGTCCTACGCTGCCCTAATGGAACTGATGCCACATGACCAGTTATACTGAAGAGCCAAGCCGTACTTTGAAGTACTTCGAGCGCGAACAATTTTTGATGCAATTGGTTTGCCTTCGAACACCCGTCCATTTGTTTGCTGTTTTGGGTTTATATGTATATAAATCTAAGTCGCTGCCAATAGTGATTTTACAGACATCTTTCGAAGGAGCGAATTGCATTTTTTCAACATTTCCTTGCACAAATCGACAGGTGTCTTTGATTGAGCGATTAACAAATTTTGCGGTTGTAATACCCAGGTTTACCTCTATCTCACAATATGACTATCTAGCATTACCAGCTCACGCACAGAATCAATGACAGAAAATCCGATCTTGGACGACGAAATGCGTCCTGGAGCGAAGGTCGGCCCCAATTAAATGTATTATTCCAGTTGTTAACAGTACTGTACGATAGCGTATAGGAATAAAAAGATTTTTGTTCATCAATGCACTCTTATCTTGACAATCCCCTTCGACAGTTTTAAAATATAATCCCACGAAAATGTGTACGAATCAATTTATTTTTTGGCTGATATTAATTTTTCGAGTCTCTGTAAAAACTGACTACAGTTGAGCCAAGAACAGTAACAATTTCCAACAGTTTTGCCATATAGCACCTGGCAATACTACAAATTACCTAGGCCAAATATAAAATTGGCAACCCTTACAATAATTTTTTATAAAAAGTTTGGTTCAATTTTGGATGTGAAAAATAATTGTTTCACCCAACTGAATTGGAAAAAAATATGCTCAAATTAGTGTGGCCTGCAATTTTACATCGAATCCCATAGGGTTTGCGTTTCTTTTCTATTGAAAATTTAACTGGTTCAGAATCAGTCGGATGAATGGTTCCGTGGTGGCCAAGAACCGGTCCTAGTTCTAAAACTAATGTATGTGGGGAACCGGTATGTTTTTTATGGCGATGTCATCTGAAGTGTTAATTAGCATGTCATGTCTTGAACTACACCTTAACCCTGCTGTTAGATTAGAAAAAACTTACGAATCTTAGATTGAGGGACCATTTGGTCCATACTGCAATTTTCATCCAAAATAATAATTTTATCTTATTCTTTGTAACTATTTTGGTTCAAAAATTTCTAAAGCAAGTATTTGACATATCAAAAACATCCGCTAACATATCAAAAACATCTTCTAAATATTTGACATGAATTTACATTCGCTTGGTAATGAAAAAATGTACTATTGACCAAATGGTCCTCTAATCTAAGATTCGTCATTTTGTATTTTTCTCAGTCCTGAATAAAGTTAGAAAATTTAATTTTCGCACATAACATTGTTTTATTAAAAGACCCCATTAGCAGAAAAATTTAGTCAGTATATATCACCGTTCCAAAGTTACAAGGGAAAACAGAAAAAATTTGGACCAAATGGTCCTAATCTAACAGCAGGGTTAAAGAATGTGTTAGGTTTCATTTCAATAGTTTCAGTCCTTAAACGAATTTCTTGTAGGTGGCCCGATCCATTTGGCCAGTCTACAATTAAGTTCATATTTTAGTACCACGCTACCGCCTGCAGTTCACACCAATTGACCCTTCTTTAACACTTTGGAACCAGTTGACATATCCCGTCATCACTAATCTCAGGACAAGTACTTTTAGGTAATTGACCCCATCTTTCCCGTGGGATAATTACATGATAGGTCGAATGAAATGTAAAGTGGCCAAGATGAGAATTGTGACAGATTTCTTAAAAAAAATGGTCGTCCATGCTAGCAATTGCCCCACCGATGGTGACATGTAACCAATGCTTAATACAGCGTGGCCAAAATATGGCACCCTGTCCACAGATGCTATAATTTTTGGAAATGGTGCTAGTTCTGACGTAAACATATACAAAACGCAAGTGCTTCTCAATATCGCGAAATACTCGTAACCCTTTTTCGGAATAATTCAAAAATGATTTTGGGTAAACGTGAATTTTGGCGCAAATTTCCTCGCTACCAAATGCCAACTGGTCAAATTCTGAGGTAATGAGCCACTCCCCTCGTATCCGCTCCCCCTGCAAAATAATTGTAGGGGTCGTTTAGGCGAGAATATCGATGCATCACACGTAACACAGTGGTACAAGTTCGTCTACTTGGTGCATTTCGTTGAAAGTCTTGAAGATGTTCCCTTACAAAATGCGGACAGTTTAACGCATATAAACTACACTAACTTTCTCCTGAACCTCAGTGACGAAGTGGATGATTTTGGACTAACGGATATGTAAACAACAAAATTTGAGGCACTCAGGGCCCACGTATGATTCACGAAGATCCATTACATCCATTGAAAGTCACTGTGTGGTGCGCTATTTACCATACAGTACTATGCAAAATTTTAGGGATGCGTTTTAAAATTTCCACATCTGACCGCTCCAGATTTATTTTTTGGCGTTGTTGTAGGTAACGAGTCCATATGGATAAGCCGCAGACCCTGGAAGCTCTCAAAGAGACACTCCAACAGAGGTGTGATAACTTATCGCTCGAAGTTCTCGCCTGATCAAGTGACACATTTGAATTCAAAATTAAAAAATGTTGCACTTTTTTTTAAAGTTATAGCAGAACATCATCGGGTGAGCTAATATTTCGATCTGAATACTTCGATCTGAATTGATTTTATTAGCAGAAGATTTTAGTTTTCCTATTAGTTAGCACATCAGCTGTTTTTGGTCTACCAGCGTCTTTGTTCGCCTTAGATGATGTCGACCTTGTATGCGAATTTTTAAATGTTATCAATTAAATGTAATTAAAATGTTGTTGTTAACACAAATAGTTGCCCCTGCTACTTGAAAAACTTATGAATGTTATATCTGAACAGGTATTTGTTATTTTTATGACAATAGAGTAAAGATTTCTTGAAAATCACAATGTGCTTACTTTACAGTCAGATGCTAGGTCAACATAGGAATCGACAACGATGACTATCAGTTTCTGGCACAATAACCAGAGTTAATGCTCCTTTTGTCGTTGCATTTTTTGACGGCATATCTTGGGTCACAGAGAATGACACAAGCCAGTAAGTTTGCCTACGAAAGTAATTTTCAAAAATTAAATAGTCGAGGATTAAGATGGAATATTTGACATGATTGCAGACCTGTATTATGAATCAATACATCAATGTTGATATTTGTACCGTAAGTACTACGCATTCGCATGAACGTGCTGTACATTTTCCTGACAATATCCAGTACTATGCATTCAAATACAGTGTGATTCAGGAAGTTCCGAACAAATTTCTCCAGCGTATTCCTTGGCTCATTTCATGAAGAAACGTCCACTAGGACCATGTCCGAAAATGCAAGGGTGCGAAATGGAAGCGGGTTAAACATTTTCGGATTGGCGGTCGGAGGATAGTAGGATAAAATTGGTAACTTCTGAGCCAGTGGTCGGATTTATTGGGCTTGTTGGAAAGGTCTTTAAGCCATTTTGTACCAGCGGTCGAGATCTCGACCACAAAATTTTGCTGTTTTTCATTAAATTATTGGAAATAGTAGGTAAAGGAATTAAATAATTTTTTTTTAATTTATAATTAAGTATGGCGTATTGGTTTTCCGACCTGTACTTTTTATCCCTCACCCCACCCTTTTAAAGTTCGACCAGTGAGGACACAAGAATAGACTAAAAATAGCATATTCTTAAACTAATGGTAACTTCTTGCATAAAAAAGAAAAATAAGAAAGGGTTATTGATTAAAATCGCCAACAGTTCAAATACTTTTTAGTATTCTCAAACTACTTATTATAGCTACTGTTACTGATCGCCTGACAGTCCTGAAAATGGCTGGTGGAGATCTCGACCACTGGGATAATTAGCGCACTAAATCTAGTTGTAATACATATTTATAGTAATACTTTTATATAAGTTTGTTAATTGTTAATTGAAAAAATGTGTATATTTCTAAATAAATATTATTTGTATGTATTGTTGGAGTCAATTATTGTGTTGTTAATATGAAACACAATATTTTTTTTAATTCGAATATTAGTATTTTTCTGGATATCATCTCCTGAATACCCGATTTATGCAGTTTGGTTTTTTGAACCTAATCTATCGACTGGTGAGCAAATGGTACCATATTTTGGTAGTCATATCGGCAAGATGATTATCAGGGAGAAACTAATTCGCTTCGGATACAAATATTGTTCATGGGAACGGTATCTGTTTCAATTCCTAACATATGTTGGACCATCGGATATATACGATAAACAGCGTGGCCGAGGTGCTAGCGTGGTTATGAGTTAATGTGAGACAACACTTCGATAACTTTTTCACCGGATACCACTTGCTTTGCATTCTAAAAGAAATAAAATTACCTCGACATGATATGGATTACGAATTCGACCAATAACATAAGACTCAATGGAGAGACAATGCAGAGGTCAGTTTGGCTACGAACTATGATCAGATAGATCATATAAGAAAAACACGGATCGCTTTATCCCAAGCCATAAGTTTTTAATAAGTACATGGGCGGAGTTAACCTACATGATAATGCTGTCTCTAATTATCGGATTGGAATCAGAGGCAGAAAGAGATGGTGGCCACTTTGGGTTACTTGCTTGGACAGCGCCAGTGTCAATGCTTGGAAATTGCATTGCATGATTGCCCAAATTTTAAGAACTCGATAACAGAACTCTGTTTTTATTCGCCGAACCGGTAACAAACGTCGAATTAATTAACTTCGCCTTATGAAGACAATGGGCGTCGGTGGTGTAATGGGTAGTGTGCGCGCCTCTTGTACTTGAGATCTTGAGTTCGATCCCTGCTCTGACCACCTTAAAATTTCTTTCGACGGCGGTCACCTCGCATAGTGACGGCGACACTATCGAGTATTTAGCCATGAAAATGCTTCTCAAAAATATTGTTTGGAACCGGTGTAAAACTGTAGGTCCCAATCAGTGAGTATAAAACTAGAAAGCGCACAGCTCACTGATTGTGAGAAGCTCTCCCCAATTCCTTCATAGAATGTAATGTGAAACCATTTATTTTTATTTATGAAGAAAATGGAAGTGACGACGACTTCATAGACCGCCCAACAATAAAATGTATGCACATGGCTGTGTGTGTAAAGCATTGCTATCGTCGATGCAAAATATTCAAGAAATATACTGCCTATACCTGCGCTAAGTGCAGTGTAAATTTACATATGGGTTAAGTCCTACCGCAAAAATTTTAAATAAATTTTTTTGTTTCACCTACCATTTTCAATAAATGAAACTAATAAAAAAATTCCAGGATCTTTTTATTTACCTGTAGCTTTAGTTCTCATATTTATTTTTCTTAAATAACCCGTTTTAATAACGACGTTTATTTACCATTTATTTTATCGTATTTCATATCATAACAAATCATAGCACAAAGAAAATTGAATGCTCTAATTATCCCAGCGGTCGAGATATCGACCAGCAGTTTTCATAGGTAATCCCAGGTAAAAAATATAAAAAATAAATCTAAAATATTTTTTGGCCTATTTCAAATGAGCCATGAAAATTTCATTAAAGTATTAAAACACTTATGTAGTCTGGTACAAAATGGGTTAAGAGGCCTTTCAGAATCAATAAAAAAAAGTAGAAAAAAGTCAAATCGCCGAGATACAGATCTTTCGGAAAAAAATGGGGAAAAAAATTCACATAACCTCAGTTTGCTCAGCCAGATGGTAGGTAACTTATATTCTTTTATCTGTAGCCATACCTCTTACCTTTCCAAAATGATCTAAACGAAGCCCAGAGGTCTTACCGTTCCAAAGTTATGACCATTTTACTGAAATGTTTCAATAAAATAAAATCTTAAACGTCTAATTTACAAAAACAAATAAATGTGTGCTGTTATTTCGCTTCCAAAAACAAAAACAAACATTTTTGCATTTTAGTAAAATGGTCATAACTTTGGAACGGTAAGACCTCTGGGCTTCGTTTAGGTTATTTTGGAAAGGTAAAACATAAGTTACCTGACCACTGCCTCAGAAGTTAGCAACTTTATCCTACTACACTCCGACCGCCAATCCGAAAATTTTGAACCCGCTTCCATTTCTTTTTTCATGAAATGAGCCAAGGAATACGCTCGAGAAATTTGTCATCCTGTATAAACTCGTCCTTTCGTAAATGAGGAGCATAAGGTTATAAAGTGTTTTACTTTAGGACGTTGCTAAAATTAATGTTTGTGCGAAGAGAATTCGATTGGGCGTTATTGGTTTGACATATTAAATTCAAGCTGACTATTCCGTCAGTCTATAGTTCCACATAAACTTGTAATCAATTATTAACAGAAAATACAAAACTGGAGTAAATATAAATATTCCTAAAATTTTAAAAATATTTTTATGGATATGTAATGGAAAGTATGGCTCACATATGAAATAAGTAGGTTCATGTTTCCAAGTCGTAAATTCATTGGGAACAAAGTAATTTTTTATTAGAAAAAAATATTGGATTTCACAAAAAACCTTAATTGAATTTAGCCCATTTCAACAAATCTTCTGACTTCGGAATTTGTAGCACGGAAACTTCGAAAACACCATCTCAAAGGTAGGTAGGTGAACGAAAAACGTATCACTATCAGTTTATTCGGCGTTTGGTCATAACGTTCAAGGTCATAACGCCCAAAACGTGCTAAAAGTCTTCCTACCGTCCCAAATGCTATGTCAAGATTCCAAAAACTGGATTAATCTTTGTGAAATTTCATATGTGCTATACGACATTCGTCGTCTCAAATTTTGGGCGTTATGCCGGCTTTTGGGCATTAAGATATTTCTTGATATATACATAAGTACATGTTATTATTACAAATTATTACTCTTTCAGTAGGGAAGACAATTTTATATAATTATTTTTATTAAAAAACCGAAACCAATGAAGGGGTCGGGGAGAGCTTCTCACAACCAATGGACTCTGCACGATCTAATTTTTCACTCACTGATTGCGATCTATAGTTTTAAACCGGTTTGGAACTGTATTTAGAGAAACTTTCTCGTTGCCAAGTACTCGATAGTGTCGGCATCACTAAGGTAGATGCCCGCCATGAAAATAAATTTAAGGTGTTCAGAGCAGGGATCGAACCCACATTATCATGTACAAGAGCCGTACACACTAGCCATTGCACCACCGACGGCCACATATATTTTTATTAATTAAGTAAAAATATATTGGAATATTTTCAAATTTATTCCAACAATCTACCTAGTATAAGAATCTGTTTGGTGATATGGAGTATATGACACACAAATTAAAGAAAACTAAGTTGTACATGGGTCAAAATGTGCATTTCTGTATGCAATGGGACGGGCAGCAGGTCCAATTTTAAGACTTATATTATGATAAAGGATGCTGTAAAAGTTTTTACACTGTACAGCCGGTGTCTTTAATTCCGTCTTTCAATATTTAACTTAGTATTATCCCAAAAAAGATAAGGAATTTATGTGGCCATGAAAAAGTTTCTCAAAATACCGCTCGGACCCGGTGAAAATTGTAGATCACAATCAGTGAGTGTAAAACTAAAACGCGCATAGCTCACTGGTTTGTGAGAAGCTCTTCCTAATCACTTCATGGGATGTAACAGGAAACGATTTTTTATTATGTATATATATATTCCACGAGTCTTTCCAGTGTGCTTTTCTATCGGGGGTAGAACAATTTTGCTGACTTTTGCAAAGCAATAACTTTGAAATTAATATATAAGTAATTGATTTCAGCCTTCTTACACTTGGGCCTCCGAACCCTGTAGCGTTTGATCTCAATATCATCCTTAAATTCTTCCATATAATATCTTTTTCGTAAAAGTGGAAAATGTTCGATTCCTGGTACTAGACGTACGAAGTGATAGGATAACGGATTTAGCATTTTACGTTTGTAACAAGTGATCATTTCACGAAAAACCATTTTTTGGTCAATGTGGTATTTTTTTCTTAGAATTTGGGTATTATGCCTAATCTGACCAACAGTGTTTGATCAAAAAGGGGGATTTTGTCCCAAAAAGAGGCATTTTTTATTTGAAGATATCAAACGTTAAAATAAAAATTTAAAAATGGTTTCAATTAGATTTGAAAATATAATATATATTTCTTCGATTTATTAATATTTCTTTAATTCGCCCATATATTTTATATTGATAAACAAAATATGTTTTCAATTTCACTTTTATTATTCGATCTGTAAGATTCTATGTTGTTTAATAATTTTTCCACTTCAAGATCAATTTCTATGAAAAAGGACAAAAGCATAAGTATATATGTATATATACTATATAATATATTGAAATAACTATATTCCAAACCATCCATAATTAATCAATTTCACATTACTTATTTTTTAATAATATATTCTATGAAAATTTACTTTGTAGTGGTAAAGTTTCAAACTCGATTATTAAACGAATGCAAATTGCTTTAAGTTCTGCCGAAGAATATTTTTTGAAACGGAAGATTAAAATAAACAAAGATAAAACGCAGGCAATTCTTTTTCCATTCAACAAGTCTCCGAGAAGAAATCCCTCACGTGTACTTTCCTTTCAAGGTCACGATATCGCACTTTCTAGAACAATCAAATATCTTGGAATTACGCTTGATCAAAAACTTACATTCAGAGAACACTTGAACGACGTGTCTACTAGGGCAATACGCTGTGGCAGAGCATTATATCCTTTGCTGAATCGGAAGTCACAGCTTAACAAAAAGAATAAACTCTTAATCTATAAACTCTGTAGTCGTCCAATCTTAACGTATGGCTGTCAGATCTGGAAAAATTGTGCGAAAACTCACAGAAAACAATTACAGATAATTCAAAATAAAAATCTTAAGATTATATTTCACCTACCTTGGAGATTTTCTACCAGAACTTTACACAGCAGATACAAACAGAAAACCATTGACGAATTAGTAAATGATCTGACACTGACTTTTGAGGAAAAGTGCAGAAGGTCTAATTATGCCCACCTGAGAAACTTGGTTTAGAAATGTCTTCTTCAATTTATTATAGAGTAAAATGTAGAAGCCATGGCTTTTAAAGTTTCTTTGTAATTTATCCCTCCCCCACTTTTGTGATATTAATATAGGTTTTTTACTATCTTTTTCCTATACTTCGATCTAGTTTTTAAATGTTTAGCTTTTTCTAACAATTGTATTATTTGTTGTAGTATCTTACAGATAATAACTCAAAACATTGTAAATAATAAAATATTACTATGAATTATTGATAGCAAAATAAATAAATAAATAATAATAATAAACGGAAAAATTATGAAAGAACTTAAAATATTTTTTATATTTAATACTTTTCTTACCAGACTGAAAAATTAATTTGAAATTAATTTGTTTTGAGATCAGTTTATATATTTTGCCCATAACAAGCATCTGATTGCACCACTCTGGCGACCCATCCGACGGTAAAAAAATTAGATATATCAGACTAATGTCAAGTAAAATCGACCCAAAACCCATATAAAAAAATTATTTGAGGTGTCAGGGGACACACGGTTGGAACGAAGTACCAATCGCTATATATTATGTACTAGTTACTTTTTGTAAAATGATAAAATGATAAGAAATTTTTTATTAATTGAATGTATTTTCAAAAATTGGCCACCGGGGGTGCCGTCGGTGGTGCAATGGCTAGTTTGCGCGGCTCTTGTACATGAGGACGGGGGTTCGATCTCTGCTCAGACCACCTTACATTTCTTTCTACGACGGTCGCCTCGCTTAGTGGTGGCGACACTATCGAGTACTTAGCCATGAAAATGCTTCTCAAAATACCGTTCGGAACCGGTGTAAAACTGTAGGTCGCAATCAGTGAGTATAAAACTAGAAAGCGCACATCTCACTGATTGTGAGAAGGTCTCCCCAATCTCTTCATGGGATGTTAAGGGACACAATTTTTTTATTTTTTATTTTTTTTATTCTAAAAAAAAAATATACTTTTAGGTCCCTTTTGTATGAATATGTATTATATTTTCCCGATAAGGACCTTTCTTTGCTGAGCTAATGTTTTATGTCAGAAGAAGCCTAAGAGTATTATTTTTTTTTACAAAGAAATACTTTTTTTAAGAACAGGTACTTTTTAAAGAAGTGGTACTCTTATTACGATAAGGTTGTTTTTTTAAGAAAATTCACTTATTTTCATTAAGGCTACTTATCTCAAGAACATAAAAGGTATTATTTCATTTTTAAGAAGGGGTACTTTTAAGAAAAGGAATTTTTGTAAGAAAAGGTATTTTTCGTAAAAGAGGGTTTTTTTTTGAAAAAAAGCTCTATTTTTACGAAAGAAAAGGCAAAATTTTAAGAAGTTAAGTTATTTTGTTTTTCAAAAAGGTACTATTTAAAGAAAGGCTAGTTTTTTAAGAAGAGGCAATTTGCTGTAAGTTAATGTACTTTTTTAAGAAAAGGTACTTATTTAAAAAATAAATTTTTTTAAGAAAAGGCACTTTGTGTAAGAAATTTTACTATTTAAACAAAGGTACTTCTTTAAGATAAGGTATTTTTTTAAGTAACGGTACTCTGTTTAGGAATATGAATAGGTATTTTTTTTTTGAGAAAATTTACTTCGTTAACGAAAACGCACTTAAGAAAATGTTATTTGTTTTAAACTGCTTTCACTTTGGCTTTTCTAAATTTACTTTTTATTCGGTTCAAACTACAATATTTAATAAACAGGCTCCACCTAGAAAATTTCCCATGAAACAAGAAATATCCCCCCATATGTTATAACTACAATCAAAACATTTATGAATGGAACTCGACTTCGTTCATATGGCCACCGCGGGCACGTCGGCAGCGGTCGATTCGTTGGACCCAATTTTCGATGACCGCTATTTCGCGTTCACTGCTGACTCTGAGTTCTTCCAACATCGTCGACTTGTTGGCATAGACCAATGATTTGACGTAGCCCCAAAGCAAACAGTCCAGAGGCGTTAAATCGAACGAACGAGGCGGAAAATTGACTGGGCCATTTCTTGAGATAACTCGCTCACCAAACTTACTCTTCAATAAATCGATTGTAACGTGTGCTGCGTGACTTGTTGCACCGTCCTGTTGAAAGCACATGTCGGCCAAGTCCATGTTTTCCAATTCGGGCCAAAAATAATAGGTGATCATGGCGCGATAACGATCCCCATTCACAGTAACGGGACGATCGTTATTGTCGACGAAAAAATATGGTCTAATGACGCCGCCGGCATGCCAACCGCACCAAACAATTATTTTTTGTGGATGAAGTGGTAAATTCATGAAGCACATATGGATTTTTACCAAACCAATAGCGCATATTTTGCTTATTGACGAACCCAAACTTAGCTGGCTGGCATATCACTATTTTTAATGAGAATTATTCGATTTTCAAAACTCGAAAATTATTATTCTGTTTTTAAAGATATTCTGTTTTTTCGGGTTTTAAAAATCAGTTTCTGAAGTTTTAAATAGTGTCAAAATGAAGAAATCTTGTATATAGAAACGAGTCATCACTACTTAGATTTGGACAAAAAACTGCACTCCATTTTGAAACATATAATTTAAATTTTCTAAATATATCAATGTTTTAATTAATAAACCCAAATGGTTAAAGATTCTGAATTCTAATGAATATGGTAATATATCCACACAATTAAACACTAACTGCTCATAATATTTAAAACGATGTTTGTCTCTAGTGAATAATTTACATTTTGTCGTTTACAATGTTTTTCGCGAGACGCCTTCAAATACAACTTAATAAAACAATCTATTAAACGCAAAATTTCAAATCATCAAACAAATTTCAAATCAGTTTACAGAGAAAAGTAATTACACATCTGATATTTTGTTGGGTATTATAGTCATTAAACGCAGTCCTCAGTTTCGTCAACTAATAGAGACGAAATTTTAAAATCAAGAAAGCGTTTGGGAAGACATAATTCAGCATGGATTAATTCAAAGACGACAGTAGTACTCTGTGGCGCACATATATTCTCATGATTTAATTAAATCCATAGAAGAAGATATGTGTACATTCATGGCGCTCTACTGTAGAGTTATGGTTGTTTGGTTGTCGTCTGGTTATCTATCTATCCTGATTCGTAATCGATACAGTGTTTGTGCCTCGCAGACACTGTGTAGTCACGTCATCTGTTATATTCGTAACTTAAGTGATTCGCATGGATTTTGTCGGAAAGCTTGCGGCTGGTTGCTTATGCTTGAGCCGTGAGGCATCCTTAGTGTTATTTGCCTTAGGTTTTGATATTTGCCTAGTTTTCTTTATAATTATACTGATACTTATCGATAGCCTCGACGAGTGTTAGGAGAAGCAAAGAAATATCCTGATTGGTGTGCAATATGTTTATCTGCCTGAATTGTGCCATCTTACTCTCGACCATAGATTTAATAGGCAAGTGGTGCTGATATTTCAGGGTTTTAATAGTTTTCCAAAAGTTTATCGTTTCGTGCCAGATGTTATAAATTATGAAACATATTGCACGAAGCATGTTCCCAGACAAGTTCAATAGCTTGAAAACTTTTTGAAATTAATGTGATAGCGAAGGTAGTTGGCTAAGGATCAGCGTTGATTATTTAGTGCGTTTCGCGCTATTTTTGGCGTAGAACAACAACACAAAACTTGATTTTTTTGTGCATTAGCATGTTTGTTAAAAATCGCCCTAATTTAGCTCTTTTTGTTTTATGACATATTTTAATTTGTAAAATGGCAACATGTGAAGAAAGCCATATATAATTTATTTACTATAAATAGGAAAAATTTTCTACCGTGGATGAATATCAAGATTTGAATATGAAGGTTTCACATTTAATTTTTGAACTAAACAAATTTTTAGTTTAATATTTTAACTTAATGTCAGTCTAACATCTACTAGGTATGTTAATACCTCACCAGCTGCAAGGAATACAAAGACCTCTGTTAAATTATAGTCACTGTTTGCGTTTACTGCTGTGAATTTATTCGGTATGTTTGTATGTCGCAATGGTGTGTAAGTTTGTCATACATTATGGTAACATACGTGGGTTGAGAACGAATTTTTTCGGTGTGTACTCTCACATTAATATTCATCGGCCTGACGTTCTTGCTCTATGTGAAACCCAGGTGCGTGAGGATTCTGATCCACAGGATTTTTACGTTCCCGGGTACCACACTCTATCCCTTTTTGTTTCCTACAGAGGCCATGTGTTTTATGTAAAAAATGGCATAGTGTTTCAGAGTCAGCGACATTTCGACTCACAAGATCCAGAATTTAACTCTCTTTGGGTGAAATTCAAGATTGGAACACACGTCTTACATTTAGGACTTCTTTATAGAATTCCTAATGCGGGAAAGGAGGCATCCTTTAATGGCTTTGACACCCTTTCCGATTCCATTTCTGAGATATTGGGAAATTATGCGGACAGTGATATCGTTGTTGCTGGTGACTGCAATGTCCATAATTCCTTCTGGTTAACGGATTCGAGCCATACAACTACGGACGGCCAATACGCTGAGCTCTTCGCCGCGCATAATTAATTAACGCAATTGGTGAATGAACCGACGCACATTCCATGTGTTCAAGGGCACAACCAGAATTTACTTGCCACCTTTTTAACTCCGCACCCTGAAAAGTACGAAGTTACCACGCTTGCACTTCTTGGTAATTCGGATCACTGTATCATTTCAACTTCCTTTTTGTATTCATATCGCTTCAAACACAGTCCCGAAGTGCACAAATTTTATCTACGAAGATGCACGTTGGGCTGAGCTCAACAACTTCTATCAGCATTTTAACTGGAAGCTTTGCTTTCTGGACAATGACTGCTGAAATGATCCAGAAGATAATTTTGATTGGTATGAATTCATTCATCCATACGAAAATTATTTCGGTTAAACCATCGGAAAAAAATTGGTATAACCAGACATGCAAGAATGCTGTCAGATCCGAAGAGGACTCGATCAGAGACTGGCGTTCTAATAAAAACGTGAATACTGAAGTGCTACGCAAACAGACAAGATCCAAGTGTGCCCAACTACTTCGACGCGAAAAATTTCTTCACGAACAGTGTATTCGTGCTAAAGTCATTTCTTTCCCTAGTGGAAGTAAGAGCTTCTGGTCATTTGAAAGAAGAATAAAGGAGAGTTATTGGTCAGTCCCAACTCTTCTTAAAGATGACATAACATTCACTGAACCGGTGATAAAGCTAACCTCCTAGCTGAAATGTTGGCAAGGAACTCTTCCTTGCTGGATGGCAATCAACCAGTCCTCGTGTTCAATTACGTATTTTGTTCCATGCCCAGGAATTTTTTTCGAACGCGAGGAGTTAAAAAGGTTTTTGCGAATCTCGTCGTAAATAAATCCCCGGGCCCGGATGGCATATCTGCACTGAACTTTGAGTAGGTGCTCTTCGATTCTGGCACGTCCACTGCGCAACCCGTTAAACCTTGCATACCGTATGGGAGTCTTCCCTGCACGTTGGAAGGTTGCTAATGTCCAGCCAATCCCTAAAAAAGGCGATGCAAGTGACCCTGCAAATTACAGCCAAATTGCAATTTGTTCTGCGTTCTCGTAGGTTATGGAGAGCATGGTTAACCACCATCTTGTGAAATATCTTAAATTCAATGACCTTCTTAATGATCGGCAGTATGGCTTTCGTAGAATGAGATCTACTGGAGACTTGATGGCATTCCTTTCGGAACAGTGGAGTCGATTCATCCACCGGCTTGGTGAGAGTAAGGTAGTGGCTCTTGATATTTCCAAGGCCTTTGACAGAGCTTGGCACGATGCACTCTTGTCAAAGCTCGCTGCTTTTGGTGTCGGTGATAATTTCACTCGAGTTTTCTCAGAGATCGCACTATACGAGTTGTTGTAGATGGGGTTTCATCCGACGATCATAAATTGACTGCAGGTGTACCACTGGGCTCTGTTCTTTCTCTTTCTCCTTCTCTTTTTCGTATTTTCATTGACGATCTCCTTGGTCAGACTGTGAATCCAATCTACTCTTTTGCGGATGACAGTAGGCCAAGTCTTCAAAAGATTGAAGTCAAACGTCGGACGATGAATGAAACACTCGGCCGGGATCTGGTGTCCATTGTTGAATGGGGTCGTATGACTAGAGTAGAATGCGGGTAAGACCCAGTGTTGTTTGTTGTCGCATTAACGGATTACTGACCCTGGTGTGTCGTCGTTGTCTATGGACGGTGTGGATATTGATGAATCAGATGCTTTTGATGTTCTGGGCATGAAAATACAATGTGATGTCCGTTGGGCAAAATATGTATTTGAAGTGTCAAAAGATGCATTCAAGTGTCTGGGCTTTTTAAAGCGGTGCAAGAAATACTTCACTCCATCTGATCTTCTCAATATCAACACCACCTACATCAGGCTAAATCTGGAACATAACTCCCATGTATATAGGCAGGTTTTCCTAGGACATCTTTGGAGCTTCTCGACCATGTCCAGAACGGCTTTCCGGCTAGCTGACTCGATATCTCCCGTATAACACAATTGATCTTAACAAAATTTGGTACTGATCAATATTTTAAGTAAAGTTTTGTAATTACAGATGAGCAACTTCGCAATACCAATTTTTGTACCTCCCATATAAATATTAGGCGGACAATTTTCTGGTAGTCACGAAAACTTCCCAAAATATCTTACGATTCTAACTAAGTTGGGTTTTGAATAATATTTGGCTCAACGCCACTCTGTTATTGAACATTGGTACATTTGCCACTCTCACTCTTTCAACGTAAGGGTGAATATATGTGTTTCTTAATAGAACTCGGTCGCAATCGTTGATTTAGGTTGAGGGTATGTTTAAGTCGGTTCACCCGACTCAAATTTCTGTACTGGTTTTATTTTTGGTGACTTCAGTTTTCTCATGACGATATCTTAGGGCGGGTCGATCTATTTTTCGATAATTTCCCTATGATTTCCGTCTTCTATGGGTTATTCCAAAGGAACCATACCTCTATCGTTAAAATCGAGTCCCCTACTTTTTGTTGGTAGATTTTTCCCAAATTGACGTTCGTATGAAATATTACCTACACGTTCACATCCATAACTCAAAAACTATCGATCGGGTTTAATCGCGCGTTGCAAAGGTGAGCTCATTTTGATCAATTTACAAAAAAAAATCTCCAACATTGGTCTAACGGTTCAAAAGTTACGGGCATTTTTGTTCAAATTTTGGAGCATTTTTCCATTTTTTTCATGATTTTGTCCAAGAATATTACTTTCATGGCCATTTTTTTGGCTCAATTTTTTTGACTTACGAAGCTTACGAACCTTACGTTACGACTGGACTGATTTGCGCTTTACATTATTGGAATATTTTTCACAGGGTGCACACCCTGTGTTATGTTTGTTTGCTTCTTTTTGTTTTTAGTATCTTTATAGACTTCTTTATTTTTGTTTGTTTATAATTGTTTGTTTATAAAGCAAACAAGACTTTCAGAAAAAATAATGTTTTTTTCACATTTTGTCTTTTACTACACTCAAATTGAATATATTTTTTTGATAATAGGTTGATAGATACTTTATTATCTCTTAATTTGAATTTTTGTAGAAAAAGAAATAAAAAGGGAAAAAAATCAAAAAGTTGGTTTTATGTGTTATTTTGTTTTAGCAATATCGCATGAATTTATCAACCGAATTCGATAAATTTGGGCTTGAACTCATCGTTTTGAATTGTAAATTGAATTAAGTAATGGATTGAGCCAAAAAAATGGCCATGAAAGTAATATTCTTGGACAAAATCATGAAAAAAATGGAAAAATGGTCCAAAATTTGGACAAAAATGCCCGTAACTTTTGAACTTTTTACCAACAAAAAGTAGGGGACTCGATTTTAACGATAGAGGTATGGTTCCTTCGGCAAATTTTCATGGAATAATCCATAGAATACGGAAATCATAGGGAAATTGGTGAATTGTTTCACTCCCTACAAATCGACCCGCCCTACGATATCTACTAAAATGTTGAGGAGATTGAACTATACTTTATCGCCCTTTCTGAGACCTCGCCTTGTAATAAATGGTTCGGTGATATCTTTACTGAGGATTTCGTGTCGATCAGTGTCATTCTACAAATGTGTCTCAGCCTAAGCCCATGTTAAATTATTTGCAAAAATGGAACGGTTCGCGGAAAGAGAAATGGAACGAAACTCTCTTCGAGTTGAAAGCATGCGATTTGAAAATTCTGACATATCCAACGATTGCTCTAATAGTCTAATACGGCCTTTAGTAGTAATACCAAGCTCGGACATAGCGTAGCACAGTTTACTCCCTTTCGGTTTATAGAAGGCGTTCTTATAATCTACAAACAGGAGTTAGCGTTTGGATAAAAACAATAAAATAAACCTACAAGATTAGATAAGTCATAATTCTCTGAGACATAACATTCAGAAATTTCGACCAAATGAAATGGAAATTGTTTTTGTTGATACTTTCAACAAAGACCATTATCGTTATAATCTTAACTCATTTATGTCTTAGGAGTTCACAAGTAGTTGCTTCTTGAGGGCACAGCTGGTACTAAATCTAATAGAATCGTATAGAAATATTCAAGTCGCAGTCGTCATTATTCTGCTGTGATTGTGCAACATATTCTCGCTAGAAAGAAGGTCGATATGTTTTGAAAGGATGAAATGGACTACTTTAAAAACATCCTCATTAGTTTTAATGCTTCTTTGATTACTGTTGCAATTGTGTTTGCTACCGTTAAAGAAGTATAAATAACTCGATTTCACGAAACATTAAGGGCCAAAAGTACAAACAATTCTATGTTTCGAAGAGTAAAAAAAGCATTTAGAAGAATACATAAGGTATGATACGAGATAAATAATATAAAGTGCTGAAATAGTGTGTTTTTTTCGCAATGAAGACTTTTTGCGATATACAAAAGTTTTTGCATTTAGCTTTCTGTCTTTCGGTAAAAAAAATAAAATGAAGTGAAAATAATGGATTTAAATGGATGCATGCTGTTTTAACGACGACACTTGTCCTAGACAATATTTTTATTTTGTATACATAGATTTCATTCTTTGTTCGATGACAAGTCAACATGAAAAAGATGTTGCTAGCTAACAATGACAAAAACCATAACAAAGGGGAAAATACAAATGCTGCAAATTCAATTTTGTTTTGACAAAACTTTTGTTGTAGGAGGTATGGAAGATTTTAATGTTTACAACTTTAGGTTAAACATAATACGATATTATGGATTACTTTTTTCGAAATTCAAAATGTGATGGTAACACCGGATTCATTCCAGAACAAATATGTGTTCATTGTATCTAAGAATCTGCCAACATAGAAAGTCAAAGGTACAAGTGATCAGAGGTAGTAGTATACGTTAGTGTATTTTTTAAAGCAATATAACCGACGCAAAAATTCTTACTTGAATAGGATTTTGATTCATCAAAACTCACACTACGTTGTAAGAGATAACATCAGGTACACAAATGATTGGAAATGTTCTTACTACTCCAACGGTGCCTTCCCTGCACTACTGCAGTGACATCAGCTAAACCCATTTTTAACCTTAGACATTATCGGAAATTGTAACTCATACTAACATCATTACATTTTATTATGTAACATATTAGTCCCATTTTAGAGAGATAAATATAAAAATCTATATTGCGATGCCAAGGCAGTGTTGGATAAAAAATTGTTAAGCCTTAGGAATAAGTGGTGTTGGACTAACTTTATAGGGAAAAAACCGTCGAATATGCTAAATTTGGTGTAACTTACATCACACGCCTCATATGTTAGTAAAGGCAATGAGAATGCCATTCAATTTAATATTCTCGATTAGTTTGAATCCTTTGCGACCATAAATTTGCGGCAGAAGCCATCTAATTTTATTTGATTCTTCTCGTGACCTATTGAACCGAGGTGGCAAAAATGGAACCAAGAATTTCGTCTGTCGGTAAATTTTTTCACTTCAGCTTACTGGCACACATAGTTATTTGCCTAACATACGTTCGGTCCATGTGAGACCACTGAACTTCGGTCAGAAATTTTTACCAATTAATATATGCACTTAAAATGTTCCTGACGTTTCCCCCACGTGCGTATTTTTTCCATCCGTGGCATCTCTTTTCAGTAAGACCAATTTTAGACCCACTTTTAGATAATTGGCAGTTGACAGTTAGAGAATTGACGCCTACTACACTATTTTATACCTACCATCTATCTCCTATCTGTACAATTACATACTTTTATTGACTATTTTACAACTTCATGAGGTCAGACGTCTTACACATATTAATTAAACAAACAAATTAAACAAATTTCAACATATTCTTCCAACTGGCTCTATCCTTCGCCTTTTCTCGCCAGTTGGTAACACCAAATGATACGGAGGGATTCTTCTGCCTGGTCTTTTCTGCGGAGTCTTGGTCGTCTTATATTCCTGCTTCCATCGGGTACGTTATCGAAAACCTTTCGCGCTGGCTCATCTTCATTCAAGATCTATACAATTATTGGAGCCAAAAAACGCTGGGGCAAACATACTTGCCTGTGGTCGTGAAAGGGTTAAGGCCTCAAAACACACCCAAAAATTGATGCAGGTTAGAGGACACGCATCGTATAGAAAACGTACAGTAGGGTTCGTGAGAATGTATCCTTTCATTTGTGTACCCACAGTTATTCCTTTTGATTTGTAGAATCATATGAAAAATTTTCCACAAACGAATAATTTTTTTTTTCAATTAAATTTTTCAATGGATTTTTGCAATTTTGTCAAAATAAACATACATGGCTTATTGATTATACTGTTGTAATCGAAAAATGTATCAACGTACTAGTAAATAGTGTCGGTTAGAGGCACATCTACTGAGTTGATCGGAGTGTTAAAAAAAACCGAAATTTTCGAATAACCGGTTTTCGGTTTATTCGAAAACCAGTTTTTCGGAAAACCGATAATTGGTTTTATGGAATGGAAAAAACCGGTGAAACCGGTTCATATTCGGTTTTTCGGATTTTCAGGGGAACAATAACAACATTTTTGTATAAAAATTAATACAAAATCAGCGCAAAATAACATTTTCTTGTCTTGTTTCCTGTACCCGAAAAAAGGAGTCATTATTATTCAGAAAATATAACACAAGTAGACAGACTCTAATACATATATGTATTCAAATTTTCTTTAACAAAACAGATTAGTTATAATTTATCTTATGTAGGTAACAATAACTGAAGGGAGTTAGACTTGATTAGACTACTGCTACGTTTAGACGAGAGTTTATATTGTGATATCATATAACGATGTGTCAATAAAGTAAGTTCAAGTAAAACGTACTTGTTTTGCATATTGCGATATGGTATCACAATACAAGCTCTCGTATAGTCGTGGTATAGGTTAGATTATGTTGAAGTGAATTGAATTGAATTGAATTGAATTGAATTGAATTGAATTGAATTGAATTGAATTGAATTGAATTGAATTGAATTGAATTGAATTGAATTGAATTGAATTGAATTGAATTGAATTGAATTGAATAGAAATGAATTGAATTGAAATCATACTTTAAATTGAATTAAATTGAATTAAACGGAATTGAATTGAATTTAATTTCATTGAATTGAATACTATTTTTGGTGTTACGATCTGAAAATTTCCCCGCTGTATTTCATGTTGTCAATAACGTTTAATTTTTTAATTAAAATCGAAATCATATTCCAATTTGCAATGCGTGTTTCAAATATACTTTTGAAGTTTAATTCATATTCATGTTAATCTTATTTTCATATATGAGAATACTACTTACACTCTGGTTCACTTATTTAAAGGCACTAAAAATTCCATATTCAGCAGCCGGTATCTTTTGCAATTTGTGACCGATTGCCGAATTTTAAAATGGAAATGGAAGCTAGACATTTTGAGAAGAAATAGCACATTTTTGGACTTTTTTTTATAAATTGCTCAAAAAAAGTTCTATAGTTACGAAACCACTATTGTCATGTCGCAAGATATCTAGCTTTCATTTACATTGTAAACTTCTGCAATCGGCAACAAATTGCAAAAGATACAGGCTGCTGAGTATGGAATTTTTAGTGCCTTTAAATAAGTGAACCGGAGTGTATATAAAGTGTAAAAACTTAATTTATACTCTAATTTAAATTACTTATATTTAATTGTTATTCAAATTATAAAATTGGTTTGAAAAAAATAAAATTTTTAAATCTTTTGTGGATCTTATTCAAGCTATAAATTACATTTTCAAATAGGATACCGTGCGACTTAATTCAAAAAATTTATTAATATATGATAATTATATCGTTCGTTGTTTAATTATTACATATTTTTAAGAATATTTAACACAAACTGAGTAAAACCCGGTTAACCGACGTACCCGATTTGGTCCGCATAAATTTAGAAAAACGTTTCTCAATGTAATCAACAGTTTCGCAGTTAGAAAATAAAAAATATTGCACAAAAATAGTTTTTCCTTAAAAAATTTAAATATTTTTATTATTAAAAAACAATAAACATAAGAAACCGCAAAGAGCGTAAAGTTCCATTTGGTTATCCTATAGTCACATGACCTATGAATAAAATGAGATATAGATCATAAAAATAGATTGACGCGTTTCGCTCTCATTCACAATTTATCAAGAATTGTATTACTTAGCGTATGCAGCCCAAATAAAAAATCACAATTCTTGATTCGATAAATTTGGGAGTAACAACTGAATCTTCAATAAATTAAATTAAGCTTAATTTCGGTTGCCACATCAGATTTTACGAAACAATCAAAATTATTCATATGTACGGTTGTTGCAAACGAATTAACACTAAATTTGGTTTTTAATAACGAAATAATAAAAAATTTCATTGGGACAGCGTCAGAAATTATAAGTTGAATTGTCGCAAGTGAATGAAATTACAAAATGAGGTTTTTCAGTCGAATTTCAATTATAGGTACAAAATTCAGTTGTAGCAACCTGAATTCGTTTGTGGCAAACAGAAATTTTAAGTGAAGCGATTAGTGAAAAATAATTTGTTCGCAACTGGAGAACTATTACAAAAGCTGATATTTGTTTTTTTAATTAACTACATGCTGATATTTTTTTTTAAACTGATATTTTTTTTTAAAACTACTACATCGCAACAAAATAAATCACTCAGAAATGATTGTATCTCCTAGACTATGTGGCAGATATTGGGCCTAAAGTAACAATTTAATATCTTATTACAAACAATACCTGAATTCTTGCTTCGCATATGTCACTAGTGTTACTTAGTGTAATTTCCCAAGATATCATCAATATCATGGGCTACAACTTAGCAGAAGACATTGGTTATGGGTTGTCAAGCATGGGGTTTCGAGCGTTATGTATATTCGCTAAAATCCGAGAAGCACTTTTTTGTTCAATAAAACACGAATTTTGACAGAAAAAGCGACAGAGTTTTTTTTGACTTAATAACTCTCATGCACTGTCAACAAGCTAAGTCCGCTAACAAATAGGAGTACCGATAAAATTTTTCAAACTTTGCCTCCGCCGCAACGTGCGCGTTGGACTGTGGTCTTAACACCTAATTTCTTATTTAGAATTAATCCCTTTGGGATCGTGGTCGTCCCCGCTTAAACTATGCTACATCTCAAAAGAAGAGGACCCAAACACTTCAAAAGTCATATTAGTGATTTCGTGCCAACTGTGGAGAGTAGTTCTTTTTGTAGCGAATCACAATTCTCGGACATCTCGAAATGAATTGAAGAAGAACGAAAAAAACGAAATTCTTAACATACGCAGTAATAATTACATTGCTTATAATTAAATAGCTTGCACATATAGCAGACATCAACATTCCAGTCCAACATGAATGCTGCAGTCATTGGTGGACACTTGCAAACAGTTAAGTTCTACGAGGACTAATATTTTCAGTATCTAAAGAAAAATGTTGTTCATGAGACTGAATATCTAACAGTTATATAACTTTCTACTTTAAGCAACATAAATTGAGTTTTCTTAAACCCCTTAAAATGAACGAGTTACTAGTTCAGTGATTTAGTGGAAAAAAACTTATCCTTTTTCCAACCTCCACCTTTTCGTTTGCTGGAAGTTTATTCAGGTGAGTTTGTGCTTAATTGGAATCTTATACTTTAAGGGCACAAGAAAATTAATTGGAAGAGTGTAAATTCAATTTATTAAGTTCTTGATGGATTTTTCGTACAAAGTGCAATAAGAGAGTATACATCAATTTTTTTTGTATGTGGAAGAAATTGCAAATGAAGGTAAATAAATTTGTATAACTACACATTTTATTGGAATTTGTTTCTGCAGGGTTTAATGACGATTATTTCCAAATTACAAATCATTTTCCAGTGAAATCGACTACTTTTTCTCAGTGAATTGTGCGCTTTCCATTTTAACAGCCACACGGTTAACAGCCACACGTTCAGAGCGCTTTACATATTTTTCGTCAATATTTACTCAATTATAGTTTCATCTTTAACCGAAATGACCAGCGCACAGTGATTCAGACTAAATTTCTTTGCGCCAAAATTAAATTGAACTAATAAAAATTTTTTAGTTCCATAATGAACCGATTATAGGTAAGCAGTTAGGGGATATTTTGAAATATAAATTTTGAAAAAAGGACTATTGGGTATATTTTTGTAATTATTTTTTTTTCAAGTTGTCGAGAAAAAAAATAATTTTTAACGCTATAAAACTAAAAGATCCGAATTTTCGCGCTAAATTGACTCTATCATCTAAAGGTACACTTTCCGGCGGACTTCACTTACCCTGATAGAATGGGGGACACTTCCGGCATTCCAAATGTCTACTAAATTTATTGAAGCCTCGGGATGCAAAAAAGGTACGTTGATCCTAAATCAATTTTTGTATATTTATTACAACCAAATTACGGTCAGCGTAAGCTGTTGGAAGATATCATATTAAACCCAACTAAGCAACTAAACGGATTGGAGAAACGTGGCTCCCGAACTGAATGAGATGCAGTTCAAAGAATCCGAAAGAGAAATCAAATTTATTCAATATTAAAAATTTAAAGAAAGTGACAAATTGTGAATCGAAAAACACACGTTTGTGCGCATTATGAACAATTACGTCACAATGGTTGCGTTTTTTGGTAAACTATATCCGTTTTCCCTATACAAATGTTATACGGTATATGCTAGCGAAGAAAATAATACCTGTTACGCCTATCAGGGATAGGTTGTAAATAAAACTAGTAAAAAGATAGTAAAATATGAAAATGCTACCAAGTCATCCTTTTACTTTGACAAATGTTTGTTGAAAAAAAAAAATATAAATAAATAATAAAATTGTGCCAATAGACCATGCCCACCGTAAAAACAACATCATCTGATTTATTCCCGCCGAGCAGTCATATTCAGCCAAAATATTAGCAATAATTGCGAATGTCTGAAACGAAAGGCCACAATTTACCTAAAGTATAAGAGGAATCTATACGGATTCAGAAGCGCACAGTAGATTCAGTATTCTCAAAGACTCATTACTGGTTACGTAGTGCTGGAGAAGCACAATTTGTAGCATCATTGTGGTATGGGTTACTTTATAATGTCGAGGTAAGAAGCAAAAAAAAAATTACATCCATATCATTATATTATGTCTGTCTTGTAATTCTCTTTCCTAAGGGTCAACTTCGGTTCTTCTGCCTCAACCGCTGCATTTGCTTTTCCACGAATTGTGCCACATTACCATCAACGAGTACACTTCCATGGATTAACAAGTCGTGATGTAAGTAACTTAGACAGTGTGTTTCTGTAGAAAAAGTATTTTGCAAGACACTTTTCTATGTAAAAGACTTACTGCAAGACACTATATATACAGAACGTGTATCCGAAGACACTTCAGTAGAAAGGAGTACTATGTACAATCCGAATCACTTTCCGATACATACTTATCTTGCAGTACACATTTCTAATAGAACAGCGATATGTGTGTTGCAATTTCAATTTCTATATAAAACTATCTAGCAAAAAACTTTTATGTAAAATATTCTTACCCCATATAAAAGTAGAAAAGAAATATAAAATAAACTACGTCGTTTAATGCAAAAACCAGTAGATAAGTTTCAGTCGGGTGAACCGACTTAATCACACCCTCACCCTAAGTCATACATTGCGTGGGAGTTCCGTTAAACAAAAAAAAACGCCCATACTCAAAAGTGAAAATAAATATTATTGAATACCCAAATTAGTTAGTTTCCCTCCCAATATTTATATGCGAAGTACAAAAATGGGCATGGCAAATTGTTGCCAAAATTTTGATTAGTACCAAATTGTATTAAGATCGGTTATGATTTATTGGAGATATCGAGTCGGCAAACCGTAAATTCACACAACTTTTTTATGGGAGGTACGGAACTGGGCGTGGCGCAATAGTCAGTTATTACTGACACAGTAGCTTTTAGCAAAATATTGCCTAGTACCGAATTTTATTAAGATCGGTTGTAGTTTACGAGAGTTATCATGTCGATCAACCGGCCATCCGCCCAACTTTTATATGGGAGGTACCAGAATGGGCGTGGCAAAACAGCTCAATTTCTATAGGAGAGTTTTATTTGAGTAAATATTGAGTAGTACAAATTTTCATAAAGTTTGGTTCGGTTTTGCGGGACTTCTCGTGCCGAACACCCAGACGGCCAGACAACTTTTGTATGGGAGGTACCACAATGGGCGTGGCAAAATCACCCTTGTTTTAATCGGTGATTGGCGTTTGATAACTTGAAGCCATATACATAATTTCGTTCATGTCGGATGTGTTTCACGCGATTTATCGGATTGACAACCCTGACGAACACCGTGTTTTATATGGTAGGTACCATAATGGGCGTGACAATCTCGCCCATTTCCTCCAGTTAAGTAAGCATTTAGAGATTATTGAAAATACAGATTATTATTTACAGAAGATTATTATTACACATTATTGAAGCTAATCACATCTACCATAAGAAAGATTTGAAAGAAATATGATTTTGTGCTAAATGTGTCGATTTGTATGGGAGGTACCAGAAGGGGCGTGGTCACAACGCCCATTTTCAATCCCAAGCTCAATATTGGCAACTAATAGTCACTGACAAAATTTCATTGTGATCTGTTAAGATTTACGGCAGTTATCGTGTTGAGCAGCCAGCCAGCCAGACAGACAGACGTATTAAATGATATATACCCCCATCCCATGGATGAGGGTATAAATATAATGGTGTTTTTGTACGAGATAAATTCTTGGGATACTTTTCATTAGCTATAAAAAAATAAAAATAAATCGTTTCCCATTACACCCCATGAAGGAATCGGGGAGAGCTTCTCACAACCAGTGAGCTGTGCGCTTTCTAGTTTTATACTCACGGATTGGGACCTACAGTTTTACATCAGTTCCGAACGATATTCTTGAGAAGAATTTTCATACTGGATAGTGTCGCCGTCACTATGCGGAGTGACCGCCGTCGAAAGAAATTTTAAGGCGGTCAGAGTAGGGATCGAATCCAGGATATCAAGTACAAGAGGCTCGCACGCTACCCATTGCACCACCGACGACCTAGCTATACTGTCAAATAATCCTGCGAAGAAATCCATCGTGTAGCGGCATTATCTTGGAACCCAAACAGCTTCTAATAACTGTTGGAAGGCGGCACCACGAAATTCGTTTATCTATTGTAGCACCATCATGTCGTGTTCTTATTGCCTTTGCGGCACTTCATAATTCTTCAATACCCAGCTACTCCAAGGAAATTGGGGAGGGATCAGAGAACAATTTGACATCGCCGATGAACAAAATACCATTAAGAAATGTAGATGTAGATGACTTAATTAGAGTACACAAATATCAAATTTAAATTTTTCAAAATTTTTGTAATTTTTCAGTTGTAAACAAAAAGTTTTTATTTAAAAATAACAAATGACATATAAAGATATAAACAAAATGCTTATATTAAAGTGCTGCCAAGGCATTTGTGCTTGACGAGGATGGGGTTTTTTATTATCCTATATACGGGTGGTATATATCATAGATAAAGGAAATAATAGATATAGCACGACCATTGTCAACTTTGTAGCCTAGGTGCTGTTCTGTACTACTGTCACTTTCACTGAAGTTTCCCATAACGTTTGTTCAAAATTGTGGGAAATTTTTATTAAAGTAATTTAAACAGTGGAAAATGTGACAAAATTTATGTGATTTTAAATAATATCATTTGTTTCTTATATAAAAACCAATTTCAAAGCCATGTGGCCAGTGTTGTGATATCAATAGAAGAAATCCCGTAAGACCACCCAAAGACGAACATCCCGGAACGCATTTTTAATCTAAAAACTTCCCTGCCCAAAAACTGTAGCAACTTCTGTGGTCGTACATGCCAAAACCGATAGAGTGTCTGAAGACCCTCAACAAGGAATAAAACTGAACCGGGAGAAGAACCAATTTATTAGGACATAGACGGTGGTGACATGGCTTTGCAATTCGAAGGCCATCAGATATTCTACTTTAAGTAACGTGTTGTATTCTTGATATTTTTGCTGAAAATTATTTATTCTTTTGATATAAAATTTTGGATTTTAATTGTCATATTAAAAAAATCATTACACTAAATTTTTCCCAACTCTTGTTCTTCATCTATTTGTTTACTTTATGTATGGTTCAACTATAATATGTAATAACCAGGCTCCACCTAGAAAATTTACCATTAAACAAGAAATATGTTAGTCTGGACACAAACCAAAAGTATGAGTCTTAAAGTGCTGCCAAATCTAATTCCATCTTGCGGGTTGTATTCATGGATTTGCCAGTCTTGCACTTTGGCTTTTCTAAGTTTACTTTTTATTTGGTTCAAAATTAAAATATGTAATACACAGGCTCCACCTAGGAAACTTCCCTTTAAACCAAACCAAACCAAAAGTACCCAATATAGTTGATAATATTGGGTTGTAATAAAGTAGTTAAAAAAGGTGTTTAAAAATTTTTCATTTAGCCCCCATCCCGCAAACGTGCGATAAGGAACTTCGTTCCAAAATTGCAAGTAGAGATATTGCGTAAACCTGACCATCGAAACAGAGGCAGAAACAGAGGCTGAAAACATGAGAGAGCTTCACAATATAATAGCCCGAATATTATATCAAAACAAGTACGTCAATCAACTAATCGAGAATGACAATGGTCGACTACTTACCACAACCACCAATTGAAACGTCGAAAACTACTACTAACGTGGAAATACCAAATATGAAACAAATAGTGGCTTCCATACAAAAATTAAAGACAAAAAAGCCCCTGGGGAAGACGACATTCAACCGGAACTCTTACAAGCTAACCCCGAAGTATCGGAGGTACGAGAAACGGCCCACAAAAAATTAAAAATCACTCGAAAATATTTCATACGAAATTGGGCGAAACTGCATATGAAATACCGCCCAAAAAAGTGGGAAAAGTTTCTTACTTATTTGAGCTATTTTTAATTTTTGAGTTTAGGGCGGTCTTTCATAATACCATTTGAGCCACAAATAACCCAATAATTCATAATTGAAAATCACCCAAATATATGTAAATAAAAATATGTAAATAATTTATGTTTTGGGACGATTTTTCGTTTTCTTTAAATTGACAGAATTCACTCTAAATTTGTTTCAAAAAGTTAACATACAGTTATATTTATTGTCAGTGTGTATCTCTGAACACTATTTTTGGGATCAGTTCAGTGTATGAGCACGCCTTTTCCATACACCATTTGTCATTTCTCAGCTTATTTGAATAGACGAATATACAAATAGAGAGAGCAATCAAGAGAACGTGCAATACTTTTTATTGTACTAAAAAACTAAATTTTGTTAATAGTATTAAATTATTGATTCACGATCGTAAATTAGACCATTCAATTTGTGAAAAATTTTTGATTCTTGGGATGCGTGATGTCTACTGACAACGGTGTAGATGACGATGTCTCCAATCGGCTGAAGAAACCTAGATCGCAAATATCCCAAATCAATAAACTAAAAATTTTCAATTCATGCGTAAACTCCACGTTCCTGTATGGAAGTGAAATGTGGTTTATGCCTAAAAATATAGCTCAAAAACTCCAAAGCTCATTAATAAATGGCTCTGAAGAGTTTTTGGATGTTCACAGGTGGATGAACGAAGAACCAATAGCAAGGCAAATCGTTGCAAGTAAATGGAGGTGGATAGAGCACACTCTACGAAAGCCAGCAAACAGTATTGCTAGATCTGCCCTGGAGTGGAATACCCAATGATCCCGACGCCACGGCCGACACAAAATTACACGGCCCAGAACCATACTCAGTGAATTGGTATAAATTGCTAAAATATTTCCGTGACATAAAAGCAATTTTGCAATGATAGATTAATTTGAACTCTTCTTGTAGAAACCCTATGTTCCAAAAATCAAAAAAATACGAAATGTCGTCAACCCCGGCCTAAGTTCTAAAATGCACCCAGTTATCAAATATTTTGCAAATAATCCGAGACTCCTTACCAACATCCGAAGTTTTACAGAACTCAAAAATGTTTACTAGATCAAAGTTATCTTTTTAGGGCTGACGGATATCGCTTCTGAGCCACTGTGCGTCACCTAAAGAAATGTAAGGTATCCAATGAAGGAATTAAACAGGAATTAAATTAAAATATATATGTTTGTGTGATTTTCCATATATTTTATAGCGTTTTTGAACAGCGTTTCAAGTCAACTGTGAAGTATGCCCTCCAAGCTATTTTCTGATGATGCATTGAGTAAGAACAGTTCCAAGAATATGTTTGTTTATTTCCTTTCTGGTAGGTTGACAAAAACAGACTCAGTTTTGTGTTGTACTCTACATCCCTATCATATGAGAAATTTATATAAAATGTCCTTTCAACATAGTTATTCATATGCATTCAAATTTGTTGCAATTTGCATTAAAGACCTCGTGCTTTCAGAAAATGAATATCAAGGAATATCAACAACTAACGCAAAAACCTTGCATTCTCTTCCATTCACAATATTTTGCTTCCATTGGCACAGGCAGTTGTTGAACTGCACGAGATTAAAATAAATCTGCAGTAGCAATTGTTCAGTTAAAAAATTAACGAGTTTTTTACTTTTTAAATGGAACTAGTACTTTGCATTTTTATTTCTTCTTCATTTCTGTAGCCTCAAATTAATTGCTCTCAAAGGTAATGTTGCAGCCTGCAAGTGGTCAATTACCACAATATTTTGAGGGGAAATGAATGCTTTGAGTGTCTACAGATCTATGCTTTAAAAGTCTCTGGGATGCGGTAGTGGCAACACTTTATGCCGACGCCAATTATTAACAGGAAATGATGTTATGAATAATGAAATTTCGTATTGCAATAAATATTAAATGTTTTAACAAAAAAATATCTCTGATAGTCAACAATTTATTACGCGCGAAGTCGTTGAGCGCGAAATAAAGGGGAGTTTCTCGTTATTTAAATCGTTGTTCACTGAAACTTAAAAGTTTTTTTAAAGGAGCACCTGAATAGGCGATAAGTTTAGCTGGGTGTAATATCTATACAACGAAGAGTAGAAAACTACTGCGAGCTAAGTTTTATTACATTTTGCCAATGGAATTAATGTCTGTTGAAAAGGGACTTATCGTCTGTTCTTTCGATTTGATGCTAAAAGGGTAATATAATAACTCTAAAATGTAATGTAACGATTTGAACTTAATAATCACATCAATTAAATAAAAGGGATTGGAAAGAGCTTCTCATAACCAGTAAGCTATGCGCGTTCTAGTTTTACACTCACTGATAGGGACATAAAGTCTTACACCGGTTCCGAACGTTATTTTTGAGAAGCTTTTTCGTGGTTAAATACTCGATAGTGTCGACCTCACCAAGCGAGGTGATCGTCGTCGAAAGAAATGTAAGGTGGTCTGAGCTGGAATCGAAACCACGTAGTCATGTACAAGAGCACCGAACACTACCATTGCACCGTCGACGGCCACTATATAGTAATATTATGGGGTTTCCAATAGGTACTTGACAACTTTGAATTCAATTTGTGAACTCACTATTTCAGTGATCATCTAACTGTTACTTTCCTATTTTTCAGTAAACTCAACATTTTCATCATGGTAAAGTACACGAACGAACAACGAATGCAAATTATAAAAATGCACTACCGAAATTCATAGTCGACGACCGCAACTTTAAGCGCGTTAACTCCAATTTGTGGTCGTTATTCTCGCACTAGTAGAAAAGCAATAACAAATTTAGTGCAGAAATTTAGTCTACATATTAATTGTGTGATGCTGCAGTGCCAGTGAGACAACGGGTCGGTCGAAGTGACGAAAATATCGCTGCCGTTCAGGCGTCCGTAGCAAACGATACAAATCAGTCGATTCCGCTACGTTCTCAAGAACTGGGCATCGCCAAGACCACTTTATTTCGAATCAGTCGATTCCGCTACGTTCTCAAGAACTGGGCATCGCCAAGACCACTTTATGCCGAATTTTGGGTAAAGATCTTGGTTTACGCCCATACAAGATCAAGCTAACTCAAGAATTGGCGCCGATGGACCATTTGACGCGACGTACGTTCTCTGGTTGGGGTCTGGAGACGATGCGCCATGATGATGAATTTCATCGCAAAATCACCTTCAGTGACGGAGCTCATTTTTTGGCTTAATGGGTTCGTCGGTAAACAAAATATGCGTTATTGGTTTGGTGAAAATCCACATGTGCTTCATGAATCACCACTTCGTCCACAAAAAATAACTGTTTGGTGCGGTTTGCATGCCGGCGGCGTCATTGGGCCATATTTTTTCGTCGACAATAACATTCGTTACGTAACTGTGAATGTCGATCGTTATGGCGCCATGATTACCGATTATTTTTGGCCCGAATTGGAAAACATGGACTTGGACGACATGTGGTTTCAACTGGACGGTTCGACAAGCCACGCAGCACACGTTACAATCGATTTATTTACAAAACTGTCAACACAATAACGAGTAAAAACAGCCAGGTTGCTCGTTGTCGACCTACCAGAGATAAAGCCATGTTGAGCAGGATTTATATATGATTTAAATTGAAAAAAAAATTTATCAAAAATAATGACAATTTATTAAATGTAATGATAGCGGAAGTCAGTGTAGATTGTACCCTCCCCCAACCAAGGCGAACCCCGGCTTAAGAATACTAAAGCCGCTGTTGAGGATAGGCTACCCGCTGAATTTTGTAAGGCAGGTGGCGAAAGACTGCTAACTCACATGCATCGACTTGTATGCGGTATATGGCTGTGGGCCTGACGATTAGAGTCCCAGTGTATTATGTATTGTATTTAGAAAGGTGACCCGTGTGTCTGTTTGAACTATCGCGGTATCACACTTTTATTATGAAACACTAAAGCGAATTATTATGTGAAACACTAAAGCCAATTATTGAAAACCTGATTGAACCTTATCAGTGTAGTTTTAGACCATGGAAGTCCACGACTGACTCACTATTCACGCTATGCCAAATCCTAGAAAAGACCCACGAAAAGCAAATTGATACATACCACCATTTTGCTGATTACAAAGCTGCTTTCAATAGCCCCATACGGGGAAAACTATACGAAGCTATGTCTGAACTTGGGATTCCCGCAAAACTGATCCGCTTCTGTAGAATGACGCTGACCAACACCAAATCAGCAGTGAAGGTAGGGAAAGACCTTACTGAACCATTGTGTACCAATAGAGGACTGAGACAAGGCTAAACATCGCGCAATCTCTTCAACATCTTAATGGAGATAGTAATGGGAAAAGCTGCAGTAAATACGAAGATGGTCATTAACACGAAAAGTCATATGGTGCTGGCGTATGGGTCTTGCTGTTAACGAGGGCAGGACAAATTTTATGGTGCCAACGCCTCCACTTAGTCCGCACTTGAACGTTGAAAACCGATTTAGTTTTGAAGTGGTAGATGGATTTGTCTGCCTTGGATACACCGTGAAGAAGGACAACTACGGCAGCCTGGGGATAAATAGGAGAATTGTGCTTGCAAATATATGCTATTTTGGACTTAGCAAGCAGTTTAGGAACAAAGCCCTCTCTCGACGGACTAAAGTCCAGCTATATCAGACTCTCATTTTACCTGTCTTGACAATGGCTCCGAAATTTGGGTCATATCGCAAGCGGATGAAAAACACCTGGGAGTATTCGAGAGAAAAATTCTCCGTGAAATGTATGGTCCTGTTAGAGAAAACGGCGAGTACCGACGTCGCTGGAACCAAGACCTATATATTTTATAGTCTGACGTGGACATAGCTAGGTGAATGAAATTAGGCCAGTTGCGTTGCCTAGGCCATGTTATCATGAAGATGAACCAGCGCGAAAGGTTTTCGATAACGTACCCGATGGAAGCAGGGAAAGAGGACGGCCAAGACTCCGCTGGAAAGACATGACATAAGAATCCCTCCGTACCTTTAGTATTACTTACTGACGAGAAAAGGCGAAGGATAGAGCCAGTTGGAAGAATATGTTGAAATTTGTTTAATTTGGTTGTTTAATTAATATGTGTAAGACATCTGACCTCATGAGGTTGTAAAATAGTCAATAAAAGTAAGTAAAATATGCAGAATATATCGGAAAACAAAAATCAGCATTAGTTGAAACTTTATCAAAAAATATTCTCAGCACTAACGACTTAAATATATAATTTGTTAGAGTTCGGTTTTTAATTTTCAAAAAAAAGAGAGAAAACTTACAAAAGTGGAAGATATTATTTCGAGGTTGCCGTTGACATTTCTGGTCGTAGCAGTTTTAGTGCTGCAAAAATAGAGTTATCTCGTGCACATTTTTATACGATTATTTCTCACAACTTTGGACGTGGATTACTAAGAGATTATAAATTTAATTGTGACCGACGTTCGCTTCGGAACGCTTTTCGTGCGCTTCGTCCACGATTCGTTGCTGTACCAAACAATTCCGATGCTGTACGTGAACTCTTCGTGCACGACATCATGTGATTCAACGAGAGATATATGCATCCTTGGGCATTAATTCCACACCCATACATTCAAAACTGTGATTTGGCCATAAAAAATTGTTCGCGGTGCATGCTGCATAATTTATCAGTCGCGCAATAAAATACTGGTGGCGGTTTGTGTAAGGAAATTGTGAAAAACTTCAATGGAGGCTGTGAGGTCACAGTAGGCGACGAATAAGGTATCGATGGATCTAAACTGAACAGCAATCGACGGTATGAACAGCAATCGACGGTCCAACGAAAGTTGTTCGTGCACAAAACACTTAAAAGCAAAAAGTGTCATTCTCTTCCGCATAGGTTCTCTGGAGCTGGAGCTGGATGAGCTGGTAAGGTGCATGTATCAGCTCATTATATTTATTTGAACTTTAACGTTGTTCATTCACCACACAATTTTACAATTACATATCACATTATTTCCATGAATTTAAAAAAAAAAACTTCAAACAAACGACATGACACTCTTGTGTAGCACGTAGAGCCACATATCGGCCCGATTCAGCGGGTGCATTTTGGTGGGAAAATGCTCGAAATCATCGCACAATAGTAAGCGACATTGACTGTAAAGTGGGGGCCATCATCATCTTTAATGAAATATGGAACGTAGATTCCGTCGGCCGCTAAACCGCCCAAACAAAAGTTTTTTGGATGCAGTAGCTGCTCTTGTAGTATGTTTGGTTGCTAATCACACCACATGAGATAATTCTTGATATTTGCTCACCGATTCGAAGTCGAAAAGTCGAAGTGCGCGAAAAACACTTCGTACCAAGCACAAATTGTGATAATGAACAGCTATAACATGTTAGCGATGTTAGAGTCTAAGCCATTCCTTTATGCAATGACAATGATAACTGCGCATTATTTACTTTGACACGTGTCACGAATTACAGGCGAACTATAAAAGACTCCAAAACTCTGAAAAATCAAGCAACAATAAAATCAGCTGTTACGACTAACATAGTTATACCCTCACCTATAGGGATGAGGGTATATCATTTATACGGAATACGGAAAAAATGTAACGCATTGAAGGAGCCATGTTAGACCCTTAGCATCTTTGGACGAAATTGGTTTTCTTACTTTTTAAACGATAGAGTCATGTCGGGCTGTTTGTCTGCTTGTCTGTCTGGCTGGCAGGCTGGCTGGTCAACACGATAATTTGCGTAAATCTTCGCCTATCTGTTAACTGATTTGATTAGATTATATATATTTTTCTGATAGATGTGAACAGCTTTAACTTACTCACTAGTAACGACTCTGTAAATGTTCTACTTGGCTGTAGAAACTGGGCGAGATTACCACACCCATTCTGGTACCTCCCATACAAAAGTTTGGGCAGATGACCATTTGATCGACACAACAGCTCTCGTAAATCACTACCGATCCTAATGAAATTCGATGCTAGTCAATATTTTACTATATGCTACCGTGCCATTAATTATTCACTACTGTGCCACGCCCAGTTTCGTACCTCCCATACAAAGGTTGGACGTATTTCCGGTTGGCCGATTCGATATCTCCAAAAAACCACAGATGATCTTAATAATATTCACAAAATTAATTAAAGCTAACGTGAAATAAAAAACTAACAACTTCGCCATGCCTATGTTTTTAACTCCCATATAAATATTGGTCGGTCAGTTAGTTTGTGGTCACGAAAAAAATTCCAAAACCACTTAGGATACTAATTAAGTTGCTAATTAGACAATGTTTTGCGCAGTGTCACTCTGCGATTGAATATGGGCGAATTTGCCACGCCCATTCGTTTAATGTAATGGTGAATATAGACTTGTTTTAACACCGCTCGGACGTAATGGAACACTGAGGATGAGGGTATGCTTAAGTCGGTTAACCCGACTCAAATGTATGCACTGTTTTTTTGTTAGTGTAAGAAAAGTGTTCAAATGCATTTCGACCCTATGCAAATCGGGGGATTTACTTTTGTTCTTCAGTGTTTTGTTTGTTGGTTCGATGGTAATCTAAACTGAGACACGTATATCACAGCGAAGGGATACGATTATACAATTTACTTATAGTTACTCGTATTATTGCATTTCATTGTTTTATGCTAATGCTACTGTTGAACTGTTCTAACAATCAAATCTAAATTGCAAAAGGACGCTACGATATTAGCAAGCAATATTTTAGATTTCGTTTGTGAATGGAAAACGATAAATGTAGCTCTATTTTACAAATTTAATGGATTTACATTTTTGCGAAACATTCATTTATGTACAGACACAACAACAATGTATTCAAAAGCAGTTAAAAAATATTATACTGGACCAGATAATAGTGTTAGCTATTATTTTAAGGGTATGGCGGTGAAATATTCAATGTACCATTCTACATCTCCATCGAATATCACCATCGTATGAAATGGACTCATTTTGTTGGCGAACAATTTCGACGAGTTAACATGACCATCAAGAATTGTGATATTTATGTGAACACATTTGCACTGGCGTTAAACCAATTTAGCCACTCAGTTCATTTCGACCCTGGACATCAATATATTTTCAAATATTTGTTCCGTATATTATTTCAAATATTGGTGTTATACACATATGAGCATTTCCGCTAAGGACAAAAAATTACTTTTAATTTTCATATCGATGGCACATTAATGTCGCTTTGCTCACTTACTACCTGATATTTAAGCTATCCAAATCCATTTGCGTGAATGGTTTTAAGCTGGAGTCGCCAAAGTTGTGGGGGTTTAAAGTTGAAAATACCAAAAAAAAAAATTAAAAAATAAATATTTTGGCCAATTTCAAAAATTGTGATCTATATTTGACATTAATATGAAACTTTTTATTTTGAATTTCTTTATTTCGCTTTTCCTTTAATTTTAAAGATTTGGTGGAAGTCATTGTAGGCGATTAATTAAAGACGTCCGTTGTGGTTTATGTTCATAACTTGACTGACTCTTTATTGTTTCTTGCAACTTAAAGCTAACATTTTATGTAGGTTAGAGAGAGATAGAGAGAGAGTAAACATAACTGTAAAATAACGAATGTCAGTAACCTGGCGTTTATACGGGACAGTTTTGCTCCGACAGTAGCAATACATTCACACTATTTTACTACCGCACCTACACTTCTGCCACTTGCCTCGCCACTGTCTCTGATTTTTCGACGACAGTAACTTCGGCAAGTGATTTGACGTATTTGGTCAGATCGTTGACATTTCGTGGTAATTTGTGAAAAACAAAGCAAAACATCACATACATACATATAAACATGTATACATTTTAAATTTTCAGAGTACATCAGCATCATTGTAATTTGGAGAAATAGGGCAAACGATCGTAGAAATTGGGAAAATGTAGTTTTATTTGGTAATTTGGAGTTTTATTGAAATATCATTTGGAAACACATACTAGATATAAACATGTATAAATAATATATGTATGTAGCAATCTTCTTTTAGTAAATTAAGATTTCAAGCAAATGTGAAGAAGAGAAAATCAAAATCAGACCACGAAATTTACAAGAAACGACACGGTTGCTTAAAACTGTTCTGTCTTTATAACTGGCTGGACACATACATCACACAACAAATTTTTCTCTTTTTGACAACTAATACATATTATCAACTGTCCGGTCTTGTACTGTCCCGTGTAAACGCACCGTAAGACGTAACAAGCTTTGTGGATACAGGGAAATATGCCCGGCAGGGAAATATACCCCAGGGAAATATGCCAGCATATCTCCAAGCCTTAATTTTTTTTCGTGTGCCATTGATTTTCGCATAAAGAATCGGCAACACTATCGATTGGTACACATGTTGTCTTATTTCTATTAGCGCCTTCGGTGTGCCTCGGCGTTTTAAGAAAAGTTTAAATTGGCGCGTTTTCAGCGTTCGCTTAATGTCCTTAATTATATAAAAATTTAATTATATTCGTAAATCTCTTAAAAATAAAATCTGTAAATTTTGCACATTTTTCAAAAAGTCTCAGAAAAATTTGCAATTCAATATTAAAACGTGTGCCATCGATTTTATGATGTAAAACCAGAAAATATTTGGATCACGCGACAAATTGGCTCATTTGATATGATAGTATTCTTGTGCCTCGCGATAATATGGGGTTTCGGAGACTTTCACGTTTTTTCCATAAAAGTTTGAGGTGCCCTCACTATGTTCCTGTTTCGGGCACATTATCGTGATATACCTTGAACGATGCGTATTTTCAACAGCTATTAACGTATTTAATTCACTTTTTTTTTAATTTAGGAAGGATCGCGAATTTTCTGATGAACGAACTAAAAAAAATTAAAATTTCAAAAAAAGCTTACTCAAAAATATCACACCCTGTAGCGTTGAAACGGTTGGTGGTACACCTATTGCGATTGAATATTCTAGATGCTTCAAGTCTTGCGAAAAAGTTTAACCTACATCGCATTTATGTATGTCAAACACGAAGGCCACAACTGTCTCACGAATAAACAAAAATTACAAAAAATCAAGCACTTTTTTCACATTTTTCAACTTTAGGCGTATATTACTTCTAAATAAAAGCACTTGAGATCCAGCATTTTTGCAGGCTGATTCTTTGTAGTCTCCTCAACAATTACCAATCAATAGCTGACAGATTAAATCTAAACGTAAGAAATAATTAACGAATAAAACAAGTTTCAACATTTTCATCGTAATCCGGAAATGCTCATATATGAAATTTTCTACTAAAGCTGGCTATACACGTGGGATATGTTTGTGCTCGAGGTCATGTTGCATTTTTAATAGAATTCATTGAGAGTTTTAATGAATAAAATGTCAAGTGGCAAAGTAAAAGTGACAAATATAAGAACAGAAATGAAAACCAAAAAGGATGGGCCAAACTTTTAGCAAAGTATAAAGAAGTAAACTCAAATACACAAATCGATAATCAAACCAGCAATCGCATCATCCGAATTACAACTCATGTTCGAGAAATGGTTCGCGCACAAATCTCACGAACATATCCCACGTATGTATATGGCCAGCTTAAGTGGACATAGCTTTAATATATAATATCATTGCAATAACTACCTCGCATATTTTTAATTGACGTTTAAATAGACCTAATTTTTGGTAATACATATTAAAAGAGAAACTGACAAAGTATTAAAATAATTATGTCGAAACGGATTTATTGTTAACTAAAGGGGAGAGAAAATTACGATGTTTACAGCCATAGTTATTTAAGAAAACGCCGAAAATCCGAAAATATTGTGTTGTGTCAATTTTGAAGGTACGATGTAATAGATAATTGCTTTATGTGGCAATTTCTTATAAAATCCAAATACAAAATACATCAGGTGTGCCATTTTTATCGGGTAACCGACATTACAGACGCAAATTATCCGCTTATTTAGGAGTAGTCTGTTTGAATAATCTATGATAAAGTGTATCTCAAATAAAAAAGTTGCGTAGACGAAGTTCGAACAGCAAAAAAATATATTCTGTGAGTACCCAATTATAGTGCTCATATCCGAATTTGTAAACCTGTACACCTGGGATTTCAAAAAGAAGAATTTTGAAGAAAACCCCCTTTGATCGGGGTTTTTAACCCAATGAATCCCGGATTCCCATGTCTCTACAAGGGCCAGTTTTCTGACAAAAATATCGCTGAAATTAAATTAGTTGTTGTCCAAATAATGGCTTACAAACCCAGAAACTAAATTCCTATCCCATTCAGGAAACACTAACATGACGCTTGTTCCTACGTACCGATTTATTAGTAATAGATATAGCTTTGATGTTTACTTATTTAATTACTTAGGAGGCTACATGAGCCTTACGAAATGAGGATAACATGTTTTTCGACCAGCTCTATCTTCAGCTTTTCTCCTTCAGTTGGTAACAGCAAGATTTCGAAGGCAATCTTCCAACTGGTCTTTCCAGCCATGTCTTGGTCGTCCTATTTTTCGATCACCTTTTTTCCCACTCGGTAATTCTGACCAAATCAACTAACTAACATGAAAACGTGCTATTTTGGTTCCCATTACTGAGTCTATGTCGACAGTTTATACAACTAGCCGTCCGTCGTCGATACTTTCCGATTTCTATTATAGGACCGCATATTTTTCGGACCATTTTTTTCGAAGATTCCCAGTGATGTTTCATCACCATATAATATTCTCCAGGATTCTGCGCCATAAAGCCAGACAGGTTGTATGAGAGATTGTTACAGTTGGATCTTCGATTCTCGAGAGAGGGTGTTATATCTGAAGTGTTTGCTTAGGTCGAAAGAACACCTGTTTGCAAGTACAATTCTACGTTTGATTTCTAGGCTTACGTTATCTCTTCTGTTTACGGCAGATCTGAATCCGAGGTAAACGAGTTCGTACACTACCTTGAAGTTATACCGGGTATCAACATTCACCCTTTCATCCCATCCGGTGAATATCCTGCTTGTCGAAACCATTTATTTTGTCTTGTCCTCGTTTACTGCCAAACTGACTTTTGCTTATACCTTCTCAATTCTGGAAAATAACCACAGTAAAGTGACCATCGGTGGTGCAATGGGTAGTGTGCGCGCCTCTTGTACAGGAGATCCTGGGTTCGATCCCTGCTCCAACCACCTTAAAATTTCTTTCGACGACGGTCACCTCGCTTAGTGATGCGACACTATGAAAAAGCTTCTCAAAATACCATTCGGAATCGGTGTAAAACTGTAGGTCCCAATCAGTGAGTGAAAACTGGAAAGCGCACAGCTCAGTGATTGTGAGAAGTTCTCCCAGGTCCCTTCATGGGATGTAATGGGAAACCATTTATTTTTATTTTTTAACTTCTCGCAGATTTCACCCCATGATGTCTAAATCAGTAGAATATGCGAGCTACATGCGACTTTTGCTGATGATGGTGTCATTCGTTTGACTATATGTTTTCTCACGATGATCTAAATTAATATATGCCAGCTGTGTCTTGCTTACTTATCCGGTCTCGAACAACCCCTTACAAAACGAAGATAACATAATTCGCCAACCAATTCGATCTTTTGCCTTATCTCTTCAGTTGGTAATACCAAGTGTACGCAGGGATTCGTCAACCTGATCCCTCCCGTGGAGTCTTGGTCTTCATATGTTTCGCTTTCTTTAAAGTTCGGTTTCGAAAACCCTTAGTTCTGATTCGTCTTCATCAATTCTACTGAAATGGCCTAGCCAGCACAATCGATATAATTTGACCCGCTGAACTATGTCAATATCGGGATATAGCTCATGGTTCATGCGTCGTCGATACTCGCCGTTGTGCACTATAGGGCCATACATTTTTCGGAGTAATTTTCTCTCGAAGACTCCTACAGATGTTTTATCTGCTTGCCATAAGACCCAGGATTCTGCGCCATAAAGCTAGACGGGTTGTATGACAGTCTGGTATAGCTGGGTTTTCGTCATTCGATAGAGGGCATTATCTTTAAAGTGCTTGGTTAGCCCAAAATTAGAGCTATTCGCAAGCACAATTCTCCGCTTGATCTCAAAGCTGACGTTGTTGTTTTTGTTTACGGCAGATCCGAGGTATATAAATTTGTTCACTGCCTCGAAATTATAACGGTTATCATCGATCACGCTTTGGTCTAATCGCGTGGAGGCCCTGCTCATTGCAACCTTTAATTTTGTCTTGTCCTCATTTACCTTCAGACTTACTTTTCTGACTCCTTCTCAACTCTTGAGAACACCGCAGTAACTGCTCTCATTGTGTATCCAATGATTTCTATGCTGCTGATGGGTTTATTCAAGTTGACTGCAGCTTTTCTCATAATGATCTCCTTAAGATGTTCAAGAGATATCACGAGAATGGGTCATCTTGCCTGACCCCTCACTTAGTTTTAAAAAGTTCGATGAGATCCCTACCAACTGTCTCTGCGGATTTGGTGTTCGTCAAGGTCATCCTGCAAAGGCGTATGGGGTTTGTAGGAGTACCAAGCTCAGACATTGCTTCGGAGGGCTTCTTCGGTATCGAGCTACCGAAGGCCGCCTTATAACACTGTTAGTAAAATTTGAAGTTTTGAAATGACACCTAAAACACCGAGATACCTCAACTAATCTTTGGGTCATAGAATCCAGTGGTATACTCCGTTTTAAAAAGTTAGCTCAAAATAACGAGATATTTCGATTTTAAATTTGTAGTAGATTTAAAGTGATTTTTGATTTTATTTGAGGGAAAAACCAGCAAAAGCTCTTGTTAAATCAATTTATATGTTTTTTTTCGACAAAATCTAATCGCTGAAATAATAGACATCTATTTGGAAGCAGAATTAGTTTATCTCTTACAATTTGGGCCATAATAATTCGGGATTTTGGGATACGGGATTTTGGGATTGGCATCCCTATTACAAACAGATGCTACAACATTTATATCAAAGAGTTCACTTTGACAGATTAGTCACCGCTATAGATGTTAACACATCAAAAATATAAGCATTTTATTGACCATTTTGAAAAAATAGAAAAATGTGTGACGAAAACTGCAGATCACATTGCGAAAAATTAAATATGTTTTGTTTTGTGTGTGGAAATTTTACACCGAAAAATCATCGACGACATTTGGTTGAAGATGCCCTCAAAGCTTACAATCAGTATTTTTTGGTCACCCCCGCTGTAGAAATGCGAAATGTTGATCATGCACCTGAATTTACGTGCATCATATGTTTTAGTGCATTACACAAATGGTGGAAATTACGGCGATATTCGATGCCATTTGGACTTCCAATGATATGGACTGATGCAGGGGAGCATGATACAGAAAATTGTTACGCGTGCAATAACGATGTAAATGGTCTCAATCGAAACAGTAATTTTACTTAGATAGACTACATATGGAATACACAAGCATTTATTCTTATAGAATGATCCGGTTTTATATGTATACAAAGGTGCGCCAAGTGCTCACGTACCAGTTCAACACAGTGATGAATTGCCTATCCCAGTACATCCATCGACATACCAATATGATACTGCGTCGTATGAAGTGCAATCAAAAACTTCAGCAACATCCTTACATAATGCTGATTCTGATTACCTTCAGCCAGTTATTAATTTCGCAGGAACATTTAGATAGAAGCTATCTCAAAATAATGCAATGGCTTTGGCTTCGGAACTAAGAAGCGTCAACGTGCTGGCACCAGGTGTAAAAGTTACATCTTACAAATACCGGCAAGAAACATATATGCCTTATTTCATGCTTTCCGAGGACGCAGCTTGTGCGTATTTTCAAGATATTTCCGGTTTAATGAATGAAATGGTAGTCTGCAACTATAATCCATCTTTATGGCGTCTTTTCATAGACTCTCTAACCAGAAGCTTAAAAATAGTCTTGCTATTTGAAAACAGCAGCGTTAAACGAGTGCCATTGATCTATGCTCTTGGAATCCATGAGTTGCATGATACCATGAAATTAATTCGGGAGCGGATCAGTTATGACGACCACAATTGGCGCGTAAATTTTGATTTTAAGGTTCTTTCACTATTAGCTGGAAGGCAAACTGGCTATGCAAACTACATGTGTATTTTTTGTAAATGTGACAGCCGTGCAAAATGCAACCAGTACGAAAAGCGAGGTTGGCCAAAACGCGATTCGCATATTGTTGGCGAATTTAATGTAATTCGTCCACCATTGATCCCCCTTCAGAAAATAAAGCTTCCGGATCATCATATGAAGCTGCGAGTTGTAACGTTAACGAAAATACATTACCATACTTGAAAAACAACGCTTTTCCAAAATTATCAATTGGAAAATTATAAGTGGGAAATTTTGTGTAACTAAAAGTGTGTGACTTCAATATATTTTATATCAATTTTTTTAACAGGTGTAGTTAACGGACCAGATATACGGAAACTTTTAAGGGATACGAGTTTTTCTGAAATGTTAGATGAAACTGAATTAAACGCATGGAACTCAAATCCTGCGGTAATTGAAAACGTTCTTTGCAAAAATCGCTCCCCAGAGTACCGTGATTATATTGACAACATGATGAAGTCTTTCGACAAACTTGGCCTTAATATGTCATTGAAAATCCACATGTTACATGCACATTTCGATTTGTACGAACGACAATTGTCCACAGAAACAGACGAAATTGGCGAAAGATTTCATCAACCTATAATGACATTCGAAGACCGTTTCGCTGGAAAAAGAATAGACTCAATGCTTGCTTATTTCTGCTGGTCGATTGCAAACAAAAAGTAAAAATTTAATAAATCTAAAAAAATTTATAAATTCATCAAAATAAGAGCAAATGTAGTTCCATGTTCGCTTGAAAAAGGACGTTCATTACTTCTAGATATAAATTTTGACAAATAAATAATAAACAAATTGATTTCAAACACGTTTTTAAGTTTTTTCATTCAAATGAAAGCAAAAATCGCCTTAAATGTACTACAAATATAAAATCGAAATATCTCGTGATTTCGAGCTAACTTTACAAAACGGGGTACACCACTGGATTCTACGATCCAAAATTAGGTTGACGTGTCTCGGCGTTTTGGTGTGTCATTTTCACCTACTTACAGTGTAATCGACAAATAGATAATAGGTTTCTATTTGTTTTTGAGATTTATGTCCTTGTCTTTACAGAAGGCAGGCCCTTGAACCATTTCCATTAGTTCCATTTTTGAATTTTTGGTAGAATTTTCGGGCTTCATTCTTCCTTCTGTATGTCTCAGTTTTTTCACTCTCGCGCTTTCTCCACTGCCATTTCTTACTCGTAAAGAGACGGGTTACCTCCTTTCTTTTTCCCTATTCCGCTCAGTCGCAGCTCGCGGTGCAATTAACTGAAGCATCACCATACGTGTAGCGTCATTTCATCATTTGCTATACGACACTCTTCATCGTACCATGGTGTGTTGGGAAGCGGATTTTCAAAACCAAGTACGGTATTTGCGGCAGTTTTTATATCATTAGTTAGTTATCTATAGTTACGGAATGTCACATTGGCCATATCTGTTAATTGGATCTGCTAAACGCAGAACTGAAGAAATTTTGTGATTTTAATTTTAGAGATACATAAAATATTGAATTGGTATATCGGGCCATTTAATCAAAAAAATTTACTTTGGTATTATCTTCGGAAGGGTATATATAATAGAAAATTAAATCAATGTTAATAATCAATAAATCAATGTTAATCCCATAAATATACAAATTCGCATATCTGCAAAATAATGCGTTTTATCGCAAACGCCATGAAATACAGTGATCACATTTACAGAGATATTAAATCGAGCATTTGGACCGGACCATCTGGTCGAGGAATGGACGACATTTGGTGATCACAACTACTGGGATATAAAACCACCTACACGGTGGATCGAAAATTATGAAATTTCGTTATCATCATTAAATAAATATAAATATGGTCACATCTCTTAAAAGATGCGTCGACTCGAAAAAGAGCGAATAAATATTATAAGTTCTAAAACTAATTCACAGTACAATGGCGCTTTAGTGTTTGTATTCAGTAGACCATTTTAATTACCAATTACCCGACGATGTACGTAAGTTGTACATATGGATATACTTTTTGTTCAAGGCGTCAATTATTTAGCAGCCTTATGTAACTACCTTTTACCACCTTGGTGCACCAATAACCACAAGTACAAATATTTTGCGGCATAAGACAATCATGTAATACTACTAGTACTGCTACTATTCCGCCTACAATAATATTGATAAAACAAAATCTGCAATAAGCGGCTATAGTTTCCAGCAACATTCATGATAAACATAACAACTAAACGGATATATAAAGTATCAGTCTCTGCGAAGCTTTCAAAGTTAAACACAGTATTGTTCCATCAACCGGTAAATTCAGTTCAATTCAATGCAACTGGTCATTAGCATTAGACCGTTTTCGGTTTCATATATTGCGCTGGGGAAAGGTTTATATTATCCTTAAGATAGTGTGTACAAGTTTGAAAGAGAGAAGCGGGAAATTTCCTCTGTATTACGCAATAAGCACAAAAATTTCGAAAATTCTAATGCTTGGATATTTAGTCGAAGAGAAAACCAGTCCTTGATACAGTGGGGGAGACAAGAAAATTTTTGGGCAAAAATGTCAATTCTCAAGGAAGATTAAAGATCGAATACATATAGATGTATTAATATAGACCCAACTAGCAGCTTACAGAACGAGAACAACAGATTGGTGGAAGAATTATTTAAAAAAGAGATTAAATTTGACCGAGAAGAATAAACTCACCAACAGGGTTGCCCTCCCCTGGATATACGGTCTGCCGCAAAATCTACGAGGATAGTAACCCCCTGACACCAATATGACCAGCAATTATCGGATTTTGAAAATACATTTCGCTTTAACAAGCCATGAAAAAATTTGGCGAGTGGGTGATGTTACATTGAGCGTTCTTCAAAATGGCCACCGCGACCATGTCACTGGACACTCCTCGATTATTTTCTGTGGGGTTAGTCATCAACCATTTGAGCGACCGCGTGAAGCACTGCCAGCGAAGTCATGGCATAAGTGTAGGTACAAAATAAAGTCAGAACCGATTGGATATCTCCCTCCGTTGTTTTACTTATAATTATTTTCCTAACGTTCCTCTCTCGTCACCCTTTAATATATTAAAAAAGTGTGGAACTAATTTTTTTTTCCAAATTGGCCACAATTTACAATGTATTTTTTCTGTTGTTTTGTTAATCTTAATTTCATATTCCACTTTAGTTATCTAAGACACAAACAAACTATATTACAATGCCGTACAACCTAATGACCTTAGGAACATGTTCTCAATATAGTTTAACATACTTTTAGGTTGGGTGCTGAATGATTGGTTGTAAGCACGATACTTTGTATATAAATCAACTAAAAAACTCAAACCAACAAATGCAACTAAATACTTTTAAAAATTATAGAAGCCAAGTTCTAAACAAGTTTAGGATATTCCCAAGAAAGGAATCTGTTTATATGAATGAGGAGCTCTGTATAAAATCAGGCTGCTCACGGTGTAGATAGATTTTTCAGAGGGACTTGCTATAGAACAGTCAGATGCCGCCGTTCATAGGTCAAACATTTACATGTATATGCATAGATTCCTCAGGTTAACCGTGGCAAATACAACACAAGTAGGATATTAAGGCCAACAAAACAACAGACGCTACGATCAAATGGCATATTCGCTCCACTGCTATCAGTGATGAAGAAATTCTACTACGTTTGCGTTTAGTTTTGCGAATCTGCCTATTGCAATCATTACCGTTGTTTACATGTCAGATGAAAACAATGCAATCAGAGCGCGCGACTAAATTGCTTTTTGCTTCTGTTGTGACTATAATCTGGGTCTAATCTATTAAGTGCCGCACTTTGGTGTTATAATTGACTGTTTCAATACAAAGTGCGCATTACACCGTTTGCTATTACAAGTAATATTGCAAGTGTGTTTTGGTGACCATCATGATATCATGGGTAATATGTACCCTATTGTTATATCCGTTGAATTGCTGCGCAAATTGGGTTATTTAATAACCAATTAGATGAACCCTAAACAAACAGAACATTCTGTGAAAACCCAACGCTATGTCAATTACACCTGTAATTACAAAATTACTATCGCATATTTATAAAGGTCGCTGAAGTTATTTGATTAGGACTTATTTTGTAACCTTTGTTGTAAATAATATCTAAAAATCGGGAAATTACATTAATGTGTACATTATACTACAAACCCTTAAGTAAAATCTGTATTTCTCGTATACTAGGTGAACATACTTAGAGAAATAACAAAATAATATAGTGAATAAATATTAGAGAAATAAATATAAATATAAAAAATTATTAAGAAATTTATTTTTCCAAAATTAAAAAAATTTTCGAAAAACCTTAGGTTCCTGAAGCTTTCTAAAACATAAGCAAATCTAATTTCACAACTTTTGTACCTTAAAAGCGGATATAATTGAAAAAAAATCTGATGCGAGCTTTTCTCATAAGCTACTACACTGTTTTACACACACCTTAATATCCAGCTAAAGTCAAATCAAATTTCCTGTTTTTTATCAACCTTTGACATAAAATTAAAAATAAAGATTCAAAATTTACGACATGTATTTTTTGTTTTATATTGGCTATAATAATTTTTAAACAGGATTCACAATTGAATTTTCTTCCCAGTTGGAAAATTAGTATGAAGACATTGTTAGTAGAATTTTTTTAGGATAATGTCAGCAGATGCTTACACTTTATACAAGGTATGTTCATGACATATCACTAGTTTTGCGTTAGGTGACATAAATTGTGAACGGGCTGACAATCTATGTATGACCTTCCTATTAACTTGTCAGCTTCTGTCATGACTGACTCTGACAAATATCGATGGAGCAAGAATTTACCCTTTGCCAAAAGCGGGCCATGCATATACAATTTCAAGTTATTCAGCAATCATAAAACCGAAAAGTATATATTTGAATTGTAATGCGAAACTAGACGATAGTTGTAGAATTATGGACGAGAAACTTGAAAAGAAATTTTGGGGAGAATTTTAGAATTATTGACGGGAAACTAGAAAAGAAATCTGGTGAAAATTTTAGAATTATTCAGGAAACATCAAATGCCACAAACGACAAGCTGCAAGAAATCTCGGATGTTGTGAGCAACGTGGAGATTCAAGTGAACGACCAGTTCGGGAAGGTCAAACGGAAGTTCGAAGAAGTTGAACAGAATATTGAGCAAGTCGAACATAAATCTAAGAAAGTCAAAAATGATGTAAAGCTCTACACCATTCGACGTTTTTAACTTCCAATTCGAAAAGGTCGCAACGAAGAACTTGTGGAACAGCAACGACAAAGCAGTATAGCTAATTTTAGCACTGAAAGGCAGCGCAGCAGAAGTCCTTCGCAGCATTCCCGTCAGTGCCAGAAACAACTACGAGGATATACTGGCTGCGTTACAACGCAATTATGGTGGAGATTACAAGAAGGATTTATATCGCATGGAATAAACAGGCCGAGTGCAATAGCATAATGAAACACTACAGGACTTCGCAACCGAGGTGGAATGTTTGATGTTGATGACTTATCCTGGTGAGTCCCACCCATTCCTGGATCAATTTCAAATTGAGGCATTCGTCAACGGCATCCATGATCCTGACCTAAAATACGTGACTTGTGCCACACAAAAAGCTACATTCGCCGAAACCGTTTCGTTTGCATTGGCACAGGAGAGAGCGAAATTTGTGTCCCAGCCTGAAATAAAAGGAGTTGGAAACATTGAAATGGTGTTGGTGGTAAGAGATTTGAGGGGTGCCATAAACGATATTAAAGAAATAACCCAAATCCTCAGCAAGGCGTTATCAGGCAGAAGTAAGCCGAGACCAAAGTGCTCCAATTACGACAAACCTGGTCATATTGCAGACTGCAGAGAGTCACGAAAACGATCCAGATCGAGCTCACCACAACGTGGCAACAAACGGGCAAATTTTACTACACAAACTGAATATCCATTAAACTAAAACGAGCTAGCCCAGAGGGGCATGGACCGGCTCCCACAACCGAGGGCCCCACGATCTCCATCTCAATAATTGAACAGAAAAACAACAATCTCACTATATACGGAGCTACCGGTGGTCAGAAACGCATATTGACTATGGACACAGGCGCGTGACAATCTATCATCAGATCTGATTTGATAAATGGACCAATGAAATCGTTACATGGTTTAAGACTCCGAACAGCAACGAACGAATCAGCAACTGTATATGGTAAAATTAAATTAAAGTTAGCCACTGCCAACATGAGCGTTGAACACGCGTTTATTGTCGCCGACAGTGCAGATGAAGTGATAATTGGCACAGATTTTATGATTGTCCAGGATCTCAACTTAGATATGGGGTAGCAAGTTATGAGGTGGGGTAATGTGGAAATTCCACTCAATGTGGGATATGACAATACAACACAAATTAGAAGGCTAATCTGTCACAAACATGTCAAATTGGCACCAAACTCAGAAACTTTAGTATGGACCCGAATGGAGGGAGATTGTGAGATCGGCGGTTTGTGGGTAGTTAAACTGGCAAGTATAAAAAACTGTAACATCATTACTGCCAAAGCTCTAGCAAAACCTAATAATGAGGGAAACTTGCCTGTACGAGTTCTAAATTTGGTGATCGGCGACCCCACAGACATTGCAGAATGTACAACAGCCGAGGCGGTCATCACCTGTGAAGTTAATTCAGAGTGTAGCAAACTCTCAGAAAAGAAGCAGAAAGTACTGTAGCTAGAGCTGGGAAAGTAAAGCTATAGCTGGGCTATTAGATCTTAATGCTAGATGTTTCAAGAACAACACTAATTGTACATGTACAATTTGCAACATGTACGAATCAGAAAATACATTTCTTTTCATTGGCATTTTTCCTATTTGTGGAGATTTAAGAAGAAAACACTTTGGTCATACTTCTCTAGACTGTAATGAAGTCAGTAATGTATTAAATGGGAATAATTTCAAATCGCTTTACTTATATTTAGAATCATATTTGAAATTTAGAAAGTTACTAATGCAAGAATTTGAGATTTAGTCATTTATAACACTTAACTACATTTGCATTATTTAAAAAGAAAGAAATTTGCCAAAAATGTTTAAACTTAATTATCAGTCTGCCTACAGCAATAAATTCTTTGCCAATTACACAGTGCAACAAGAAAAATATAACCATATACGGATACCATTACATACAGAATCATTCCTAGGAAGTTCATATGTTCGAAAAAGTTGTTTATTAGGATCTTAGGTGCATTTTTGTAGTAGATTGTTTCCTTGAATTTTGAACGGTTTGCTACCTATGAACCAAAACAGGGAAAAAAAGATTAAAAAAATCCAATTTTTTTGCGATCCTTGAAGACCTTAAAGATTAAGTTTTTTTGATCTTGTATGTTCACAATTTTTGTTTCTTATGATAAGGGCTACAACCTTCCCTCAGAGAGTAAATCAAAATTCTGAACGATTTGCAAGATATGAGCCTGACAAAATGACCACTTTTTTGCAAGGATGACACCGAGGCCCAAAATTGTTGGCGGCCCATAAAAAAAAGTGCATGACTTTGGGCAAAACTCTTTTATCACGTAGTGGTTTCCGTATATGGTTATATATCCATGACTTAAAAAATTACACACAGTGTTATAGATCAAAAATATTTTTTCTAATACTAATTATTTGGAATTGTAATGCATATTATGAATCTATTAAAAAATAATAATCTAAAAATATGAAGTGAAATGCAAAATATATCAATTGAATTTGCTATAAGGATTTCTATAAATTTTTTATTTTATTATTCAAGCAGAATGCCATTCTACGTATCTATTAATATAGGCAGAGTTTTTGTTTAAGACAGATATTTTCCAAAATACATCCTCATGATTCCTGGCAAACCATTGCTATTTCAGATCCAGCCACAGGTCTACATCAACGGCTGTTTGGAATGCTGCTATTGTAAAATTCACCACACTAAATTCAAATGATAACTTATTTTAATTGCGAGTTTCCCAATATGCAAGATTCCAATACATATCGAAAGCAAAACTCATAAGAAAATAATTGCCAACACTTGTTTCCATATATAGAGTACCATCGGTTCCCATTGAACTTTGAATTTCAATTGATGTATTCTGAAAATATCGTTCGTTTTAAAATACTTCTTTAATGATATTCTTGTGAAAAGTTACTTCAAAAATTACGTCATTACATCTATCCTACGTCACACTATTTGTAAGCAGTCCGGTATACTAAGATTCTGTTTTTCGTGGGTACAATTTATATTCTACAATGTACTTAGAGGGTAATCTCACGAAACCAATTTCATTATCCAACTATCCTCGTTTTCCCATTTCTTAAATATAATATAAAAAAATTCAGCTCCAAGCTCTGTGCAAACCCAGATTTATGCAAAATGATAAAATAATTAATTTTATTCGCATATTCCTCTAATCTGCACTCATCCTACGTCTGCCTTTCTTTCAGTTTGTTGCTCCTTTTTTGTCTCCTGCGGTTAATATAAAAACATGTAAATAGGCAAGTACTTTAACGATTATGTGACAAAATGCGAATATTCATTTATGCATTTTTTCCATTAGCTGTATCCTTTCGGTTGAATGAACATATCCTACGGCTCTTTATAAACATTGTTACATGACAGATTGTCAACAAGAAATGGGGGTTTTTTGATCAGGTTTTTGGATGTTGGTTTCACTCTCATATCCATGGCGGAGATACGTGCCGCTTTAGTGTGTCTCAGAGAAATGGAAGCCAAAATGTATCACGTTACATGTTTGAAAAAAATTTCCTTCTAGGTGGTAGGCTATCACTCACGGAACGTATAGCATTTGATGTAACAGAATTCTGCAAAAGTATATCATTATCATCATCATTCTCAGGAATCTTAGAATGATTGAAATTTAATATACTATCTTTCCATTTATTCATTTCCATGGCAAGGAGAGGTATTCATTAGGACGTAATCATGTACACGGTAATTCAGGTGGCATATGTGTACCCAGAAGTGTTATATCAAACAACTACTCAAAATATAAAGCACACAACTTTGTGGTTGCGAAGAGCTCTCCCAACCAAATTTAAGGGACGTTATTGAAGTTTAATGTTATAATTTTAATATTAATTGTTGAAATGTTGTAAGGTTTAGGAGCGCCAACTACCGCATGACTTTATTTAGTACACGTGAATTGGTTTAGCTGCAAGGAATAACGCCCTAAGAAGTAGCTGTAAAAAAATGTATAAATTCTTGTTCTGTTGCTTTAAATGACGCCAATCCATTATTTGACCAATTAACCGTCTGTGTGAAATCCTTAAAAGGTTGTCTATATATTGAAACATCCTATGTTCCTCCAAATAGTTGTGATGATTTGTATTTTGGCCACATACAAAATTTCTTGCACTTTGTGGAATCAATGACTTATGGGGATAAGTGTTGTATTTTGGGTGATTTTAACTTGAATAGTCTTGTTTGGTCTGAGCTAATTGATTGTATTTTGGACTTAGTCTTTGTTAGTACAGATCTAAAATGTTCTGCGACAGATTGCGCGTTTCCAATTAGCGCTGGAGACTAAAATTGCCTTTTATGAATTTGATGATAAAACCAACTATAAAACCTTTCAATATAAATATAGCTCACGTGACTTTGATTATATAATATGTTACTGAATGCTGTCGACTGGTCTGCAATTTTGGTCAGTGAAATTGTTTCCATCTGTTATGAGGAGTTTTGAAAATTATTAATGAAATTTTTAAAGCTAATATTGAGGCACTACCGCCTAAAGTCTATAAATTTCCCTGGTATACTAGGGGCTTAAAAAACTTAAAAATTTAAGAAATAAGTATCACCGTCAATTTAAGGTCAGTAATAGTGCGCATGATGGTAATTTTTGCGTTCATTATACTCGAGAATTCAATTTTCTGAACAAGTTTTTATATAATCAATACGTTTTAAGTTATGAAGAATCCATTAAGTCTGATCCTAGACGTTTTTGGACATTTATTCGATCTAGAAGTACTAATAAAAACTTAAAAAATTAAGAAATAGGTATCACCGTCAATTTAAGGTCAGTAATAGTGCGCATGATGGTAATTTGTGCGTTCATTATACTCGGGATTCAATTTTCTGAACAAGTTTTTATATAATCAATACGTTTTAAGTTATGAAGAATCCATTAAATCTGATCCTAGTTGCTTTTGGACATTTATTCGATCTAGAAGTACTAATTCTTCGGTACCTTCTTCTATGGCATACAATGGTGATGTTTATAACTCTTTGTTTGAAACCGCAAATATGTTTAAGTTATTTTTTCAATCAAATTTTTCAGACAATAGCAATATTATTGATGAACCTGCTTTTAGCAATATTATATCCAATGTTGATATCTCTAGCCTCAATATATTCAAAAACTTTCGTGTTCTTATAAACTAGATTCAGATGGTGTTTCTTCGTTTTTACTTAAGAAATGTCTATCTTCACTAGTGCAGCCGTTAACAATTATATTTTCTAAATCTCTATCCGCTGGATATTTTATTCAGAGATGGAAGAACACAACTGTAATGCCTATTTACAAATCTGGTAATAAAAATGATGTCTCGAATTATAGGCTAATTTCATTTACTAAATTTGCATTAACTTCTTTGAATTTTGCTGGTTCGCTTCCGTCTTATAATAGTAGATGTTTGCTTATATCCTTAAAAACGTTAAAATCAAGAAGAGAAATTACCTCTTTAATGTTTCTGCAGGGTGTGTTAATTAATTCTGTGGATTGTGCTGAGTTGATATATTTTATTCCGTTTAATGCTCCCTCCCGTTTACTTCGTATCTATTATCCGTTTCATATTGGTATTCATAAATGTAATTATGCATTAAATGAACCATTGCCGAATGCAATGATATTATATAATTCATTATACTATTTTCTAGATTTAACACTTCCTATGGTTAAGTTTAAAAGTCTTCTTAATACTTTAATTGATTAAGTATGTATGTATATTTTAAGTTGCTAGTCTGTAAGGAATTATTGTCCATAGACTGAAATAAATAAATAAAACAAAAATAGAAAACCCACTACTTTTTTCATTTATTATTGTTTAACAAACTAACTAACACTTTAGATATTGCCGTGTCTCTCATCGTGTTTATAGTTGTTTAATTTTTCCATTGGACTTTGTTTTGTTATGAAAGAAGCCGCAATAAAATAACGACCAACGATTTTTTTTTCTGTGGGGTTATTTCATGAGTGACATCTCATAAAACTGAAATTTGGGGGTTATTTCAAATATTTAATTTAATAACTAACTCATAATTTGCCGGTTACAAATAAATATTGGTTTTATTTAATTAAAGCCCAAGTTTACCATTTTTTCTTTGGACTATTTAATGTTTTTTGGGACTATTTAAATTGACTCTATTTAACTTTATTGTTGGGCGTTATTTCTTAAAGGAATTAAGCCCAACAATTTTCGATTATTTTAGTTTAGATTTTGTATTATTTCGCACTTCAACATTGGGTACTATCTCGTTTTTGGTGGTGTTTATTTCAATGCGCTTTATTTCTTTGAGTATTATTCGGATCACACATTTGTACTTCGGCTAACCACCAAAATTACTATCGTTTTAACACACCTGCTGGTGCGAATCAAGTGTGCAATCATTGTTATTTACATCACTAACTTGCTGGCCCAAATTTCAGATAATCTTTATTAAATTTTTGACCCAGGGAAAAGCTATCGACAAAGCTCATGCTCATGATGCACAAGTCTGTGTCGCGCTTTATTTTACTATTATTACAACGAAATTTATGATAACTTAGATTGCTATTTGGATGTATTTTCATGTACAGTGGTGGCCAAAACAAATGCAAACAAAATGTATCTTTTACGAAATATTACATACAAATTTTCTGAAAATTAAATTAGCAATTTTTTGTTTTAAATTTTCTACGTTATTGCTGTAAATATAAGGACAAGGGATCTACTTCATATATATATAGAAAAGTGTTTGAAAAAAAAATAAAAATACATATTCATTCTTGTATTTCAGTGGCCAAAACATATCCAACCAATAATCTTTCAGTTGTCGAAACAAAATATCAGAACTTGTACAATTTTCCCATTCAATTTTTTGGTTTATGATTTCCTAGAGGTTCTCGATGGGATATAAGTCTGGCGATTGTGGTTGCCATTCCATAACCGTAACTCAATTTTCACCAAACCACGATTTAACCACTTTCGATGAGTGTTTGGGGTCGTTGTCTTGCTTGAAGACCCACCACAATGGCATATCGTACTCGGCATATGGAAGCATCACCCTTTATAAAATGTCTTTCTACACAAATCAGTTCATAATACCATCAATTGTATGCAGTGGATCAACACCAGCACCAGTAAAGCAGCCCCCACATCATTACACTTCCTCCTCCGTGCTTGCATTAAAGTGCTTCGATGTGTTTTCCTACTGGTTGTCGTACGTAAAATATGCCATCGCTGCCAATAATATTAAATTTTGATTCGTCACTTAACAGGACAGACTTCCATTTACTTCCTAGCCATTATAACGGGGTTTTCAATAAGAGCGCTACACAATTTTTTTTAAATAAAACAAAACTGTTTTAGATACCAATGAAATTCTTTATTCCTGTGAAAGTACCTTCGATGCCATTATGTATGGAACTCGATTTCTTTTGCATGGCCACCACGGGCACGCTTGCAGAAGTCCAGACGCTGAACCCAATTTAAATAGTCTTAAGCAAACGGCAAACCCTTTTTCTGATTACAAGTTGATATAAGCGGTTTATTTGCAGGACTTCGTTCGAGTAGAGTGGCCTGCAAAGGACGTCTACGAATTGTTCGACCAGAAACTGATATTTGAATTTTGCAGTTATTTAGGAGGAAGAGTTAAATGGGTCTGGTGATCAAATTGTCCGTCCGATAACTTGTCTTGCGCGGTCGACCACCTTGGTGTGGAGTATAAATTCCTGAAGTTTCTTTTAAAGTAGCAACAATGCCAGATATTGAACTTTTATGAACATTATGTTTCTCGGCAATGTCTTTCTGTGATATTCCATAAGAATAAGCATTCATAATTTTCCATCTGAGCTCAGATCCGAATTTACCGCGCGCTATTTTAAAACGAACTCTATTTTAGCTTCAATAGGAAAAAATAACAAAATAATACTGAATATTTCTTCTAAACACAGGCTTTCTAAGTAGTTATATGAAGAACAGCGATCAAAATAATTATGAAAACGACGTCATTTAAATCAAAATTAAAGAGTTGCATATGTTTTGTACACACCGATTTTAATATTTATCGATAGAAATGTCGATATCTTGTTATACCGATATCCGTTTATTATTTATTGAAATATCATTGTGATTTTTGTTGTACAATTCTACAAACTTGTAGACCCTGCTAAAGGCAGCCAATCTTAGTTGCATATGTTTTGGCCACCACTGTATGTATTTCCAAATTGCTATTTGGATGTATTTTAATTGAAATCGGATTGAATAGGCTGTATCAAGCAACCGAACGAAATGGTTAATTTTTAAATCGAACCTTCATCTTCTAAACAGCAAAGTGTTTAATATGTGTTGCCGATTATTCCAAACTTGGTTAAGCAATTTGGGTGGGAATTGTATCAAACTGAAGACCGACATGGCTATTTGAAAAACGGAATACCACTGGTCTAAAAATCTTATGTACCGAATTTCGCTAACTGGCTGTTGAACCGATACTACCGCGCTTGACGTGGATATTTATAAACATTTGGATAGATATGACCCATATTTAAAAGTATTTAATTTTCATTGGCAGAAGAAAGGTTTATCTAGGAATCTCCGAATTATTACACAAACGTTTTATGTTTTGATATGACCCCCGCATATGCTTTACGTAGGATAGGTTAGGTAGGAAAAGCTGTAGCTACACTTAGTCCAATGAGAAGCGTTCTGATACGACGAAACGCTAAATTTCGTCCCCATCGTTGAACGTATAGATTTACCTAGAATAGTTATTGGGCGTTCAAGTAATATGATACCTCAACCCAATATCACGAGATATTTCTGAAGCCACTACATTAGTCCCTTGCGAACCGCCTAAGCTCATTTAGCTTATCTACCTGTATGTCTGTTGGATCCTACACGCTGAAACATCGGTCTGCTCTTGTTGCTTGGGTGCAAATAAAGCGTCTTTGTTGCTTGTCGCAAATACACTATACTTGTGACCAAACACATTGTGTTTGCTATTCAATATAACATGTTTCAGACACAATGATTTATAGGTTATAATGTATTTGTTTTAGACCCAATTGTATGTATCTTGTTGATAAACGCTAAAAACAAATACGAGACATACAACAATGAAACAAAAAAGCAACAGATCTTCAATTAATGAAAACAGTGCTCGCAAACATGTACATGTTTCTTGTAATATGTTGCTGAGGCCGATATGTTTCAGCGTGTACTCATACAATAGGCCTGGTAGTAGCATTAGTTTCTCCAGCAATCACGAGTTAAGTTTTTAACCTGAAATAGAGGTAAATTATCCAGGAATAAATAGTGAACGATATGGGCCATAACTTGCCTTTCCTTGCCTGATGATCCCGCACTTTTTGCCTCTAGACCATATGTCATTCCCATTTCTGACAGCTCCGGTTTTAAGCATGAGTTTGCATGGAAAAACAAATTTTTTCTAATTTACAGCCCATGACGAAACTGAGGAGAGCTTTTCACAAGCAGCGAGCTGTGTGCGCATTCTAGTTTTACACTGTTTGGGACCTGTTGCGAACAGTATTTTGAGAAGCTTACTCAAGGTTAAGTACTCGATAGTGTCGCCGTCACGACCATAATCTTGCCAGCCCATCTCCTTTATGGTTCCCTGGAATGACGCTGTGCCCCAGCATCATACATAAGGTGAATAGGTGAGGTGAATATCGAAGTTCTTGGCCATCTCGTTTAGAGATGAGCGGCAATTATGGGTAGGTCTTGAACAACCTTGAAAAGATTTTAAAGCTGTCTGACTGCCATCGTTTGAAATTTGTAACCTCTGTCGTCGACAGTACTAAGGCTCTATGAAATCGTACGTTACTTATGACGTGTATCAGATTGTGAACAATATTATTTAATTCCAAAACAAAATTTGTCTCAAAAAATCATTAAACCTACAAGTTTTCTATATTTGAAGGTTGTGCAATGTAAATTGTTATCAGCCCGTTACTTATTTCACGGAAATCCCTTATTACAGAATATGCACATTTTAGTCTGGGCCACCAGAATTAGGAAACACTAAAAGTTATGGGTTTTATATAACAGTAATGGTATTTTTTCTTAGCTAAATTGTAGTTAATTTATTTGTATTGTAGTTATAGTTGTTTTCGGAGAAAATTTTATTAACATTGATTCAACCACCAAGTTTTGGTTCATAAATTTATAGTACCATGTGATAAAATCTAATTGAACCATACGATAAAATCTAAATTGATAAATGCTTGCTTTGATTCATTTGGCAATTCATGCAAGGAGTCGTTTATGAGGTTTCTAAAATGGAACGACCAAACAAAGGCCACCAAGGAAAACTGTCAATTGGACAAAGTTTAAACGAATAATACATTAAGACCAAACCACTTATCGTATCTACAAACAAAACGAAGGGTTCATTAAACAGATCTAAAGCACAATATGCATCACACGTAACCTGTTCCCCTTTTACATTTAAATCATCCAGGGTGACAAGTACATAACTGCTCACATACTTCCGAAGTAAAGGGTTTTTCAACAGAGACGCTACAAAAGTAAATCGATAGGTACAGCAATCGACGCCATATTTTTCCCGCTCTTTTGACATTTCTCTTCAGTAACGTTTGCCATTTCATCATGGAAAGATATACGAGCCAACAACGAGTCGAAATTATTAAAATTTACTACCGAAATTTGGAGTCAGTGGCCTCAACTTTAAGAGCGCTACGATTCGGATTTTCATCGGAAAATCATCTTCAGCGATGAGGCTCATTTCTGGATGAATGGCTTCGTCAATAAGCAAAATATGCGTTATTGGTCAGACAGCAATCCACACGTAATCCATGAGTCATCATTGCATCCCGAAAAAATTACGGTTTTGTGCCGTTTATGGGCCGGCGGCGTCATTGGGCCGTACTTCTTCCGTGATGATCAAGACCGGCACATTACTGTGAATGCGAATCGCTACCGTTCAATGATAACCGAATATTTTTGGCCCCAATAGGATAATATGGACTTGGAGGACATGTGGTTCCAACAGGGCGGCGCCACAAGCCACACAGCGAATGCCACAATCAATTTATTGGAAACCAAGTTTGGTGAACGTGTTATCTCACGAAATGGCCCGGTCGATTGGCCGCCTCGGTCGTGCGATTTGACGCCGTTAGATTATTTCCTGTGGGGCTACGTCAAGTCTATGGTCTATGCCAATAAGACAGCGACGATTGATGAACTTCGTACGAATATCGAACGTGAAATTGCAGCAGTATCGGCCGATTTATGCTTGAAAACCGTTGAAAATTGGGTTCAGCTTCTGGACTTCTGCAAGCGTGCCCGTGGTGGCCATGCAAAAGAAATCGAGTTCCATACATAATGGCATCGAACGTACTTTCACAGAAATAAAGAATTTCATTGGCACCTATAACCGGTTTTGTTTTATTTAAAAAAACTTTTGTAGCGCTCTTATTGAAAAACCCGTTATATAAAAAGGATTTCAAGAGGACCAATGCCTCGTTAAATTTAAAGCAACAGTATTTATATATTGATGAAATTTGAAATGAATCTAATCGTAATTTTTAGATATTGAGTTGTTTAACAGTTTTAGTTACAAAAAACACCCTCCAAAATATGAAGAGAATATTATTTACATACGTGTGTGGTATTGGCTGCCATATCATTTACAAAGATAAACTCATATTTTATATCATTTCAAACCTTAGACTACATTATCAAATACACACCTCTCACACATCGCCATAAAAATATGTTTAAAAGGCTCATGTATTTCAGGGGTTTCTTTGCGAATATTTACATCCGTGGATAAAATGATCAAAGGATTATTTGTGTTTCTGTTAAATAATATCTTTTTTATTCGCTTTGAGAATATTTAATAGTCTTCCTTGTGATGGGGTCTTCCTTGTGATGGGGCATACAAAGGAATAATATAGGCGAAGAGAAACCAACTTTATGCGGGCATATGAGTAAGACAGTACTGATGAGATGTAGCATCAAAGGGATCTTATAGAGTGATAACTTTATACGAGGTATCTCAAGAAAGTTGTTCCGATGTATATTGTTTAATCTTTTTTCTATCACTTCGTTAACATTGTCGAAGATTTATTAAATTTGTGCAAATTAAAGTAATATTTTTAATAATTAGCTTTTTTTAATTCACTTCATTATTAGTTAATGATTGTGTTTATTTTCCTGACGATGGTATCCAATGGGCATCGAAATATCGAAGTTGAAATAATTTAAAATAGACCTACCGCTCGAGCATTTAATTTTGAATAGGATATTTTAATTTTATTAAAGTTTTTAAATTGCCGTTAACAACATATTTATTAAAAGAAAACCAGTTTTAAAATTTATGTCAACAAAGTGCGGATACAAGATCATATTAAGCAATTTAAATACCTTAAAAATAATAGGAGTTTTCATGGTTTGTTAGGACATTTGAGGTGTCGATCTAGTAGCGTTTATGCGTAGGCACTCTTAACCCTGCTGTTAGATTAGGACCATTTGGTCCAAATTTTTTCTGTTTTCCCTTGTAACTTTGGAACGGTGATATATACTGACTAAATTTTTCTGCTAATGGGGTCTTTTAATAAAACAATGTTATGTGCGAAAATTAAATTTTCTAACTTTATTCAGGACTCAGAAAAATACAAAATGACGAATCTTAGATTAGAGGACCATTTGGTCAATAGTACATTTTTTCATTACCAAGCGAATGTAAATTCATGTCAAATATTTAGAAGATGTTTTTGATATGTCAAATACTTGCTTTAGAAATTATTGAACCAAAATAGTTACAAAGGATAAGATAAAATTATTATTTTGGATGAAAATTCCAGTATGGACCAAATGGTCCCTCAATCTAAGATTCGTAAGTTTTTTCATTACCAAGCGAATGTAAATTCATGTCAAATATTTAGAAGATGTTTTTGATATGTTAGCGGATGTTTTTGATATGTCAAATACTTGCTTTAGAAATTTTTGAACCAAAATAGTTACAAAGAATAAGATAAAATTATTATTTTGGATGAAAATTGCAGTATGGACCAAATGGTCCCTCAATCTAAGATTCGTAAGTTTTTTCTAATCTAACAGTAGGGTTAAAAAGACTGTCTTCCTGAACTAACGGCAACAGCGGGCCGGGCAGGGAGAACAAAATCATGGCATGGTTGACTTCGTGAGAGCTTTACCATGGTCAGCATATTCGAACACATTCTGGCAGTCCGTAAAAACCAACGCGCCAAAGTTTATTAATGACAATAAAAATACAAAATGAGGATGGCAAACATAAAACCCATATCTACGACCACTGTCCTAAACATGAGATTATTTTTGTACTAAAATATTGTAATGCTACTGTCGTCAGGAAAATGTCTTTGAACTAACCAGTCTACACGCCATCACTTCCGTTAACGGAATTCGACAGGTAGATTTCACCGCGGCAAAAAGCATGGTTGTCAGTAGCACTATCTGCCATCATAAAGACCTCCACTAGACTAGTTGGATATCCGCTGATCAACAAACAAAAAACCTGACTCATAACCAGGTAGAAGTAACTCTACATGAACAGTGGACGTATGTGTGCTTCAAGCACGGCAGACATGTAGAAAGCTGGACATCGGAATGGTGCAATTTCCGGCTATAGCGTCAGCCTATGCAGATAAGCGCATTCAGCTACTGGCGCAGAATACGTCACGTCCCATGATTCTGACGCGCAGTGGAAATACATTTCTTAAACAAACCCCTTTCCCATTACATACCATGAGGGATGTGGGAGATCTTCTCATAACCAGTGAGCTGTGCGCTTTATAATTGTTGACTAACTGATTGGGAGCGACCTACAGTTTTACACCGCCTCCGAATGGTATTTTGAGAGGATTTGTTCATGGCTAAGTACACGATAGTGCCGCCATCACTATCCGAGGTAGCCGTCGACGAAGGAAATGTAAGGTGGTCAAAGCAGCTAAGTTCTGATGCACAAGAGTCGCGCACACTAGCCATTGCATCACCGACGATCACGCTATGGTCGATGTAGGAAATACATTTCCTACTTTATGAAAACTGCTGCAGAGACCGTGTGTGGTTATGAAGAAATGCTTAAAGAAAAACCGTGCTACGATGAAGAGTTTCACAAAGAACAAAATAACGCTACACCTATGGCAATGCTTCAGTCGGCTGAAGCGAGTTTTGCGACAAAGCTATATGAGGATAAAAGAAAACAGGAGACCCGTTAAAATGGATCACCAGAGTGAGCAAAATTAAACTGACACAACGAAGAGTGATGCCTGAAAACGCTACTGAAAGTTAAAAAGTTTAAACCAACGGCTATGGATTACGGCCCCCACATACTGAGATATACCGGGGAAAGATAGAGAGAAATAATTTCCCTGCTTTATGTCTCTCAGAAGCATCGAATGGAGATCAGAGAGTTGAGAAAATAGATGACTTTGGAATCGGTTGTATCCCTCATACACAAGACGTGGTCAGATTTGCGATTTCCTGGCTAAAAAATAACAAAACGTCAGGAGCTCCGCGAAAGTGCATTTGACATTTAATGAGGACAAGAGAAAATTAAAAGTTTTAACACGTAGAGGGTCAACGTTGAAAATAATTATAACTTCGAGGCAGTTCATTTGCATCAGATCTACCGTGATCGAAAGCAATAACGTCAGCCTAGAAATCAATGTTTAAATAAATGATTAAAATAATTAAATTATATTGAAATTGTTTGTTTTTGTTTTAAGTTATTCAATATTTACACAAATCCATAAAAGATAGCTCCCCCTGTAAATCAATTTAATTATTTGTTTATTAGCAGATGTAGTGAAATAACAATATTCTTAAAGTTACTAACTAGTTTAGGTGGCTCCAAGCAACGCTGAGGGTACAATGGCCTTACAAGATGAGAATAACATGTTTCTGCAACCGGCTCGATCTGCAGCTTTTCTCCTCCAGTTGGTGACACCAAGCTCACGTAGGCAATATTTCATCCGGTATTTCCAGCAAAGTCGTGGTCGTCATATTTTTCGACATCGTTTGATGTCGTCGTTTTCGACTACCTTTCGCACTAGTTCATTCTGATCCATTCTACTGATACGCCCTAATCAGCGTAAACGCGCTATATTGATAGGCATAACTACGTTGAAATACATATTATACAGCTAGTGGTTCATCCGTCTACGATACACGAATGCTTCTATTATAGGACCATATATATCTCGGAGGATTTCTCTCGAAGAGTCCCAGTGATTTTTAATCCAGATGCCTTAAAGCAAGACAGGTTGTATGAGAGTCTGAAATTGTTGGATCTACGTTTACCGAGAGAGGGTGTTATCTCTGAAGTGCTTGCTTTGACCGAAATAACACCTGTTTGCAAGTCCAATTTACCGTTTGATTTCCAGGCTGACCCGAGGTAAAGGAATTCGTCCACCATTTTGAAACGGCTATCAATGTTCACGCTTTCATCCAATCGAGTGGATGTTCTGCTTATTGAAACCATTAATTAAGTCTTCTTCTCGTTTACTGTCAAACCCACTTTTTCTGAATCATTCTGAATTCTCGAAATTCTGGCAGATTTCGCCAAATGATGTTTAAGACATCAGCATTCGCGAGCAGCAAGTGACGTTTGCTGCTGATAGTTCTGTTCGTATTAACTGCACCTTTTCTCACGCTGATCTCAATATGCTAATGAGATGGCCTGGTAGTGTGTCACCCTGCCTGAGGCCTCGCCTCATACTGAATGGCTCTCTGAGATAATTTCCAATATTTACTCAAGATTTCCTGTCTGTCAGTGTCATTCTACAAAGGCGTGCCAGCTTAACAGGAATACCGCGCAGAACGTGTCCCTTACTCATGATCCTGAGGTGCAGTGGAAGTACATTTCTCATTCTATGGAAATTGATACACATACCGTACGTGGCAATGGAAACCCGCTTAACGACAAGCCATGGTAAGATGAAGAATGTCACATGAAAAGTGATGAACAGAATGATGTACGTATGGCGATACTTCAGTCAGATACAACAAGAGCCGCGACAGAGAAAGAGAAACCCGTTTATTTAACAAGAAAACACGGATGTGGAGAAAGCGCAGGAGTGAGAACATTTAATCTCAAGAAGGAAGAAAGGGACCCGTAAACTCTACTGAAAGTAAAAAGCCAAACCAGCGAACGTAGATAAAGGTCCGCCTTTTATAGAAATAACGGCGGGAATCTTGTCACAGATGTACGAAGTCTGTCGGGAATATGGAGATATCACTTCTCCGCTTAACTTGTTAAAGATGACTTCAACATAGATCATTGAGTTGAGTATATACAGGACGATGGCGTCGAAGTTAGAACTAGCCAAAGCGAAGTTAGAACTGCAACTTCCCGGCATAAAAACAACATAGCTCCTGGTTCTGATGGACTACCAGTTGAGCTGTTTACGGCTGATGTACTTAATCTGTCGCGAATGTTTAGAGATCACTTCTGTGCTTTACTTGACAAACATGACTTCAACATAGATGGTTGTGTTGAGCATATACACGACAGTGGCATCAGTAGCCCTCTCCTAGCCAAAGCGAAGTTAGAACTGCAGCAATTACCCGGCATAAGGACAATAAAGCTGCTGGTTCTGATCGACTACCAGCTGAGCTGTTTAAGGCTGGCGGCTATGAGTTAGACTGGTGCATGTTTCAGCTCATATTCAAAATCTGGCTAAAAGAATGCATGCCCGACGATTGGAGCCTTTGTCCTGTTTTCAAACACGCCAATCCGAATATACAAACTATCGCGGAATAAGCCTTTTACCCATCGGATACAACTGCCTTTCGACCAAAAAACAAAGGCGGTTTATCGCAAAAAACAAAGGCCGTTTATCGCAGACCTGGTCGGACCTTATTAGTGTGGGTTTCAGCCTGGAAAGTCAACTACCGACTATATATATACATTACAATATATCCTGGAGAAAACCCACGAAAAATATCGAGACATACCACCTATTTGTTGATTATAAAGCTGCCTTTGATTGCCCGATACGGAGAAAACTGTCCAAAGCTATGTCGGAGCTGGGTATTATTGTTAGGGTGACAAGTCTTTCTAGATTGACACTGCCCGACATAAGATCTTGAGTAGGGTTTGGTAAAGATCCCACAGAACCGTTCAGCACGAGGCGAGGCCTCAGGCAAAGGCGCCACCCTATCATGCGGTCTCTATAACATATTAATTGAGATCAGCGTTGGAAAATCTGCAGTTAATACGAATAAAATTATCAGCAGCAAAATTCACATGCAGCTCGGGAATGCTAATGATTAAGACATCAGTGGGCAAATTCTGCTAGAATTTATTGCGGTATTTTCGAGAATTGAGGAGGAATAAGAAAAAGTGGGTTAGGCAGTCAACGAGCACTAGACTAAATTAATGGATTCGAGAAACAGAACATCCACCAGATTTGATGAAAGGGGGAACGTTGGTAGCCGTTATAATTCTGAGGTAGTGAACGAATTTATTTACTTCGTATCTGCTGTGAACAAAAGCAATAACATGCGTGTTTTGGTTATACCGCTTGTTTTGTATGAAGCACTTAGCAAAGACTTAGCGAGAACTTAGCGACGGGAATCATTTTCGCTAAGTTTAAACAATTTTATTTGTCATCTTTTACCGTTTTCAACCCTTCTTCATACTCTTGAATAAAATCACTTATCGCTAAATAGCCGTTTTCTTTATAACTCAGCAAGCGATAATCGCTTTCTTTTAACCAAAACACGACTAATATCAGCCTGGAATTCAAATGGAAAATTGTTCTTGCAAACAGGTCTTATTTCGGGCTTCACTTCAGAGATAACACCCTCTCTCGGGATGGTGACACTGTCGAGTACTAAGCCGTGAAAAAGCTTCTAAAATAACGTTCGGAACCAGTGTAAAACTGTAGGTTCCAATCAGTGAGTGCAGAAGTAAAAAGTGTACGTCTCACTGATGTGAGAAGTCTCCTCAATCCCTTCATGGGTTGTTATGGAACACTATGCTTTTGATATGTTATCCTCCATAAAAGTCAACACCGAACTATCAGCACATAAGCCGAATCATAAAGTGGGACTCACCCAATATGTACTATAAAGGGTAAACACTTGGCCAAACGTGTATAAAATTGTAAACACTATATACCTACCAATAACATATACATCAAATCAATGAAAAATTTTATCGACTTGTTAACCAAAAAATGGGATACTATTATATATTGTATTATCATCTGGTTGTTGACAATTTTATCCATAACTTTTTTCACAACCCTCGCGTCAGCCTTAACAAATTTGTTTCTATTATTGTAAAACTTATGGTTATGAAGAAATAAACTACTTCAAATAACCCTGTGGCCATGGCATGCTACATGAAATGAACCCATCCGATGTTCAGTATTCAAATGGGCTCGGCCCAAACAGGCTCACATCCTTGAATTGGAACATTATGTGTGGTTTCGAGTCTGTCTTTCAATTCATTTTAAACTTTTATACATTTTAGAATTTATATAAAAGCAACAGAAATACAGGAGTAAGTAGTGGATCATTCGATGCTGTTAGTTTGACCTGTACCACTGACTGATTTGTTCTGCAGGTCATAAAATAAATTCTGTTTCAATGTTTGGTGTGAAAAAAGACTACGCATATTTTACCTATTTAATTAATGATTAACATTATAAATCCATTTAATGACATTACAGTTAGTAGACATTTTTTGTGACGTTGACGCCGGTCAAAGTAAAAAAAAAAAGTTATGTATTTACAAATATTTTGTGACGTTTGTTTATACCGCGATATTGTTGTTATGGCGCTGCTGCTTTTAATGTTGATGATGATGAATAATTTGATGTGATAATGAATAATTTAAACGGAAGTTCAAATAAATTTTTATTACACACATTCTACAATTAATATGAATTAATTACTCCTGCCTCTAATGGGAGTCATAATTTATTACAATCTGGCCATCTCTATTAACATGTAATTTGTATTAATTAATGAATAAGTCTCTGTTTTGGAATTTAAAACATCATTGTGGTTGCATATGCAAATATATATGTATATGAAAATATTGTACATATGTAAATGTGGTTGTCTTATGGTCAGGCAGCTATTAGTTCACTGAACTTGTTAATATTATTAACATATTACTTAGCGTATTCACAAGCTATAGCATATCGTGGTATATGTTATAGGTGCTAAAATAGTTTATTAATTTTCCTGAAAATGTTCAGTTGATCTCGATATTACGACAGAAAATGCTTATTCTCCAATTCGGTTTACAACTAGCTGTTAACGCTTCTTAAACAACTTTTTAAGTATGTATTTAATTTTTCAAATAATACTGTGCCATATTTAAATTAATTTGTTTTTGTTACCGAAATTCGTTAAAAATATTTAAAAAATTCTGTAGGTTGTAATACAGAGTGTAGAACTCACCCTAAGAACAAATAGATTGTGAACAAATATGTGGTATAGGTAGTAATTTAGTAATATCCCTTATGCGCGCTTTATGTTGCCTATATGTTTGTGACCCAAATATCACTTTGATTGTTGAAAACTGTTGAAACAAAATCGTTGCAAACGACAAAAAGCAGCAGGTCTTCTACTCCTGAAAACAATGCTCGCAGGTAAGCTTATGGATGTTCCAACCATATACAAGGTTCCAGCATAATGGATGCTTTAATAATTCATGGAATGCTTTAATAACACTGTGCGTAATTTTTAAGTCATGGAAATATAACCATATACGAACACCATTACGTGATAAAAGATCAAAAAAAAAAATACCTATGTCTCCCAGTTTTGCCCAAAGTCATGCACTTTTTTTATGAGCCCCCAAAGATTTGGGACCTTCCCTCTCTGAGGGAAAGTTGCAGCTCTTGTCATAAGGAACAAAAATTGTGAACATATATAAAAAAACTTCATCTTCAAGGTCAAAATCGCAAAAAAAAAAAAAAAAAAAAATTTTTTTGGACCTTTTTTCCCCTGTTCAGGTCCATAGGTAGCAAACCACTCAAAATTCAAGGAAACAATCAACTACAAACATGTACCTAAGATCTCAGTAAACAACTTCCTAGAACAGATGAACTTCCTACGAACAATAAAAATGTGTGGACAATTATTTGGAGGTTGCTCATTCTTGATTTGGATGCTATTTCATTTGGCATTATTTCGTGCAGCCAACTTTTAGTAGAAATTTCGGACATTCTGCACAATCGAATACAGCCCAAAAATCAAACTTTGTAATTAGCCCATACTTTCTACACTTTGTATTATTTTATATTTGTTTTTTTTTTTTAATACGGAAAATATGCAAAGCATAGGAGGAGTCATATTAGATCCTTCGCATCTTTGGAACAAATTCGTTTAAGGACATTTAGGACGATTGAGCCATGTCCGTCTTTCTGTCTAGCTGGCTGGTCAACACGATAATTGATAGTTTGCAGCAGTACGGTCCAATGATTTGGCATTTTGCAATACCAGCTCTTGAACAGCCTCTAGCTGCTCTTCGGACCAACTTCTGCAAGACTGTTTATTGACTTACACACTGAGCCAAAAATGAGCCTCGTCACTGAAGACAATGGTTGGATAAAAAATAAGTAATCGCTTCCTGATTATCTAGGGCCAATTCATCGAAAATACGGCATTGTGGTAGGTCGTCCGGTTTCAGCTCTTGCCCCAGCTGTGGTTTGTATGGCTTTAGACCCACGCCCTTACGTAAAAGCTTCCAGTTGGCCGAATAACACACATCCAATTGCTGTGATCGGCGACGAATGGATATATCGCGATCTTCATTAACACTGGCGGATACAGTAGAAATATTCTCCACGGTACATTGTCTAGTGCGAAATTTGGTCACAATGGATTGAGTAGCTTGCCCGTTGGTTTGATTATGACGACCATAAAATGGTCGTAACTTGCGAGACACATATTCCACAGAACAGGACTTTTAACAATAAAATTTTGAGCAACATTCTAAAAAATTCTGACTTTGATACATGGCACGAATCACGCGTGAACTCGCAAAAACTTAACACTGAATACCCAAATAGCTAAATATAACTCGTGACAATGAAAAATACACGTATTAAAAAAGCTTGACGTTCCCGTAAATAGCAGTTCAATACACGTCTTTTGAGACCATAGTGCAGGTGTGAAGTCAAAGTTAATAAAATCATATTTTTTGTGATTTAATGTTCTCTACAGCTCATCAATAATACTGTGAACCACAAACTTAGTGCTGGACCAGAAGCAGTGTGAATAAATTACAACAATATCTCTTATTTTTTATTTATAGATATTATATCTACTGGTGTCTTTTGTTCAATGAGTTATAGTGAAATTTGCCGTAGAATATTTTTTCAAGACACATCAACCCCCTAAAATTAAATTTTGTGGGACATTTTGGCGGCAACTCGAAATAATTACGAAATTTGACTTATTTTTGGTATTCAAGGTTAGTTTTGGGCTCTGGTATGTTAAGAAACTAATAGTAGAATTTTATGAGAAATATTTTTGTAGTACCTTATAACCCATTCCACCCCTGTTATAGGGGTGTTTTTTACCCTTTTCCAAAAACGAACAAAAGATACCCATATATTGAGGCGGTAGAGGGTTAATGTATTCCATAAAAGTAAATTTTTCATAAAATTTCTGAACACATCCTATACCCAAAATGTAAGAATAACATGGCTTGCTATGGTGATTAATAATAAGAATATTCAAAAGGGGGGAAATTTCACCGCCCCTTAAAAAAATTCTGTCGTAAACTCTCAAAACGCCGATATTCCTATATTTCCACTTTGTTCCACAGTGTCACCGATTTTTGAAAATTTTCTGGACTTTGGACAACTTTTCTTTGGGCGTTATTTCCCACAGTCACCTAGCGTTACATTAGCCGAATTGGAAATTTTGTTGTTTTCATTCCATTTTGTGTATTTTGTTTGTGCCATTGTGTATTTAGTTTAAGACTTCATTAATTCATTTAATTTTTTTCGAATTCCCTATTTAATTTGACCCGTTTTAGGTTTGCGGTTTTCATTTATTTTTGTGGATCACTTTTCATGTTAAAATTTTTCGCCGTTGCAGAATAATTAAGAATTCTGTTATTCCTTTTAAAAAAAGTGGGCGAGGCAAAACTGAAAAGAACAATATTACACGTTATGTCATATTTCAAGGGAAATTGAAATGAATGTAGAATTAAATAAAAAGTGAGTTGTTTAGTTGATTCACTAATTTTCTTATCTTTGAACATTTTATGCAATTTCCCTAAAGTTAATTAATGTATGCTTTTGAGATTCCTTCTTTAGCGATCCAAATGATGACGACTAGGTCTGTCCCTCAGAAAATTCAGAAAATGGTAACATATTCATTTGCTTACTTTTTGACATATAAATATAAATAAAATTTTTTTTGAATGCAATGTTTGAAGTTCCAACTTGAGCGATTGAAATGCCGTCGAGATTTTCAACCCCTCGCTATTCATTCACATGTACTGTGTCTATATTTAACCTAATAAATTATAATGGTCTGTATAGTACATATGACTAATTGAACTTCATTTAAAACTCTTAGCTTCAACAGACGAATTACTACAATTTTTAATTAAAATCCCTCCTCTGTAGTCAATTAACACAAAGACATTTAAACATGACAACGGTATACATTGGACAACAGCACCACAAACTTGAGCTGGAACTATAGCTGAAACAGAGAAGCTACAGCAACAACTCTGAAGCCATAAGCCATAATATCTTTAGCATTGCAATAAAATTGCTTTTTAATTTTTAAATATTCAGCAAGAGAACTGCATACATATGAGTCTTTTATTAAATAGGTCAAAGGGGTTATTTGTGTGCGGATAGTTCACTCAAAATGTTTCGGCAGTAAAATCAACTACAAATGACAATTAAATCAAATGTAATTTCAGTTAAAAACGGACGATACTATTTTCAGTTAAAACAACATATTTTGTAATTGATTTGAAATTTAAAGTACAAATAATCTATTATATTTTAAAAAATAAGTGACTTTTCCATTAAGATAACTACCGAAAAATACATAACTGCTAAAATTGGAAAATGGTAACACGTAATAAGCCAAAAAGGGCAATTGAAATACTTTGAGGTAATAGTTTGTATTTACATTTATGATGCTATTTTCCAGGATATCAATAATAAGCATCGACTGTGCAGAGACCGCAGGATAAAGGAATTCAACCGAGAACATATGTTTCCATGGATGGTGAAGCGAAGGCGGCTTTGTATTCATCCAAAAATATTTTGGAGAAATATTTTTCAATAATTGTTCGGTTCAAGATCAATCACCATTAAAAAGTACTTTTTCTATGAAAAAGTAAATTTTAATAGAAAATATTAAAAGGACATATGTATGTGAAATTGATTATTATGGTGGATGGTTGGGGATATAGCTATTTCAATGCCCACCAACGCATATCATCAGCTCCCTTCTCCGCCAGTATTTAGGTATGTCATCACACATTATAGGGATAAACAAAACTCATCTTAGCGAGAATTGTCTCAACACTCATACTTGTGCGAAAACATCCACAATAAATACTTTACCATAACCATCAATGTCACAACATTTCCTTCCTATGCATGCTTTCATCGAAAACCATTGCATAGATGTTGTTGTTTCAAAAAAGAACCAACGATTGCCATGAGAATTGGCGTTACAGTGTACCGATCGAATAATATAAATTTGAACGTAAAAATGTTTCCGTAAGGCTTTCGCGGCACTTCCAGAATCTTCGGCGTGGCTACCTCTCGGATGCCTTTTTCCTGAAAGAAAAAAAAAATAAAATAAAAGCGTATGTATGTATTAAATATATTCGTAATTATGGAATAAAGTAAAATTTTGGAACAAAATTCCTTATCGCACGTTGCGGGATGGGGCTAAATGAAAAAATTTTAAACAACTTGTTTTTAACTACTTTATTACAACCCATTATTATCAACTAAACGGTCCGCTATCTAACGTTTTTTTTTCAACTAGTGCTTATTTCGTGAATGGTAACACTTAGCTCATGTCTGATTTGACAGATAATTAGTTTTATCCTTCCGCTGAACGAATATGGTTGTGTATACGCTTGAACATCGCTGGGAAAAATGGGCCTGCGATCGACTTACAGAAGATGCAGATTTTGCCAAAAAAAAAAATCATCTTTTCAGATGAAGCTCATTTTGATCTTCGCGGGTATGTAAACAAACAGAATTGTTGCATTTGGGGCACAGAAAACCCGCACGCATACATTGAGAAGCCGATGCACCCAAAACGAGTCACTTTTTGGTGCGGATCTTGGTCCAGAGGCATAAGCCAGAGGCAATTGACGCTTTATTCGTGAAGTAATTGGTGAAATACAGCTGCACACAATCGATAATGTGCTTAAAAATTTCACCGATCGTGTAGGCTACTGCATGGCCAGCCGACGCAGCCATTGAATGAAATTATTTTCCATTATTAACCGGAAGGAGTGTACTTTCAAATAAAAAAAGAAATTTGAGAAAATATTCAGTATTTTTTTTATAGCATTTTCAAAAAAAAAAGTTATTTGGCGGACCCGTTATAATGGGTAATTTTGGTGTGGTTTGGTTGAAGGGGAAGTTTTCTAGGTGGTGCCTGTTTATTACATATCGTAGTTTTGAACCCAATAAAAAAAAATTTGGAAAAGCCAAAGTGCAAGACTGGCAAATCCATGAAGTACAACCCTGAGCATGGAATTACATTTGGCAGCACACGTAATCTTACACTCGTACTTTTGGTTTGAACTCTTTATTACAGATTGTAGTTTTGAACTGAATAAAAAGTAAATTTAGCCCTAGAAGGCTCACATGGTTTAATTATACGTAAAAACTAACACCATATCAATTTTACGTTCTATAGATTTTTTCCTAAAGCGCTTCAAATAATGTGGGAAATTTGAATTTTTTTGTGTTTTAGTTATTAACTAACTCATATTAAAGCAAACTCATATTAAAGTCATATTAAACTCAGTAAACAAAAAAAAAAATTTCAAGATAAATAAACCAAAATAATTGTTAAAAATAAATATAATTAAACTTTAAGATCAAATCGTAGGTTTAATAAAGTAAATGCTTATATGTAAGTATATATCATCAGTCCTAATTAATACAGTCATTGCATAAAATTCCTGCCCAAAATTTCACTTTTTTCTCTCTTTAATTTTTTTAATATATAAAATGCTTCTGCCAATCCTTTTTCAATGTCATTTTCATCGTTTGCATTGGGATACCAATTCTTATCAGCAAAACTGTCATCGCTATAGAAACCACCTCCCTCCTCTATATTGCTAACGTCGGTAGTATCTCTCCAGTCGCTGGAGTTAAGCAGCATTAACATTTAAGGAAGCTTAGTATTTGTTCTACTTGTTGTTTTCTGTCAAAATCATATGGTCACTTGATCATAGTTTAAATGCCCAACTTTGGCTGTTTAAACAGCAATTAACTATTAACATAAAAAGTGAATTCAGAGTTTAAATTATGTTTGATCGTTGATAAAAGTTGATTTTCCACTCAAAAATTGGGCCTTAATCCTAACGTCACGTAAAATTTACGTGCATAAATTTTACTATTAAGACTAACACCACGTAATTTTTACTTACAGCCTCTCAATGTTCTCGCTGTAAGAGCACTTCAATGACTAAAAATATCTTGTTTATGTTTTTGTGCTTGCGTAGAAACTATTGAAAAGAGCACTTGTGGAATTTGGCACTGTTAGGTTACTAGATGCTCGTGTCGGAACAATAAGAAAAAACTACACGTAAAATGTACGTATGTTAGCATTCTAGGGTTAGAAAAGCCAAAGTGAAAGAAGTTTAAAAAAATTAAATTTTTTTAAGTAAGTGCGTTTTCTTAAAAAAAGTAAATTTTCTCAACAAAAATACCTATCGATATTCTTAAACAATGTACCTTTTCTTAAAAAAAATACCTTATCTTTCTTACAAAAAGTGTCTTTCCTTAAAAAAAAGTAATTTTTTTAAATAAGTACCTTTTCTTAAAGAAGTATATGATCTTACAACAAATTGCCTTTTCTTAAAATACTACCTTTTCTTTAAAGTGTACATTTTTTGTAAAATAAAATAATTTTTCTTGAGATAGGTACCTACTCTTAAAATTATACATGTTCTTTCGTAAAAACAGCTTTTCTTCAAAAAAATACCTTCTCTTAAAAACAATACGTTTTCTTACAAAAATTCCTTTTCTCAAAATTACATTTTCTTAAAAATAAAATAATACCTTAGGTAATTTTTTTTTAAAAAATAAACTTTTCCTAAAAAGGGTACCACTTCTTTAAAAAGTACCTGTTCTTAAAAAAAGTAATTCTTTGTAAAACAAATTTATACTCTTACTGCCTTATTCATAAAAAAACAGTAATATATCTCTAAAGCATTCATCAGTTATTGAAAGCTTTAAGATTTGGCGAAGATTTTATTAGAACCGTATTCATAATGATTATTTTAACTAGGGAACAGATAATTGACTGACAACCCTGTTTTATGTATTCTCGCAGTGCTTGTGATGTAAAAACAAGATTAACAATAACCGATAGACCGAATTAATTTTCTTTTATATAAACGCGTCAATGTATTTTTGAAAAATTTTAAACATTAATGTAAAGAACTATTCAATAAAAAGATCAATTAATATTTGCTATATTCATAAATTTAGAAGAAGTGCCAAAAAATCATATTGAGTTGGATTTCAGTTTTGGGTAGTCGAATATAAACCCGGATAATAGGTTGTAGTTTCAATGTTTTGATTTTATATACATCACTATGTAAACAAAAGTTAATTTTGGCTAAAAATTATAAAAATTGGAACGAAACTATTTGGTTGCTTAGCAGGATAATGCGACACTATAAACGCTGCAAATATACACAAAATAATTCCAATTGTTTATACCACATAAATATTTAAGTACGGCACGCATGAAATGTAAAAAAATTATATCATTTGTGTATTAATGCGGATAAAATTGCCTTAAAGAAGGGTTAACCGTTCAACAAAAATGGCGACGTTAGAGAACTCTTAACAGAGGAATTTTTCGATTATGAATACAATTTTTCGGCTTTACCTTTTTAAACCTTTAACAAACCCATGACAACTTTTTATGAATAAGGCCGTTGGGCTTTATCTTACAGAAACCACTTCTAATTAAGAATGGTAGCTTTTCTTAAAAAACATTAGCATTTATTAAAAGAAGTACCTCTCGTTAAAGAAACGACTTTTTCGGGAAAATATAATACATATTCTTACAAAAGAGTCCTAAACATATAACTTTTTAAAAAAATACATTCAATAAATAAAAAGTTTCTTACAAAAATTCATCATTTTTACAAAACCTATATTTTTTTAAAGATCAATTTAAATTACGGTATTTTTCAACAGGCGCCTTAGGCGTGTTGGAGCTAACTAGTACATAATATATAGCGAAAGGAACCTCGTTCCAACCGGGTGTCCCCTGACACCTCATATAATTTTTTATAACATGAATTTGGCTAAAATAATAATATTTAGTATTGTTTTTTCGATGATCTGAGTTATTTAGGAATTCAGGTTAGAAAATACTTATAAAAAGAACAAATCTAACATTATTATTTTAAAAAAAAATTAATGTAACAAAATAAATGCAGTTGAAATCTAGAAATATGATATATTAACGATTTAAGCCTTCCGCATCTCCCGAATAAACCATTTCAGGCTTTTTCCTGTAGGTCTATTTGAAGTCAAAAGTTTATGCCAACATTCCACGGACCCTGGAAGCCACGAAAGGCAATATTCCAATGCAGGAACCGATCTCATTCGCTCTGGCAGCAATAATTTACGCGATATCATATTCCACAAGTGATCAAAAAATATATCCATGGTTCAAAATAAACGAAATATTACTTCACAGCAAAAAATTGGTGTTTGTTTTTTCATTGTTACCTAAAACCATTAAGAGAGTATAATTGGTCGATGTACAAATTTTGTTTTCAAATTTCCAAACAAAAGCAATACTTGTTTCCATTTAAATAACATTTCTGAAAATTTGTATAATATACAAACAATAACAGTGCAACATTTCTGAGTGTATGTGACACATTTGGGGCAGCACAATGGTCATTTTAAGAAAACCATAATAAATCATTCTTAATACTTTGTAGACACTGGAAAAGAGAGAGAGGAAAGAATTTAATTATGCTATTTGTTACTGTCCGAACCTTCTATGTCTATACGTAGACTCTACGGAGTATTGAACTAAAATTTTTAAACGGAAGGGGAAAATATGTCAACCAACAAAGAAAGAGGAAACAATTTAGAAAAAGTTGTTGACAGCATGTGAAAAAATCATATTCCAGATAATCTAATTAAAACAGGCCAATAAATTGATAAATGGATTTATATTTAGTCAATAAAAAAAGCTGTTGAACAAATCATGCAAAATATTGTTTAGTTAAAAAATTTTCGAAATTGGAACTACAATTACAATTTGCAAATACAATTAAAAATTTTTAATTGAATTAAGAAAAGTATTTCTCCATTTTGCCTATGGTATTTAAATAGATCATAGATGGGACAACTAGTCAAAGGAGTTATACAGCAAAAATGCACATGACACTCTAAATCTATGTGGTAAGTATTGTCATGAAAATATACTTCGTAGTTGATACTGACAGGCGAAGTCAGTGTATTCGAAATGGCGGTGGCATGTCTGAACATACTTAAAGTCAAAGTATTATCCCCTCAGTTGAAATGAAATTGAAAGCTTCTTTATTATTAAGTAATGATTTATTTTCCTGTATTCTTAGGATAACTACCGACCTTTTTGGAAGACCCGGCCATCATGGGTAGCCGCTCCAATTTTGGCGTGTCGTATCTGTTAATGTAGGTCCTAAACCGTTTTACACACAGATGATTACAGCATATCTATAACAACCAGCCTTAAAAATTTACAAACCCCTTGATACCTTCTTGGGCATTTTATAAGACGATTTAATACAAAAGCCATAATTACAATATGTTAAATTACTTTTGTTAATAACCACAAAACAATCCTGATATCGCGGAGATAGGAACAATTATACGTTGATCAACTATATTTTGTTTTTATAATTTTAATCGTCAAGTTCAAAATGAAATTCGGTTGTACCTACAGTAGTTACAACCGAATTGATACCAAAACCGGTTGTGACAACCGAATTCATACCAAATTCGGTTGCTCCACATGAATTGATGCCACATTCGGTTACTCCAACCGAATTTGGTAGAAAGTTCGGTTGTTGTATCCGAATTATTTCCAAATTCGGTTATACCAACCGAAATTTTAGAAAAATTGGTGGACAGAAGGAATATAATTCAAGATTCAGTTGTCACAACCGAATCAGTTACAAAACGAGGTTGCTTCAACCGAATTTCAGTTGTGAGGACTAAAGTCGGTCGTAACAACCTCATTTCGGTTGGCGCAATCCCAATTCGATGGTAGCAGCTGAATTTACAGTTGCTACAACCTCTTTTCAACCGATTAGTTCTCAGGGTGTAGTCCTGATACTCTCCTACTTAAACATTAATTATCTTCTACCAAAAAGTCAAAAATAGAACTAATGGACATGGTTCAGAGTCCCCTTCTGTAAAGACAAGGACGGAAATCTCATCACATAAGTGCAGAGCATGTTGGGAAAATGGAGAGACCATTTCTCCGCGTTAGTGGTACCCAAGAGATCCAATAACGATGAGACAATTGATGACAATTTGGACGACGGCGTCGATTGCACCCTCCTAACCAACACGAGGTTAGAGCAGCTATTGCCCGGTTTAAGAACAACAAAGCCACAGAAGCAGATGGATTACCGGTGGAGCTATTTGCATGCATCAGCTCATTAGCAAAATTTGGTTAGAATGTATGCCGGCGTTTGGAGTCTCAGTGTACTATGTACCATATTTTAAAAAGGTGACCCGAGTCTCTGTGCCAAATACCGTGGAATAAGCCTTTTGCCCATTGAACAAAACCAATTATCGCTTACCTGATTGGACCACACTAGTGTGGCTTTAGGCCTGGAAAATCGACAACTGATTAGATTTTCACGCTTCGCCAAATCCTGGAGAAGACCCACGAAAACCAAATCGACACCTATCATCTATTTACCGATTATAAGGCGGCATATCCCGATATGGAAGAAACTCCATGAAGCAATGTTTGAGCTTGGTATTCCTCCAAAACGTATACGCTTTGGCAGAATGACCTTGACGAACACCAAATCCGCAGTGAAAGTTGGTAAGGATCTTGCTGATCCTTTTGAAACTAAGCGAGGCCTTACGCAATGCGACACCCTATCATGCAATCTCTTTAACATCTTAGTAAAGATTATTATGAAAAAAGCTGCAGTCAAACATGAATATAATCATCATATATAATCATCGTGAATATAATCATCAGCAGCAAAAATCAACATGCTCCTTGCGAATGCTGATGATATAGATATGAGTTTCATTGGGCGCACAATGAGAGAAGTTACTGCGGTGTCGTCGAGAATTGAGACTGAGTTCGCAAAAGTGGGTCTAATAGTAAATGAGGACAATACAAAATTAATGGTTTCAACAAGCGATTTGACCAAAGCGTGAACGTTGAAAACCGTTATAATTTCGAGGCGGTGGACTTATTTATATAACTTGGATCTGCCGTAAACAAAAACAACAACGTCAGCCATGAGATCAAGCGGAGAATTGTGCTTGCGAATAGATTTTATTTTGAACAAACACTTTAGAGATAAAGCCCTCTCTCGAGAAGCAAAAGTCCATATATACCAGACGGAATCATGGGTATTAGCGCAAGCAGACGAAACATCTCTAGGAGTTTTCGAGAGAAAAGTAATCCGAAAAACTTTATGGCCCTATCGTACACAACGGCGAGTATCGGATACGCATGAACCTTTAGCCGACATTGACAAAGTTAGGCGGATCAAAATAACGCAATTGCGCTAGCTAGGTCATGTGAGTAGAATGGATGAAGACGAACCAGCGCGAAGAGTTTTCGGAAAAGAACTCGAAGGAAGACGAAAAATAGGAGCACTAGGACTCCGGTGGAGGGCTCAGGTTGACGAATCCCTGCCTACACTTGGTATTACACACTGGGGAGGTAAGACACAAGATTTAACTGGTTTGTGAAATATGTTATCTTCGATTTGTAATGAACCTGACTTTTCCGAGTTGTTCGAGACTGGATCAGACCAGATCATTGATTCGACTGCTACATTTGCTATATCCAAACATTTGAAGTCTGACTTTCCACACTATTTTAACTACGATTGTCCGTGTGTTGAGCTAATCAGTGTACTATTTGTACACATAGGGTGGTACTAATCCAATCATCTTTTCAAAATTAAATAAAATTAACTAAACTTAATATGGTATTGTATAATATGGCTTTACTAAAAGTAAAAACAATTCCCATTATTTATGCAACATTAATTCATTCATGTGAATGCCGTGGCTGGCTTCGCAGTAGCTCATCCTGTTTGTCCGATTTGCAAGATTTCGTTGACCGATTCTGGTTCTATGTCACGAATGGCTGAGACAATATTAGCCTTAAGGGTATGGTTATTCTCCTAGCATCGATCTTTAATGGAACCCTACAATAAAAAATCTAAAGGAGTCACATCGCAGCTTCGAAGCGGCCAATTGTCACCGCCAAGATGGCTGAAAACACGATTACCAAACTTTGTGTGCAAAAGATCGATTGTTTCCAAAATCCAAACCAAACTGTGCATCTATTTGTTCCCAACAACACGGCTATGAGGACCGTGAAAATTAACCACTGCAAGCCTGTGTCATGGACTTGTTGTACAAGCTTTGGTACAGCACGTACGGTGACACTGTAGGCCTTTGATACGAGTCAACTTTTAATTTTCCATCTTATCTTATAACTAAGCAAACAAGGTATTGTAATTGTTGGCCCTTTCCTCTTCCACTGTAAATTGAAGTTGTCGATTGAAACAATTAGGCGCCCTCATCGTGTCCTCCACCTCAGATTTAGGATGACTGATAAATTACAGAGTGCAACAGGAGAAAATATAACCATATATGGATACCACTACGTGATAAACGATCGAAAAAAAAGTCCCGTGTCTCCCAGTTTTGCCCAAAGTCATGCACTTTTTTTCTATGGACCCCCAAAGATTTGAGTCCTCGGTGTAGTTTTTGCAAAAAAATGATCATTTTGTCAGGCTTATATTTTGCAAGCCATTCGAAATTTTGATTTATTCTCTGAGGAAAAGTTGTAGCTCTTGTCATAAAGAACTTCAAGGTCAAAAGCCCAAAGAACTTTAATAAAATTTTTTTTTTTTTTTACCTTCCATAGGTAGCGAACCTTTCTAAATGTAAGGAAACAATCAACTAGAAAAATGTACCTCTGATCCCAATAGACAACTTTCTGGAAGATATGAACTTCCTAGGAACTATTGTTAATACTGTTTGCTTCAACATTGAGATACTATGCTATCTCATCGACCGCAGCAGCACAGGCACAGCAGTAAGCTGAGCACACGCAACAAGGGACGTATATAACAATATAAAATTAACACGATGCTCACATCGAGGCATTACATCGACGCATTACAGTGTTTTCGATTTTATATGTTCACAATTTTTGTTCGTTATGACAAGAGCTACAACATTCCCTCAGAGAGTAAAAAAAAATTCTGAACGGTTTGCAAGATATGAGCCTGAGAGAATGATCACGTTTTTGCAAAAATGACACCGAAGCCCCAAATCTTTGGGGGCCCACGTGCATTACTTTGGTAAAACTGGGTGACACGGGTCTTTTTTTTTTGGTCTTTTATCACGTAGTGGTGTCCGTATATTGTTATATTTCCATAACTTAAAATATTCCACACCGTGTTATTATTCTAAGCATCGTAGAGGGACAATAATTAATACGGCCAAGAATTTCGTTAACAGAGTGCTGAAAATAAGCCAAGTGCAATTTCACGGGAAACATAAGGAGAAGTACGAACGAAATCAAGTGCAACGGAGACAACACCAACATATGCCAGAAGGTACATGTGGGTACTACGATGAATATACTGAAGACGAGAATTTTATCACATAAATCGAACCAGAAGGCACAGGCCTTTGGAATAAAAAAACAGCACTCGCAACCTACTGTACGTTAACTGGACACAGGCCAAACTTTGACGAGAAAGTACGAACGAAATCAAGTGCAACGGAGAAAAAAACAACATTTGCCAGAAGGTATATGTGGGTACTACGATGAATATACTGAAGACGGGAATTTTATCACATAAATCGAACCAGAAGGCACAGGCCTTTGGAATAAAAAAACAGCACTCGCAACCTACTGTACGTTAACTGGACACAGGCCAAACTTTGACGAAGGCAAAATTCAAACTGAAGTGAAGATTTACTCAAAGCATGCAGGAAAAGCTAGTCGTATACTTTTGGTTACCTCACAATATAATTATATGCATAAATATTATTGTGATTTCCTACTCAGTAATCTCCAACATTTAATATTGAATTTGAAGGGAAAATTTTGTGGCTACTCTTTTCACAAATGTTTTATAAAATCTTTGTGTTTTTTAAATTAGACCCTTGAAAATGATTATCGAAGTTGATCGCAATATGGGAAACTAAAGAATTTCTGATATAACGAAAATTATACAACTACGTTTTATCTTTTCATACCAATGACCTCGAACCGATACTAGAAATAAAAATCATAATAATGGGAAAGATCAACTATAGATTCAACTTAATGTACTGTAACTTAAAATTTTTGAAATGTGTAGAGAAGGTGCTGAAAGTATTATAGATTTAAATTCATTAGGTTTAAATTAATTAGTTTTCCCCAGAAGATGTACTAGTGCTAAATAAAAGGCACTAGAGTTCATTTTGGCTTATTTGAGCCATAATAATTGACTATAAACCGAGTTCTGTTTCGAATTTTAGGGTTGACTATGCGGTATTTCACTTCATTCCCAACTGTTTTATTAGTCTAATATATTCAGCTTGTGTTTCAACTGACCCTAATGTAAATGAGTCAATTTAGTTAATAACCATAGTTGTGTTGTATTCCGAAAGTGGTACTACATAGCCTTCAAGGGTTAGGAGAATTATAGGGGTGCCGTGGTTGATTTAGGCACAGTAAATCACGGTAATTTAACTTATGACCACATGAACGGACAGTCGAAATGTATTAAATAAAATATATTTATATGTGAGGCAGTTAGAAACCACACTGAATAAATCCACTTCCCGTAGTATTGGTATGTTGGTGTCTGTGCGTTAAACTAATGTACTCAGTACATTTTGAAGTTTAGTATAAATATAATAGTTACAGCTGTAGTGAAATAATGTACCTATATATTGTTAGTTAGAATTTATAATGAACGTGTAATTCTAAAATACTCAGGAAAGTTCAGTTTTTACAGGTCTCTTATTGATGGAGTTAAAATGCCAGACATTAGGGACGAACTATATTTAGGAGCAGTGATTTAATAACGGTGATTGAATAATCACTGGTAACTAAAGTGATCGAATGTACCAAATTGGCGTTACTTTCAATGACGTACTTTCGCACTTGCCATTCTTTTACTGAAGTCTGTTTTCAACTGTTTTAATTTTTTTCTATACTCTCGTTCTATTCTTGTTGATCTTTCAATATTACCTTTCTTTATTGGTGTCATTCAAGATGTATTTAAAAGGTGGAAGCACTTTATCATTAAGTACAATAAGATAATAAAGATAATTGGTTCCACATTCTATAAGTAAAAATAGCTTGGTTGGAACTCTATTAATGCGTTTGTGTAATACAGTGTAACCGCAGAAACTGGTTTTCTTCGTGGAGTCATGGCAGACAGAACAAATTACATGATATTTCTACCAGAATTGAATCGTCCAATCGATCATAATCACCAAACCCGCCTAAATGACGAAATCTCACAAAACATAAATGAAGGCAGTAAAAAAAATATATTTAAATATAGTACTATAATATTATTTTATTATTTTTAGTCACATTTTTTTGTAATTTTATTTAAATCAAATAGCAGAGATCACGATCACTGTTTAAAAGAACAGTAACTTACACATCATGCTCAATGAGAACTTTACTTTTATTGACTATTTTACAACCTCATGAGATCAGACGTGTTACGAGTACACATATTAAACGAGCAAATTGAACAAATTTCAACATATTCCTCCAACTGGCTCTATCCTTCGCCTTTTCTCGCTAGTTGGTAACACCAAGGATACGGAGTGATTCTTCTGCCTGGTCTTTCCAGCGGAGTCTTGGTTGCCCTCTTTTCCTGTTTACATCGGGTACATTATCGAAAGATTTTCGCGCAGATTCATCTGCATGTATTCTCATAACATGGCCTATCCAACGCAATTGACCTAATTTGATTCGCCTAGCTATATCCAGGTCAGAATACAAATTATTAGATCATGGTTCCAGCGACGTCGGTACTCACCGTTTTCCCTAATAGGACCATATATTTTACGGACAATTTTTCTCTCGATTACTCCCAGTTGTTTTTCATCAGCTTGCGAAATGACCCAAATTTCGGAGCCATATGTCAAGACTGGTAAACTGAGAGTCTGGTAGATGACTTTTGTCCCTCGAGAGAGGGCTTTGTTCCTAAACTTCTTGCTGAGCCCAAAATATGAACCATTTCAAAGCACAATTCTCCTATTTATCACCAGGCTGACGTTGTTGTCCTTGTTCCAAGGTAGACAAATGCATCTACCACTTCGCAATTAAATTAGTTGTCAACGTTCAGCTGTGGACCAAGTCGAGAGGTTTCTCTAGTCGTTGACACCATCAATTTTGTCTTGCCCTAATTAACCCTAAGACCAACCTTCACTGATTCTATTTCGATTCTTGAAAATACTCCCGTAACCTCTCGCAAATTTCATCACTTTAATGTTGTATATGTTGTCAGCATAAGCCAGCAACATATGGTTTTTCATGTTAATGGTCTTGTTCGTATGTACTGCATCTGTTCTCATTATAATCTCCATTAAAATGTTGAAGAAAATGCACCAAAGTGTTTAGCCTTTTCTTTGCCCTCGCTTGGTACAGAAAGGTTCAGTGAGGTCTTTCCCCACTTTCACTGCCGATTTAGTGTTGGTCAGCGTCATTCTACATAGGTTTGGCGTAGCGTGAATAGTGAGTCAGTCGTGGACTTCAGTGGTCTAAAACCACACTGATAATCTCCTTTTCAATAATTGGCTTTAGTGTTTTACACAATACGCTCGACAAGACCTTATACGCGATGGATAAAAGTGTGATACCGCGATAGTTGGAACAGACACACTTTTTTGAATACGGGACACTGCGATTCCAATCGTCAGGCATATATTCCTCCTGCCATATACCGCATATAAGTCGATGCATGTGGGCTAGCAATCCGCCGCCACCTGCCTTAAAAAGTTCCGTGGCTGAGGGGGGTACAATCTACGCTATCTTCCACTATCATTACATTCCACTAGAATCTGAGTTGGGTACTGCTGACAAGTGATTTTTCTACAGTTTGGGCACATCAGTCACCAGATTCCCATTCTCGTCCTTGCAGGAGGGAAGCCCATTATTCGATCTGCTTCCCTATGGAAAAATTTTCGGGATTCACCATTCATCCTGCAAAATTCAGTTTTTTCACTCTCCCACTGCTCCAACTGCCATTTTTCCGCAAAAAAAGTTTGGTTTCCGCCCTTCTCAGCTTCTTGTACCGGTTACTCGCAGCACGCGTTGTAAATGACTGTTTCGTTGCCATACGTGCAGCGTCTTTTCCACCAGTTGCAATGCGACATTCTTCGTCGTGCCATGGCTTATCCTCTACGGTTTTTGACAGCCAAGTTCGGTTCGTGGTTTTTAAAGAATGGGAGATGTGCTATCGCTGCAGACCTTCTGGAGTGGGGGGGGGGGGTTATTCTTCCGTAGCAGGAGAGACAGCTTCTGTTGATAGGACCTTGATTCTGCCAAAAAAGTTTGGTTTCCGCCATTCTCAGCCTCTTGTACCGGTCACTCGCAGCACGCGTTGTAACTGACTGTTTCGTTGCCATACATTCAGTGTCTTTTTCGCCAGTTGCAATGCAACACTCTTTGTCGTACCATGGCTTATCCTTCTGCGATTTTTGATAACCAAGGTCAGTTCTTGCAGCTGTTTCCAAAGAATGGGAGATGTGCTTCCACTGCGCATCTGGGTTCTCTGAAGGGGGTATATTCTGCCCTAGCAGGGGAGACAGCTTCTGTTGATAGGGCATTGATATATGCGGTATTTGTAGCTTGTCAATATCTAGCTTTTCCTGCGTTCGACTTCGTACGTTTTTCGCCCTGCTCAAGCTTTTTTGAACTTTTGCAGCCACCAGGTGATCATCCGAGTCGATATTGGCACCTCGAATCACACGTACGCCCATTACACTATTCATTACATCTGGTTCTTCGTCCACTGATCAGGAGAATGGGAATGCTGTTCCCAAAATATCACTGGATCGCTCATCTGTACCAGACAAATTGAACGGCGATGCAATTTAATTTAAGCCAAATAAATTAAACTGTACAATTTTTGATTTTTTGATTTATTTGACTTATCGGGTTTGCCACCACACAACATAAATGCAAAAATTGGTTTTCCGATCATTTTATTTCACAATCTGACTGCAAAATGGCTGTGAAGTGGAACAAGACCAGTAGTGTGGCCTGTAGTAGCTGTGGCCGCCACATCGCATTAAACCGGAGAAGTGCTGTAGAGATCCGTTTTATAGGCCAAAGTCCACAAGTGCGCAACAGGACTGGGATGTATATGAGGAAGAACCCAAGTAGTGCAAACTTGAGATTGGGAAAGCTAAAACTAAATCCTGGATAGATGTCTGCAGTAATATAGAAATTTCATACAAAGCCTCAAGTCGTAGGAAACTTTTGGCCTCAACAACTTATACTATTGGGTACATTAGGAAAGATTGTGGTTCTTGGACTACCTCCAGTGAGGAATCACTGGGGATGCTCCTGGATACACATTTCCCTGATAATTCTGAGGGTGAACTAGATACGGCAATAGGAGATTCCGTTGAAGTGTAGCCTACAATTCTATGGACAATAAAAACTTCAAACCTTTCAAGTCACCTGGACCGGGTAACAACCAACAAGCAGTGGCTGATAGATTGGTGTCTTGCCGCAAAGAGTTCTACACCGGATTTATCTAAGGTTGTCTTCATTCATAAAGCGGGGAAACCATCCCACACTAGATCTAAGGATTTCCGTTGAAAACTTTGAAGAAATTATTCGATAGATTTATTATTATACTGCCATCTAAATAGTACAACTACAGCAAGAGCAGGTCTTCTGAAATAGCCCTCATTGATCTGGTCAGCGATATAGAAGTTTCTCTCCCTATTACAGAATATACCATGGTACCTTTCTTAGACATAGAGGGAGCCTTTAAAAGTGTGAATCCAGTTGCAATAGCTGCGGCAATCATGGCTCATCAGTGGGTCGACGGTATCGATATTCTGGTTTAGATTCAATAGCAGAGGAACGCTTCAAGACGGCGTTTTGACACCTCGGTTATGAAATCTCTCCATGAACATTAGTCTACCTTCGCAGGAGAAGTTTGGTGTTAAAGTTGTTGTCTACGCAGATGTCGTGGTAATAGCACTTAGACGGAAGCTGCCAAGTACTCGTAGGTTCATCCTGCAAAGGTCATTCAACCACCCCAAGTTGGGCTTCGGATAATGGTTATGGAGTGAACCCAACTAAGACGGAACTGTGTCTTTTACGCAAGAGGTATTTATAAGCTTCAAACTATTGTTCTTGACTCCTTATGGGTACTGAGATTCCTTTCCCTGAAAGCGCAAAATTGTAAAATCGGCAGGAAGTTAAACTTCAAACCAATATCGCTGAATACATGTAAAATGACAATAGGAAAATGCTTGGGTCTGAACCCATGAAAGGTTCATTAGATGTATACGGCAGTATTTAGACCGATAATGCTGTATGGCATTATCGTCTGGTGAACACTATGCGTAAATCCTGCTGCGCGATACTGGATAAAGTTCAGCTAGTGGCTGATATATGTGCCACTTGTGTGTCGACGTCGACACCGGCTGATGTATTAAACGACGTACTATTGCTGTACTTAGGGAACTACCACTTTGACCTGGAAATGGCTTAGGACACAGTGCTATTCCCAACATAATTCTTGACCTTGCAGGTATTGCCGATTTCATTTTGACCGAAGGGCTCTTTGACAAAAAGTACCACATATTTATACCTGATAGATCAGAATGGAATGGTTACATACCTGGACATAGAAGATTTGTTAATTTCTATACAAGTGGATCAAAACTTGTTGATGAAGTAGGCTTTGGTATATTTTCTGCAGACCTAGAACGATCCTTTGTGTAAAGACTGCCTAATCTCTGAAGAGACTGCCAGGCCGAAATCTCAGCTATTAGGAAAGTAGCGGAATGACTGAGAAGTTATGTTTCGGCAAATAATTAATATTTTACGTGATCAAGCTGCTATCATTTCCCTGTCTTCCTGTAGTCGAGAACTGTCCTGACTGTCCCACACTCCTTAAGGAGGTGGCTGAATAGTTTAAAATTCACCTTATTTTGGTGCCGGACGGGCTAGGTGGGCACTAGTAAGGAACTGTTTACATTCCAAGCTAAAGGTCTTCAACCACACTAACGCCCTGCTGGTATTATCGAGATTGGATAGCTCACTTATCGTGTAGGTCATGAAGAGACACTGTCTCAATAAAAAACACGCTTGGACACTGAAAATCTTGAGAAATGGCTTTCGTTGAAGCTGCGGTGGTGAAGAAGAGAGCACCTGCTGTGCTTGTGCCTCACTATATCCAGCAGACGGCAGGCTACACTAGGCTTACAACTCTTCTGGCAGTTAGCAAATCTGGCTGATGTTAATATCCGCCAACTCTTAAACTTGTTGAATCAATCAAACTGGTTCAACGGGAGGGACTAGCGAAATCACATCTTTTTATTTTGTCGCTGTGGTATCACAATGGATCACAAGGTCTATATGAGCTTCACATAAAGGTGGGCACTCCAACATAACCTACATATGCAACTTTTAACTACATTTTTGATAGTTAAGAATTTGCTACGACTATACAAGTAGTTGCACTCAATAACACAAGTATACCAAATATTTATAAGTTATATGTAGCCTGCGAACTCTATCTACCTTGATACATTTCCCTTCATAAAGGTTACAGTGTAGTACAATCACACTCCCAATGTCAGGAATTTTTAAATTCATCGGCGACGAGACAAGTCCAATCCCAATCCTCGAAATGGAAATATGAAATCACACACATACTTCTCTGCGTTTCGACACGAGTAAATGTAGCAGCAACTCTTTGATGAGTTATACAACGACAAGGGACCCAATACATCAGAAGTGCCACCACCCTGTGAGGTAAATGAATATCTCTTGTTGAGCGATAGCCCAGCAACAATAATAAAACTGAGAATTTTAAAACAAAAGGTAAACATGAATTGTATGTGGACAACCAACCATGAAAACCCTTTAATTTGTTTTCTCTTGATTTCACATGACTTCACCTGAATTGTTGGTTGTCGTTGTTTCCCTGGCTACTGCTCCAGAGACTAAAATAAACGTAAATTACTGGTCACAATAACTGAAACACATAGGCATATGAGCTGTAGCAATGAGGCAAATATATTATGTCTTGTTCTTCCTTGTTCGTAAAAGCTCTGCGTCTGAAAAGTGAACCAAGATAGAAACAAAATGGCCTTGTAGCAATTTGACAAATTCACACCTGTTCAAGATTTCCTAAGTAATGCCGGTTGTAAGATAGATTCGAAGAACGCCAAAAAATGGGAATGTTATCTACAAACTTCTTGATATATGAGCCTCAGTTTACATTGCACCGCGTAACTGTTGAATAGTTTTCTCATATTTTTGTACATATCCGGAGAACCATCGGTTCCCATTACACATGATTTTTATTGTTGCATAAAAAATAATACAATTTCTACAGCCAAAAAAATTTTCTTCAACTTCGACGTGATCTACGTTTAAATTCACTAGAATGATATTTATTTATGCGGACTTTTTTGAAACTGATGCTTATTTCAATCAATGCCTGACGATTGAAGCCTCAGTGTATTATGTCCTGGATTCAAACAGGGTGATCCATATGTCTTTTCCAACCATCGCGGTATCAGTCTTTTATCGATCGCGTATAAGGTCTTGTCGAGCGTATTATGTGAAACACTAAAGCCAATTATTGACAACCTGATTGAACCTTATCAGTATGGTTTTAGACAAGGCAAGTGCACGACTGCCAAATCCTGGAAAAAATCCACGAAAAGCAAATCGATACATACCATCTTTTTGTCGATGACAAAGCTGCTTTCGATAGCCCCATACGGGGAAAACTGTACGAAGCTATGTCTGAACTTGGTATTCCGGCAAAACTGATCCGCATCTGTAAAATGACGCTGACCAACACCAAATAAGCAGTGAAAGTGGGGAAGGACCTCACTGAACTATTCTGTACCAAGCGAGGACTTAGATAAGGTGACATACTTTCGTGCAATCTCTTCAACATCTTAATGGAGATAATAATGAGAAAGGCTGCAGTAAATACGAACAAGACCATTAACACGAAAAGTCATATGGTGCTGGCGTATGCTGATAGACATCGTTGGAAGATTGCATACTTTCGTGCAATCTCTTCAACATCTTAATGGAGATAATAATGAGAAAGGCTGCAGTAAATACGAACAAGACCATTAACACGAAAAGTCATATGGTGCTGGCGTATGCTGATAGACATCGTTGGAAGAAATTTGCGAGAGGTTACTGCAGCATTTTCAAGAGTCGAAAAGGAATCAGCGGAATCGGATCTTTCCCTTAATGTGGGCAAGACAAAATTGATGGTGTCAACGACCAGAGAAACCTCTCGACTTGGTCCGCACTTGAACGTTGACAACCGGTTTAATTTTGAAGTGGTAGATGAATTTGTCTCCCTTGGAACCGCCCTGAGCAAGGACAAAAACATCAGCCTGGAGATAGATAGGAGAATTATGCTTGCAAATATATGCTATTTTAGGCTCAGCAAGCAGTTTAGGAACAAAGCCCTCTCTCGACGGACAAAAATCTAGCTATATCAGACTCTCATTTTTCCTGTCTTGATATATGGCTCCGAAACTTGGGTCATATCGCTAGCGGATGAAAAACAGCTGGGGGTTTTCGAGAGAAAAATTCTCCGTAAATTATATGGTCCTCTCTCGACGGACAAAAATCTAGCTATATCAGACTCTCATTTTTCCTGTCTTGATATATGGCTCCGAAACTTGGGTCATATCGCTAGCGGATGAAAAACAGCTGGGGGTTTTCGAGAGAAAAATTCTCCGTAAATTATATGGTCCTGTTAGAGAAGACGGCGAGTACCGACGTCCCTAGAACGCAGAGCTATGTAATCTATATTCTGACGTGGACATAGCTAGGCGAATCAAATTAGGCCAATTCCGTTGGCTAGGCCATGTTATCAGAATGGATGAGGATGAGCCAGCGCGAAACGTTTTCGATAACGTAGCCGATGGAAGCAGCAAAGGCTGACGACCCAGACTCCGCTGGAAAGACCAGGCAGAAAAATCCCTCCGTATCCTTGGTGTTTCCAATTTGCGGGAAAAGGCGAAGGATAGAGCTAGTTGGAAGAATATGTTGAAATTTGTTTAATTTGTTTGTTTAATTAATATATGTAAGGCGTCAGACCTCATGAGGTTGTAAAATAGTCAAGAAAAGTAAAGTAAGTAAATCTGCAGTTGTTGCAAAAGAAAACCACATAAGAACCCACTTTCTATTCTATTACATTGGAAATTAACACACATTGCAATCGATAACAAAACCAAATATATATCGGCAATTCAATTCGAAAGAGTTTGAGCGGCTTTTTCTATTTCAACACAATTTCCGATTCTTAATCTGTGAGCAATTCTGTATCCGATTCATTCATTCATTCATTTTACCAAATTCTCCTGGAAAATTTTTGATTGTGGACATGCTTTTCGGGCTAAGGCGTCATAAAGGGTCCTGCTAACTAGGTTACTTTAAGTTTCACCTTAAATAATTAAGACACTAATAAAATTCGAAATAAGTTTCAGTTCGAAATGGTGCCTATTTCAGATTCATTTGTCGGTTCAAAAATCGTATTCACGTTTTGCAGTAGAGGTTGATTACCCTTCGTAAATTACTAACCATTTGTGTAAATCACGACAACAAAACTGAAATAAAGTTCATGGGAATATTTGTAATACCACAATAAAAATGGGGGACCTAAAAATGCCTTCATTGCATTAGCAACATTCACAGTCACAATATATTCTTGAATACAGTGGCGAATATTTTTTGTTGGTGCTTCTTTAGAATAAGTGTCCAGTGTCCCACTTCGGTAACTGGTAACTATTAAATTCATAGGATAGAAAAAGGTCCTCCCCGCAAATACCTAATTTGTTGTGCCAATAGGCCATAATTCACAGGGACTGGCTCTATTTTACCACACTAATGAACATGTTGTTTGCCTGTTAGTAAGTATATTTATTCCGATTTAGCAAAGACAGCAGAGTACTCTGTTTGAAGGGTGTGCTAGAACATTTTATTTCGACCAAACTGTTGTTGAAAACACCTGGGGAAAGTAAAGCTTTGACGCTATTTGAATTAAGGTTAGAATTTTTAAAATTAAACACAATTCGCTAATAAGACGATCGGTAATTTCAGTAAAAAGGGCTAACAATAGCAGGGTCAATGCGAATTCGAACAACTTCTTCTTTTCAATTAGAGTTACCGGGAAATTAAAAAAAAATATTATATATAAAGTTTTCCAAGATCTTCGATTGAAATTCTCCTTATTATTTAAACGAGCTTAAGACAAATTATTATTGTTTATTTATTTCCAATATTTCGTCTCCACATTGGGCGACTTCTTCAGGGAACAATTATTATTATATGTTTAAATAATTAACAATTCAAAAACAATTCAAAAAACTCAATATCACAAATTTTGCTTTCAAAAAAGAGCGGGAAATAAAAAGTGTTCTTTATCAATATTAAAACTATCTCATAAAACAAAAGTAAAAATACAATTGAAGACAAAAACAAATTAACAAAGTTTAAAATATTAACTTAACCCTTCTGCACTCCTTGGGTCAAAATGACCCAATTTTGTATTTCAAATGCAATTTTATTCTCTATATTACGAGTTATCAAGGTGCAACTTTATGATATCCTTAACGGCGTAGTAAACTATTGTTTGGCAAGAAAAAGATGTAGTTAGTTATTTTCGGGTTTTCTCTGCGTGCAAATATGTAAAATATATACATCTATTGTCCTGTGGGTCAATTTGACCCAAAGGTAACTACGATTATTTATGCTATATTTAAATATTTATGGCCGTCGGTGGTGCAATGGTAGTGTGCGCGCCTCTTGTACATGAGATCCTGGGTTCGATCACTGCTCAGACCACCTTAAAATTTCTTTCGGCGGCGGTCAACTCGCATAGTGACGGCAACACTATCGAGTATTTAGCCATGAAAAAGCTTCTCTGAATACCGTTCGGAATCGGTGTAAAACTGTAGGTCCCAATCAGTGAGTGAAAAACTGGAAAGCGCACAGCTCAGTGATTGTGAGAAGCTCTCCCATGTCCCTTCATGGGATGTAATGGGAAACCATTATTTATTATTATTATAAATATTTTTGTTACCAATTTGAATGAGTTTGCGTTTGTGAAACAGGAAACATTTGAGCTCCTTACCGCTAATTTTATAATTTTGGAACACCCCGCCTAATGTCGTATCAACCATTGTTACCGATGAAATTTCCCATCAAGGGCCTTACAAAATGAGGATAACATATTTCAGCAACCGGATCGATATTCAACCACCTGCTTCATTTGGATTTCTTCATAATCAGTATGATAGATTATTGGTATTTATGGCTGTTGCTGGTGCAATGGTATGTGGGCGACTTTTGTACCCTGCGTTGTCCACCTTCCATTTCTTTAGACGATCGTCACCTGGCTTAGTGACCTTGACACTATCGAGTATTTAGCCATGAAAAGGCTGCTCAAAATTCTGTATAATAACTGTAGGTCCCAATCAATCAGTGTAGAACTATAAAGCGTATGCTCTCTGGTTGTCCCTTCATGGGATGTAATTGGAATATATATGCATATATATTCGTATACATATATGCTACATTTATTTTGGTATTATTTTTATAATGCTCGACGACTATCTAACTAGAGTGTTTCTTAGGTTTATAAATAAAATATTTGAGAAGGTATTTTGAAAAACTTTTTCATTGCTAAATACTCGATAGGTGGTCTGACAAGGCATTGAACCCAGGATCTCATGTACATTTGTTTTTTTCCAAATAAAAAAACTAGTAATTAAAATAACCAGCTGGCAAAACATTGATTTGATTGCACGACATATGAATGAAATAAATCCATCTTCAAATCCTGATATAATTTTCATGTGTAGGATTTATCTGCTGGAACTGCAGGTAATACCGTAGAACAATATGATATTGTGATATTGTTAATCGCCCATTAAAGTTGTAAAACATAGCAAATTCATAATCGTACATTCTAAGAACAGTTCCGCCGAGTGTCCTACCAAATATGAGACAGTAAAACCTAAAAACTGAAAATCTGTATGTCAGTTATGTAAATCAGTTTGTTTTCAAACTGCAAAAATAATAACTAATATATTCTTATGTTTCTAATTTTTTCCATGAAACGAAAATTATTAGATTTCTGATACATAGTGAATAAGTTATCAAGTGTTCTCTATTTTTCTTATATATATTTTTTTGTTGTGGTAAAAAAATAGAATAATAAATTTCTGTCATAAATGTCGAATTTTTTAAAAAATTACAGCAGACAGTTGTCCGAAGCTTTCGGCCACGGACTGTCCCTGCAGGCTGTGTCAGAGACACGGCCATTAAGTTTAACGTAGAATACGCCATCCGATAAGACAGAAAACATATATAACAATAAATTCATTTGCTTATATTATTTATCATTTATTGTTATATATGTTTTCTGTCTTATCGGATGGCGTATTCTACGTTAAACTTAATGGCCGTGTCTCTGACACAGCCTGCAGGGACAGTCCGTGGCCGAAGGCCTCGGACAACTGTCTGCTGTAATTTTTATATTTACCAACGGCATTTGATTCAAGTCCGTTTAAAAAAAAAAATATGTTCAATTTTTTTAAACTTAATTTAATTTATGTATTTTAATTAATATTTTTATTGAAATAAGTTCTGCGAATGTTGAGAGGGCCGCCCTAATATTAAAAAAGGTTTACCTTATCGAGTCTTCGCATTAGCATTCGAGCGTTGTGTGAAAGCTTTACGCTTTACAATTCAAAATTAATGTTACAACAGCTTTATTGAAGCTTTCGCAAAAAAGCTTTATTACGTTAGCTTACAGTTTGTTTCACTTTTTACTAGATACATGTTGCCAAGCAACATTAGCTTGCTGTTCGTTTCACTTTTTACTAGATACATGTTCGTAAGCAATGTTGAGCAACCAAAAACACTCAACCAAACACCACACATATGTTTGAGTGTATATGTTTAAACAATTTTCATTTGAGAAATTAAAATACTAGAAATATATCAACCAATATGAAATGTATATCAAACGAAAGATAACATCTTCATTTACCTACAAAAAAAATTTTAAAAAAATTCATCTAGCCGTTTCCTCAAATTCAATGAAATAAAGATTACAACAATAAAAACCTGACATGACTCCTCATACCGTAAGGTAAGACGTATTCTACGTCAAAATTCTGATGTTGGGTAAAATTGACCCAAGGATCATAGGAAGGGTGCATATGCAAGGAATGCAGAAGGGTTAAATATTGAAAATATCTATCTTATTTAACATTAATGTATTTATCCTAATTCCTATTAACTAAATGTCTGTATGCTATGTCTGTTTTATAGTTAATCCTTTGTGTTAATGGAACCTTCATAATCTGTAACATTTCTAATGTATATCTGCGTTTGTAATTGTTTCTGTGTTTAAAAATGAATTGAATTGAATTGTTTTCTCTAGGAAAAAAACACGTACTTCCGATAAAAAGGAAAGATTTTCCAGTTTTGGGGATGATAAACCTGGCCAAAAAATAAATGATTCTTTTTACCCAAATATCGAAAATCGAAACTTCAACGGCCGGTGGATACAAATCTTTTTAGATCCCCTTATTATTGAAATTCACCAAACGCGGGTTTCACTACACCTTATAGGTAGTACACAAGTTTAAAGAATTATGAAAATTGTTTTGATCTTCAAATGCCACATTAATTTGTAAATATATTTTTTCGAATTTTTCCTTAAGACATGTATAAAACATAGTTTAAAGGGGAACGTTTTTTGAAGATGACAGAAAAATTCGAGAAACGGGTGTTTTTGTTGTCCAGTTTGGCGTGGAGTGCCTCATATGCTGTTAATCTATGGAACCACAAGGTAATTCATAACAAATCTTTGAAATACTTTGTACGTTGTCGAAGGTTTGTTCTTTACCAACCTCTAATTCTTTTATATTCTTGTTGGCTTTAGTCAGAAATATTTAATGTTGAACTTTTATTATTCTGCTTTAAGCTGCCGCATTAGCATATTTATGTTTTGTTTGTCTTATTGATTTCCTTACTTTGTTTTGCAAACGTACACGTGAGCACAATGCAAATTTACAAGTGTGAAGGAAATATCACACTTGGATATGAGGAGGAATTTATCTGGGAAGTCGTTTCCAATAATGAATACAATTCAAATTTAATATTATTGAATTTGTTATTTTAATGTCATAAAATTTTAATTCGTTCTGATTACTTCCAGCGAATGACAAATTTCCAATTGGTTTGTGGAGTAACTTTGTAGGATTGAATGATGATTGTGGATACAAATATTTATTTTTCTTTAGCTTTCTATGTAATAATTTGTTAAATTCATTGAAATTTATTTATTTATTTAAGTCTATGGACTATAATCCTTATAGATGTGCATACTAAAAATAATACAATTTCAAAAATTAATTATATTTATTTCAACTTTGCGAGAAATCAATAGCACTTACTTCCCTAATAGATTTATATTTTATCATGGTTCTTAGAATAGGTTCATTAGCAGCATAACTATTACGCCCAGTAGGAATATGAAAATCATTATGCTAAAATTGCCATTTTAGTAATTTTTGTAATTTTATGGCCAGAACACATACAGTCACACCAAGAAATGGGTATGGTATTATTATGGTTTCAATTTCGTGTAGTATATACATTAGGGTTAGTCACCTTTTTTTTAGAGCATGAAAATTATGAACATCTGTGTCTTTACATTTTTATATTGCAAAAAACCTTCCGCACCAAATGCAGTTACTTTTACGCAAACCAGATATTTTGTGATTTTGAAAATAAAAAAAAATATATTTTCCTTTAAAATATTTCTTGTGGCGGTTCGTACTTCAGTTCTTCGATATATAATTGGTCATTTTGTTTTCGAGATATGGCGATTTTAAAATTTATTTCAATAATTTGTTTCTAATTTTTCGATCTTTATTTTATTTATTATTCTTGACTAATTATTCAAGCTTAAGGTCACTTCCGATTTCATTAAACTTTTTGTTTTTTTCGATATTTCGATTTCCTTTGGAAATCTTCTTCAGGAAAGTTTTTAATATAAATTACAACAGACAAACATCTATACAAACTAAAATGAAAATTTTTGACAAATTTTGAAAAGTAATACATACTATTTATACATGTTATAATACAGTAATGTTTACAGAAAGTAAAAATATTAAATCGAACAAAATTTTATAATATTGTTACGAATTTCCTTATTCGTCCTTTTTGCGTTGTTTTATTCCCAATAATAAAACAAGGTTCGTTTTAAATTACGATAATTACAACGGTTTAACTTCCTTTTATTTTACTTATATGTACAACAGTTTACTTTATTTACACCACTTTAATAAGTTGTATATTTTACTATCAATTCGCGTTGCTCACTTTACGGGGTTTAATCACAAACTGAAACTCTCCACTCCACAGACCTCCGCTATTTATACCAACTCACCATACTCAAATGAAGGTATATCTAGCCAATTCAAGAACCTTCTAGAATCTGGATGTTGTTGTTGTTGCTTATCTTTGTAGAACAATCTCGAAGGGCGGAGAGTTATCTTTACTGAGGTGAATTCATGCTAGTTTAGTGAGCTGGTACGTTGTTACAATGCATACTTTCAGGCGCAGCACTAACCGCCTGTTATTTACATACTGTTAGTAGAGTCATTAACAGCAAGCAAAAGCTTTTACTTATTCGTAACAATATTTTAAGACAAATAAAATATTTTATTAACCTATTTGTTTTTATAACATTTTTAGTGAAGTTATACGTATCTATTTTTTATTTATTTGGGAAAACTGATAAAAATAATAATGCTGGAAGATTATTTACAAAAACTAAAGATAGTAGAAAAAAAGTTAGATATGTCTAATTTAGTATATAAAATACCATGTGGTGGTAATGATATTGAATAATGTGAGAAAGTATATGTAGGAACAACGGGGACTAAATTAAAAACGAGAATAGCAGGACCAAAGTATAGGAATTATAACACTGGTCAACACCATTTTTGTTTTCTTGAATTTTTTTTTGTTATGGGTGTTTCTGTCGCCCTGACAATGAAAAACCAACTGGAAGATTGCTAACAGCTTTAGTTTTTGAAATATAGAGTTTTATTATTTTGGCTGAACACATGGCTGGTCCTGATTACACAATTTTAAATTAAAATATTGATGATACACAGTTTTCCACAAAGTCCGATATAGGTTTTCGATATTTTTCAAATATATATTCACCACAAATGTAGCAAATAAAAATCTGGATTAAGTATACATATTCTTGGCGAAGCCATATCTAAACCAACAAGAAAATAAAATAAAATACGGTTTTCTTTACTTTAATTAAAACTAATAGTTGTATTCCAATTACTTCGACACGTGATTTAACCAATTCGCATGACAATTTTCTAATAACTTAAGAATAACTTCGGTAGTAATTGCATTCCTTATGAGAGTGCAACAATCGATGACAAAATAAAATATCAAAGAAAAACTTCTTAGTGTTGTAGTAGGCTACGATGATGGAGTGAGTTGTTACAACAATAACAACAATAATGCGATGATGACTGCGGCAACTGATTACACAACTGATTACACATTTAAATAACCTAAGTATCAAGTTTTTTAAATAAATGTCTAAAAAAAATAAATTATTATTTCGTAGAAGCTCAACTGTTAAATTTTTTTCAATCTTCTTTGAATGGAAGTTTCCAAATTTGGATAATTTCTTCAGAAATCCGTTCCACTTGTCCTGAAGAACAGTGCTCAAATCGCATATCCTTCGAAAATGTCTTTGTCTGGAATATCTCTTGTAATGAATCCGGAGGATTCAAACCAGTTGACATGACAAATATTATACGTTTGGATGTAGGATAATGCATAATAAGCAGTGTGCACTATTTTGTGAAGCCGACGCTTACACCAGCGTGTAGGTACCTTAAAATGTGATATTCTACCACAAAATACGGTTAAATTTGCTGTATAAATTGATTTTTCAGCTAAATTAAAGGGAGAAAATTTCACAACGAAAAATTGTGCCGTTTGAAAAACAATTGTGCTAAATAATTACACTAAAATTAAAAAAAAAATAAGTTGGGAAAATTGTGCTAAACGTCACATGGCATAATTTTTCAAAAAACCAGTACCAAAACCAAAAAAAAATTGTGCCAAAACCGCACAAATTATGCCAACATGGTAACACTGTGTCTGAGGCATCTTAGAGGGTATGAAATTAAGGCAATCAATCGACTAATAGTGTTGTCCCATAACATCCTATGAAGGGATTGGAAAGAGCTTCCCGGTCGACTACTCATTAACCGGAAAATGTTGTGATATTATTCGATCGGATAACTTAAAAATCAAAATTTTTCTTACAACGAATAAACTGATTAATTTTATACGATTAATCAGTTAATTGAAATTGGAATAAAATTAGTACTTATACGCACTACTTATGGGACCTAAGATTTCATAAAAAACTCTTTATTTTAATTTGTTGCATTCATTCGAACACATTTGTCGTAGCAGCTGCTTTTTTTGTTTACATTTCGTAGGCTTAATGCTTACGCCACTTACATTGATTAGAGAAAAATGCATCTAAAGTTTAAGACATATTTGTCAGAATCTGAGCCGAAAAGTCAAGTATTTTTTAATTGCATGATATTCCTCGCAGTTTGAAGATCAGTCCCACATATTTTGAGACTCGTAATTCCAGAAAATTAGATTTAATAGCAAAATTATTAAAAATAGAAAGTTGTCATTTTGTTCCATATCCAAAAGTTGCATTGTTTTTTTTGTAATTTTAGTTCACATGGACTATATGTGGGATCAATTCAGGATTGTCAAATTCGTTTTTATTCTGGTCCATATCCATTATACAAAAAATACAAATGTACTAAGATACAATATTTCTATGCCTACAATAACAAAAAGATGTCGTTGGAAAATTTTTTGCTCTTTGTTGTCAAGTATAAATGACTATCTTTTTTTTATAATTTTTTCCATGCATTCGTTTTAATTACACATAATGCTACACTCCATTATATTGCACGAGAACATTTTTTGCAGAATGCGGCTTTTTGATTTCCACCGCAACATGTGTTTTTGTATTACTTAGTATATTTGTATCTTTGATTATACCTTCTGTTTTTTCTTAAAGAGAAAAGATGGTGTAAGTTTTCAGGTATTTTATTTCAATGAAACTCAAATTAATCCAAAACTAAATATTATTTCAGTTGTATTTTGTAAGCTGTAGGTAGACATAGTCTTATTTTAATAAACTAAACATATACGATTGGTGTTTATTTGGGATAAACTTTATTAGATCGTTTAAGTCTTTCATCTTTTCCAATGAAATGGAATGCCGCTGCAAGTTTGGAACTATATTTGAAAATAAGTTCTGTGGTGTTCCAAGTTGACATTTTCTGGGGCGTTTTAATAAACTACATGTTTGATATGAAGTATATCATTTGAAATCACTTGCCTGCATTTCAGTTATCGATAATTTCGTTTTTTGTTTGTCCATCTTATGTAATAACTCAATCAGGTGTTTGGGGCCGTATATTTCGATATTTTTAAGGTATTTATCGATAACTGAATGTACACAGTCTACTTCTTGTATTTTGGAATGGCCTGGTTCTGAAAATTTTTGATTGATTTGCAATATTTGCGAACGAGAAGCAATGAAGTGTTTCATTGCGGTGCTATTTATCCGATTTCGATTCTGTGGTATACACGAATCACTCCACAAAGCAATTCTATTGATTTGTGGATAATCACCACTTACTTTCGATAGGATTTGGACAAGAGCACTGGCAATATAATTTTCAGATCTCCCACCATAAAGTTCATTCCAAATTGCGCAATATTTGATCTTGCTCTTGTCAGCTAATATCAAAGTCGCTTTTAAATTATACACGTTTAACTTTCGTTTGTAGTAAAACGCAGATGCATTGCCTATAACGAAATATATACTGAATTCATGAACATTTAAAAAATTAGAGCAATTACCTTTAGACAATCCAAATACTTTCTGTAAGTCGTAATATATGATTCCGTGATTAGGATCAGAGTTTTCCCGATCAAGTCCTCGGTTACTTCGGCAAATGTCCTTCTCCAGTAAGTGGCCTTGATAGATTTTAGTTTCGTCCTCAGTTAAAGCGTCCTTTCTACTGTATTCTTAACATTTATCACAAACATATTTCTTTGGTTTATGAAAGCCAATATTATATTCATTTTTAAAAACTTTTTCGTAAATACATTTCTTAGCTGGTTTTTCACATTGTTCTATATATAATTGATACATATTTGTTATACTTAAATTTGCTTCCAAGTACATTTTTTGGGAACTGGCGCGACATTAGTGGGAGTCTATCATTTCAAAGCTCTCAATGTGCCGTCGAATTTCAGAAAGTTGTTCTTCCTAAGTGGACTTTTTAATATGTTTTCCTCTCTTGGAGGTAGTTGGAATATCACTAGTGCTATCTTGACAATTTGTAAAAGCATAACAAATTCTTCTTTTGCTAAAATTCAATGTGTTTGGAAAAACCAATCTACATACTCTCTGCATACGCACGCTAATTTGAAGGTAGTAGTCATATGACGTATTCTTTTTGTTCGATTCTGAAACACGGCGTCTTACAACGGATTTGCACTTAACAATTTTAAAATAAAAAGCTAGTTTTTCGTCATCTTTAAGTTTCCAAAAGCCATCGAATATTTTAGCTCTATCAGTAATGGTAAAATTCGATGTGCAATTATATGAGCATGTGCTACCACAAGAAGATAATACTTTCTTGGGTGGAACATTTTGATTGCGTCTGTTTAAGCAGCTCTGACCTGATTGCCTTAACGCTTTATTTAGATTTCTCTTCCATTGCCCCTCCTGTCAAGTTTTCTGTCGGGGAAAAAATCTAGTTCGCTTTGCGCATCTCCAAATTATATATTTTGTTTACTGAATATAATAATATTAAGTCAGTATAATAAAAAAAAAAAAAAAATAAAAAAAAAATTCTTTCGGCGGCGGTCACCTCGCATAGGGACGGCGACACTATCGAGTATATAACCATGAAAAAGCTTCTCAAAATACCATTCGGAATCGTTGTAAAACTGTAGGTCCCAATCAGTGAGTGAAAACTGGAAAGCACACAGCTCAGTGATTGTGAGAAGCTCTCCCCGGTCCCTTCATGGGATGTAATGGGAAACCATTTATTTATTTATTTATAATAAAAAAAACGCCAAATTTCGACATCTCTGGGAATGAACTTAACATAAGTTTAACAACGTTAAAGCAGCAGCACTTGTTTAATATTTAATGTGTGTATGTTTGTAGAGTAATTGTAGATCATGCAACTGAACAGAGGCCCCACTCGACGTGAAAATCTTTTAAATATGACTACTATTGAGTATTTGCCATTGAACTGTTTCGAAGCTTTTCAACTACTATCTGATGGTAAAACTTTACTTTATTAACGATTAATGATTCAGGATTTTAAAGTAGTCTCAGAGGTCCCGCTTTAAGTCATTCAATAAGTTATGTGTGAGACGACCTTTTTGGGAGATTACCAAACTGGGGCCCCGTTCCACGTTTTAAAATATGACTGTACACTTTTGTGTGTAGTTTTACTTGTTAAAACTTCAGTTTTTTACGGACTCGTATACTAGAATTAGCACATGGACGAAAAGTGCACTGAAGTTTTCGTTTTTAAATTTTTATTATACTTTGGTCCATACGCCACAAGATTGGATATGGAACAAAAAATCATTTTTTTGCTTGTAAAATGGAGGTGGTACAAAATGGCGTTTAAAAATCTCGAAAACTAAGAGAAATATGAAAATTTTTGTTTCAAATTCTGAAAGAGCGTGCTGAGAAACATTATAATGTGCTGCTAAGTCAAAAATTTCAAAAATGGCGTATGGAACAAAATAGCATTAAGCCGACGATTTGTAGTATAAAACGTATACGAAATACACGTTACGCTCCGCCACCGGCTTTAATTCAGCCGCCAATATTGTCACAGAAAGAACGATGTATATAGGATTTTCTCTATCTGGCTTGGGCAGCAGCTTCGCGATAAAAAAACGACAATCGATTTGCAATTTTAAATTCAGAGAAGAAGTAATTTTTTATTTACTAATACACTCCGGTTCACTTATTTAAAGGCACTAAAAATTCCACATTCAACAGCCTGTATCTCTTGCAATTTGTAACTGATTGCAGAATTTTAAAATGGGAATTTAAGCTAGATGTCTTGAGATACAAAATAAGTCATGACAGTACCCAGCAAAAAAAGAGTATACCAAGAAGTAGAATTTGCACCACAACTCCTTGGTAAGATGTAGTGCTAATTTAGGTGCAGAAATACTTCTTTTAATATTGCGTTGTCCAATGCAGCACTACTTCTTGTTTGACTGTTTGGAAGTGCAGTTTAAGCTAAAATTTTTATGCTATATTTCGTCCGCAAACGAGCAACCAAAACTATTATTTCAACAATTTGTAATTTTCTTGTCATTTGAAACTTGGCAACAAGTGATATGCTATTAAAAAGTTCTGACTTTAAGCAAAAACTTTAGGGTTTAACTAATTATTTTATTACTTGTCCTTTTATTAGTACTCCAAAAGCTTCTGTCAACAGGTGAAAAAGAAAGGAAATGAAAATCAATTTGAAAGAAAGTATATACAAATTAAATACAAGTAATATATTTAGGCATCTTTGTACTTGTCCACTATTCCTTTAGCTCTTTAATAAATTTGCATCATAATACTCATAATGGATGTGATGCAAATGTAGATTTTTCGGAGTTTTTATAGTGTTGCACATAGTGTTGCAGAAGATGTCCAAAAATAATAACATCTACTAGAACTAGATGATATTATTTTTGTATGCTAGATGTACAATTTATAAAAAAAGTCCAAAAATGTGCTATTTTTTTGGTTCACTTAAATAAAGGCACTTTAACTAATTTTAATGAAAAACAGTTTTTATTGATTTTTTAATTTATTTTACTTTATTTAAGAACTATTAGTCATGGGTACAACCCCCTTTATTTTGGATAACTTCAAATATACGGGTTTTAATTGAGAGATAAAAAGAATTTATGTAATCCAAGGAAATTTGATTCCAAGCATTCTTAACGGACTGAATTAGTAACTGCTTATCATCAAATTGTCTACCTCCTTCATAGACCTTACGAGATAACCAACATAACCAACAACAACATTTTCGATAATGTTTAGATCTGGCGTTGTTCCAATATGCAAGATATGAGACAAAATAGTTCAGTGAACTTCAGAAAGGTCGATTCCAATAACGGTTTATAGCTTGGACCAGACATTTTTGCACTTTGAAATTCAAGATCGATGGTGCCATAGTACGCAAAAGCACCCCACACCATAACGCCGCCCTCTCGGCTGTGATGTCGGTTCAAAAAACGCTTTTCTTTGCGCAGATAATGGAAATAATAGTTGTAGCCATTAAGCGCATCCAAATTAAATTTCTTCATACCCGTAAATACAACGATTCTCCAGTCACTTACATGACGTCTTGGCTGCACATCCCATACCATGTAGTATCATGCGAATTGAAGCCTCTTTTCCTTACGAGGAGCATTAAGTGGCGGCGTTTTCGTAATTTCAGGTATTTAAGATACTCACAGCTCTTAGTTACTCTGCGTACTGATGACTTGCTCGCTTCCACTCCAGTTTGAGCTCTTGTTTTTGAGGAGGATAAGGAAGAGTTAGAAGCACTTCTGATGATTTTTCTTTTCTCATACGTAGATAAAAATAATGAAACGTTTCCTTTAAAATTTTTTCCATACCCGTCGCGGTCCGTGATGTAATTGTGGACAACTGTTGGGCTCCGTCCAATTTTTTTAGCTACTGCGCGATTAGAATATCCTTAAGAACGGTAAACATCGATTTTAGTTTTTTCCCATACATTTAAAATTTTTTATTTTGCCATTTTGACTCATACAATGATTAAGATGTAATAGATTGTAATAAATAAACGCTCCCTACAAAAACTCATCGTTTACTTTAAAAATAATAAAAAAATAGTAAAGTGCCTTTGTTTAAGTGAACCAAAAAGAATAGCACATTTTTCGGCTTTTTTTGATGTGTTAAAGTCAGATATCAAAGTCAGATTTTATGCAGCTGCTAAAACCAGATTTTATGCTGCTGCTAAAACCAGATTTTATACTGCTGCTAAAACCAGATTTTCTGCGACTGCGAAAGAGAATAATGACGTGTTAAACAAATATGAGCGAGCAAGAGAGCAATGAAAGAGTGGTGTGGCAGGGGTGAGGCAAACGAAATTGTGTCTATAGCGTATGTATTAACATAATAATGTATGTATGTACATGTGTCGGTTGCTGTTGTTGAACGGAGATATAAAGCATAGCCACGCAAAATTCCATTTCCAAGCTGATCTTAGAATATGTACACCTTGCGCAGTCGACGTTATGGTGACACACTAATACGTCAGCTACTTCGTACGAAGTATGTGTGATGTTGTGTGTTTGGCTGTTTCGTTGCTGTTGATATGGCAAACTTGTGGTTATGTGACACACGTATACGTCAGCTACTTCGGACAAAGTATGTGTGATGTTGTGTGTTTGGTTGTTTCGTTGTTGTTCCTATGGCCAAACAAAGCGAGTCATTTGATGTGCAGCATTGCCCGGTGTATACAAAAAAACTATTATTTTTTATTTTCCAATGTAACGTTTACTAATGTGTTTATAGAAATCGAACAGGTACCGTGTAGCAAAAAGGTCGAACTCTCTTTGATTTTTTTATAAAAGTTAAGAAACCACTATCGACATGGTTTTTGTTTTATATCTCCAGATGTCCAGCTTCTATTTCCATTTTAAAATTCTGCAATGGGTTACAAATTGCAAAAGATACAGGCTGCTGAATATGGAATTTTTAGTGGTTTTTTAAATTGAAATAGTTAAACAATTCGATTGCGCGAAGCGATAACTCGTAACTAGTATACCAGGTTCTCTTTAAAAAACGTTAAAAGTACGATAAAAGCAGGGCTTTCAAGCTTGGGTCCACCAAATTTTTTAAGCAACAAGTTTTCGAAGTATTCTCACCAAAAAATTGTGCATGCCAAAAAGCAATAATGGCAGCAGTAATCCCTTCGGAAGAACTTACCAATGCGCTTATAGATTTTGTTTTATTTTCCCTTAGAATCAGTCGATAGGGCCAACTAAACGCAATATATTTATTACCTTCAAGAAGCTTTTTACACATTGCAGAATAAATGATATTGAATCATGTGCTTATTTTACGGCTCGTAAATCAGTCTAAAAGAAAGCACAAATTTTATTTTTGTTGACTATCTTGATATTACCGGAATTTTGTCTCTACAGCATCGTGATCGTGGCGCTTATTTATTTCGTTTGAACTGTATTGGTACAGTTTTAGTTATTTTGTTGATACATTTTTGCTTCTTCTCGCTTGATTGCATATAAAAAGCATGAAACACCGTAGACCTTCTATAAAATCCAACTGCTTCCAAATTCTCCACTTTCTCGAAAATTAGAGGTTGTCAGAACCTAACTAGAGGTTGTCAGAACCTCACTAGAGGTTGCCAGAACCTCATTAGAGGTTACGAGAACCTCATTAGAGGTTACCAGAACCTCACTAGTGGTGGCCAGAACCTCGTTAGGTGTTGACACAACCTCATTGGAGTTTGACACACCTCATTGGAGTTTGGCACAAGGTCATTAAAGTTGACACAACCTCATTGGAGGTTGACACAACCTCATTGGAGGTGACACAGTCTCATTGGAGGTTGACACAACCGCATTGCAGGTTGACTTAGCCTCATTAGAGGTTGACACAACCTCATTAGAGGTGGTCAGAACCGAATTTAGACAGTTTCACAAATGAATTTTAATTTTCTTTTAAATTCTTTATGTTAACTTGACCTGTCTGTATGCATGCATGCATACTAAAAAAATTTCGATTGATTTTAAACCCTTTCCCCATGATCCAATCGAGCTAAAACTTCGCAGTCAAACCAAGGACGACGAAAGCAAACTAAAATGAACTATACAAATATTGGCGGGATTGGACAAAGGGGGGTGGTACCTCATATACAAATCAAAAATTAAAAATCCATTCTTTCTGCTCCTGTTAACGGTATTTGAACAAAATTGGGTTTGTTGGATAGGTGTACATATTCTAAGATCTGCTGCAAATATGGGCTGAATTGGATAAAGGGACGTGGTACCTCCCATACAAATCAATAATCAATAAAATAAAGAACCAAGTGTCATACATAAAGAATTTATAGTCGAAAACTATGTTTTTTAAGGACTGGTTTTTTTAATTATTAACTTATGAAAAAATTACAAAAGGAGAATAAAAATACACGGCAATTTTTTGTTATACATAACATTTTCGATCCATTTTTGAAGTCCCGGTCATTGTGGAGCCATCGCTTTAATTCTGACGTGTAGTATCTGCTAATTTGCCTAAACCGTTTTATATACAGACGATTGGGCGGCCGGAAGACGGGTGTTTTTTCATTAAGTTTTATAGTAGCCATTCGAAATTACACCCCGAGAAATTACACCCCAATTTAGATATGAAATAACACCCCAAAACATTATGACGGACCCCAAGTAAAATGAAAATGTCCCCCAAAAAATAATTGGGGTCCACTCTCATTGGGGCCCACATTCATAACCAAAAAACATATATAACACCCCAAAATTTCGTGTCGTTGTAACCTCTGTATTGGTTTGGGGCTCATTTTCGTTTTGCAATTGGGGTGTTATTTCATTTCGCCAGACGATTGCAGCACATCTCAAACGATCGACATTGAGAACTTCAAAACCGTTAACAGTTTTAAGACATAAACCATAATTACAATATTTTCTCCTACCAAATATTTTCTCCTACAAAAAAAACTTGATAATGCGGAGAGCGCAACAATTACATTTTTATTTATATTTATTGTTTTATACGTCAGGTTTGAAATACATAGAAATATGTTGTGTGATTCGGGTTTAAATATAGAATTTATACAAAAATCGGCTACAGCAACCCAATTCTGTCGTTGCAACCTACCTAAGGCTAAATTCGGTTATTGCGATCGAATTGATTCCAAATTCGGCAATTAGGAATTGATGACAATTTCGATTGTTGCAAATGAATTGAATCCACATTCGATAAAAACAGATAAATAAATGGTTTCCCATTACATCTCATGAAGGGACAGGGGAGAGCTTCTCACAATCACTGAGCTGTGAGCCTTCCAGTTTTCACTCACTGATTGGGACCTACAGTTTTACACAGATTCCGAACAGTATTTTGAGAAGCTTTTTCATGGTTATATACTCGATAGTGTCGTCGTCACTATGCGATTTTTAAGGTCGTCAGAGCAGGGTTCGAACCCAGGATCTCATGTACAAGAGGCGCGCACATTAACCACTGCACCACCGACGGCCATTCGATTAGTCCAACCTAATTTGATACCAATTTCGGCCGTTGTGTCCGAATTAATTCCAAATTCCGTTGTTGCATCCGAAATTATAGTAATTTTAGGTGACATCATGAATGCAATTGAAGATTCGGTTGTCACAAACGAATCAATTATGAAACGAATTTGCCTCAACCGAGTTTCAATTGTTGGGACTAAATTCGGTCGCGGCAACTTCATGTCGGTTGTGGCAACCGTAAATTCAGCATATCATGCCATTTGGGATGCAGCCATGATGAGTGATTACGTTTTGACTTTTATACGCGAAACGGCCTCTCAAAAACTTCAAAAAAATAAGTAAAATTTTGATCCAAATCATGCTATCAATATTTTTATTTATTCTATATTTGCTTTCAATTTACCCTTAGAACACATATTATGAAATAATAATATAAGATAAATATTTTCAAGCTTTAAATACGCAGAGCGAAAATATATTGCTTATTTTCGAGTGTATGGAATATGGGAAGGTGTAAAGGAAGTCGTTCTACTTTAACGAGTTATTTGAAAATTCTTAACTTAGCCTTAATATTGTGCTCCGACAGTTTTGAATACAAATCGTGCGAAAAGGAACACAATCAAATGCTTTTCGGAATATGAACCAAAAATTTCGGATAACAGGAGAATAGGCATACTTTGTCATTCGTCAGCCAATTTTTATGAACGTTGGCTGTATTTTTGTGCTCAATTTATGAAACTGGAGTTATTTTTCATATACTTTTTTTATCAATTTAAATCCGTGATTTTGGTACAAATAATTGAATTTTTGAAACTTTAAATGCCATCAAAACTATCCAACTGATTTTAGAACGTTGTATAGAAAAGTTTTAGGGCAGCTTCCTAAGTTTAATTTGTTTAAATCGGTAACCTCGTTTATCCGCTATGTTCCAATAAGCAGAGGCCTCCCATAGAATATTCGAAAATAAATCCAATATTGATAATTTGAAATCTTATCAGAAGAAAAAGTGTTAAAATTTATTTTCGTATTTAGGAGGCGAAAATATATGGGAAGCGAATATTATGATCTCAGAAGCAGACAAAATATAAATATTTGTGAACTATTGGTGATATTGTGTTATTTTGTAAAAACAAGAAAGTTCTTTCTTTACAGTAGATTTCTAAACAAGAATTACGGAAAATCGAAAAATTTGATCTACGGTTAGATAATTCGTTTATTAAAGTTAAAATTACACTGACAATTAATTCTCTGTGGAAATTTCGTATTTTCTCGTACCACTTCTTCAATGTGCAGCAAAATCAACCCAATCAATCAATTCTTTACACTTCATCCGCTACATGTCATACTAATAACAAAGCACATGAGTCGACTGGGACTGAGCTAGTGTTTTACCAAATACTCTAAAACTGAGTGCACAATGAGGGAAAGTATCTGAGTGAAAAACAAAAAAATATGTCTTAAGCGTTTGGCTCTTTGCGTTTGAGTGTGAGTCCCGGCATTAACTGGGTTGCAATCCATTGCTATTTTGATGCCAACCTGAGTTCTTTTTGTATTTTTTATATAAATAAATCTGTAACTGGTGGTCAAAGCATTGCATTAATCAATTATAGAATTACGTGTTCGCATTGGATTTTTGTAAAAGGACACTAATCCTTACTAAGCTCTTAAGACAAGAGATTATTACATAGATTCAATATGACTCACGAACTATTATCATTGTATTCGTATAACATTAAGCATTAAGCAGGAAGTGGTAGCCGGTATTTTCTTACAAGATTGTCGAGTTCGTTTAAGTGCATTAGATAGAATTTGTGAAAATAAAACAGATTGAAATAAATTTTGTACATAAAATTTTTAAAAGTATTTCCGCTAAGAGTGCCAAATTAATATGGCAAAGAAACACTTAAAATGTTGTAATTATTAAATTCATTTTATATTTATCTGTCTGCGAATTGACTAACTTTGTTTATTCCGAAATTTGTAGGTTATATACATAGATTGCGGGATACTATCGGGAAATTAGTCTTGGAAAATCTTCTCAAACCTCGTACATAACCGGTGTAAAAGTAGAGGTTTTAATCAGTGCTCGGGTGACGGCAGCTCATATCCCACCATGGGATATAATGAGAATATAAGTAAGTGTAAGTATTTACTATATAATAAATTTAGATTAAAATATTTTAAAATTGTACTTTTACCATATTTTAATTATTAGCAAAGTCATATTTGACCTTCGATAAAGAAACGGAAATGTTGAAGATTCTAGGGTTCCCACTACAAGGCTTCCATAACACATGATATTAGCGGCCAATGGGAGTGAAAGATAATTGATGCATAGGAGAGGTCACGATCTAGTCGTACCAAGAATTCTGTATTCAATTTGCAAAATGAATTCAAATGCAGGTCAGTTAAAAGTTTGAAAGAATCACAAATATGCGAATGTCAGTATCTACAATACACAATGTATACAAATATACATTTTCTGTTGTTTAATCCTGATCAATATGACAATATTGCTACTTTGCAAGGGTAGACATTTTTACTATTTAGAATTATTTTTCATATTATTTATATAAATGGCAGGTTTAATTTGTTTTTTTATTTCAATATGTTTTTATTAAATTGGAAATTTTAACCAGTTAGGTTAGGTTGGCGGACGGAAAATAAATTCGTTAGACTAAAACACAGCCTGTGTGGTGCAAACTTCTGGTATCTGTAAGAGAAATACTTTGATAATTTTCCAAGTCTTTTTGGAGAAGCGCACGCGTAGCCATTATATGGTAAGTGGTACATTGTATTTAGATCTTACGCTGAATTTAGACTAATAATCTCGACGTCAAACATCTGGTTTGGACCCATCCGTGAGTCAATCAATGAACTTAATTTTGGCTTCAGAGGAGGGCATTGGAATTACTTCCTTGTACATTTGTTGGACCATAATAACATCCCTCACCCTGATCGTCCTCTGATTTCAAGATGATGGATAAAATGGTCAGAGTATCACTCGGTCCTACGTAATTTGGGTGTAATTTAATTCACCCGGGAATAAGGAGGTACCTTCAGATTGGATACAAATTTGGAAAGAGTCCCTTCAATTAATGATATTCCGGATGAACACTTAAAACAGCTTCTGCATTATACCCACCAATTCTCAATTAGTTTTTTTCTTCATTTTTAAAAGAGCCCTACAATTTTGATGGATAATTTTAGTGCTTATACTCAACGAATTCGTCGCATAACAGCATTTCGCTAAAACCAACCTTCGTCATCAGGCTTGAAGACTTCGTGGGGCTTCAACGGCGAGTTAATGCTCTTTTATCGGTTTGTATTTGATCATACCCTACACATTACACCATCACCATATTCACTTTATTCGTGGGACATATCTCCAGTATTCAAACCAATATCGTTAACTTTGTAAATAAACAATTTATTTTTGTTTGACTTGATACATTCTCATAATTATTACCGGTATCTAGTATATAAAGGTGGCGCAAAATAAACTTACGACGTTTTTTGGCTGTAATTTAAAAAAAAAAATGAAAAACTTTGATTCTTCTTGTGGATTATTTTTATTTGGTCTTTTAATTTATTTTACGTCAAGTCGAGAATATGATGTCATGTAAATGGCCGCCGCCACAGTTGATTGTCATTTGAGCCCTTTTTATGGCATTTTCCATCACTTTGACCAAAACTTCCGGCGATAGGTCCTCACATTCTTGACAGATATTGTCTTTAAGAGCTGCAAGAGTCTGAGGCTTGTTGACATAAACCCGCGACTTCAAAAAGCCCCACAAAAAGAAGTCTAGAGCGGTCAAATCAGGCGATCTTGCTGGCCAGTGCAAATCGCCAAAAACAGGAGATTAGGCGCCCGGGAAATGCATCCTTCAGCATATCGGTTGTGGCACGTGCAGTGTGTGCCGTTGCACCGTCCTGTTGGAACCACGTGTTGTCCAATCCCAATTCATCAAGTTGCGGCAAAAAGAACTCGTTGATCATTGCTCTGTAGCGTGGCACGTCGTTTGGTCGATGTCGACGGCGCTTCCATGACATCCTCGGTTACAGCAGCAATATTCTCTGCGGAAAGGCTACTCCGGGGTCTGGTCTCTTCGAGGCGAGCGGCAAAATGTCGCAGTGTTTCACCAGTAGGCGTTGGACGGCCAGGAACGAAATTCGCGTTGTGCCAAAGTCACCGACCGATTATTGGTCAAATAAATAGTCAGCAATATTCCGCGTTCTGGAGCAGTGTAGCGTAACATTGTTTATTAACGTGTATTTCGCATGTGTTTACTACACAAATGTCAAAACAGAACTGACATTAGGGGCCTATCGCAAGCATTTTCTGATAGGAGGATTACTTTTGCGCCACCTTGTATGTTAATTTTAACCACAATATGAAGAAACATTACCCTGTGTGTGTGAAAAGCACGAACAGTGAAGAGCATGACATAGAGTGTGCATTAATTTGTATCGGTCTATATGGATAAAAAAATATATAAACGTTACCGCCTAATTTAACAGCTATATCGAGAAAATGTCAGCAGTGGAAAAATTTGTTTTTGTGAGCGTGGAAAAATGTTGGAAATCTGTCTATTTGTACTCCGATTTGTAAGTTTTATATATAATTGGTGAGGTAACGATAAGGGTTCTGTCTATCACCAATATCTTTGAACGGCTACAATATCTTCGACTTGTACCCAGCATCGCGTTCTTAAAAACCTCTCAAAACTTTTTTATATAAGGTTACCCATTGACAGTTACTGTTACACCGTTTCCTTCAAAGAAGTATGGTCCCAAAATGTACCTTGATAAAACTGCGTAGCATACTGTGACACTTTCTGGGTACAGCTCCGTCTCATGTGGTACTTCTGTATTAGGTTCACTCCATATACGACAATTTTGCACCCTTACATTTACATTACCAGACATAAACAAGCAATTTATTATAATTTATTAAGTTGTTGTCTCTTCTTTTGATAAATTTTACCCGATTGTTTCTTGTTTCTTGTGCCGAACATAGCGATCTCGATTGTAAGGTCTTCGTGCGCTGCTTCCAGATTCGGCAAACATGTCTACCCATAATGTTCCATCTCCTCGGGGGAGTGTAGCCAAGCTCCCGCCGAAATTCTCTTTGTTCGGAAAGGAAGGAGTGCACTACATGATACCGCTGCACAATCGAAATCTTATTTTCTGTATCTCAAGCATTCATTTTAGTAAATCTAAATAGTAACCTGCAAAATAAAAAAATTAAGCCGATTACTCACACAGACAAAAAGTTTTTTCGTTGTATTTTTGTAGCATAATTCGCGTGCTACTCTGCATATTATAGTTTCAAAATTTGTACATGCAGTATTTTGAAATTTCAATCATTCAAAAATAAAAAAAATGGTTTTCCGTTACATCCCATATAGGGATTAGGGAGAGCTTCTCACAATCACTTAGCTGTGCGCGTTCTAGTTTTACACTCACTGATTGGGACCTGCAGTTTTACACCGATTCTGAACGGTATTTTGAGAAGCTTTTTCATGGCTAAATGCTCGATATTGTCGCCGTCACAAAGCGAGCCGTCGAAAGAAATTTACGGTGGTCACAGCAGGGATAGAACCCACGTTCTCGTGCACAAAAGCCGTGCACCCTACCACTGCACCACCGACGGCCAAAATGTCGATCTTAATTTTCGATTACATACTTTCGTATTTTTCATGAAAATACTATCAAATGTATACAATGAGTCTAACTAAAAGCTAATTAGTCAACTGCGGGGTGGGCCAAAAGTCGGCATGGGGGTTCACAATTTTATAACTTTTTTGTGTATAAATTTTTTTTACTTTTTATTTTTCAGATTATAATATATACTATATTTTTCTATATCGCTGGCTTAACATGTAAAGGCTCTAACTCCACTTTTTTTGGAAATTGAGATTTTGATGCAGTTATGTTCAATAAGTAAAAATACATCGATTAAAAAAAATACAGTTATCGTATTTGTTGCTGTTGTTTTGTAGTGATGAGTCCAATTCATCACATCTTTGTGTAATATCTCACTTCGTCCAATGTTGTCATATCAACTGTTTCGCGCGAAATAGTCTGACAGTCCAACCAATTGACATATTTTGCATTGGCTATACAAGTACTCTGTGGCCGTCGGTGGTGCAATGGTTAGTGTGCGCGGCTCTTGTACATGAGATCCTGGGTTCGAACCCTACTCTGACCACCTTGAAAAAAATTTCTTTCGGCGGCGGTCACCTCGCATAGTGACGGCGACACTATCGAGTATATAGCCATGAAAAAGCTTCTCAAAATACCGTTCGGAATCGGTGTAAAACTGTAATTCCCAATCAATGAGTGAAAACTGGAAAGCGCACAGCTTAGTGATTGTGAGAAGTTCTCCCCGGTCCCTTCATGGGATGTAATGGGGAACCATTTATTATTTTATTTTTTATACAAGTACTCTCATTGTTTTGAGTACCAACACCCCTGCAAACCAACCACCAGAAATCTACCGTGGTATATATCTGGTATTCTACCAGGAAGTCTTATTTGAAAAATACACATGCTCGTGACAATTCTACCCAATTCAAATTGTGTACATGTGAATACATGTGATTGTTCATCTTGTTTTCACGTATACTAGATTCCATAGCGCTTTCTCTGTTACTGGTAGAGTTTCTGGTAGATCTTCCAAATATTGTGCCAGAAATGCGGTTAGCATGTGTTAGTAGCGAAGAAAAATTGTTTTAATGTGTTGGTGCTTTCGCATACTTTTTGGTAGACGTGGTTTGCAGGGACGATTGACAGTCATGACATTAATCGTCGACTGCTTATCTCTCATTGTTTATCTTAGTTTATCTCCACACGTATGGAAATCGATCAGTCTAGTGAATAGTTTAATCACATGTGCTAACAAAATTTACTAAATGTTTTATAATAATTAATGTATGCTAATTTCTTTAAACATCAACATGTCAGTGTAATTTATGGTGCTTACGGTAACAATATTACAATACGTTTAAATTTGTAAAATATATTGTTAAATTATTATTTTATTAGACGCCTACTTTGACACTCAACACATTGAAAGTGGATTATGGAATTGAGTCAGACGACGGAGTCACAGGTCTGGTTCCATATGGTTTTCATAGTGACTCCGATGATTCATATGAGTTACCAACTAAAACTAAAAATCGCAAAAAAAGAGTCCAAGTTGAACATGCAGCTTGGTTTTCGGCCAAAAATAGAATGCGTAGAGAAAATGGAAAAAGTTATTTTGGAAGAGTAAAGGACAACAATGTTTGGAATTATGAAAAGACGAAAGAATCAAGAAATATGAAGGGTAGATGCAGATGTAAAAAAGATGGTGCCATGAAATGTGCGGAGATAAATGACGATGATAGAAAAAATATTTTTAAAGAATTTTGGCAAATAAATTGGGAAGAAAAAAAAGTTTATGTAAACACTTTAATTGAATCAGCTCCTACTAATAGACCGCGAAATATATAATTATTAAGTGAATCAAAAAGAAGTCAAACCTTAAAATATTATCTCAAGGTACAAGGCAAAAATATGCGAGTGTGCAGAAAGTTTTTCTTGAACACGTTGGACTTAGGTGCAAAGCTGTGCATAATTGGTTGAAGAAGCCTTCAATTTGAAAAACAAGTTCAAAGAAAAATACTCCCAAGAAGGGGTACTTAACAAATGACAGACAATCCCTTAATTCATTTTTTGATGCCCTTCCATCAACGGAATCGCATTACTGTCGTGCTGATATGCAACAAAAATATCTGTTTGCCAGAATGGCGCACAAAAAAGGGGCTCTACGATTTTCATGTCAATAATTGGTGCAAAGAGAAGAACACGCAGTCACTTTCAGTTGCCGTATTTTATAAAACATTTGATTTTAAAAATTTGGCATTGTTTCTACCTAAAAAAGATCAATGTGAATTAAGTGCGCGCTATTCAGTCGGCAATCTCTCTTATGAAGAATACGCCCTTCACCAAAAGAAAAAAAACAGGGGCTAGAAATTAAAAGAGAAAAGACAAAAACGAGGAAACGTATGTTTTTACAGTAGACCTGCAAGCGGTACTAATGGCTCCAAAATCCCATGTTAGCAGCCTATATTACCGCACAAAATTACAGGTTCACAATTTAGTTTTTTACATTCTTAGAAACCAACGAAGTTACTGGTTTTTGTGGGATGAAGTAGAAGGTGGACTAAACGCTGAAGAATTTTCGAGTATATGGGTTTACTTTGTGGAAAAAAAATTCTTAGTGAAAATAATAATCCCGTGAAAATAATATTTTATAGTGACGGTTGCACATACCAGAACCACAATTGTGTGATGAGCAATGCCTTGCTGAATACAGCAGTCAAACATAAAGTAACAATTGAGCAAAAAATATTGGAAATTGGTCATACACAATTGGAAGCGGATAGTGTACACTCTACGATAGAACGAGCCATGAAAAATATAAATGTTGATGTACCTGTGCGATATGTAAAGCAGCAAGGAAAAAACCTGAACCTTATGATGTTACTTATTTGGATCATTAATTTTTTAAAAAAATTAACAATGTACAATTTTGTAAAAATATTCGCCCTGGCCGTGGAAATGGCGATTCCAAAGTGACGGACATTCGAGGAATACAATACACACCAAATGGTGAAATTAATTTCTCCCTTAAAAATAAATGAAAATGTAGTCGCACTGGAGTGGTCGGATTTACACCAACTTCATCAAAAAAGAAGAAAAATTAAAACTAGAAAGTTCGAAGACTTACAATATCTAAAATCCACTTTGCTCTACAAAACACCACAAATTTTATGACGATGTGCCATACGAATAAAAATAGTTGTCGCCAGTTATCTTACTTTTAAATCCATTAAAAATTGAAATTAATATTATTTATTTATAACAGCAATGAAATAAGACTGAATAATTGTTGTTTTCAGTATGTACAGTATGTATATGCAAATATCAAAATTGAAAAAATGATTTTTTTAATACTACTATCATTTAAATTACAATAATAATGTTATTCATATTTTTGAATAAATTCTGTTTCTTTTTTTCCAATAATCAAAACAATCTTTACTTTTTTACATATTATTAGCTTTAACCCTGCTGTTAGATTAGGACCATTTGGTCCAAATTTTTTCTGTTTTCCCTTGTAACTTTGGAACGGTGATATATACTGACTAAATTTTTCTGCTAATGGGGTCTTTTAATAAAACAATGTTATGTGCGAAAATTAAATTTTCTAACTTTATTCAGGACTGAGAAAAATACAAAATGACGAATCTTAGATTAGAGGACCATTTGGTCAATAGTACATTTTTTCATTACCAAGCGAATGTAAATTCATGTCAAATATTTAGAAGATGTTTTTGATATGTCAAATACTTGCTTTAGAAATTATTGAACCAAAATAGTTACAAAGGATAAGATAAAATTATTATTTTGGATGAAAATTCCAGTATGGACCAAATGGTCCCTCAACCTAAGATTCGTAAATTTTTTCATTACCAAGCGAATGTAAATTCATGTCAAATATTTAGAAGATGTTTTTGATATGTTAGCGGATGTTTTTGATATGTCAAATACTTGCTTTAGAAATTTTTGAACCAAAATAGTTACAAAGGATAAGATAAAATTATTATTTTGGATGAAAATTGCAGTATGGGCCAAATGGTCCCTCAATCTGAGATTCGTAAGTTTTTTCTAATCTAACAGCAGGGTTTAAAAAAAAATATCAAGCCTGTGTTAGATAACACGGGCGCATAGGTAAGACGTAGAATACGTTAGTCATTTTGCAATTAAAATATATGAATTAAATATAATTTTTGATAAATGATTTAAATCTATCTAATATATACGCATACAGCATACGCATATATTAGCTGCTTTCCAACTACTTCCCAATTTATTCACAGAAATGTGTTTAGGAAAAACGCCATTGATATAGTGAGCGCATAGTACAAAGAAATGGTAGAAGCTCTAGCCCAGCTGATTTGAACTTTTTTCTGGACTGAGTGTGAGTAAGTTTTTCTCTTATGTCAAAGTTTGTTTACATTTGTTTTTCTGCAAAAATTACATAGAAACGTTTTAATTTTCACACTTATACACTTTCAATATATCAAATAACACTCAATCATTTTCTAAATGGCACTTTTTGCAAATTTCTTTACATTTTAATAATTTTTCTACCAGCTGACTTGACACAACACAGACACTGAGCAAAAACAAAATGCCTGTTGTTTTTGGCTTGTTGTATTTGTTGTCGTACTGCATCTACCATTATATTTCTACCATGTAGTGAGCGTATACATCGCCAATCCTTTGTATTAATGTACATACACACACATTTACACGCTGCTCGCAAAAGTAAACAAACGACAGCAAAGATCTGTAAACTTTCAAGCACACACAGGTGTCCACGCTCCCCTCCCTTCATTTTATGTTCCCCTCCAAACGAACTAATAACCGACCGATCCAACAAAACGAAATGTACACACACACACATTTACACGCTGCTCGATAAATAAACAAAGCACAGCAAAGCCAAAATCATTTGATTTCACAACAACAACAAAAACAACAGCGGCATTTACAAACCAACAACAACAGCGGCATGTACAAAAAAAGTCTAAAATATCATGCTCTAAAATATTTATTTCCTTAACTACATAAAACTTTTATATATAGACATATAATTTTTTTAATGTAATTCGAAACAAAACATATTACCAAAACTGAGTAACATATAAAAATTGCTAAAATATGTTTCAATATTTAAGTAAAAGTGGGTGAAAGTTGACAAACATTTTCTCAAAATTTTGTGCTCCAGATCAACACCCCTACCTTACCGTATAACGTATTCTACGTTAAAAAGCAATAAAAAAGCAACAAAAGTACACTTTCATTGTAGTAACAAATATAAAGAGAGACAAGTTTTAAGAAAAAGATCTAACTCCATGAAAACATACAAACTAAGCAAAAAGCTCTAAGTCCAAAAAAGCTTTTATCTCGGCAAATACTTACTTTGTCATATTGTTTCTATGCAAATAAAAAACAACAAAACACTCAAAAAAATTGCATTTACAGATTTCAAAAATGTTTATTCAAAAAAAATTTGATTGTTTTTTGTTTCTCCTTTAAAATTGTAAAATATAGACTTAGAGCCTTTAAATGTTAAGCCAGCGATATATCGTATGATGTTATTATTTGTACTAATTTCAAATTACCGTGTGTGCTATTCTTCCAAACAAGTGCAAAGTGCTATGCTTCGAGGTAAAAATTGACATATTCAGCCAGCCAATTACACTGTGTGTGACCAAAAATCTGAATTGAGTGAAACATAGCGAACCTGAATCATTTTGATACGCTGAATCTAATGGCATTTCCCGTTTTTCTCTACCACGTCAAAATTTCGAGATATTTGACCCAAAAGTTTGCTGGGATGTCAACAACTGCAATATTTTTGAGACTGAATTAGAGGCAGAACGCTTCAAAATTGAAGTTTGACTTCTGAGTAAGAAATGTAGAGGACCTTAAGAAGAATACCAACTTCAGGTTTGTACCCCCTCTCCTCCCCCCTTACCACTTATAATAATGTTTTTGTCGAGTTATTAGTGATAAGGGGGAGGAGAGGGAAATCACTTCTTCGTAGTCGGGATGAAGTTGTTGTTATTATCAAGTTTCTTGCCAGAGGGTTTGTGTGCTGTTCCAGTTTTTGATTATGACTCTGTTTGATGCGCTGGATTTAATCTCCTCCTTTGATTTAATAGATTACATACTTGTCCACGATTATGCATAGAAACATTTTGGCTGATCCATTGCAAAGTAAACAAAAGTCGTCACGTGTCAGACGGGTAGAGTCACCCGATATTTTAAAATGTTACCGCTGACTTCAAATTTCCGCATATCTATTACAGATAGAGCAGAAGTGCATAAGAAGAAATTTATAAGTGTTAATCAGGATTGCTGCCGAATGAAACAGATTTTAAATATAACTCAAAATTCAGTGTGTATCATCAATGTTAATTTGGCCACATACAGACACATTGCGTCATGTGTCTCACAGAGTTGCACTTAGAGAGGTAACATTACCATATGATCAATAGCTGATGATAGATTTTTCTACATATAAGCAGTTCTCTAAGGTCAAGCAGCTCGTTGATAGTTTCCATGACATAGAAGTTTGAAATTCCAGGCATGGCCTTGGTATTTTCTCGTGGAGAAGTAGACCTACTAATTATTTGTGGAAAAATTGCGTAAAACCATATAGAAATTGTATATTTTTTCCACTCTAACCAAATGTGATAAATTCTAAAAAAAGTGATGCGGATCTCATAACTTTTCTAAATTATTATAGATAAAAATATTTTCAATATTTCAATAAAAATATTATCAATATTTTTCAAATGGCTATGAATTCCTGTTTTCGTGGTTCCGAACAGAAATAACAAATAGTTGTACAACTTCGTAAAACTTGAAAACCAAAACACTATAACAGGCTGCTATAACATGCATTTTAAGCATAATGTGTTGAACACGTTTTTATATTCAAATTGAGTCAAAATGTATTCCGCCTACAATAACAAACTTATCTCCAATTATGCCCTTTTAGAGGATTCTCCTCTCAACTCTTGGCCCTGTTGTGGATTCTGCGCAGTACCAACCTAAAGCATGCAACAAGTGCAAGGTTAAACAAATCTGCACTATTTTCGAGTGTTATGTTCTTTGCAGACAACCAAACAACAATACATCTACAGGGTCTCAAAAGATGCGTATTGAAGAGCTGATTACGGGAACGATAAACTTCTTTTGTATAGTAGGGTACTTATGATCCCCTACCGTCTACTCGTTTGGGTCAATATCAATATGAGCATAATGATGAGCATAATTAGAATAAATTATTTTCAAAACTTTGACAGAGCATATTTTTCACGGCAGTATTTTTCGAGACGAGGTATATTTCTCCGATTTCTCATGTATTTCTCATTGTAGTTCGTGCATTAGCTTTAAATTATAAATATTTATTTTGTGTATATTTGAAAGTATTTCCTGTAATAAAAAAAATAAAATTTTTTTTTTATTTAATTGAAAATTTGGGATGATCGACATTTTAAAATGGTGCAGTGAAAAAACATACGCTGTCAAAATTTTTAAAATATATATTCCTGCTTCTACTTATCACGAGTTGGAATTATAGGCCTTTCAGTGATGTTGATACATGGGAATTGCAGAATTGCGTTTGTATATTTACGATTGATGATCAACCGATGGTATCAACTCAGGCAGAGTAGTTAGGCATTCGATGATGAACTTGTCACGGAATTGAGTGAGTGTGTGTTGAACTGAATTGTCTATTATTTCCAACAAAAACCAACCATTTTTCAATTAGAAAAATTTTTATGACTTGTAAACTTGTAGTATGAATTTCTCATACATTAACCAAAAATTATTTTTTTTAAGAAAACGCACTTATTTAAGCAAATAATATTTTTTTAAAACTTCTTTCACTTGGCTTTTCTAAATTTACTTTTTATTCGGTTTAAAGGTACAACATGTAATAAGCAGGCTCCACCTAGAAAACTTCCCATTAAACAAGAAGTTTCTCCCCATATGTTAGTCTAGACACAAACCCAACCAAAAGTAAGAGTGTAAGAGTAAGTGTCCTGCCAAATGTAATTCCATGCTCAGGGTTGTATTTCATGGATTTGCCATCAATCAAACTAACTGCAAACGAAATCTCATCTGAACTGATAATATTCTACAATGCAAGTGTTCAAAAAATATCGTAAGCAGACACATAAGAAAACATTTGCAAACCATTTCTTTCCATGTCCAGAGGACCATCGGTCCCCATTAGAAATGATTTTTGTTGTTGCCTAAAAGACAACACAATGTTTTAGAGCCAATAACAATTGCCCGTAGTTTCGTCGTGCTCTACATTCATCAGGGATGATTTGAATCGTTATTGTCTGTGAAACATTGGGCTGTTGTTTAGTTGTCTTGTAAATTAGGAATATTTTACAAATTACAATATTTTTGATCTCGTTTAAAGTCATGGTTTGTACGAATTCAAAATTATTTGCCATTATGTATTTTTTTATGTACAGATTATGTTCTGATTTAGCGATAAACCAATAAGCTTTTGACCATAGCATGAGTTTGATACTTAGTGTTTCTTAAGCATGCATATTTAAAAGTTAGTTTATACATCTTTAATTATATATCTGACTTTCATTCATCCGAATGACTGTATATGAATTTGATATACAGTTTGCTCAAAAAAAAAAATATGTTTTCGTTAAGACTTTTCCTTACCAAGGACTACTAAAGTTTATTTCAGTGAACCCCACCCTTATTTGTTGGTTAGCCACAGTCTTCATAATCCCGTATTCATTGCCTATTTGCTACGTTTCCAGACGTAATTGCTCATTTATTCATTTGTTTGCCATTATTTGTGACTTCCGTCCTAAGTTGTAAGTGGAAAAGTTTTATGCCACTTAAACCATTTTATGAAATACAGAAAAGAACTATAAAGACCAAACAAAAGGTTTTGCGAATTCAACTGATACAGTCGGGTGGATGTTATAAATCAGTTATATCAAGATTTTCAAACTGCGAGCTACTTATAAAGGAGCTGTTCAGTCAACGTCTGTAAACAAACGCAGATCCCAATGCCAAATCATTTCTGACTTTTGTGTGTCATACTTTCTCTATCTGTAGGATGAGGACAAAGACGACTAAGAGAAATAATTCTTGCTTGAAGGAGCTTAGCACAAATCATCGCCTACAATTGGAGTAAATTAACGCCAGAGGAAAAGACTCCCACATAATGGACGACCATTAAGTTGTCGGTAATTGGCAACGTTATGTCTTAAATTAGCTTTTAATTATTTGTGTAAGGAACAAAAGGGAAGTCTATGCAAGGTCCTGGGTCATAGTAATAATAATAATAATTGTATGTAATGATATTTTTGTTACGGTTTGCTATAGTAATGGCATCCATGACATAAACTTGTGAGCATTTAAAGAGGAATATAATGAATGGGAATGTACTGATTTAAATGTGTTGTTATCTTAAGAATATATGAATATATGTATATTAGACCGAGCCGCATTACAACAGTGTTTTTTGTTCACTCCCAAAATGTAGCTTGGTTGGTCTTATGATGATTCTCAGAATATTTAGTATTCCCGTGAGCTGGACCGTTTTTAAGAAAGGTATTTTAATTTTGTTTTTCAAAAAAATTTGTACTTTATCTAAAGATAATATATACAATATTAGTATCATATGAAAGGGGTTTCTATAGCGCGTCCATGTCAACACATTTCTGAACACTTCCTGTTTTTTGAAGATTACAGTACGGAGGTTTTTCTGATTTAAATGTTGGGGAGGGGAGAGCTTCTCGCAACCAGTGAGCTGTGTGCTTTCCAATTTTTCACCCACTAATTGGGACCTACAAATTTCCACCGGTAGTTTTTTCATGGGTCAGTACTCGATGGTGTCGCCATCACTAAGCGAGGTGGCCGTTGTCGAGGGAAATGTAAGGCGGTCAGAGCAGGCATCGAACCCACATTAACAAGCACAAAAGCCACTTGCACTAGCCACTACACCACCAACGGCCACAAAATTGTATTTCATCTCCACGTAAATAACAAATTAACTTTTTAAATCCGGCGTTTATAACGAACTAACCAATTATTCCAAATATCTTGATAACAACAATGCAATTTGGGATCGCGTTTAAGTCCATCACTAATAAAGGGTGTTTTTTTTTGCTGCATGAGAACTTAAAATGATAAAACAAGACGGAAATATTGTTGGAATGAAATATTTTCATTATAATCTGGTACATAATTTCATGACATTTATAGTTTAAATGTGATATCCGCCGCGGTTACGAGCTACCTGGTCCATTCGATCAGTCCAATTTTTGACTACTTTTTACAATAAATCTGACCGTATAGCGTCGGTGGTGCAATGGCTAGTGTGCGCGGCTCTTGTACATGAGAACGTGGGTTCGATCCCTGCTCAGACCACCTTACATTTCTTTCTACGACGGTCACCTCGCTTAGTGATGGCGACACTATCGAGTACTAAGCCATGAAAATTCTTCTCAAAATACCGTTCGGAACCGGTGTAAAACTGTAGGTCCCTATCAGTGAGTATAAAACTAGAAAGCGCACATCTCACTGATTGTGAGAAGCTCTCCCCAATCCCTTCATGGGATGTTAAGGGACACCATTTTTTTTTTTTTTTTTTTTTATAGCGTCAACGGAGGCTTAAATATTGGCTTCGAATGCTTCAAGAGTTGCTGGTTTGCCGGCATAAACCAATACCTTAAAATAGCGCCATTAAAAGTGATCCAGAGAAGTTAAATGGGACGAACGAAGGGGTCAGGGAACAGGACCACTTCTGGAAATAAAGTTGCCACCAACTTGATTTTTCTACATCGATTGTTAAGTGCGCTGTATGGCAAGTCGCGCCATCTTGTTGGAACCAAATGTCGTTGATATTTAGATGATTAATTTTTGGAAATAAAAATTAAGTCAGCATGTCTCGATAGCCCTCGCCATTCACCATAACGGCAACTCCTTGGTCATTTCGAAACAAATATGGGCCGATAATCCCCCCAACGTGTAAACCGCACCAAACAGTAAATTTTAATGGATGTAATGGTGATTTGTTAGCGGCTTGAGGATTGCCTTCGCTCCAAATGATCAATAACTGCACGACTTGCTTGCTCACTAGACCGATAATGTCAATCGTAAAATGGACGAAGTGTTCTATGAAATTCGCGAAGAGAGTTACTTTTTTCAAAGTACATTTCCATAATTTAGAAGCGTTGTTGCAGCGTTAAACGATTCATGATGACTTGCCAAACCTTACTGAAAAGAAATGTCCGCACAGTATGACATTCTCAGCTGTGAGCAAATAGTTATCGATGTCGATAGTTCCCATGCAACTAAAAAAAACACCCTCTAGATTCAAAAAATAGTACAATAGCTGCTGAACAAGTTTTAGTTACACAGTGGTATACTTCTAACTGAAACATATTCTCTCAAACATATTGTCCAGGAAATATGAATATGTTTGGAACACACTCCAAACATTGAATTTGCAAGTTACAAACACACTTGTATTTAATTGCAAACAGTAGCATGTTTACAGGCAAATATATGTGCTTTAACGTGGACACATATGCGTTCGTCATCCCAAACATCCATATACTTACGTGGAAGTATTCTCGTGTCTCCCCAAAGCCTCCATATACTTAAGTGGAAACATATGCGTATTTCCTCCTAAACACAATTATATTTGGAAATGAATTATTCTTTGATTTCAATATATATGTGTATTTATTTATTGTAATTAATTTTATCAATATAAATCAGGGACCGTAAATGTTATAATTTTTATAATAAAAATCCAACTTTAAAATTTTCTTTTTGACTTTTATTTGATTACTCAAGAAATAAAAGTTATTTTCGATTTTTATAAAATTTATAAATTTTATAAAAATCAGTCATCACTCTTATATTCAATAGTCATTAATAAAAATCAGTCAGTGACTTTTATTTTGTAAGTCACAATATTAAAATTATTTCTATTCAATGCTGTAAAGGAGTCACTAGAGACTAAAATGGGTGTACATCATACATGGGTTTTTTAATTTGCATTGGATTTTAATTTGCATTACTTTATCTAATGTAAATGCAAAAGAATTACCATTCTTTTGCATTTGCTCAGACAATGCAAATGCAGGTTGTGGAATCGGATGCCAATTGTAATGAAACATGGGAAAACTTTTAATTATTTCGAATTTGTTTGACTTCTGGCAATTCTGTTTTTAAAGTATTTTATATATAGAGGTTTGTGGTTTTGATAGGTATTGCCTCATAGTGCTTTCAAATTCATAAACCTGTACTGTATAGAATATTTGAAAACCATAAGTGCCAGATATGAAGGAAATGAGTTGAAAATAAATAAATAAGTATAATTAAACTACAAATTATAATTGTCATATAATTAATTTGCCCATATAATTAATTTGGTATACATCCTTTATCACCTCAACGAGAACAATCGAACAAACTATATATGGTTATGGTTATTATTATGGCCGTCGGCGGTGGCATGCCTAGTGAGAGCGCCTCTTACTCTAAAGATCGTAATTTCGAATCCAGGCCAGACCGCTTCCATATCTTTCGACGACAAACTGCAAGCTTATACAAAAATAAGCTTGCCAAATAGGTACGACGGTGAACATTTGTTTATACTATTACATAAAATATTATGGAAATTATTTAAAAAAATATCTGGTTTGCTCTATTATACGTCTTGAAGTGATCTAGAATATATATATACATTTTGAACTCTTCTAACTTCTTTACTGCATTTAATAGAACTGACTTAAATAATAAAACTCACTGACTGATTTTTATTAATGACTCAAAAATAAAAGTAACGACTGATTTTTATCGATGATTTTTATAAACAAAAGTCATCAATAACTGTTATGTGCGACAAAATAAAATAAATATCAAAAATAAATGTTATTAATAGAGAAAATAAATAAAAATCTTAAATAACTGCTATTTCGGATTAGTAGAATTTAAATAGAAAATAATTGATATTGTTTATATTTAATATAAAAATTGCAAGAAAAAGTTTATTGTTAATTTTGATGCTCAGTGTGAAAAGAAATCCATTGGTAGACAACATGTGGTTGTGCAACATTTACTTTATAGAAAGTTATTCAAATCGAAATTTCATAAATATCTGTTATTTCCGGGCCCTTGTATAAGTCCACATTTAGAAATAATTACTACAAAAAGCTAAAATATTTAAAACTGCCTTTTTTACTTTAATTGAATGCATTATAATTTTTTTAATCTGCTGCTCTTTTAATTCTCCTTTCTTTGTTTTCTCTCACGTTTTTCTTTTCAGAAGGTTTCAACTATGCCTTGGTTATCACTATGCGTTGGATATTACTATGAGTTGATACACAAACAATATACTTATATATAAATCTAGTTCATGCAAGCAAAGCGAGTATTAATTACATGTTTTTTATACTATATTTCAAAAATGGTTCACCGCTCCGATTTTTTCTGTAAAGGTACGGACTGTCAAAGGTCTTCACGTTGTTGCCCTTTCCAGTTTCTTTCCTTAAAATCGTTTATTGCACACATATGTATAAAAGTATATACGAAACACATATAGAAAACATGCAAAACATACACGTTTTTGATATCCTCTGCCCGATGAATCATGGACGATTCAATACATGGAATTAAAACGCAATACGTTAGCCAATATAAGAAACACTGACTTCATTTACAATTTACACGAACACTCAGAAATATTTGTAATTCACTGACTGCGACAATATGGCAAAAATACCGATGCACACCTACAACACTTACACACTCTCTCGTTGTCCCCCTTTTATTCTCTTGCCCCCAAGAGATCATAAACAGTGCAATAAACACAGCGGTATTTGTATCACAAACACAGATATATTTTGGTCCCAGACACATAGTATATTATAACATATTAATCATTGTGTCTCAGGCATGTAATATTGAATAGCAAACACAATTTGTTGGACACAAGTTCATTATATCTGGGACAAACTCCAAACAAACGTCATATTTGCATCCAAACGAAAAAGCGACAGATTTATCTGCGTGAATGCATGTAACTAAGAAATTGTTTGAAGACATCGCTTCAGTTCAATACTGTATTTTAAATAAAAAAATAAATGATTTCCCATTACATCCCATGAAGGGATAGGGGAGAGATTCTCGCTATCACTGAGCTGTGCGCTTTCCAATTACCACTCAATTTACCATTTAGACCACTCACTGATTGGGACCAACAGTTTTATACCGGGTTTGAACTGTTTTTTGAGAACCTATACGAGTATCATGGCGTATTAGTGTCGCCGTCACTAATCGAGTTGGCCGTCGCCAAAAGAGTTGTAAGGTGGTCAGAGCAGGAGTCGAAGCCATGGTCTCACGCTCAACAGCTGCGCACAGTTACCATTACTCCACCGACGTCCACAATGTTGTGTTTTAACTCTATGTAAATAACAAACCAACTTTATAAATCCAGCGTTTATTATGAACTAAAAAATTATTCCAAAAAAATCGGGATAACAGCAATGCAATTTGGGGATTACGTCCGTCATCGGCAGTAGTGCCTAATTTAACAGCAAGTAAATGACTGTAACTCACTACAAGTAAATTCTTAATTTAAGGTAAACGAAAATGCTACTCATTTGTAATAAATGCACCCAAACTACTTCCTAATCTCTTTGAAGCTAGTACTATTTTTGGCTATTTAAATCCAAGAAATTCTTTATCTGAATTCAGTAAGTTATTGTCATGATACCCTATAAATCAACATTCAAATAATGTTTAAGCTACAACACATTACCTAAGAATATCTGTGACATAAATATTGTTATTTCATTTACAAATATTTTCAAAATTTTAATTAAATCCTGATTGTGTCAAATATGTGTCACTGGAAATGTTTAAGTTGGTATAATTTTAAATCATTATTTCAAAACAGTTTTTATTGTGTGGGTGTAGGAATTTTAAATTTGTTAAGACAACGTTTGAGCATAAACTGGGAAAATAAATTGTTGTCTTCTATTATCTGTTTCCCATTATCTCCACACATCCAGACATAACATTTCAATAAGGATATGAATGGCGGGTGTTGTTGTTGTTGCAATCGGTTGTTAACGTCCCATAATTTATTAAAAGATTTCCTTAAATTGCTAAATCTTTCGTTAGTTGTGTGTACATATGTATATAGAAAGCGAATATAACGGGTTTTACAATAAGAGCGCTACAAAACTTTTATAAATAAAACAAACCCGGATTTAGATAAGTACGTTCGATGCCATTTTGTATGGAACTCGATTTCTTTTGCATGGCCACCACGGGCACGCTGTCAGAAATCCAGACGCTGAACCCAATTTACGACGGTTTTCAAGCTTAAATCGGCCGATACTGCTGCAATTTCACGTTCGATATTCGTACGAAGTTCATCAATCGTCGCTGGCTTGTTGGCATAGACCATAGACTTGACGTATCCCCCCACAGGAAATAATCTAACGGCGTCAAATTGCACGACCGAGGCGGCCAATCGACTGGGCCATTTCGTAAGATAACACGTTCACCAAACTTGGTTTCCAATAAATTGATTGTGGCACTCGCTGTATGGCATGTGGCGCCGTCCTGTTGGAACCACATGTCCTCCAAATCCATATTATCCAATTGGGGCCAAAAATATTCGGTTATCATTGAACGGTAGCAATTCGCATTCACAGTAATGTGCATGCGGACGAAGTGCGGCCCAATGACGCCGCCGGCCCATAAACCGCACCAAACCGTAATTTTTTCGGGATGCAACGATGACTCATGGATTACGTGTGGATTGCTGTCTGACCAATACTGCATATTTGGCTTATTGACGAAACCCTTCAGCCAGAATGAGCCTCATCGCTGATTGCCGAGGCCTCTTAAAGTTGGCCTCTTAAAGTTGACGCCACTGACTCCAAATTTCGGTAGTAAATTTTAATAATTTCGACTCGTTTTTGGCTCGTATATCTTTCCATGATGAAATGGCAAACCTTACTGAAGAGAAATGTCAAAAAAGAAAAAAAAGGGGAAAAATATGGCGTCGTTTGCTGTCTCTATTGATTTACTTTTGTGTCGTCTCTGTTGAAAAACCCTTTACTAACCTAGAGTGATCTAAAGTCGAAGCAAATGATGGAAGTCATGGAAGGCAATCAATTTAATTCTCTTTCTACATGCAATTTTCAGAACTCAAAATTTGATAAAATTAATATGAGAATTTTAGTGCTTGTTCACAATGGGCAGAAATGTAAACTTAAATTTTAAAACTCTAATATATGCAGTACAAGAAATGTAAAAAGCCACACGCGTATGTGATTCTGACGTCACCAGAATGTTCAGCTTGTTGAATATATTTTGTAAGTGAATCGTGGTGGCTGCATGCGGTAAAATTTTGATAGTACACGAAATGTATTTTCTCCCATAATCCAAATGTGGCACATGTGGCCGAAGCGAACACATATGCAGAGGTAGCACATGTGTTAAAATGTGAATGGCTACATGTATATTACTAGTACATTGCATGCAGGGTATGACACATTTGAGACGCATGTGTATGTGGCTTTCCAGTACACGGCATGCTGCTAGTCGTATTGTAGACATCACTATTTTCTGCCACTGTGATTTGATTTGAAAAAAATTATTAGAAGTCGACTAATATAGTAATATAAGTAAAGTTTGGTCCATTATATAAGTTTGGTCCATTTGTAATATGTCATGATGTGTAATCTGTTTATCATTGTATTCAGTAATGTTTACAACCTCATATTGGAAAGATATACGCAAGAACAATGTTTAAAAATTTTTAAATTTTTGTATCACATTAAGCGTTCTCCAATTGCAACTTCTCGTTCGCTTTTGCTATTTTATAGCCGTAATACGAGCGTACATTTCCTTTCAATATGTTGAAGTGCCCATAAGACAAAGAACCGCCTGAAGTAATGCAAATATTGCTGCTGCTCAGGTAAGTGTTGTTGACAACATCTGGTTTCAACAAGACATCTGGTTCCAACAGCCACACAGCACGTGCAACAACCGAATTATTGCGAGAAAATTTTGGAGATTTAATTATTTCAAGTAATTGTGACATTGAGTGGCCTCCAAGAAGTTGTGGTTTAACACCATTAGACTATTTCTTGTGGGGTTATTCGAAGTTAAAAGTTATTTGAAGAAATCACGCATAATACAGCATTTAGCACGTAAGTGCAATTACTGCATGGGAATTGCACACAGGTACCACTGCAATTCATTTACATAAGAGCAAACATTGACACTAAATTAATTTTATTTATTCCTGAAATGATTTACTAATGTATAAAATGCTTTTCGTTTTTTCCTTGTATTAGATCCTTGAAACGACCGAATTGTTGGAATTAATCAATAATATCGTGACGAAAAGACAAAGCTATACATTGTTTTCTTTTTCACATATGACCTCAAGCCGAATCAAATCTGAACACAAAAATACCTTATGTTAAAGAAGTACCTTTGCTTAAAAAAAGTAAATTTTCTTACAAAAAGTACCTTTTCCTAAAAAGGTATTATTTATCTTTGTACTTTTTATTAAAAAAAAATTTATTTTTCTTATAACAAATTGACTTTTCTTAAAAAACTACCTTTTCTTTAAAGAGTACATTGTTTGTGAAACAAAATAACTTTTCCTTAGATAAGTATCTACTCTTAAAATGTACCTATTTTGAAAAAAGGACCAATTCTAATAAAATTCACATTTTTTAAAACAAACATTTTCTTCAAAAAAATTCTTTGACATTCATGCTACAAGCTTACAAGTCATGAACATTTTTCTCATTGCAAAATGGTTGGTGTTTGTTGGCAATAATAGACAATTCAGTTCAACAAACACTCACTGGAATGACTAGGTTCGAACTCCGTGACAAATTCATCATCAGATGCCTAATTACTGTGACTAAATCGATACCATCGATTGATCAGCAGTCGTATATATGCAAACTCAATTCTGCAATTCACATGTGCGAATTAGTATCGATCGAAGATCCCTAAGTATCAACATCACTGAAAAGCCTATAACTCCAACAACGAGAGCAGACAGAATTTTTCCACCATGTTCTTCTTTTCCTCATGCGTTCTCGCATTGTTGCAGTGGCTTTGAGGTGAGTTTTTAATCTATATCACAGAGTATATTTTTCCGTGGTATAGCGTGGTATAGCAGACCGTATGAGAAATAATGTACTAGAAATTCATACTACAACCTGAACATCACTGAACATCGCTGATGTTGATACTTGCACAAAGGACCTAAAAATATACTTTTTTTTAAAATGTATTCTATAAAAAAATCCTTAAAAAAAATTTATCATTTTGCAAAAAGTATCTTTTCTTAAATATTCACTTAAATTATCGTATTTTTTAACGGGCGCCATTGGCGTTTGGAAGTAACTTGTACATAATATATACCAAAAGGAACTTCGTTCCAACCGGGTGTTCCCTGGCATCTTATGTTATTTTTTTTATTTATTATAGTAAATTCTCGAAATTGTGAAAAAATTACTTTTTATAGTTTAAAATTTAAAGTAAATTGCATGTATTGCATACTTGTAATTATTTACTGCTAAACTTTTAATGCACGTACATACCAATATGGTACATGTACCATTCAAATTAACAGTAATCAGCAAAATTTTACTGACAATGAAAGTTTGTTTGTATTACCAGTAAATGTTTGCTGATTACTGAAAAAACTCTCAGTAAATATAAATTACATCTTACCGGGTAATGTAAAGGGTTTTTCAACAGAGACGCTACAAAAGTAAATCGATAGGGACATCAAACGACGCCATATTTTTACCAGTCCTTTTGACATTTCTCTTCAGTAAGGTTTGCCATTTCATCATGGAAAGATATAAGAGCCAACAACGAGTCTAAATTATTAAAACTTACTACCGAAATTTGGAGTCAGTGGCCTCAACTTCAGTGGCCTGAGTCATCTTCAGCGATTAGGCTCATTTCTGGCTGAATGGCTTCGTCAATAAGCAAAATATGCGTTATTGTTCAGACAGCTATCCACACGTAATCCATGAATCATCATTGCATCCCGAAAAAATTACGGTTTGGTGCGGTTTATGGGCCGGCGGCGTCATTGGGCCGTACTTCGTACGTGATGATCAAGACCGGCACATTACTGTGAATGCGATTCGCTACCGTTCAATAATAGCCGAAAATTGTTGGCCCCAATTGGATAATATGGACTTGGAGGACAATTGGTTCCAACAGGAGGGCGCCACAAGCCACACAGCGAATGCCACAATCAATTTATTGGAAACCAAGTTTGGTGAACGTGTTATCTCACGAAATGGCCCAGTCGATTGGCCGCATCGGTCGTGCGATTTGACGCCGTTAGATTATTCTCTATGGGGCTACGTCAAGTCTACGGTCTATGCCAACAAGCCAGCGACGCACTGTGTTGCGGCTAGTGGAAAAGTAACTTTTTTCCGATTATTTTTTTCAGTGTTTTTAATGATGCAATTTTGTCACAGACATTCCAAGTAAACAAAAAACACATAAAGCTTATTTTTATGTTGGCCCGTTGATTTTTAATTGATTTTAGAAGTCAAATATACAAAATTTTCACGAAAAGAGGGGATTTCTGGGCTGTATTCAAAATGATCTCATTTGATTTTGGTGACAGATATTTTGATTCGGAAAAAAAATCTGCCTTCGGACAAGTATCTTCTGTAAAAAACAGGAATGTTGTTTGAGACATTTTCATATGCACCTTTTTTAGAGCGAAAACCCGACTAAAGGTCCATTTTTCCTTTAAATTTGGGTTAGGTAGCAATATCTAAAAAGTCCCAGTTCCAAACCACTACAGAAATGTTACATAATTTGTTTTCAACGAACTGTGAAAAAATCAGCTGCCCATACCTGCCCTCCTGGGAGTTATAGCGATTTTAGTATATCACTCTCAGTATTTATTCCATAGAAATAGAACGGAAATTCTCGGAATCACTTATTGAATAATTTAATCATATTGGTTTTCGGGTGACTTTCCGTCATCCCACGTCAAATTTTTATTATTTTCAGACCGGTTTCGGCTAATCGCCATCTTCAGTGTTTTCTTTTTTGTCACTAATTAGTCCGCATGTGTGTCCGTCTTTATATAGTGTTTTCTTTTAGCTTGTGGTGGTACCCTTCTCTCTCTCTGTTGTTTTACTATTTTATTCTCTCTCTTTCGCTCTCTCTCCCCCTTTGTTTTTACGTCTAGGTAGGTGGGTGAAATAATCCGTTGTTGCGCGCTTATTTGTATTGTTTTTATTTTGTGGTTTCCCTTCATTTACTACATTTAATTGCTTTCTGATGCGTTTTTCATATAAGTGTTTTAATGGTTCGAATATTACATCAGAATATATAATTATAATTTTGACAGTCAAGAATTATGGAATACATTAAAATTTCCTATCAGGAACTGCATGAGTTGATGCAACAGAGTAAAACTAGAAACGTGGAGGATGTTTTGGAATTGCTTGATCATGAGCATGGAGTGAAAAGTAGTTTAATATTTCCAAACATAAAAGATAAATTGAAAAAGTTTGTCAATAAGTACAATACACGTCTTCAAGAGTTTAACAGGATGTATGAACGGCTTGGAGCTACGGACTGGATTCAAGAGGGCTATATTGAAGTTGGAAATCATCCAACTACTTCAAAATGAAAACCCGAACCTAAGGAATTTACATTATGCTGTGAGAAAACAAAGAAGAAAAGAAGTATGGAACTAATGGAAACAGAAGAGGTTTCTGCAGATTTAATTAAATACACAGCTGAAGAATTGAGAAAAGAGGAAGAAGGGGATATAAAGGCTGCTTTCGCTTTCTTCATGGACATGAAACTCAGCGTTTATCAGTGGCAAAAGTTAAAAGAATATCATGAAAAATACAATTACTTTTCTGATCCGGCAATCACAAGTAGGAGAATACTGAAGGAGAAGAAACACCTGGAATTATCAGAGGAAGCAATGAACTTATTGGTAGATGACTGATAATTTGTAATTTTTCTGTAGAATGCAATAAAATATGCCTGTGTTATAAAATAGTATCTTCAAATTTTTTTTTTATTCTGCATCTATTCTAGCACTCCACAAAAATGAGCATAACTCTCTTAAACCTGAAGCTATTGACTTCAAACCGGTATCAAATTAAAGCTTTTATTGCCACCTTTCAAATAAGAAATGAAATAAATTTTGGTTTTATATGAAATTTCAGAGTTTTTCAACAATATTTAATATTTTTATAATACTAAAAAATTTGCTTTTTACCCAGTGTGTCCCACTCACAACCAGTTGGTCAGTACGTATGAGTTATAACAAAGTCTTGTAGTAGGTGTTAATCATACGAAGCGTATATTGCAATTGATACTTGTAACTACATATAAGCGGCGTAGGTATGTAACATGTGGCCACGGGGCAAATATGCAATTAAGGACATACATACACTCCGGTTCACTTATTTAAAGGCACTAAAAAGTCCATATTCAGCAACCTGTATCTTTTGCAATTTGTAACCGATTGCAAAATTTTAAAATGGAGATGGAAGCTAGATATCTTGAGATATTAAAAAAAATCAAAACAATAGTGGTTCCTTAACTATAGCGGTTTTTGAGCAATTTATAAAAAAAAAGTCAAAAAATGTGCTATTTGTTTTGGTTAACTTGAATAAAGGCACTTTAACTAATTGTAATGAAAAACAGTTTTTCTTGTTTTTTTGAATTTATTTTATTTTATATAAGAACTACTAGTAACGGGTACAACCCCCTTTGTTTTTAATAACTTCAAATATACTGGTTTTCATTGAGGGATAAAGAGAATTTATGTAATCCAAAGAAATTTGATTCCAAGCATCCTTAATGGCCTGAATTAATGACTGCTTGTCATCAAATTGTCTACATACTTCATAGACCTTACGAGATAACCAACCCCGGAAATTTTCGTTTATGTATAAATCTGTCGAATAGGGTGACCAGTCAAGAATATTAACATTTTGCCTTGCAGTGAACTCCTTTACTACTCTGGCGTTGTCTATAGGGGCATTATTAAGATATGGCCGTCGGTGGTGCAATGGTTAGTGTGCGCGGCTCTTGTACATGAGAGCCTGGGTTCGAACCCTGCTCTGACCACCTAAAATTTCTTTCGGCGGCGGTCACCTCGCATAGTGACGGCAACACTATCGAGTATATAGCCATGAAAAAGCTTCTCAAAATACCGTTCGGAATCGGTGTAAAACTGTAGGTCCCAATCAGTGAGTGAAAACTGGAATGCGCACAGCTCAGTAATTGTGAGAAGTTCTCCCCGGTCCCTTCATGGGATGTAATGGGAAACCATTTATTTATTTTTTTTATTAAGATATGGAACCAAATATATCCAAGCCAAATATCCAAGATATGGAACCAAATAGTTCACTGAACTTCGAAAAAGCCGATTCGAATAACGTTTTATAGCTTGCATCAGTCATTTTTGCACTTTGAAATTCAAGATCGATGGTCCCATAGTCCGTAATGGCACCCCACACCATAACGCCACCCTCTCGGCTGTGATGTCGGTTCAAAAAACGCTTTTTTTGCGCAGATCATGTAAATAATAGTTATAGACATAAAAAAATAAAAATAAATGGTTTCCCATTACATCCCATGAAGGGACTGGGGAGAAACTTCTCACAATCACTGAGCTGTGCGCTTTCCAGTTTTCACTCACTGATTGAGTTATAGACATCAGGTCCATCTAAATTAAACTTCTTTTCATCCGTAAATGCAAAGGTTCTCCAGTCATTTACATGACCTCTTGGCTGCACATCCCATACCATGTAGTGTCTTGCGAATTGAACCCGTTTTTCCTTCCGAGGAACATTAAGTGCGGCTTTGTTTGTAATTTCAGGTATTTAAGATACTCACAGCTCCTAATTACTCTGCGTACTGATGACCTGTTCGCTTCCACTCCAGCTTGAACTCTCATTTCTGATGAGGATAAAGCAGAATTAGAAACAATTCTGATGATTTTTCTTTTCTCATACTTAGATAAAGACAATGAAACCCGTCCTTTAAAATTGTTTCCATACCCCTCGGGGTCCTTAATGTAATTGTCGACAACTGTTGGGCGCCATCCAATTTTGTAGCTATTGCGCGGTTAGAATATCTACTCGAATAACTACTCAATGGATTTGGATGAAATTTTGCACACAGGTAGATCTCAACCTGGTAGGTATAGCTAGAGAATAAAACGCAGTTCATAATTTTATTTTCACAATATATTTTACAATATTTTCCTGACTTAAGCTTTTGCAACATCCGCTAAATCTAGGCTTTATCCACCTTTGTTTTCGATTGTTGTGAGTGAAAATTACGGAGTCGAGCTTTACCCATACTATCCCTAAAATAATTTTTGATTATTTTTAATTTGCTGAAGTATTTTATTAAAATAATAGAAATTCGGTAAACGCTTCCTTAATCTCGCAGTGTATCTTTGCATATTTCGTCATAAATACTTAGAAAACAGCCTATTTCGTGGATCAAATTCGGGGTCAGTTTAGGTAGGTCTAGGTGATATGTATTTATAAACTGAAGTAATAAATTATGGGCTGTTATGTCAGATATACTTACTTTGAAATTGATCACATTTTTGTAATAAAGTTGATTTATCTACAGTGAATAAAAGCGATGGTGGTTAAAATATAAATATATGACAGACTGTACTCGTGCCAGTACAACGGGTATTTAATTGAAATTGCATTGTGTCGAGTACATTATTGAAAACAGAAATTTCGAATATTTCCCCCCGTTTTAAAAATCGGTATTTCATCAAAAATTTTTGGATTATCTTTACCGTTTCTCGTGAAAGCTGGGATCTATGTCGTATTGTATTTTTGCAGTTCCACTTACTCTGCTCATGAATGTTTCAAAGTAATTTTTATGAAATTGCAATTTCATTTTAACATTTGCTAAAGCACTACTTGCCTTGTCTAAATCGATATCGCGTTTTTGTAAGATTTTGGATATGTAATTTATGTCATTCAATGTTTGGAGCATGAATTCGCAAAGCAAATTGATCGTTTTTTAAACCATTACTGGCCATTGTACTTGCACAGCTTTTCGCATTTTGGGTAGGGCAGTGTACGTTTGACTCTGTCAAAAGTTTGTCCCATAACTATTAAAAGAGTTTGCACTTGATTTACGACTAAATATACTTGTTTTTTTCATATTTGAAATTTTTTTTTAAAATAACAAAATGATTTTCCAAGTGATAAGTAAGTTTGAAAACACTACTCGCTTGGGTGTAATGACTGATAACGTACATATTTTAAGTACAAGGAAGCCAACAGCTGAAAAATTTACCTACTGGAGTATCATCGAGCCACGCAACTACACGCAACCATCAATATCCTAACGATCGGTTGTTCCTAGTGTAGCACTTACTGGAAACCATTTACCGAAAAGAATTGTAGAGTCCATTATTGTTGAATTGTTCTTTTCCTCCTAACTTAAATACAAGTATATTGAAAACATAGTATGTAAATTATTTTATGTTTCACATATGTATTGACAGGGAAAATTTCGATTATTCAATTTTCATATCCTTTACTGATAGCACGTATTTTAGAATTGTTAATAAAAATAGATTTTTACCAAATATAATTCGTGCACTACAATTTGGCGATCCTGCATCGAACCATATATGCAACAATAAGAATGTCAAAAACATTTGCATTGGTTTATATTAAATAAAATAAATCCAACGAGAAACGGAAGTTAAATTATTATCAATAATAAAGAGGATAAGATCCCGAAGAAACATAAATAATTGTTCATCCAGAGAAGCAATTTCCTTACAAACTTATTAATGGGATCTAAGGGATGAGATGGTTGTGTTTTCATGAAGTTGATGAAGATATTTCCAGCCAGACGTGAATGGGAGAATAAATCTTGGAGTTCAATACCCTTTAAATTTATAACCTATTAAGACTAGGACCGGCTCTGGCAACAGAAATTTCAATTACGGATCCAGAAACCAAATGTATATATTTCAACTCTTCAGCATCAGAACTTAAAGCTTGTTTACCAGATAAGTTGCATTCATATTTATATACTTATATAATACACTAACTAATACAGTAATTCGTCTTACTTCAAATTTAATATTTTCTTCAAATCGTCTTACTTCAAATTAGATCATATTTAATATTATTGTGATCCCATCCCAGTTAGGCGGATTTATTAAATTTGTTTTTCATACATACATTTATAACATGAAAAGAACACGTCGTGGTATGATTGTAAATGATCAAATATCTCCAGTTATCATTGATAACATGGTAGTTAATAATCCTGAAATACAAACACAGTCCAATAACACACCTTCAATCAATACAGAGACACAAAATAATTTTGCGGGTTCTACATCTGAAAGGGCTATAATGTTTCCATGTCGGCCGTTAAAATTACCTAGCTTTTGGTCTGAATGTCCAGATGCATGGTTTATTCATGCTGACGTTGAATTTTCATTGAACAATATTTTTGATGATACTATCAGATATCATCATGTAATAGCCTCTTTACCTCAAGATATTATAACTAAAGTTTTGGATGTAATACAATTTTCTCCTTCGGAAAACAAATATGCACATATGAGAAAAGTTTTGTGTAATAGATTTTCTATCGGCGAAGATTCTCGTTTGGAACGATTGTTCTCGAATTCTTATATTGGGGATCGGAAACCTTCGGAATTTTTCCGAGACTTGAAAATTCTAGCTGGTTCAGATAATATTATTAACCTTGATTTACTTTACAAATTGTGGCTTCGAAAATTACCACAGAATATTCAAATACAGATGATGTCTTGTGTATCCCTAGATCTTGAAGAAAGAATGTTACTTGCTGATAAAATTTATGAAGTGTGTTCAAAATCTCAAGTGTCTGCTGTAGGTCATGGCTCAGATGAGGGTATCGAACATTCAGTTCAAAAATTGTCGGAAATGACTAAATATCTTTGTGAAAATTTAAACAAAATATCTTTAGAAGTCGCAGAATTGAAAAGTAGAAGGCCTTCTCGGGATAGAAATATGCTAGACTTTCGTGATCAACCACACGGTCGTGCAACTTCTCGTAACGGTCGTGAGGGGTTTTGCTGGTATCATTTCAGATTCGGCAACAAGGCCCTGAAATGTATACAACCATGTCGGTATCCTAACCAGGTTAAAAGTTACAATGCAAATAACTCTTTAAATTAAATACATCCATCATGACGGTGGCTGATGATGGATCAGAGGTTAAACCTGGAAGCCGCCTATTCTTTTTTGATTCCAATAACAAGCTAAATTTTTTAATTGATACAGGTGCAGTTGTTTCTGTAGTTCCATATTCTAGATTTAAGTCATTATCCAGGAATTCGGATTTAGAGCTTTCAGCCGCAAATGGATCTGTCATTCGAACTTTTGGTACGAAGCTTTTCAAAATTGATTTAGGGCTTCGTAGAGAGTTTGAATTTCCCTTTCTTATCGCTGACGTCGATACTCCAATTATAGGTTTTAACTTTCTCGAAAAATTCGGAATTGTCGTTGATGCTAAAAACAAACAACTTATCGATGCAAAGACTTCTTTAACAGTTCATTGTTCGTCTGGATTCAGCTCCATTTATTCACTTAAACCTAAAATTTCAGAGATAAGTAAGTATCACGAAATAGTGAGAGATTTCCCCGCTGTTACTGCAGAACCCGATTATACCAAGATGGTGAAACATAATACGGTTCATCGTATAGTGACTAAAGGAAATCTTCCATTTTGTAGACCACGACGACTTGACCCAATAAAACTTAAGATAGCCAAGAATGAATTTGAGTACTTAGTTAAAATAGGTGTCTGTAGACCATCTTCTTCTCCAACCGCATCACCTTTGCATCTTGTACCTAAAAAAGAAGTAAATGACTGGAGACCTTGCGGGGATTACAGGAGACTAAATTGTGTAACAGTACCAGATCGTTACCCTCTACCTCACATCCATGATTTAAGTATCGATTTGAAGAATAAAACTGTATTTTCAAAGCTGGATCTAGTGAGAGCATACCATCAGATTCCAATAGCTGAAGAAGATGTTCCAAAGACAGCAATAACTACTCCATTTGGAATGTTCGAGTTTGTAAGAATGCCTTTTGGATTAAGGAATAGTGCTCAAACTTTTCAACGTTTCATAAACGAAGTATTTTTTGACCTTGACTTCGTTTTTACATATATTGATGACATTTTGATAGCCAGCACAGACGAGACACAACATATTGAGCACTTGAAAATAGTTTTTGCAAGATTAGAGAAGTACTCACTGAATATTAAAATGTCTAAGTGTACATTTGGTGCTTCGTCAGTAGATTTTTTAAGCTACCACATTAATTCAGAAGGCATTCAACCTTCCGAGGAAAGAGTAAAAGCAATTTTGGACTTTGAAAAACCAAAATCAGTTTCTAAATTACAAAAGTTTATCGGAATGGTTAACTATTATCATCGCTACGTACCAATGTTAGCCGCAGAGCTTAGTCCCATTTACGATATTCTCACAACAGCTAATAAAAACAGTGATAAAAGGCTTGTGTGGAATGAAATTGCTACTAAGGCATTCGAACACGTTAGACAGCTTTTTATGAAACAGACTCTACTTACCCATTTCGACGAAAATTGTAAATTGTCATTGGCTGTAGATGCGTCAAATGTGGCCATAGGCGCTGTCCTACAACAAGTTGATCATAATGGTGTGAGTGAACCATTGGCTTATTTTTCTAACAAAATTAGTTTAACAGAACAAAAGTATTCCACTTTTGACAGAGAACTGTTAGCGATTTATAGAGCTATTAAACATTTTAGGCATTTCCTCGAAGGTCGAGATTTTGAAGTTTTTACAGATCATAGGCCACTCACATTTGTGCTAAATTCGAAAGCTGATCGATCTCCCAGACAAACACGGCAACTAGATTATATTGCACAATTTACGGATAAAATACAATACGTTCCTGGAAAGGAAAACGTGGTGGCGGATTCTCTATCCCGAATCCCAGAAATCGACTTAATTACAACTCGTGATATAAGTATGGAAACTCTACATAGAGAACAACAAACAGATATGGTTTTGAAATCTATCGTTACTGACCCTAGCGCAAAATTTAATTTGAAGGAGATAATAGTACCCCCTGACAACTCTAAGATTTGGTGCGACGTATCGACAAAATATCCTAAACCATATCTTCCGCCAAGTTTGCGTAAAACTGTTTTTGAGAAGATTCATTCCTTATCGCACCCAGGATCTCGACCGACAAGGAATTTAATTCAGTCTAAGTATTTCTGGCCAAAAATGAGAAATGATATAAATCGATGGGTAGCAGGATGTCATGCTTGCCAGATTTCTAAAATAAACCGATATACAAAATCACCAGTTCAACATATTGAAATGCCAAAAAATCGTTTCGAACACATACATATAGATATTGTTGGTCCTCTTCCTGTTTCCAATGGTTTCAAATATATTTTGACAATTATTGATCGATATTCTCGCTGGCCAGAGGCTTACCCATTACGTGATATTACCGCAAAATCTGTTGCGAAAACGTTTGTTGAAAATTATATACCGCGTTTTGGAGTACCGATCAGAATTACGGCTGACCAAGGTACTCAGTTCACTTCGAGCCTTTTCCGTGAATTGACATCATTGCTTGGGACGCATAAGATACATACTACACCATATCATCCACAAGCGAACGGTATTCTAGAGCGGTTTCATAGGCAGCTTAAAACCGCTTTGATTACATCATCTAATTCTGTGAGATGGTCTGAAATGTTATCTTTCGTATTGTTAGGGCTGCGAACCTCAGTCAAAGCTGATTTAAAATGTTCACCAGCAGAGTTACTTTATGGGCAAGCTCTTCGGATACCAGGAGAATTGGTGGTAGAAAATGATTCTGTGGTCCCTGTAGAAGAGACTTTACAGAGGTTAAGAGACTATTTTTCGACGGTCAGATCAAAGGTAGTGTACCACAATGTCGACAAACATTATATTCCTAGACATCTTTCTAGTTGTGATTACGTTTATGTACGGGCTCATAATGTCACGGGCTTAAATGCGCCATTTGAAGGACCATTTCGTGTCATTAAAAGAAATGACAAGGTTTTCACAATTCAAAAGGGTAATTTAATTAAAACCTATAACATAGATCTTGTGAAACCAGCATTTATATTAGATAATGAAGACGCTAATGTACCTTCAACAAATACAAAACAAAATAAAACTGTTACATTCAGGATTAATTAACAGTTTGTTGTTCGGATTTCTTTAATGAACATTTTAATTTTTCTCGTTTATACTGGGAGGGGAGTACCCCAAATTGTAGTGCACGAATTATATTTGGTAAAAATCTATTTTTATTAACAATTCTAAAATACGTGCTATCAGTACAGGATATGAAAATTGAATAATCGAAATTTTCCCTGTCAATACATATGTGAAACATAAAATAATTTACATACTATGTTTTCAATATACTTGTATTTAAGTTAGGAGGAAAAGAACAATTCAACAATAATGGACTCTACAGAATTGAAAACCCGTTACACTGTCGTCAATGCCGCAACCGAATAAGATGGACTTGTGAACTATTTAACGTAGCTCTGTCTGTAGGAAAACAGTGCTTCAAAAATTTTCATACAAAAAAATAAGCATACATGAATACATTCATTGAACCATTGTACCTGCTGGGGTTCAGTCTCAAAAACCTTCAAAATACACTTTTTTGTTATTAGTCCAAATTTTTTAAGTTATTTTTATTCTGTTGTTCGACCTTTTCTTTATCAATAAATAATCAATATTCTTCGAGCTTGAGGTCAGATTTGCCGTTGTTGTATTTATTTTCCTCGATATTTCGCTACTCCTTTGTGTAGCATCATCAGGAGATATGAACAATATTTAACAATTAAAACAAAATAACAATTGTTATTGATGATGCTACACAAAGGAGTAGCGAAATATCGAGGAAAATAAATACAACAACAGCAAATCTGACCTCAAGCTCGAAGTATATTGATTATTTATTGATTTTTTAAGTTATTTATTTTCCTTTTATTTATACTAAATTAAGAGAATGAATGAGTTTTAATTTAAGAACTTTTGGCTTTTAATGGTTCAGTACGCTCATCTTCATTGGAAATCTTCAATACTATTTTTCCATTTTTATTTCTGATAGAACTCTAGTTATATCAAAAAATCTAAATTTTATTATTAGTCCGACTTAATTTCTTTATAATGGTTTCTAATTCACCAGTGAATGTTAACACTAGATCCTAGTTTAATGCTATTCCCGAAAAATATATATACGTATTGCATGATTGCAATCAAGGGAATTTGCACACAACTACCAGCATGATTATTTTCTCACTAAATTAAAATTATGACTGTCGCAATTCACGTACTCCTCATTTGGCTGAGTATTATTAATTTGTTTTTATACACCATTATAAATTCCAGTCATCACACTGGCTCCATCATAACTTTGACCCACACACGTTTCGAAATCATTAGTTTGGTCAATAAATAATGTAAGCACCTGACTGACAAAATCTGATGCGTCATGTTTGATGAGTACATACAATCCTCAGAACAGTTCTCTTACTTCAATATCGATCGATTTTTCGATCCGGTTTTTACTCATACTGGTCAACAATCCTCAGCTAATCTACCTTCGATATATCCCTGTAGCGTCCAATATGATGTAGAAAAACGGGGATGTTCTAAATTTTTCTAATAGATTATTTTCTAGGTTGCTGTCTAAGCTTTCAATCACTTCACTTTGAATTGTTGGACTCAAATATCTTGCAGATCCTAAAAAGAAAAAATCGTGTTTTTAGAAATGTTTTCGAATACAAACAATTAACAAAAAATAAAATTCTAACAAGAATTGAAAATCATTACTTGTGGGCGTACCCCAAAAATCTCGCAAAATGAGATCATAACGGGAGATACAAATTTTTGTTGACCAAGTGCCAAAAAGGTGAAGGCCGAAAATTCTTTATTAAAACTAGGACATTATATAACTTTTTCGAGCGTCGCTCATGGAGGTCTGTGTGCCTATTTAACTTGGGTGGCCTCGGGGCACTGCCTCGCCTGGCACTACGGTAGCTATTTAAAGTACAAACAATATTTGAACTACTCAGATGCCAATTGAGAGATTTTAATGTTAATTGAGATTTTAACAGCTAACCGTCTTAATCTTGTGATATTTTCCTTTTTACTATCATTCCTCATTTACTGTCATCACCATACAAGAGTAATTAGTATAAAGTATTTATAGACGTCGCACTAGAATTGTTTTAGAATTCGTAGAAATCGGAAATTTCTTTACCGTTTTCTCTACTTTCTGTTCTTTGGAGTTAGATCAATTGGCCTCGGAGCAGCTTAACAATATATGTCTAGAAATTATTATATTTTGGGTGGATTGAGATTGATTGCTATATTTTTTTGAAGCGTATTTCTCGTATAGAACAATTGATATTAGTAAAGAAACATAGTTAGTTATAATTAAAGCAAACATAGTATTAACGAAAGATGGTCACGTTTTCTCATATTGTTCGTCTTACGCGATTACATCTATTAGCACTTGGGAGCGTAGGACATTTGCTGATAGCACTTTTTATCTTTTAGAGTTGCTAAGATTTGTAATTCTTCGATTTCTCTGACAAAGCGGAAAATGCTTTTGCTGCTGTCATGCAAGTGAAATTACTTTTCTCGGATTAATATTATAGTATAAATATTAACTTAAATCAATTATTTGCCACTTCATTGGCAACGTCGGTGGTGCAATGGTTAGTGTACGCGGCTCTTGTACATGAGATCCTGGGTTCGAACCCGGATCTGACCACCTTAAAATTTCTTTCGGCGGCGGTCACGTCGCATAGTGACGGCGACACTATCGAGTATCTAGCCATGAAAAAGCTTGTCAAATTACCGTTCGGAATCGGTGTAAAACTGTAGGTCCCAATCACTGAGTGAAAACTGGAAAGCGCACAGCTCAGTGATTGTGAGAAGTTCTCCCCAGTCCCTTCATGGGATGTAATGGGAAACCATTTATTTTTATTTATTTTCATTGGCAACGTTATTGAAAAGCTGTCAGAGTGAAGGACCGAAATATATGAAAGACAGTACTTGCTCAGCGCAGTGGAAAGTTTTCTTTATTTTAGCAACAACTGTTTATCCGACAAATTTCTGTTTATCCGCCAAAAATTATAAAAACTTTTCCACGTCGTTCGATTTAAGCACTTGTAAGTACATATAACAATAATTGGCCAGAACAATGTCTGAAGAATTAACTAGTATGGATGTTTGTACACGATGTTGAATTAACTACTTAGACATGTTTATGAAGTGAGTGGATTATTGAGCAGAAAAAATAATAATTGTTGATTCATTCAGAAACAAAAAGAAGTTAAAATGCGATGATTCAATGAAAAATCAGACACATCTTATTCGTGCATTCACACCAATTATCGACTTAATACTTGCGTCTATGCGTATGCAGAGCATAGCATCAGACAACTTTTAAAAACACATTATAATTGGACGATTTTCTTGTAAAATTGTTTTCAAAATAGAACACATATTTCATCCTCCTACAAATTTGCTGTTATTATTTTGAATTGGTGTGGAATTTCTGCTACGATTTTTTCTGATGTTGGTGTAGGTTTTCTTGTTAAATGACACGAATAAAAATAAAATACGGTACAAACACATGTTAAATCGACAGAAGATTAAGTTTAGTGTTATGACCAACAAGTGAAATTAAAGTCACAAGTCTCAAGTTAAAATCGAATCAGATGTCAAATCAAAGTTGGATACATTCTGAGTTATCAATAAAATTTTTAAAATAAGATTCTTCTCAGAATTAATTCTATGAGTTTTCTGGTTTATTCAATGCCAAGTATCATTCAAATTAATATAATTTAAGAAACAATACAGTTAAAATATATTTAAAGGAAAAATTGTGTTAAAAAAAGTTATCCGGGTTGATACTTGTTGTATCTATTGTTCATCAAAAACAACTCAATTAGATTTTAAATGTTGATTTTTTATTTTCATTTAGTTTGTAATGCAAAATTAACGTAGTATCATTTTTATGAATTGAGTATCGTATGTATATAGATATACCCAAGCTTTTTATTGTGTCAGAAAACTTTGAAATAAACGGTTGAGTATTTTTTTGCTTCAATACTGATCAGTGGTACGTAGATACAAATACAACATTTCCACCAGTTCCAAACTACTAGCCTTTGGACTGTGGGATAATACAGATCTAAGGATTCGATTGAAAACATGGCGTGATTTGGAATCCAGAACTGAAAGTACAAAGAAATTGAGCAAACGAAGCGTGACCTAGCTATATCAAAGAAATTGTATATCCTCGACAAAGGTCACAGATTTTTGCCTAGCCAGAAATTGCAGATAGTACAAAAATAATAGTACTGACAAACTGCTGACATACCAAAATTGCCGAGGGTCCAAAAATATAGTGCTGGTGCAGAACTGTTTCTGCAAAAACATAAGAGGTTGCCAGCAGAAGACATAAGTAGTAGTATCTTTATAATTATTATGTTTTATTTATCACCAACTTAATTTTTTTACTATGAATTAAATTACAGTTGATTATTCAAAGGAATATTAAGCACTGAGTTGTTTCTTAATACAGGGAGTTGGGGTTATATTTTCCCGGTAAATTTGATAATCCCGGAAAATGGGATTTTCGTTTGGATTTCCTAGAATCCCGGAATCCGAGAACGTAAATAAATAATGAACGAACATATATTTTGAGTGTCCAAAAATGTTGACACGATTTGAATTTTGTGCCATGTTTGCGGCATAGTGGTGCTGTTGAGGAAAATAAGGCAGCTGGCAGCTTATTAAAATAAATGGAGTTCTAAATTAAGGAACGTCGTATTTTAGTTGCTGAGAAACATTTTAAATATATTTAAGGGAATCTTTAGTGTCGAGGCTTATTTTCATCCTGAATGATTCAGACAATTCACGAGCGATTGTTGAGAAATCCGTGTATTCCGTGTATGCAATTCAACTTCAATAATTCGATTTATATGGTAAAAATTGAGCTGTTAGGGATTTGTGGGGCATAACTTCGTAAAATGAACTCTGATTAGTACAAAAAATAATAAAATGAGAAAGAGAATTTTATGACCTTATTAGCTGCGTCCTTGGTTTTTTAAATGTCGTAGGGAAAAAATATTTATTATTTATTTACGATTTTTTAGTGCTTAAAATTTTACCTTTTTTATTAAATTACTAATATTTTCATTCTGTTCAATTGGGCGGATGCAGAATTTACCCTAAGGAACTGGGAATCAGGTCAGTATTTTCAACTGAGTATAATATTTAGTGAACGTTTTTGAAGCAATTAAAATCTATGGTCCAAATTACAAATTTTTTCCAATAACAAAATTTTTTGAAATTTTTTGGATAGCTGATGGTGCAAGAATTACCAACTTTGAATCCTTCCACTGCACCACGACATTATTTTCTTCACTATGGCAAACTTCCTCCATATCACCCCTTTTCATATGTTTCTCATTCGCGAAATGTACGATTTTTATTCTATTCCTCATTATTGTTCCAGTAGCATAGATTCTACGTTTCAACAGAGCTTGTAGTAGTGGTATTGTCGTGAAATATCGATAGTCAGGAAGCGATTCAGCCAAAACCACAACAAAGCCTGGTCCTAAGCCTAAATTCGAGCATGAAAGTGCCGTAGTCTTGCCGTGATAAATCTCAAAATCAAGGACCACCCCACAGAGGTCGTTAAAACTTCGTTTTTCAATTCCACTCCTCTAGGTTTATTTGAGAGGCTTTGTCTAACAGGGCAACGACCAGAAAAATATTTCTACAAGTAGATCTATAATGGTCAAGTAACGCATTTATGTCAAAAAACACGTTTGATTGTTTCTCTACATCCCTTACTTCATTATTGTCAACCACATGTAGACACATGCGCCAGAGTAAGAATCGTTCACGACTCATGGCATCGCGCTACAATAGGAAGTGCGTGGCTCTTGTACATGAGATCCTGGGTTCGAACCCTGCTCTGACTACCTTAATATTTCTTTGGGCGGCGGTCACCTCGCATAGTGACCGCGACACTATCGAGTATATAGCCATGAAAAAGCTTGTCAAAATACCATTCGGAATCGGTGTAAAACTATAGGTCCCAATCAGTGAGTGAAAACTGGAAACGGCACAGCACAGTGATTGTGAGAAGTTCTCTCCTGTCCCTTCCTGGGATGTAATGGGAAACCATTTATTTTATTTTTTATTTACATGCGTAGCCTTGCATAACGAATGCAGCCCATCGAAGGGACGATGCCAAAAAAAATTCCGTTTCAGCTACTGATGATCTAAGTGCTTTGCCCTTCTCCGCAATATGGTACCTGTTTGTGTACACCGTAAATTTTTCTAAAAACTCATCATCGAAATAGACGAAATAGAGGTGTGTTTGTGTCGGCAGTTGCACAAGAGCTGCTTTCCAACTGAATCTCAAATGGTTTTCTATTTCAAATATCATGACGATTGGCAGGTTGACTTACATCTGGTGGTGTCTCTGATAGAGCACTTACCTCTTCTTCATTGTGGCTTTACTGGTCTGCCAAATCATTTGTTACTCTCGTAAACCACACCCGATGAATTTCGGTACTAGGCAATATTTTGCTAAAATTAACAATTGAGTACTGTGCCACGCCCAGTTTTGTAGTTCCCATTCAAAAGTTGGGCGTATTTCCGGTTGGTCAACTCGACATCTCCAGTAAACCAAAACCGATATTAATAAAATTTAATACTGATCAATATTTTGCCAAAAGCTACTCTGTACTAAAAATGAACAACTTCACCATGCCCATTTTTGTACCTACCATATATATATTGGGCGGAAAAATATTTTGGTATACACAGAAAATCCCTGAAACCTATGCAGAGTATTAAATAATATTTAGGGCAACGTCAATCTGCTATAGCATATGGCCACATTTACCACGCTTAACTTAATGGGGAATATAAGCATTTTTAACAGAACTCGGACACAATGGATGACATAGGGTGAAGGTATGTGTAAGTCGGTTCACCGGACTGAAGTTTTTGTACTGGTCTTGTACTGCTTTACATATATTACACGTTTTTTGCATTTGGTTTATGATTTTACTTTAAAGTGATTTTCATAAGGAACTGTTACGGATTATCTGTGAGTGTACACAAAAAAGTTAATAATAATTGTATGTTTAAAATGAAGTCCAGGGCTTGCTTTGGATTGTAATAGGCTAAATATTGCCCCAAGTTTTATTATACCCTCCACTGTAAGTGATAGAGGGTATATATCAGTTTGTCATTCTGATTGTAACATATAGAAGTAAGGCTTTGCGACCCCATAAAGTAAATATATTCTTGATCCTTATAACAACCGGAGTCGATATAGCCATGTCCGTCTGTCCGTCTGTTGAAAACATTCTCACGACTTCAATCGGCGATAACGCGGTTTGGTTTTTGACCAGAATGTTCCACGTATTCCTGAGCAGTTTGGTATTGAAAATCAGCGAAATTGGTCCATTGGAAAAAATTATATGATTGGAAACGTAAAAAAACTCATAAAATTTTCACATTAATTTTTGTAGTTTTATACTAAACTACTCCTTTTGCCGTGTGGTGAATTTCCATGTTGAAAATCTTTGTTGTGCTTTATAATAGGTAAGTACTTTAGAATGTTTAGATGAACTTTCATGTGTTCATACATTTATATGAATTTTGTCACATTTAATCTAAGGTCGCTGTGGCCTGATGGGTAAAGGGTTGCGCGTTGGAGTCTGAGGGTTGTGGGCTCAGCTCTCGTCCCAGCCTGTTTTTTTTTAACAGTTCTTCAAAAAATGCTTTTTTATTTTTAAAAAATGATTTTTTATTTTACTTGTGAACAAGTAACTTATTTTTATTTTTTTAAAAAAAGTAAATTTTCTTAAAAAAAAGTACATTTCTTAAGTACATTTCAAAGTACATTAAGCATATTTCAAAGTACATTTCTTAAGTACATTTCATTAAGTACATTTCTTAACCCTGCTGTTAGATTAGGACCATTTGGTCCAAATTTTTTCTGTTTTCCCTTGTAACTTTGGAACGGTGATATATACTGACTAAATTTTTCTGCTAATGGGGTCTTTTAATAAAACAATGTTATGTGCGAAAATTAAATTTTCTAACTTTATTCAGGACTGAGAAAAATACAAAATGACGAATCTTAGATTAGAGGACCATTTGGTCAATAGTACATTTTTTCATTACCAAGCGAATGTAAATTCATGTCAAATATTTAGAAGATGTTTTTGATATGTCAAATACTTGCTTTAGAAATTATTGAACCAAAATAGTTACAAAGGATAAGATAAAATTATTATTTTGGAAGAAAATTCCAGTATGGACCAAATGGTCCCTCAATCTAAGATTCGTAAGTTTTTTCATTACCAAGCGAATGTAAATTCATGTCAAATATTTAGAAGATGTTTTTGATATGTTAACGGATGTTTTTGATATGTCAAATACTTGCTTTAGAAATTTTTGAACCAAAATAGTTACAAAGAATAAGATAAAATTATTATTTTGGATGAAAATTGCAGTATGGACCAAATGGTCCCTCAATCTAAGATTCGTAAGTTTTTTCTAATCTAACAGCAGGGTTAAGTACATTTCTAAAGTACATTTCTTAAGTACATTTCTTCTTAAGTACATTTCTTAAGTACAGAAGAAGAAATGTACATTTCTTAAGTACATTTCTTAAGTACATTTCAAAGTACATTTCAAAGTACATTTCAAAGTACATTAAGTACATTTCAAAGTACATTTCAAAGTACATTTTCTTAAGTACATTTTCAATGTGAGCATTTGATCATTGTGAGCAATGCATTTGTGAGAATCCGGCATTTGTGAGCATTTGTGAACAAGTAATTGCATTTGTGAACTAGTAACTTATTTTTATTTTTTTTAAAAAATTACATTTTCTTAAAAAAGGTCCTTTTTAAAATTTAATATTTTGCTGGTTAACACTAAGGTGGAGGGTATGAAAGATTCGGCACAGCCGAATTTATTTTATATTGACCTTGTAACAGGTTAGAAACTGAAATTTCTTTGAATAAATTAACCGAAGTACTCAAGGACTTTAATGGTAAATGACTCTCAAGGTCTGATATATTGTCTTAAGTAAGAAATGGTTGGCTTTCGTTGGAATAATAGATACATAACTCAGGAAAGCAAACTCAGTGGAATGACAAGTTTCGCACTCAGTAACATGTCCATCATCAGAATTAGTACCATTGCTGAGATCATCAGTCGAACATATACTAAGTGCTACATGCGAATTGGTATCAGTCAATAACCCTCAATACCCTGAAAGTCAATTCAGTTATTTTTGAACTTTTTGGTAGTGTTCTTATTTTTGTTCGCTTGGCATGGTAATGTATGAAAAGTTGATAATACAAGGCTTTAAGCGCATAAATTCTAAAATAGCTAAATACGCTTTAATTTACATAATAATTTTATGAGATAGGAGCTTTATTTAAGCTTTGAATTAATAATAATAATTACCTTAAAATCAATGATAAGATTTGTAGAATTTCAATCGTAATGTAAAAGCATGAATCATAATGTAATGTGAAACCATGAGTTGGAATATCTACTAGAATATATGACATTACGGTACGCTTATAACAATTGTTTACCGTCTGTCATATTAAAGGGTTTTTCAATAAGAGCGCTACAAAAGTTTTTTTAAATAAAACAAAACCGGTTTTAGATACCAATGAAATTCTTTATTCCCGTGAAATAACGTTCGATGCCATTATGTATGGAACTCGATTTCTTTTGCATGGCCACCAGGGGCACGCTTGCAGAAGTCCAGATGCTGAACTCAATTTTCGACGGTTTTCAAGCATAAATCGGCCGATACTGCTGCAATTTCACGTTCGATATTCGTACGAAGTTCATCAATCGTCGCCGGCTTGTTGGCATAGACCATAGACTTGACGTAGCCCCACAGAAAATAATCTAACGGCGTCAAATCGCACGACCGAGGCCGCCAATCGACTGGGCCATTTCGTGAGATAACACGTTTACCAAACTTCGTTTCCAATAAATTGATGTGGTATTCGCTGTGTGGCTTGTGGCGCCGTCCTGTTGGAACCACAAGTCCTCCAAGTCCATATTATCCAATTGGGGCCAAAAATATTCGGTTATCATTGAACGGTATCGATTCGCATCCACAGTAATGTGCCGGTCTTGATCATCACGGAAGAAGTACGGCGCAATGACGCCGCCGACCAAACCGTAATGCAATGATGGCTCATGGATTACATGTGGATGGCTGTCTGACCAATAATGCATATTTTGCTTATTGACGAAGCCACTCAGCCAGAAATGAGCCTCATCGCTGAAGATGATTTTCCGATGAAAATCCGAATCATTTTCAAGTTGTTGCTCAGCCCAATTCACGAACATGCGACGCTTGTGGTGGTCAAGCGGCATCAGTTCTTGCGTCAATTTGATCTTGTAAGGATGTAGGCCAAGATCTTTTCGCAAAATTCGCCAGAACGACGTCACAGAGATGCCCAACGCTTGAGAACGAACGTGTGAGAGACACATTTGGGCTTTCTTGAACTAACGCCTCAGCGGAAGCAATATTCTCGACACTACGGGCACTTATTTGTCTCACTGGCACGGGAACATTTTGTACTGTGCCTGTGGATTCAAATATTTCCACTAGACGACCAATAGTTGGTCTGGTAGGACGATCATGACGACCATAAATGGGACGTAGCGCTCTTAAAATTGAGGCCACTGACTCCAAATTTCGGTAGTAAATTTTATTAATTTCGACTCGTTGTTGGCTCGTATATCTTTCGAAGATGAAATGGGAAACCTTACTGAAGAAAAATGTCAAAAGAGCGGGGAAAAATATGGCGTCGTTTGCTGTCCCTATCGATTTACTTTTGTAGCGTCTCTGTTGAAAAACCCGTTATAACTTACTTTTGATGAAAGATCTTTTCTACTTGAAAGTTTTATAATTAATCAAAAAGCAAAACCGGGTTTTGTTAAGAAGTATCAAGAAACCACAGAATGTGAACCAGAAACAATAATCATTTAAATCGGTAGCTTTCAGAAGGTACAATATACTGCTAATTTATGACGAAGAATTTGCTATAACGGTTATAGGAAAAATTGGTTATCTGCTAAAATCCTGCATGCCCAGATTGTATCTGGTTCTTGTATACCAAAAAGCATAATCGTTCAACGATACTCCAACACTATTGTGTTCATTCATGATGCTATATTGCACAGGCTATAACCATTGCAAGCGAGAGAATAGAAACAGCTCTTTGTGTTTTGCTGGTATTTGATGTTGCAGCCCTCGGCATGTATGTCATAGAACATACATGTTGCTACACCAACCACGTTCGATGTTTGGTGTCAGAGTTTTGGACTGCCTGCTGTTAACATTATCCGAATCTACATAGTGTGAACTTTGTACATGTAGCCAGAGGGTGATGAAAATGCATATGTAGATCTGAATCACTTGTTGCATAGAATGCACTACAATGGTAAAAGTGTAGCAGTAACAGTCTTTGTTAACATATACACCATTTGTTAAGCTGTGTTTCAGTTACATAACTTTTATGAGGCAGTTAAAGGTGAACTCTTGGGTGAATACTTTTTGAGGGATTCCAGATGGGATTGAGACTTTTTAAGGGATGTTTGTGGTGTTTGTAGGCTCACTCAACCCTTTGATATCTTTCTTCAAACATTGAAAGCTAACTTTTAGTATTCTTGTAAGATTTCTATTGTCATGGCTTCACTCTACTTACTTAGGTTGCCTCAAACAACCCAGGCGGCTCAAGGGCCTCGCAATATGAGGAGAACATGTTTCTCCCTCCGTGGCCGTCGGTGGTGCAATGGCTAGTGTACGCGGCTCTTGTACTTCGATCCCTGCTCTGACCACCTAAAATTACTTTCGGTGGCGGCCACCTAGCATAGTGACGGCAACACAATCGAGTATATAGCCATGAAACAGCTTCTCAAAATACCGTTCGGAACCGGTGCAAAACTGTAGGTCCCAATCAGTGGGTATACAACTAGAAAGTGCAAAGCTTACTGGTTGTGAGAAATTCCTCCAATTTCTTCATGAGAAGTAATGGGAAACCATTTTTTTTATGTTTCTCCCACCAGTTCGATCTTTAGCTTTTCTTCACCAGCAGGTAACACAAAGCCCTCGCAAGCCTTATTCCACCTGGTCTTTCCAGCGAAGTCTTGGACATTCTATTTGTCGATGTCATTCGACTACGTCTTCGAATACCTATCACACTCGTTCCTTCTCATCTATTCTTATGACAGGGCCTAACCAGCGTAAATGTGCTCTTAAACTGAGTAAAGACACATCAAATTCTCATAAAACATTGTCAGTATTAGTAAAGCTCAGTTTGACGTCGAATAAAGGCATAGCCAACATGAAGTTTCAAACATTCATTTTTACGCGGATTTTCTAATGTAAATACGTTGCGATATTATGAGTGACACTTGTATCTTTGCTGTAGCATTGGCCGTAGCTGCGAGATTGAAACCCAACAAAAAATTCTGAAGAAAGGGGTGAAGATGAAGGAATGGCTAAAAAAGAGGCGAATTTACCCAATAACTTCCGGAAGAAAACTTTTTCCATCCATTTTATCAAAAAGAAATAAATTTCTACCGACGGTGTTAACATACACATACGTCAAAAAGCTTCAAATATGGCCTCTTGTTTGAAATAAAATCCAATTGATTTGATTTTGCTTCAAGCATGACAACGATGTGTTTGACGAGAATTTGATGTGTCTGTACTCAGCTTTAAGATTCGCATAACTTCGTCGATGTCGGAATGCAGATTATACAGCTCGTGGTTAATCCAGCGTCGATACTCGCCGTTCTCTATCATAGGAGCATATAATTTTCGGAGCATTTTTCTTTCAAAGACTCCCATTGATGCTTCATTATCATGCGGTATGACTAACCTGAACAACTAAAAATAAATAAATAGTTTCCCATTACATCCCATGAAGGGACAGAGGAGAGCTTCTCACAATCACTGAGCATTACGCTTTCCAGTTTTCACTCACTGCTTGGGCCCTACAGTTTTCCACCGATTCCGAACGATATTTTGAGAAGCTTTTTCATGGCTAACTAATCGGTAGTGTCGCCGTCACTATGCGAGCTGACCGCCGCCGAAAGAAATGTTAAGGTAGTGTGAGTGTGAGCAAGGATCGAACCCAGCAGCTCATCTATAAGAGGCGCGCATGCTTTCATTGCACCACCGACGTCCACACCTGACCAACTCGTTATGACCAAAAAGCGAGACACAATGGCTCAAAACTCGAAATTTTTTGGGCTTAAATAAAAAATTAAATGGAAGTACATATATCTAGTAATAATAACTAAATGTTGTTGTACACAAACATTTTGTTATTATGGATTCAAATAGGAATGCGACAGCAAAAATTCGGGATAATCTAGCAAGAAGCGGGACAATCCTGTCAACAGTGGGATAGTTGGTTAGGTTAGGTATGACCCAGAATGCTGTGCCATAAATCAAGACATATTGTATGAGAGTATGATAGAGTTAAATCTTCGTTCACGAAGGGAGGTCTTATTTCTGGAGTAATGGCTTAGCCCGAAATATCACGCAATTCTCCGTTTGATTTCTAGACTGGCGTTTGTGCTTCTGTTTATGGTAGATTCGAAGCAAATGAATTTGTCCAATACCTTGAAATTATAATGGTTATCAACGATCACCATTTCCTCCAATCGGGAGGATGTACTGATGGTCGAAACCATGCATTTACTGCTGTAACTTCTCGCAGATTTCGGTCACTGATGGTAAATAGATATCATGATAGGGCGTCGCCCAGCCTGAGGCCTAGCCTCGAAATATGTGGTGCTGTGAGACCACCACCAATCTTTACTGAGGAGTTCGTGCAGGACAGTGTCATTCTAAAAAGGCGTGTCAGATTAACAGAAATACCAAGGTCCGACATAGAATGGTACAGTTTTCCGGTATCGGGCTAGCCAAGGCAGCCTTATAATCTACAAAGAGGTACTAGGTGTCGACTTGTTTTTCATGGGGTTGCATCAGAATTTGTCGTAAACATGTAAAAAATATTAGGTAACGATTTCAACGTTTTAGCATTGCTATAAGAGTAGAACTCTCTTTCGAAGTGCCTATTTACTAACTACAGAATTTATTTCAAAGCATCTTCTTTCAGAAATATCTTCGCTAATTTGATGTATACAATTTCCAGCAAACAAAAAAACTGTCCCAGAAACCGATTAATGGAAGCAGTATTTCCAGAAAGAAACATCATAAGTAACATTTCTCTTCAGGTACAATTTCCATTTCGTCAAAATTTGGGATGTGACCAGTGGGTTGGTTCAGAGTGAAGTTTGGACTGTTCCCTATTGTTCCATTCTTCCATCTTGTCGCTGTTCTGTTATTATATGTCCGTGAACAGTTGTCAGTGTGTGAACAGTTGTCTGTGTCGACTTTGCAATCTATTCTCCTCGCCGCTACTACATCAATAATGTGCAGCATCTCCAATATAAATCTCCTATTATACTGTCTCTCCTCTTGTAATCTTCTCACATTATGAAAGTCGGGATAGTGGTTATCTTCTCCACAATGGGCCGCTAGTGCTGCTGCCTATCCAACAGGTTTCCGCTCGTCCCTTTAGTCAGATAGCAACTTTTATCAATAGCATACAAGGTTCTATTAAGTATAATGTGTGGAAGACTGCAACCAATTATCGCTGGCATGATAGGATCATACCAGTTTGGCTTTAACCCTGGAAAATCAACAATTGACCAGATCAATGAAAATCAAATCGACATCTATCAGCTATAAATATTTCCACGCTATCGTGCGTTCTTTTTAACATCATTATGAAAAAACCTGCAGCCAGCATGAATAAAAGCATCAGCAGCAAAAATCACATGATGCTCGCATGTGCTGATGATACTCGTATACATGTAATTGGACGCACAGTGAGAGAAGTTACTGCGGTATTTTCGTGAATTGAGAAGGAGTCGGCAAGAGTGGGTCTGACAGTAACTGGGGACAAGACAAAATTTCTGGTTGTCCAAATTTCGCACGGCTACCACGCGATTACACCAAATCATGAACGTTGATAACCGTTATAATTTCGAGGTGGTGAACGATCTGCAGTAAAAAACAACAAAGTCAGCCTTATGATCAAGCGGGGCCAGTCAAAACTCCCCCCGAAAATAGTTTTGGAAAATATCAATTTAGTTTTTATTTAAGTTTGTAAATTTTTATGTATGTTTTTCTACAATTAAACGATTTTTTTAAAGCCATCCAAACTGGATTTGCGTTGTTAGTGCCTCGGCTGTTTTTTTGCTTGTAATGCAAATTAAATTTCATTAATTTCAAATTAAAATAATTTTTTTGGGCGAAGCAAAAATATAAATAAATATATATAAATATATACTCACCTCAAAAAGTCATATTGATGGTTAAAAATAATTTTGCTATTTATTTTTTATTAAATGGTTAAAACCCCTTTAAATATATTCCTGCGTACGGCCCTGTCTGTCTCCGATTAATTTATGGCCCTGTAGAGCACAACGGCGAGTATCGGCGACGCATGAGCCATGAGACCGTGCACACAGGTCTAAAATCAAGTTTTTTTGGCATTAGTTTAAAAAAAAAATTAATAGTTTTTAAAAAAGGGATACATTTTTAAAAAGCTGACACTCTGGACGATTTCGAAATAAAAAACAAATAGCTTTTCTTGAAGTACTATTTCTATGAAGCGTCATAGAAATCAAGCGTTTTGTATACGAATTTCTCCATAATGTTTATATTTGCGGCTCTAGATTGTTGCGAATTTAAAAGTAAATGGGCTAAATATTATGTGATTAATAACGTTCAAGGGTCTTAGGACAAAATCATTTTATAAAAAATAGAATTTCTTTATCCTTTGTATTTGTTATATTGTAGTTTGTTATGTAGCATTTTTAAATAATAATATCAACAATTGCTTATATTTCATGAAGGAAAAGTTATATTTGTGCATGAATCTGTGAATGCCAGATTGTTATGCGGCGTTTGCAACTTTTTGCGCATTTTCGCAAACAAAAATTAAATTTTTTAGAGTTTTCGTCTTAGTCCTCATAATTAAAGCACCTTCGGTTAGTAATCAGAAAGACATTGATCGAATGTGTTTTAGCTGTTTTGTAATTCGTCTATTTTTTTCCGAAACCCCCAAAAGAAAATCCAAATGTGTTTGCGTTTCTTCTCTTCTTTTTATTTTTTTGGGGCCTTTAGAATAAAATAATTTTAATTTGCATTGACATTTTTAAGTTTTAAAACGAAATTCGATGTAAAGTCCCATCTAGTTGTGATTGGTATAATAGTGTTTCAAACAAAATTGTTGCTGGAGTAGAATTTCACTTGAATAAAAAAAATTAAGGTCATTGTATGAAATAGCGTGAGTGAGAATGGGAGGGCTTGCATTACAAAATTCATAGTTGCATTTACATGCACCATAATATTATATGCTGCTGGCAAAACTGTTGTCAATAGGTAAGGTTTTCGATCAGATGTTTTCAAGTGTTTTATTGCCTTCGTCCCTATAAAAAATTTGTGATTTTGAATTGAGATTTTAACAGTGGAAATAGAGCTTGTGATAAGGAAAACCATTTTGAAGTTATTTGAAAAGAATTCGTTGTCAGAAACAGATATTTATTGGGACTTTGGTATTTTGTAAAAACCTAAACTTAAAGTACTTGTGTTCGGTGGATGTTCAATCAAATTAAACATTAGCTAGTATGCGAACCTATAAATGCTTCCTAAAGTGCCCTTAATATAATGGATTGTCCTTTTGGTAATTATTGTGCATTTTCCCAAAAATTTAGTTTCAGGCAATAGAACTAATGCCTTTTGTAGAGCTATGGATTCTTCGCATCCACTTTTGTCTAATTTATGTTTCCCTAAAAGAAAATATCAGAATAAACAAAATTAATTTCCACCGAAACTAATAAATATTTTAAAACCACCAGTCATCCTATTACAACCATGGCCATCAAATATTGCTTTATATTTAGATGACGAGGATAGTGCCTCTGATTCTGACTAAGTAGAAAATTCATACCCATACTCTACTGAATTAGAACTAGAAAATGACTGTTAAAAACTGTTCTTCAGTAAAACATTGTTTAAAAAAATTTTAAATAAACCAAAATAATTTTCTTTATTTTGAATGGAAGTAAATTCCTTCCCCTGAATTCTAAAGCTTGAAGCTACAAATCCAATTAGTCCCAAATTGGTTCCATATGTTCATCTGGTTGTTTAGAAAATCGCCATTAAAACTAAATTGGCGGTTAAAATATGATTACGGGACAAATATTTCAAAGTTCATGCACTTTAATCTTAAATAACGCCATCTAGTGCAAATAAATAAAACTATACTATGATATGATCCTTGGACATATTACATTGAACACACGTATCAATAAATCAATAACTTTTAAAGTTTTACAAATGATTTTTGAGTCAATATAGGTCATACAATTAGTTTGAAGTTATACATACTTTGACTTGTAGCTCCTGTGGGCGTGACTGTGGGCGTGGCTCGATCATCCCAAAAATTTGTGAATTTCGTATCTTCAGCATGCTCTACAAACGTGCAAAAGTACAAGTGTCTATGTACATTATTCGAATTTATGCCAAAAAAAACTTAATTTTTGACCAGTGTGCCGGGGTAAAAAATTATATTGGGAAAAAATCCATTGTCAGTAAGTGCAAATATTAACAGTTTTATGTATTTGGAGTAGAGTAAACTATGGTTGATATTTACCGATTGGCATAAAATCACACCTATGAGCACTTTGGAAATCATATGGGCAATTTTTTTACTGGCTTCGTTACATTTTCAGGGACTTGGCTATCGTTTTCGTCGAACTGTTACTTAAAACTACAAAAAGTTTATATTTTGCATGAGCTTTTCAGTTTACCTTGATTAAATGTACATTTCGTCTAAAGCAATGTTTGCAATAACTTCGACGGTTTAAAAGTTATTGCTGCGCAAAAGACTGCTGGCTTCGTTACATTTTTTGGAACTACTTTTGTAGGAATGAGCATATTTGAGATGATTTCTGCGAATCAGCAAGGGTCACATTTCTGTTATATACATATATTATGTGGAAAGGATGTCAGAAGAAACTGGCATACTTAGTTTGTGTCAAAATTATAGTTTTCCTATTATTAGGGCAAAAGTTTGTGTACTGGCTTCGTTACATGATTTGCTGGCTTCGTTACTTGTCACTTTTCTTATCGAAATAGTTGAGCTATCTGAACCAAACTTTGCAAAAATACTTTTTGGGATGGCAAGCAGATCAAGTTTGAATATGAACCCGATCGGACCATTTTATGGGTACCCCCCACATAGAGGGGGGTTCAAAATTTCACAAAATTCGGCATAAAAACTGCAAATATGTATGTACTTTCCAGAAAATTGGTGAGTAAGCAATGCTGGGCGATGTCTTTCACTCATCTAAGAATGATGGGAGCCGGACATCTACTAGAGGTACCCTCCATATAAAGGGGGACTCAAAATATCACAGAAAGGGACGTTAAACTATCAAAAACGCATTTATCTTCCTGAAAGCTGGCAATTGAGCAGTACTAGAAGACATCTTTCTCAAATAGGGGTGTCCCTTATGCAAAGAGGGTTTCAAAATTTCAAAAAACGGCCGTATGCTTAACTTAAACACTATCTTGTTCTATTTTTTCATTACTTGAAAAAATATTGCAATAGCAGAACAGAAGAACAAGAAGACACAGAAGAAAAAGAAGAAAAATGCGTATTTTATTTTCTTCGTGATTAGTTTATTACGTATCACATTTTTCAATAAAGCTTTGGTAAAGGCTCTTTTTTCTTGGCTTTAAGCTAAGTTATACCCTTCTTTGGAGGTGTAAAAAGTTACAATTTTGCCATTGATAACTTGTATTTGGTGACTGTTTGAAATATTTCTTATATTTTTACAGCTTGAAAAAAGCTCTGACACTTGCAGTTTGTTATTAACTTGATCGAATTCATCATTTGGTATTTCGATGACTTTGATTTCTGAGTTCGTCAAATTAAAAGCTGCGACAAAATCAGATGCACTATTGACTATAGCATTACGCGCTTTGATGTGCTTGCGTACAACGATTTTTGCTGTTGCGCCTATCCCATCAACGCATCCTTTGCCGTGTGAGGCTGCAAAATAATTCCAGTATATTTTTATTTTAAAGCAATCCTCTAAGCGTTCTATCAATGCGGCCATGAATTTATTTTTAAATTGGGAAGACGGACCGTCGCTCCAAATTTTTAAAATCTTTAAAGAAGCTGGCACCCTTGAGATTAGCTTCCATAAATAAGTGACAATGGTGTCCTTAGTATGGCATAGGTTGTTGGACACAAATACCTTTCCTTCGAACGTGCCGTTAAAATGAAAACCCGACGTGAATAGTGAAAGCTGGCGTTGATTCCAATGCGCGTTTTGGACTTCGTCTTGGTTTTCACAAACGAAATTCTCTGCAAAATCTATTTGGAGTAGGCCCTCCTCGGGAAACTCGCCACTCAAAGCTCGTCGCCGATCATGCATATCAAATATTGTGGACTGCTCCCGTTTTGCAAAGCTGTGCCTTATAAACTTTGGCCATAAAGAGATTACGTGCGCAACAAGTTTATCCAACGAGCCACTCTCCTTGCACTTTTCGGTGCGATTAGCACTTGTACTCTGCTTCCATACGTACCATGAAACTGTCGAGGGTGATGCTGTATTTTGCGCAATTTGGTTTAATTCTGTTGCCAATTTATTAGCACAGGAGCTGCAGCTGCTATGCCAGCAATCCATTGTGGTTGGCTTGCACAAAAAATGCTCAACAAAGCCATCAGCATAGCCTGGCAATTGTGAGCATATTTTTTAAGAACTGAAACAGCTTCAATGAAATTTTCATGGTAAGAACATAAACAGACATTATGTGGCAGCTTGTTATTTAATTTAACGTGCTCTGGTCGCTGGCTAATAAAATAACTCAGACTACAAGTATCTAAAAATTAAAATGAAGGGAAACCCTTAAATAAAGAGAATATACGCCAACATTTTTTTCCGTACCTTTTCCTGAACTGTTTTGCTCATCCCGAAACCTACCAAAGCACTCCTTAAGAGTAAGCAGCATGTGTCTTGTCGGCAAAAGTATTTTTTCTCCATTTTCATTTCGAAATTGCTTAACGTCACGCATCTTTGGCGAGACACGTGAAATATCATCCTTTTCATAAAATTCTCGAATGGCCTTATCTAAAGCTGAATCGTTCTTGCTCATCGTTGAATTTTGTACACTTGCGCCAGAAATCTTATTAAGCGCGACGATTTTCCTGATTACAGTTTCCCTTTTTCTCGGAGATTGAGGAAGTGCACGGGTAACTTTGCTCACTGCCTTTCCAAGCGATTGTTTTGATTCGTAGCCGTTAGATTCCGAATTTTGAGAAAACATTTCGCCTTGAGCCAATCGTTTTCTCTCTCTACACAGCCTAACTCGTTCACGTACCGCATCACGGCGCTCATCTTCCAAACGCTTTCGCAAAGTCACTGACATATTTTTCTCGTCCGCCTTTTTCTTTTCTCGACACTTCCTCAATACAGCGGACTTTCTTTTTTTATAATCTTCGTATTTCGGCTGCGCTTTAAGCTTTATCATATAATTTTTGTTATATTAAGCTTTCCTTATCTGGGCCTGAAAAATAATAAATTTTTAGAAGGCAACGCAGGACACAAAAAATAGCAGCAAAAATGACTGGCTTCGTTACAATATTTTGCGATCCATTTAAACCTCAATGGAAAACAATATTACCTTTTTCTTTTTTTTCTTTGAAAGTAGACTCAAAACGCTAAAAAAGTGTGTTATTGGTTATTTTAAAAAATCGCTAGACACCGAAGCAAAAAAAATTTTGTGCTTTTTTGCTGGCTTCGTTACATCTCAAATTGCGACATATTTCATTGCGGTCAAATGGGCCGAAAAAAATAGTTTTTGCACAAGTTCGTATAAAATTACGTTAAAGCCAAATATTTTCAGTATGTGTAAACATAAGAATCTAATATTATTGTTGCCACACACTATTATTCACCTTTGTTTTGCCAGCCTCGTTTTTTTCCATGTTTGCTCTGTTTCACGCACGCGAACAAAAATAGTAAAATTTTAATGAAAAATAACCCAGTGCTGCAAAAAATTTTTGATTTCAGATGGTTTGACATGTACTGAGTACATTTGAAACCGAATTCCGCCAGTTTTACACACAAAAAAATTTTCGAGCCGGTTGACCATTTCAAAAAATTGCCCATATGTATTTTATCCTTCACATGCATTGACCTACAAGTGTTGAAAAACCAATGCAATTCATTCAATAGTTTCGTTGTAATACAAAATTTGCTATTACCTTTTTACTGTTCTCCCTCTTGTTACTCCTAACGTTTGAAAAAAAAATCCAATGAGTGTTCGAACTCACGGGCGATGTGTTAACACCTTTTTGCTACACGGTACCTGTTCGATTTCTATGAACACATTCGTAAATGTTACATTGGAAAATAAAAAACAGCGGTCAATCATATGATGACCTTACAGTTAAATAATATTAATACTTAAAACTATTTAAAGACCCAGTGCAAGCACATGTGTCATTATTTTCTTGCTCAATACTTTTTGTTTTATTCCCACAAAAGACAAAGAATAACCGAAGATCAACATAAAACACTTTTTTAATGTTACTCCAAATTAAAACACTTAAATCTCGGCTCGCCGATATCGGATCGCCTTAATTTTTGGCCTAAACTCTTCGTCGAAACCCGCACTAGCTTTTTAATCCAAAAATTAATAAAATCGGTATGAATTTCCGGAGAAAATCGCGTGGGAAAATTATATGAAAATCGCCCTATAATCACTTTCAATACCGACTGCCAAGCAACGAACAAACAAACGATGATTTACTCTTACAAACCTAACACTTGCGTATGTATTAAATTTATAGTTTACTGCCCTAGAGGCGCGCGTATAGATGTTAACACATCAAAAATTACAGTTGTGGTTTTAAGTGCATTTCACAAAAAAATTCACAGTTTCTTTTTATCAATATGCTAGTGGGTTATGCTTTAACAAGTCAACATAGCGTGGCACTTTTTACGAATATTGACAGAAATGTTTGACAACCACTTAACCGCACACTCAACTTGACACTTTGACTTTCACTCTATACGAAGTTTTGACTAGCTTTGTATGCTAGTCCTTTGACATGGTATAACTGATTTCGTTTACGGGTTTAAATGCTCGCAGTAGTTGCAAACATTCTCGCAATTTCAATTAAAAGACCGGTACGACGTTCGAAAAACCGATTTTCATTAACTTATATGTGTATTTGTCTAAGAGCGAATAAATTTCGATATATGTCCAAAAGGTTATTACAACATTTTAATAGAAGAGTATTTAAGGCATTCGAACTAGTTACAAAAATGCTACATCTATTCGTATCCTTTTACTCTATTTCCAAGCACACGAATGATTACTTTTTCTCTAGCGTCAGACAACATTAAATGCGTAGACAATGCCCAGTACTTGCATATAGCGGATATTGATACTAGCACTCTCCCCAAGCCCTTCATGGAATATGAAGCTATGGTTTTACACCATTTATAAATTTTCTTTATTCGTTCCATACCACATAACTTTCGATACTAGTTCGCATGTATAAATTGCATATTCGAGTTTGTACATATACAATTGATGATCTACCGATGGTATCAACTCAGGCACAGTAGTTAGGCATCTGATGATGAACTTGTAATGGAGTTTCGAAAAAAAAACCATGAAAGTGACTGTGCTATCTTTCCTGCATGGTCGATTATTCCAAAAAAAAACCCATAATTTTTCACTTTTATATGGCCTAAACGAATTCTTCCCGTCGTTTCCTGTCTCTGGCAAGTGATTAAATTTGATTTCTTGATACCTTGGTCAGGACCATAAGACTTGAGGTGCTTCATTCTCTCCAGTGCCGCCTCTATCTCAGCTCACGAGGGGGGTTCAGAAGGAGTATCCTTTCTCGGGTTTCAACATGAATGTGCTAGCGAAAAGTATCCTTTATTTTCAACAATCGGGTGTCGGGTGTTTTCACGCCATCCCTCCACTTGCTAATCTGGCTATTTTATCTCCCTGCCATAATTTGGTTTTAGACATTTATTTCCATACATATTCTCACCGGGGACTTCCTAGGCCTTACCTTTCAGTGGCCGAGCAGTGCCTGACCACGTATTTTGACTGATGCCTGCCAAATTAGTTCGTAGAGTCTGTTCCGCGAATCATTGGTATGTTTGGGTCGTGCAGGCAGTCGTATTGTATTTAACGAGTTGGTGGTCACTATAAGTATCTGCACCACGTCTAGTTTTGAAGTCTAGGAAGGAAGGCTTATCCATCGGGAAATACCCATGCATGCTTGTGCATATTCTATGGACCAATTTTTTCCACCGATAAACAGTTGATACCGAGTACTGACATCTATGAGCCTATCACCATTGGTATTCCTCTGAATTCCACGCCCATGCCCTCTCATAAATTTGTGTAAGTTGTTATTGCCGTTGCCCATTTCGGCACTGAAATCTACCAGAAATATTTTAATGTCACACAGCGGCAAGGACCTTACAGAAAAATCTAGCTGACTAGAGCAAATGCTACCATCTAGTGGAAAGAAGAAAATCCTACGGAGATTCAAATTGAACGTCGCCATGACAATGCAATCAGACATAGCCTTGTATGATATTCGATTATTTCTAACCTTAGATGAACGAAGAATACCCACCCAGTTTATACCTTATGTATCATTTCCGGAGAATATAAACCAGATGGAAATTGGGTTTTGTAAAAACCAGATGGTAACTTGGTTTTGTATACACCAGGTGGTAATTGGGTTTTGCCACTTTTAAGCCAACGTACATACATCACTCATGCTTAGAATATCAACATCGATGTCGATTCTTCAGAAAGAGTTTTTACCTTCTAGTCACCAATCATAAACCGTTGTGTAACGCCAACTGTCGTTATGGATAGCGTATGTTTTTCTTTGAATTTGTCAATGTTTTTGTAATGATTGATATTTAAGATGGGGGATTCAGTATACCGCCTGCCAGAAAAAAACCTCTAGACAGGCATACAAGTTGAATTCCAGAACATACATTGGGTGTTGATGTTGCCTTATTAGCTTACACGCATCGATGTTAGTATGATATTCAAGAATGCTCAACCAATTACCTCCTGACTTTAGATACTATGAATTTTCAAATTAATTCCTAGGAAGAGCTTTGGACACAATGAGAAAGGGTAAAAAAACTAACTAGAGTAAAATTTATGAATTTTTTCTTAGCCTTTATGGGGCATTATTTCATTGAATCCTGTTTGATTGGGCTTTATTTTATGAAGGTATTTTATTCAGACTGCCATTCTTTTGCCTACTATCAAAATCAGCATAGACAATACCCTCGTTTATTGCTCCATTTATGATTAAAATTTGTTGGTTATTGGGCCGTAAACAAGATTGTGAATAAAGATGAGGCTGTTTGTCTGTGTGTATAATAGGATTATATCACTGAGGCAAAATTCAGTTTAAAATCAATATCCGCTTAAAAAGGCTTTAATATCGTTTATTGCTTTATAAGTATGTTTAATTTTTTTTTTATTAATATCCTGGATGTTGTGCCGTATCGGACATTACTTACATTCTAAGATAAAGTGGAAAACTATGTAACACTTCTATATTTATTACAACAACATTTCATTTATTATTTATTCATTTACATTTATTTATTAAAAAACACATGGTCACAATTGACTTTCTCATAAAATATAGTATATTTAGTTTACATATAACATTTAATGCATTTTCCTTTTACAATATGTACAAAATCTAAAAGAAGTGCAATATTTCGTTATACCATTTCATCCAGTTGCCAGCTTTTTGTACCACAAAAGCTCTTGACAAATATTTACTTTACACTTAGATGCACTCGTCACGTTGCCATTCACTACAGCAGACAATACATACTGTTAGAGTAAAGAAAACTAGAATTTCTGTGTGCAGATATTGAGGATTTTCTTATTCTCAGACGACATTAAGTGTATTTGACAGATTTGAGTTCTAGCAAAGCGAATATCTGTTACACATTAAAGTATTTTAGTGGGGTTATATACAAGTATATTATTACAACAACAAAATATTGCATGTTTGTTAGGGATATGGCTTTTTTTGCTAAAAAAGTAAATAAAAATATTCTGAGTTAATTTGGAAACAAAAAAATTCACAAGGGTAAAGGACAAAGTTTACAAGTTTACAAATATTAGCACTTTTTGCCAATGGTTTAGAAAATTTTCGGTTTCCGAATTCAAAAAACCCCAAGGAAACAAATCGCACGGCGTTAAATCGCACGATCTTGGTGGCCAGTTGACGTCAGCATATCTTGAGAGAATTTGTTCTGGAAATAGTTGCAGCAATAAATAGATTGTTTCATGCGCGGTGTGGCAGGTGGCGCTGTGTGCCTACATCCACATGCCATCCAGATCCATTCCGTCCAGTTGAGGCCACAAGAACTCCGTTGACATGTTCCTGTAAAGAATGCCGTCCACAGTCACTGCAATTTCGGTATCATCTTCAAAAAATAAGGCACAATCACGCCGCCTGAACAAAATCCCTTTCACCAGAGAAGATTACTTTTTTTAAAAAACTTGTCATTGACTTTCGCAGACGACACCGCCATATTATGTACGGGTAAACTATATACAAAAATATTGTCAAACCTACAGCGGGCCCTTGATATATTATTTGAATATTTTAGAAAATGGAAAATATCAATTAACTGTGAAAAAAATCAAGCTATCTATTACACTAGGAAAAGAAACAATGTTATATTCCTCAGAACACCATAAATATTCACAATGCGGAAATCAAATTGGAAAATAATTTTAAATATTTGGGTGTAGTCCTAGATTCAAAACTAACATATAAGCATCATGTATCATACACTGAAGATAAATCTAATATTCTCATAAAAACATAATATCCTTTTATTAACAGAATGTTAATATTTAAATCCATATTTCATGCTGTAATTTTTTATGCAGCTCCTGTTTGGGCTAAAAGTGTCAAATGTCACGTGAAAAGACTCCAGATTATCCAAAATAAACTGTTGAAGTTAATTTACAATCTTCCTAGATTATTTTCTACGGAAAGACTTCACCAAATTGCGGATGTTGAATTGGTGGCTGTCAAGATAGACCGATTGTCTTCAATTTTTAATGCCAAATGTTCTTATTCAGAATACACTCACATATATGAGCTGGCCTCAACCTGAACATTTTGTGTTAGATTTAAGTAGGTTATAAGTTTTTATCATATACCCTAAGTTCATAAAGGTTTTTTGCAAATTTTCACCTCCATTCAATAAATTAAACCACAAATAATATTTCAGGAAACCACATTATATATTTAAGCAGAAAAAGGTAATCTCCTTAAACTCTTTATATATACATACTAAATTATAAAAATTCTGTAAACGCTATGAAGACAATAAAAATTGAAAATTGAAATTGAACTTCACTTTTCTCCATTCCCCTTTCAACGAATTGTTGTAATAAGGTTTCAAAATTTTAACAAAATTATTATTTCTCAAAGCGCTCCATTTCTAATACTTCGAATAAACATATGCGACAGCTGTCAAATTTCAGAACTGCCACTTGCACCAACAAACAATTACACTACATTTACAAAGTTCCACCTTACTGAGACACTCTTTACTTACCTACCAAACTCTCTATGTATGTTGTGCCAGAATGTAGTACATAATTATTGTTTTAAGGGAAAATAAACAAATATGTAAGTAAAGTGTTTGCTGAAATAGAGTTAAATTATACTATACACAAATTTTAACCACGTCTTAAAAAGGATAAATATAAAAAATTACATGAGAGTCGACTGACCCGGTTGGAACGAAGTTCCATTCGCTATATATTATGTACTGGTTAGTCCCAACACGCCTAATGCGCCCGTTGAAAAATACGATAATTTAAATGGATATTTAAGAAAGATACTTTTTGTAAAATTATTAAAAAATTTTTTTTTAAGAAATTGGAACGAAGTTCCTTATCGCACGTTGCGGGATGGGGGCTAAATGAAAAAATTTTAAACAACTTGTTTTTAACCGTATTATGCTATAACCCAGTATACAACCCAGTATTATACTGCATACTTTTAGGATTTCGTCGTTTAGTGTCTGAAAGGTGTACCAATTCGTTTTGTTATTTTATTGCATACGTTTAGATAAAATAGTCTTGTTTTGGTTACAAGCAAGCGATTATCGCTTGCTAAGTTGTAAAGAAAACGGATATTTAGCGATAAGTGATTTTATTCAAAAATATGAAAAAGGGTTGAAAACGGTAAAAGATGGGAAAAAAAATTTTTAAATTTAGCGAAAATGATTCGCGTCTGTAAGTTATCGCTAAGTCTTCGCCAAGTACTTCATACAAATCAAGCGATTATATAAGCAAGCGGTGTAACCAAAACACGCCTAATATGCCAATGGAGTGTGCGCCAAAGATTTGTACAGTCAGGGACGTATATGAGGGTTGTTTTTTTTCATGTTGACTTTGTGATAGTCCTGCCCATGAAGTGTGCTGGCTTCAATGGAAGGCATTATGACATAATTACGGCTAAGGAAAGCGGGCTTCGGTGAACATGTTGGAAGTGTAGGGAATTCGATGTTGGCTTTTATAAGCAATTTAAGGAGGCCAAGAAAGGATTTCAGAATTTAAATTCTGAATTTGTCTTCATTAGTTCGAAACTTAAGTCATTGGAGGATATGTTTGATACTTTTTAATGGCATGAGGACATCTCGTCCTCCCTGGGATGGAATAAAAGCCTCTAGTGATCGTAATTTAATTGTACGAGTAACTCCTAAATTGGATAATTTGGACAGTCTTCTCTTATCATCGAAACAGTTGTCGTCTGTTGTTCCTTCATCCATAGAAGTCAGCGACCGTAATCATTATGAGTTTTATTATAAAACTGATATGCTAATGACTATATTATTACTTTTAAGGATTTTTTCTATGGTAATGGTTACATTTGAGTAATATTAAAAAACCACCCTGAATTTTCCTGAATTTCTTTATTACATACTAATACAACATTTTCATTCAATAGTTTTTTAATCAGTTTGAGTTTTCCTTTTAAGGTGTTTAGTAATAATTGTGTAAGTCTTGCTTCTAATTTATTATGTCTTTTTATCATCATTCATGTTTTACTTTTTTCTGAGTGTAATTTTTTAAGTATGCTATTCGAAAATTTTGAAAAGACATCTTTGCCTTTAAATTTTTGGTACCGTACTTTCAATGACCTCTGATATTAGAACATTTAATCTAGTTATGTATACATTTATTTCATCATTCGTTAAATTTTGATAGTTTGGTATAACTGTTTCTAACTTGATTTTCTCCATTACCAGCTTCTCAAACTTTTTCCAATTTGTCCTTTAAAGTTAAATTTGAACGGTGTCCCCTTATTAAAATTTGTCATAACATTCGGCTAGCTCTTAATTTTCACAATTAATTCTACTGCGTTGGGGTCGCTATCGTAATCCAATGTTCTGAGGCAGTTTGGCATTTCGTTGACTCTCAGCTTATTTAGAGTGGAAGCCGTTATGTATAAATTGTGGTATGAGCCCGATCGAGGAAAAGATGGTGCTACAGAAGCATAAAACTTGCATTTGAATTCTATATCGTTTTCCGACAACCATTCTGTTAGGCTATTTTTTAACAGTATTACCCCATTCTGTGTGGTTGCAGTTCAAGTACATAGTAGTTATTTGAATTTTGAAGATTCATAAAATCAAATAGTTTTTGCAAGTCTGCTCGTATTGAATTTATTTTGCCGGCCGGATAGTACGCCCATATAATAACTAAAAAGTTGTCGCAGTCAACGGGTATCTTTATGGCGCATGCCTCTAAAGCATCTAGCGAATATCTACTCTTGTTATCGTAACTGTACTATTGTATGTTATTCTTGATTAATATAGGAGTTCCCCCAAAAAAATTATTATAATAATAAGTGGTAAAGGTAGATTTACGACTTTTTCATTTAAAATGGCACAAAAACGGCGAAAGATTTTTGGCCAAAATTTTCTATTTCTCGTTTAGAACCTTAAAATCTAAAATTCCACCAAGGCGCTTCACGTCACAAAGCTTAGTTTGGACGTTATGAGTTAAAAAAATAAATAAATGGTTTCCCATTACATTCCATGAAGGAATCGGGGAGAGCTTCTCACAACCAGTGAGCTGTGCGCTTTCTAGTTGTATACTCACTGATTGGGACCTACAGTTTGACACCGGTTCCGAACGGTATTTTGAGAAGCTTTTTCATGGCTAAATACTCGATAGTGTCGCCGTCACTATGCGAGGTGACCGTCGTCGAAAGAAATTTTTAAGGTGGTCAGAGCAGGGACCGAACCCAGGATCTCAAGTACAAGAGGTGCGCACACTAACCATTGCACCACCGACGGCCATGAGTTGAGGAAGGTAAAAAAGCTAAAAATTTTGGATTTTTTCCATTTTTCTTGAAGTTTTTTCATTTTTTTTTCCGAACGTAACATTCTACTGCGAAGCGCCTTGGTAGAATTTAAGATTTTAAGGTTCTAAACGAGAAATAGAAAATTTTGGCCAAAAATCTTTAGCCTTTTTTGTGCCATTTTAAATGAAAAAGTCGTAAATCTACCTTTACCACTTATTATTATAATAATTTTTTTCTCTCAGTGTACGAATGAAATATTCATCTTAAATGAAAGGCTACTAACCCAGTTTATTGCAAAAAATTAAAAAATTCCAGTTTTTCGGATATTAATAAAATTACAGGAAAAAATTCGTAATCAGTTGAAAAATCAATGACAACAAGAACACCCTATAATTCAAATATCATGTAATTGAGGGCCACCCTAATGAGCATTTCAGATAGCCGAATGTATCCCCAAATCAGTACATATAATTTGGTACATATATCTTTAAATTGGAAAAACCACTTTTTCTGACATATTGCTACCTATATTTGCATTATAGCATGACATTAATTGAATATTAAATGATTTAGGGTAAAATTCATATCAAAAAACATTTCGACAGAAGCATCGTTACATTATACCACTCTTGTGGGGTAGTGCAAGCTAAACTTGCATATAAATTGAATCAATATCCCAAAGGCATTGCACACACTACCCATGATACTAAGTCCCACGGTGGCGATTGGGCATTGATATTTCAGCACATCACCCCAAGCTGTTGCAAACACAAATTTACTAGTCTACCAACAAAGTGCCAAATGAGAAAGAATATTGTATTAGTAAAATATGCAAGTTCCTTAGGCGGATGCTACGAATTATGCTACTCTGATTAAGTACTGCATTGTGTTTAGATATACATATAATTGCCGGATATTCGGTTGGGGAGAATATTCGGCCAATATCCACATTCAACTATCACAAAGTGTGAATACGAACGAGCCTTTGTTCCTAATTCAAAATAATAGTGATTCAGTGCTCATATAGCATTATAGAGCCTAGGTTAAAGTTTATCATAGTCATTCCCTTGGGAGTAACCGGAAATGATTGCGCAGTCCAAGAAGCTCCCTACTTCCTCGCAGTATGTCCTGGGTAATTGCTTTATCGGAAACCTACATTAGCTCGCTAAAGTGAGACGGCGAAACGTATGGGCATCCTGATTGGTTATCCGATCACTGATACATCTCAGGATTATAACTACTCTCCGAACTAGTGGACATATTCTTCTCTCCTTTGACGGCGGTTGAGCCAACACCTCTGGCCAACGGCGGATCAAAATTGAAGAAACCTAAATCCAGTTTCGACTCACTGCATCTTGGTGAGCATCTGATCCATAATGGGAGGATGAAAGGCCATCATCCTGGCAGCGGGTAAAATGCAAACCATGGTGGGCTGGGGTTGCCTATAGGCACTGAGTATACACAAAAATTTTAATAGAACAAGAAACCCCCTAACTGTTGACGTCCCTCGCAAACGTTATACGATAAGCACCACGATTTAAGGCTATGAACCTGGAATGTGCGAACACTATACAGGACGGGTGTCACATTCCAATTGGCAGATGTCCTCGAAAAATATAGAGTTGCTTTCACAGCTATTCAGGAAATGCGATGGACAGGATATGGTTGCACTAGAAGGAAAAACTGCGACATTTACTATAGCTGCCATGAGCGGTAACACGAATTCGGGTGCGGATTTATAGTTGGCAAGAGACTGCGAGACCTAGTTTCAAGGTTCAACCCACTAAGAGAAAGCATTGGCATTATTCGCAACAAAGCGAAATATTTCCACATCTCGTTAATTTGTCTGCACGCACCGACAGATGATAAAGACAGTGGCGTCAAATAATCATTTTATGAGCGTCTGGAGGAAGTATACCTGACATTACAATTATTCAAGGCAATTTCAATTCCAAATCGGGAAATAACAGATTACATGATACCACCTCCGATAACGGAAAAAGAACATGGTAGTTACTAGCACACGATTCCAGCATAAGGACATACATAAGGCGTCCTGGTTATTTCTTGATCAGAGAACGAATAACCAGATTTATCATTTGGTAATAGATGGCAGCCACTCTTCTAGTGTAATGGAAGTACGTGTCATTCGAGGTGCCTATATGGACTCGGAACATTACCTGGTAACTGCGAAAGTTCGCACAAGACTAAGCAGCGCGAAAAACGTGCCAAGCCGAACACGGGAAAAGTTACTTATTGACAAGCTGCAAATACTGGAGATATCAAAGTCCTATCAATAAAAGTTCACTCTCCTTCTAGAGCAGAATTCTCCCCCTCCTGAGGTACCAGAAACGCATTGAAGCACATCTCCCATTCTTTGGAAACCGCCGCAAGGACTAAACTGGGCTATCAAAAACCGCAGAAAGATAAGCTATAGTACGATGAAGAATGTCACATTGCAAATAATGAAAAAGACACTGCACGTATGGCAACGAAACAGTCAGTTACAACGCGTGCAGCGAATGAGCGGACTGAAAATGGGCGAACACCAATTATTTAGAAGAAAATTGGCAGTGGAAGCCGACAGAGAGAGAGTGAAAGGACCGAAATATGTAGTATGAACAATGAATACCTATAATTTTTCCAAAGAGTAAGAAGATCGAATAACGGGCCGAATAATTGGATACCCTCCTACTAGGACGAGAATGTGAATATGGAGTCTGAAAAGCAGTGTGTGCTTAAAATGTAGAGATACCACTTTTCAGCACGCTCCACTCAGATTCTTCCACTGAAGATCAGGAGGTGATGATTGTGGAAAGCAGTGTAGATTGTACCCCACCCAACCAAGGCGAGATTGGAAAGACGGAAAAAAAATCTCCTGGCTTAAGAATACTAAAACTACTGGTGTGGATGGGCTATCCGCTAAACATTTTAATGCATGTGGCGAAGGTATGCGAGCCCACATGCATCAACTTATATGCCGTATTTGGTTGGGGGAATCTATGCCTCACGATTGGTGTCTCAGTGTGTTATGTCCTGTATTCAAAAAGGGCCACCCGAGTGTCTGTTCCAACTATCGTGGTATCAGTTATTATGTGAAAGATTAAAGCCAATTGTTGAAAACCTGATTGAATCTTATCAGTGCGGTTTTAGACCAGGAAACTCCACGACTGACCAAATATTCACGCTACGCCCAGGAAAAGCAAATCGATATTCATTTGTCGATTACAATGCTGCTTTCAATAGCCCCGTACGGGGATATTTTTACGACGCTATGTCTGAACATGGGATTCCCGCAAAACTAATCCGCCTTCGTAGAATGTCGCTGACCAACACCAAATCTGTATTGAAGGTGGGGAAAGAAATAACTAACCATTCGATAACTGAGACAAGGCGATACACTAGTCGCAAATATAGTATGTAAGTACTTGTGCCCAATCACAATGGGTTTGCTATGCAATATTACATGTTTGAGTCCAAAAACTGTTTTGTTTGTGATAAAATTACAGCTCAGATTGGTACACTGTTTACTTTAGTTTTCTTTTATATGTACTCTCTGTCAAGAGCAAACTGAAAGAGGCTCAAAAAGAGATTGTTCTCTTTAAATTTTATTGCAAGGGTATAAGTGTAGTGCCGTCGCAGGTGTAATGGCTAGTCTTCGCGGCTGTTGTACATGAGAATTTGGGTTCGATCCCTTCTCCGTCCACATTAAAATTTACTTCGACGACGGCCATCTCGCTTATTGATGGCGACACTATCGAGTACTTAGCCTTGAAAAAGCTTCTCAAATTACCGTTCGGAACCGGTGTAAAAATGTAGGTCCCAATTACTGAGTGAAAAATTATAAAGCGCACAGCTCAGTAGTTTGTGAGAAGCCAATCCCTGCATGGTATGTAATGGGAAGCCTTGTTCTGTTTGTATAACTGTAGTTTTGCTATATTTTTCCCAGGATGGATAAATATTGCTGAATCCGTGTGGAATCGAATTGGGTGTCTCTTGTGCTAACTGACCTGTTGCGTTTTCGTTTTTTGCTTTCAGTCGTCAATCCTTCGTTTAGCAGGAAACTCACGACTGCTTCGAAGTAAATAAATATATGGATATTTGGGATGAAACACGCATATGGGTACACGTAATAGTATGAATCTTTGCAAGTAAACATTGTAATGATTGCAGTTAAATGTAAGTGAGTTCAGTACTTGCAAATATATAAATATTTGGAGTGTGTCCGGAATATGTTACAGGGGCCGATTTTTTCAGCGTGTATATCATTTGTATTCTGATGTGGACATCTCTAGGCGAACCAAATTAGGCTAATTGCGTTGCCTACACTGAAAGAAAAACGCATCGTCGCATGGATGAAACATTTTCGTTAATGTGTTTACGTTGCTATAGTGAAAAGTGTCGTATATCCGACAATTTTGTAGTCATTGCAACGAAAAATTTCATACATGATTTCTATGAAAATTTTTCATTTCGTTACTGCAACAACTTACTTTTCGTTCCAGCAACATTATTTAATTTGAATTTTATAGAAAAATGGGTTCAAAATTAAAAAAAAACAGTAAAGGCATGATATTTTAACTAGTGGTATTTGGTTTATCTCTTACTTTTTATAGTTTATTTTCATTATTTATTTATTTTGAGGGTTTGTCAACATTTACAGTTGACGAAACAATTTCGTCATTGCAACGAAACTAATTTTTATGAAGATAAAGAGAGAAAAAAAGTTGAAAAAATGAGCGAGCGTAAAAAAAGGCCATTAACAAAAAATGGTGAGCGTGAGTGGTGGGTCACGTAGACATCTTAAGTCAATTCCTTTGCAACAGCCGAAAGTGGTAGACATATTTCTCCGCCGGAATAATTAAAATGAATTTTTTAAAAAAGACTATTTGGTTATATGTACTCAGTAATGATCTTTTGTTGTGAAAAATAAATTGTGTGAATTTATGTGTTTGTTGTAAACGTTTGTGTAAATTGAGCAATGAATTTATGTGTTTGCTGTAAACGTTTGTGTAAATTGAGCATGTACATATAAGTCAAATAGATAAATAAACAGAATACAAGGAGCAACATGACAGCAAAGCCAGTGACGCATCGATAGCAGAAAAACTACCCCGAAATATGTATCTGAACATTTGTGTGTGTGGATGCGCATGACGGTACAAATCGCAAATCGCAATCGTTTTTTTGTGTTTTAACCATAATTCGGTAGCGGTTTTTTCGTTGTATGGGTATTTGGATTTGAAATCAATGAAATCGAAGAAGCCAAATTTGCAAAGTGTTTCAAGTAAGACGAAGATAAAAAATAACAACTTAACGTACAATGAAATTAATCCGATCGAAATTTTAAGAATTTCATTAACATAAATAAAAGAGAAGTTAATGAGAGGTTGATGCCTTAATGACGGAGAGATTTAGCGCTACAATTGAATGACAAAACCCTCAACAAAACAATAATTGCATGATTTAAGAAAACAGTGATGCGGTTCGCATAGGGGAGTAGAGCTTATGTTCATGGTAAGTACAGACATCGATATGTAAATATCTGAATTATAAATCTTAATAATGAATTCCTCAAATTTGTTATTAATTGCAGCACCTGAATTAGACGGCCACAATAACACTCAACCCGTCGACTACCACAATCTTCTCCAGACGAGAGTTTCAACATCGAATAGATTTAATATATACATATAATTGAGACCATTTTCGAAACAAAAATTAAATTTTTTTTATCAAAATATCTGCAATGTAATACTAACAGAGTCTTAATGTACAATTGTCAATAAATAATTTCAAACACACTTTAAAACATACATTGCAGCAATGAAACTAACTTACTGTAGTAACGAAACAAATTCATTGCAATAATGAAACAAATTCATTGCAACAATGAAACAAATTCATTGCTGTAATGAGACAAATTCAGTGCAGCAATGAAATAAATTCATCGTAAGAGCGATACATATTTGTTGCAACAATGAAACAAATTCATTGCAGCAATGAAACCAGTTCGTTGTAATAATGAAGCAAATTCAATCCCAGTAATGAACATATTGCAGTTGATGAACACATTTTCATAGCGGGAATGAAACTCTACGTTAGTTCACTTTCGATGACAACAGTTGTTTGGGGTGATGAACATTTTCATCCCTTTGACGATGCTTTTCCTTTCAGTGTAGGCAATGTTATGAGAATGGATGACAATGACCCAGCGCGAAAGGTTTTTGATAACGTACCCGATGGAATCAGGAAAAGAGGACAACCAAAACTCCGATAGAAATATCAGGCCGAAGAAATCCTCCGTATCGTTGGTGCTACTGGTGTAACTGACGAGAAATGACGAAGGATATAACCAGCTGGAGAAGTAAGTTAAAATTAGTTTAGTAGTTTAGCTGATAGGACTTTGATTCCCGTATTCGGCTTCGTAAGTTTTTTGCCCTGCTCAATCTTGTGCGAACTTTCGCAGCCACCAGGAAATTATCCGAGTCGATATTGGCACCTCTAATCACACGTACATCTATTACACTAGAAGAGTGCCTGCAATTTATTAGCAAGTGATCAATCTGGTTCTTCGTTCTCTGATCAGTAAATGACCAGGTCGTCTTATATATTTTTTATGCTCTAGTGCTACTAACTACCATGTTCTTTGCAGCGGCGAAGTCTGTAAGTCTAATTCCATTATCGGGGGTTGTATCATGTAGACTGTGATTACCGATGGTTGGTCGAAAGACATTTTCCTTTCCCAATTTGGCATTAAAATCGCCTAGAATTATCTTAATGTCGCGGTCAGGGCAGCGTTCGTATACTTCCTCCAGACACTCATAAAATGATTCTTTGACCTCATCGTATTTATGCTTGCACACAAAATTAACGAGATGTTGAAATAGTTCGCTTTGATGCGAATAGTGACTATGCGTTCACTCACTGGGTTGAACCTTGAAACTAGTTGTCGCAGTTTCTTGCCAACTATAAATCTCTGTCGTGGCACCTGTAGTAAATATTGCAGTTTTCCTTTCTGGAGCAACCATATCCATTTCATCGCATTTCGTGGATAGCTGTCATGTCAGCTTTATTTTATTCGAGGACATCCGCCAGTGGATCCTACACTGCTAATAATTTTCAGACAGAAGCGCTTTGTACACAACTGAATATCAGGTTAGGTAAACCCAATAGCACTTTGAAATTATCCTATTCGATTTGAAGTTTGAATTCTGCTGACGCCGACATATTAGAATGCTGCTAATTAGCTCCGTCATGTAAAATATTTGTGTTCGTGCACGTATCTCTTATCATATCGATTTATTTATAACCTAATTTTAATGTATGTGATATTTACATTTATATAGAAAGGAACCCATTATCGAAACAAATAAATTCACATGAGGTTTGATTAAAGAACCTAGCGCAATGCAATCCATGGAAACTAATCAGTGGCAATTACGAATCAATTAACTCGTGTACATTGAATCTTAAGAAATTAAGCTCTTGATAGCTATCAAATACTAATTAGCAGTACCAAATGGCATTGAGCCCTATTATGTTTTCCAATCGAACGACATTACATTTGATCATTCAAATGTACTTACTGATTGTGTAAATTTAAGAATTTCTAATACGAACTGTTATGCTACCGCCTTGAACAAAGTAGCTATGACAGAATAATGAGGCACCGTGGTGATGTTAATGCAGTTCCTAGTATTTTTATTACAATCTGAACTTTGAAATGTAGAAGAAAGAAATGTTGGAAAATATTCTGTGCAGCACATATTGACGAGCAACGCGACATGTGAACTTTAAACTGACTTCAGAAGATTGTCTAATATTACATCGGAATTTTGCAGCATGACTTGCTTCCATTCCTCCATTGATTAATTACTTATAAAATTTGGATTAGTAAGTAACAATAACGCCGACAGAAAAATAGTTAATAAGGATAGCATTATCCTACGCATGTTGTTTAAGTTTCCCTTGTTAAGATTCTCTCCTCAAGGTGAAATATTAAATTTTTTTTTAAAGACTTTTGATACGGATCCAGAAATCCTTTGCCTTCGCCAAAATTGTTTACATAGTGTTTTAGTTCACATCGAGTGGTTTGGCGGGAGAATTTGGAATCACTCGCATTTGATATTTTCTCAATAGAAAATATTATCGCACACGAGTACATATCGTCTGTGTACCGGCTGAAACTCCTATGTGTAATTTTTAATAAAATATCCTAAATACGGGTAAGAAATTTGTTAACCTTTCTTTGCATGAAAAAACGGGAGTATTTAAAGCAATTGATGAAATGGATACTGACCTGAAGCAAGGAAAATTAGATGCAGTGCTTAAGTTGGGGAAAAAGCAAATGAGCAAGGAGTTACGATTTATGGGAAAAACGTATGCCGATAAGACAGCTAGGAATGTCAAAAATAAAACTTGTGCCCATCTCGCTGAAAAGAAATCAGAAAGAAGCTTCGTTGTTGTGCCATTCATGAGGATCACCGCAAAGATTCTATTAAATGTTTTTTAATTAACCCTGGCCTGGTTAATTTTCGTGATAAAGCAGTCAGAAGGAGACTAAATTCGACAGATCTAAAGAAAACAAATCCTTTTGATTGTTATTTAGCATCTGCAGGAGGACAAAAAGTTCGTGTCTGCAAAAAATTATTTTTAGAGACTTTCGATTTAGAGGACCGGAAATTTCAATTAGCGATAAAACCTAAAGGCAAATCACTGAAGCTAAAGAAAACCAAGAAAGGAGAACCACCAAAATCTGGATCTCTTCTAAAATGGTTGAAACTAATCCCAACAGTTCCAAGCCAATACTATAGAGCATCAAGCGAATCCAAAATGCACAGAATATATATTGAATGGTGTGAGCAGAAGAAAGAAGTTCCGGTTATGCGAAAAAAGTTTTGTGAAGTGTTAAAAGAAAAGAAAATATCTATTTTTAAACCACGTAAGGACCAGTGTGACGTTTGTGTTGGATTTAATGAAGGAATTGTTGATGACGAGATATATAAAATGCATATTATAAAAAAAAAAAAAAGAAGCCAGGGCGGCTAAAATATTGGCTGTTGACAAGCAGTCATCCGATACGTTAGTCATTGCAATGGATATGCAAAGCGTCTTGTTGTGCCCAAAAACTACTCGTATCGGCCCAATACTACTACAAACACAAATTATCAATACATAATTTTTCGTTATATGTAAAAAACACTAAAGATGTGTATGTTTGGCATGAAGAAGAAGGAGGTGTAAATTCCAACAATATCACAACAAACAGTAACTCCTTATTGCATACAACAAAATTGTACTGCTAACCGATAGGTAGGTGCACTTATCCAAATAGAAACAAAATATTGAGCCGTGCTCTAGCAAATTTTGCAGCTTCAAGTGGCGTAGAAATATAGCAACTAATACTGGAAAAGGGCCATACTATGATGGAAGTAGATAGAGTCCATTCCAGCCTAGGATAACTATTTAACCCACCAATATACGCCCCTACTGACTACATTAATCTAATGAGGCGCACCACACCATCTCAGCCGTTAAGTTATTTGGACTATACATTTTTTAAGGACTATGAACATTTTCCAGAAAACTTTACATCTGTCAGACCAGTGAAGAAAGTGGAAGATCCAACGGTGTGTGTTATTCGTGCACTACTTTACAAAAATAATAAAGTATTGTACAAATTACAGCACACTGATGAATGGAAAGTTTTACCACACAAAATAAACCATGCAAAGCAAGCAGTGCTGCAACCTTTATACAAGACGCCATTAAAAATTGATAAAAGCAAGTACAACAGCTTACAATCTCTATACAATCACAAGCAATACATGCATATAGACCATCATCTTTTTTATGAGAACTTATGCTACTTCGGCCAATATGTCATATATTTCCTTTCAAGTATTTCTTCACACACTTTTGTTCTTAAATAAATTTTCTAACCTTTTTGATCATCATTTTGGTGAGGCCTTCTTATTTTTTAATCATATCGAATAAAGTGAAGATTTGCACAATCAGCGCGTTATTTTTGGACTCGCTGATTTTGAAGATTTTTCATGGCTAATTACTCGATATTGTAACCCACTTAGCCAGGCGATGCCACCGAAGGTGGTCATTGCACCACCAACGGTGACAAAATAACTATGGGATTTAAAAAATAAATGGTTTCCCATTACATCCCTTGAAGGGACCGGGGAGAACTTCTCACAATCACTGAGCTGTGCGCTTTCCAGTTTTCACTCACTGATTGGGACCTACAGTTTTACACCGATTCTCTTTTTCATGGCTATATACTCGATTGTGTCGCCGTCACTAAGCGAGGTGACCGTCGTCGAAAGAAATTTTTTTGAAGGTGGTCAGAGCAGGGTTCAAACCCAGGATCTCATGTACAAGAGCCGCGCACAATAACCATTGCACCACCGACACCGAGACTTTAGGTTACATAACATCACTGCGGACATTGATTAAGCCTCGATATGTCATATTTTTGTTCTACTCAACAACAACAACTCCTATGTGTAGTTATTCTATAAATTTATTTATCATTGCAAAACGCCAAAACATAGGCAATTTGTTTTTAATATACTGTTACGAATTTCCTTATTCGTCCTTTTTGCGTTGTTTTATTCCCAATAATAAAACAAGGTTCGTTTTAAATTACGATAATTACAACGGTTTAACTTCCTTTTATTTTACTTATATAGTACAACAGTTTACTTTATTTATAACACTTTAACAAGTGTTGTATTTTATTATCAATTCGCGTTGCTCACTTTACGGGGTTTAATCACAAACTCAACTCTCCATTCCAAAGACCTCCGCTATTTATGCCAACTCACCATACTCAAATGAAGGTAGATCTAGCGAATTCAAGAACCTTCTAGACATTGTTGTTGTTGCTTATCTTTGTAGAACAATCTCGAATGGCGGAGAGTTACCTTTACTGAGGTGAATTCATGCTACTGGTTTAGCGAGCTGGTACGTTGTTACAATGCATACTCTCAGGCGCAGCACTAACCGCCTGTTATTTACATACTGTTAGTAGGGTCATTAACAGTACGCAAAAGCTTGTATTTATTCGTAACAATACTAATATAAAATGTGCTAAAGCTAAAACCAAAAATCTAATAGATAACAAATTACAAAAATTAAACAGTTTTTAATAGTTTTTTGGCTTTCCTGAAAACTAGGAGTTTCGGCCGGCCGGCGCACCTACGATATGTTCGCATGTGCAATGGTGTATTTATCACTTACCCGTAGGGATGGGGTTAAATTAGGAAATCTAAAAAAATATTCGTTTCCGATATTCAAGGTTGCTCACGCTTAATTTTAAAGCTTATAGGATAAAGTATTTTTGAGATTTTTTTCAGATTTTTCGGAAGAGTCAAACCGAGAGCTAATCGAGGTCGCGAAAATGGAATTTCCCCAAAATTTGCGTATTCATGAAGATTTTTGAATTTTACATAAAACTTCGTCAATAACAACGATTTTCTTACTTCCTAAGTCATGTAAAGAAAAACATCCAGACTTTTATTGTATGCGCTTAAACCACCAGTTTTGGCAATGATTTTGCTCACCATGTACTTTATTACATATTAAATTGTTCCGTAAATTTTGGATACATTTTGTAAATAACGCTAGCGACCTGCAATATGTCGCTGTGGCCGTTTCTTTCTGCGTGCAATTCTTTGTCGTTATTTAGATTTTTTTCATTAATGCAATGTTTAAAGCAAAACTGATTCAAAATTGTTACGATATTGTTACGTAAGTAAAAGCTTTTGCTTGCTCTTAATGACTCTACTAACATTATGTAAATAACAGGCGGTTAGAGCTGCGCCTGAAAGTATGCATTGTAACAACGTACCAGCTCGCTAAACCAGTACCACGAATTCGGCTCAGAGATAATTCTCCATCATTCGAGATGATTCTACAAAGATAAGTAACGGCTAGAAGGTTCTTGAATTCGCTAGATATTACTTCATTTGAGTATGGTGAGTTGGTATATATAGCGGAGGTCTTTGGAATGGAGAGTTCAGTTTGTGATTAAACCCCGTAAAGTAAGCAACGCGAATTGATAATAAAATACAAGACTTGTTAAAGTGTTATAAATAAAGTAAACTGTTGTACTATATAAGTAAAATAAAAGGAAGTTAAACCGTTGTAATTATCGTAATTTAAAACAAACCTTGTTTTATTATTGGGAATAAAACAACGCAAAAAGGACGAATTAGGAAATTCGTAACAATATATTATATTAAGGGCACTTTAAGAAGCATTGATAACTTCGCATACTAGCTAATATTTAAATTGATTGAACATCCACCGAACACAAGTACTTTAAGGTTAGGTTTTTCCAAAATATCACACTACATTAAACACATAATAAAAACAATGGACAAGTCCTAATAAATATCTGTTTCTCACAGCGAATTCTTTCTAAATACCTTCCAAATTGTTTTCCATATTACAAGCCCTATTTCCACTGTTAAAATCTAAATTCAAAATCACAAATATTTTATAGGAACGAACACAATAAAACACTTAAAAAACATGTGATCGAAAACCTTACCTATTGAAAAGTGAAATTCAGCTCCAGCAACAATTTTTTTCGAAACACTATTATACCAGTCACAACTAGATGGGATGTTACATCGACTTTAAATTAATTTATATTATTTTAATTTAGTTATTTTAAATTAATTTATATTATTTTATTTTTAATTTATATTAATTTATATTATTTATAATTAATACACCATCAGTGAAAAGCCAAAATTTACAGATATTTAATCAGTAAAAAGTAGAACCATTTAAGCAAAAATTGTTTATCAATCTAATATTTTTCTTTGGGTTAATTTATACGATCTTTTTACGTACATTATTTTTGTCTGTGTAACTTCAGAAAATTTTGAAAAAGGCGGGAAAATTTGCTTGAACATTTTTAAATTGACATAACTTTTTCACAATTGTTATTTTGTTTTAATTGTTAAATATTGTTTATATCTCCTGATGATTCTGCACAATGAAGTAGCGAAATATCGAGGAAAATAAATACAAGAACTGCAAATCTGACCTCAAGCTCGGAGAATATTGATTATTTATTTGTAAATAAAAGGTCGAACCACAGAACAAAAATATTAAAATTCATTTACTGCAAATAAATTTATTTTAAAACTCAATAAAATAAAATTTAGAGTCAGTGCTTTAAATCCAACTAATCCACCGCATTGTCCTTCACATACTATCCTGAATTACATTTTCAGATTGGTGGTCGAACAGCTTGTTTAGAAAAATCTCCTGTCCTTACACGTATCGGAACTATCTGCGTAAGGTACACAAGTAACAAAGAGAAAAACGAACATACCAAGCCATGATTACACTCGCGTTGTTTCACTTACGATCAAACAGTGCATGTGCACGTTCTGAACGAGATAGCTTCTTACTACTGTCTAGTACATACTCGTACTACGTTGTGATACTGTTGCTTAGCCACTTGATGTTTTGTTTGGGAAGATCTTGCTTCTCCTGGTTTGTTTGATTTGTGTGCGAGAAGTGAGTCTCTCGTGTTATTGTTGTCCTTAGTTGACTGTTGCTGTTGAAATGGGAAACGAAGGTGATCCTAAAGTATGGATTAAGTTATTTTGACGCCATGTCTAATTGTGGGCATATGTTATTATTGATCATGCATTGTAGTGTGGTAGACAAATATCTTATGACATTATATTTCCATTTCTACAATTGAAGCTTATGGTGTTATTTAATAAGGGTGAGTTTCAGACTGTCATTTAAAAGCTCAATTCCAATTTGAGTGATATAATTTCTTAAAAAAAACACACTAGTTGTTAAGGAAATGCAAATGATTTTAATTTAGTGTGAAGTACAATCAATACAATTATGTTTTGAGTAAAACGTCTTTCAAATGGCCTCCACGTCGTCTTTTGCAGGAACGAATTTGATGAACCGAATTTTCGAGCAATTTTTCAGCTAAATCAAGTCGGATGTCATGAATATCACCTTCAATATTGACTTGTAAAGCTTGGAGAGAGTCCGGTTTATTGCTATTGACCAATGAATTCAAATAAATAACTTATTGGAGGCCATTCAATGTCACAAATTCTTAAAATCATTGAATCTTCTAACTTTTCTCGCAATAATTCGGGTATTGCGCGTGCTGTGTGGTACGTAGCGCTGTCTTGTTTTTTTTAAATGGGATTTTTTTTGATCCCAAAACAAAATATGACATTAAAAATCTAAAATTGCATATCAAAAGAAAAAATAATTTTCAACAAAAATATCAAGAATACAAGAATACAACACGTTCCTTAAAGTAGAATATTGATGGTCATCGAATTGCAAAGCCATGTCACCACCGTCTATGTCCAAAAAATTGTTTCTTCCTCCGGTTCAGCTACCATTCCTTGTTTAGAGTCCTCAGACACTCTAACGGTTTGGCATCTGCGACCACAGAAGTTGCTACAGTTTTTGCCCGCGGAAGTTTTTAGATTGAAAAGGCGTTACGGGATGTTCATCTTTGGGCGGTCTACCGGGTTTCTCCTATTGATATCCCAACATCGGCGTAATGACTTTGAAATTGTTTTTTATATAAGAAACAAATGTTATTATGTAAAATCACATACTTTTTGTCACATTTTCCATTGTTTAAATTACTTTCATTAAAATTTCCCACAATTTGGAATAAACGTCAATGAGAATTATGGGAAACTTCAGTGACAGTAGTACAGGACAGCACCTAGTGAACAAAGTTGACAATGGTCGCGCCATATCTACTATTTCCTTTATCTATGCTATAAATGGGCGAAACGTTACTTAGAATCATATCACTCAAATTGGAAAACTCTATAAAAGCTCACAAGAAAATATTCGTATTAATTGACATTTATATGACAAACATTGTGGATATCAATTTAAATTGAGAATTTTCTACTATGAAACTGGGCGTAAGAGTTGTAAAGAATAAAGAATATATCCGTGCCTTTTTCTCTGACTATTGACCACCATGCCGTTATCATATTTAAGGACGTTTTTATGCAATTCTTCGTTGATTTTAATTCTTCTATTGCATTGTTTAGTAAGTTGTCAAACACTATGCCTGCAATTGTTGGAGTTAGTGGTAAAATCAAAAAAGGTCACTGACATGACAGGTTTCGAACTCCGTTACTAGTTCATCATTAGATGCCTAACTACTGATACCATCGATAGATCATCAATCGTGTTTACTTATAGACAAACTCTGTTCTCAAATTTAAATATGCGAATTGGTATCGATCGAAGATCTTGAAATAACAACACACACTGAAAAGACAGTTATTGTTCTTTACTACCCGTTCTTATACACAACTCTAATATTTACAAAACCTGAATGGTTCAAATTTTGTACAAAACTTAGAGCAGAATTTGAATAATGCAGAAAAGTCTTCAGTTTAAAATGAAGACATTGAGAATACACCAGAAGTAAAGGTGTCAACAGACAATATAAATTAGAATTTCATCTTCGCGCCCGAATTATTTAAATCTATAGCAATTTTTTAGTTTCCAATAAATTGCCACATACCATAATAAATTGCCATATATCACTGCAATTGACACCTGACTCCATAACAGCTAAAACACATTATTTTTTTACCATTCCATGCGAAGTTTTGAATAAACTTTAGTCGAACTATGTGACAAAAATTGGTTCAAACAAAATTTTGAAGGAATACGAATACGTTGTCGTTTTGTGCCAACAGCATTTTGTTGCATTATCCACATCACATACTTGAATGCAACTCTGCAACTGCTTTAGACAACGTCGCACATAGAGGTGTTTCATAAATCTAGCCGGCCAAAAATATTTTAATTGTTTATTAAGCTAAGACTAACGTTTAAAGCATAAACAATTGATTTTTATAGTAAAAAACAGGTGTATTTTCATACATTGGACATTTAAAACATAATATTTACATTTTTTTATTTTTTTTATTTTATCACTTTCAGCAGCTAGATTTGGTTGAGCTAAGAGAAACATCTCTATAGTTTCTGGCAAAAATAAAGAAAACTTTCTTTTATTTTTAGTTGTTGAGGCACTAAGAAGTGGATCTGAGCTCAAGAAAAGCCTATTTAGGATGTCCTGATTGCAGGATTCTCTGGAGAATTTTCTTGCAAAATTCTGTCTGTAAGGTGGAAAATGTTTGTTTCGCGCCTCTGATGCTTCTTCAGACAGTTTTCCTATAGGCAGTAACGCATTTTTTATTATTTCCGATCGGTCGATGATTCGAATCAGTTCGAGGCTTGATTAGTAAATTATTGGATTCGTTTTGAAAAATTCCAAATGGTTTGAATTGCTAGTTGAATCAGTTCGTGCACATGTATGGTAAATACCTCACACAAATGGATCATAAAACAGTTGGTTAATTTTTGATTCAATATTACTTTTGGAAAATAACAGGTAGAAGCAGGTAATTTGTTATTGCTTGTTGTGATTTGTACTTCCTTTATGTCTATTCAGTTGCTAAACTGTGTTATAATGTATATAGCTACTTTATTATTAGGTATTTCTAATTATGCTTATGTTTCTTTTTTCTAGAATTCTGGTTCTGTAGGTGCGACAAACAAAAAAATCACAAATTTTGATTTTCTTAGGTATGAACTTTAATTAACGGTTTTTTACTTGTTAGATAAGGCCAAAAGCTTTTCATACCAGTCGCAAGACTTGCGGGCTCTAAAAGGATACCTAAACAAAAATGTTTTTGAACAAAACATTACTTAGAAAAATCAGCTTTATATTGGTCCTTACTTGCCGACAATTTGGAAAAATTTTAGGGAAACATATATAATGAAATATATAATATTTAAAACATCCCATGCCTATAGATTCTTCTGAATAAATCGCTATTTTACACTTGGGAAAAATTAAACGCTTTAAATTTAACAAAAACTTAACACTTTTGTAAAATCGCAGAAAACAGAAATATGTCACAGTTTCCAATCATTAATTTTGAACTTTAGTTTTGTAGGATTTGTCGCAATTAAATTAACTTGTAATGGTGGTTTTTCGTTACATGGAGTGTCCCCTACATTTCCCAATCAATTTAGCGGTTTTATATTAAACTTGAGTTTTGGATTTTTGGCCGCCCAGATCATCAAAATACTTCTGTGTGCGTCGAATATTTTTCTATAACTTGACGAAAACGTAAAAAAATATTTGCAGTTTTTAATGTTCGACATCAGAAAGCACAAGTATAGATTCCATTTGAACTTCAACTACGGGAAAAGGTATTGAATTTCTAGAAATTTTTAAAATCTTCGCAACAATGTGAGGTCCGAATTAGATCTCGTTGGTTCCAAACGTCCTAGATTACAAGATCAGTCGCATGGCAGCAATGAATTTACACGAACCCTCGAGGGAGGCACATGTAACCCTGACTGGCCCAAGTGTTGAATGGTTTTCAAAAAAGGACGAAGTGGATGGCAAGAAATTAACTCAGTCCATCGACTACGGAATATTCTTCTATCTTGAAGGATCTGAACTTCAAACGTTCGCCACAAGCCGCTTATTCGGAAGATTTGTTAGTACAGAATAAATTGAATGAAAACGAATAAATGGTTGGGAATAAATTGCTAGATAGAACCTACCATGGCCAAGCGGTAATATTTTTCCGCCTGGACAAGCCACCAAATAGTTTTCGGAAATTATACTTCAAAGCAGATGAGGTAATGTGCTGAGGTAATGATGAGATGAGTAAACCAGTACCAACATATAAATTCGATTCATGGCATTGGCTGTATTGAGGACTCAATTGATGGCTATGGCAGCGATAGAGAAAATGACGGTTCAATAAAATAGAGGCGTTGACAACAATGTCCTCAATAGGATGACGGGAGGCGAGGTATTTCAAATAACTATAAAAATTAATGTGAGTCCGATCACAGGGGAGATGTGTAAACATCTAGTAATGAAAAATTGGAAGTACTTATGCTTTTAGTATATTTTTTTAATTAATCAATTAAAAGTATCAAAACTTTCAGTATTGTAAATACATAGGAATTTGGTGGTTTTTGTTTGGTTAGTAAATGGACACACTGCAGTATATATAAACTGCATTAAAACTTACAGTAAGCAGTAAATTTACTGATTACTGAAAAAATTCAGTAAATTTTTACTGATAATGAAATTTAATTAGCATTACCAGTCAAATCATAGGGCCGTATTCATAATAATCAGTAATCGGGCATTACTGATTACTGAAAATTCAATGCACCTCATCGTAATCATGTAGTAAAATTGCTGATATTGCTGAAAAAGTTTTTAGTAATCAGTAAAAATTTACTAGTTAAAGATTATTTTTACTGAAATTATAGTAGTACTGCAAAGTGCCCATCTATTGTAAATGCCTTAAGTACAAATAGTTAATATTGGCTTATGGTAACTAAAATAAGATATATAAATTTTTGATTCGATTGTATTTAAAAATCTATGGAATACTGGATATATAGTAGTGGAATTGTTAGTTGTGGGGGTTTGTGGAGAATTGCTCATATGCAAGTGGAAAACGTCAAATAAAAATTTTGATAAAGCTTGCGACTGTGGGTTTGCACAATTTGTATTAAAATCTCCACCCATATTAATTGGCATGAGATGGAGATTGTTACCCAATTGTCGTGCACCAGTTTCAGTGTAAGGCAACAGTACGTAATGAAGATATGTTATAATCTTAATTTATATTGGAATCTAATAGAAATTTTATTAGAATTAACATTACCTCCATTCAGCTTTGATACACTTTGTGTTGTTTTATGTTCTGAGTTATAATTTTTTTGGTGTTTTGTAAAATATTTTATTATTTTGTATTTGTTGCGGTTGACAAGTTATTAATCAGCTGCTTACTAAAATGTAATGTTATTTTACAGCAATGGTAAAATTAGTAGCTAATATTGCACACTAAATGGTGATTATATGCAGCTGTTAAGCCGTATTCACAATGCAAGCGACAATTTCGTTTTTCATGCTATCTCGTTCTCACACACAGAATTTCACATAATTGCCTATCGTTTTTTTACAAAAATGTAACTCCAGTTTGTCGCTGAAGTTGATCTATTCCTACTCCAGCAACATATTTGTTCGAATGAATAATATACTATTAAGCGGTAGATGGCGCTGTACTTCGAATTTAATTCTCAAACTTAAAATCATCAATGAAAATTGAACCCATTTGTGCATAATGGTTAAATGTTTGTGCTTTTCGGAAACCTCCGTTAGCTAGCTAGAGTGAGAAGGCGAAACAAATGAGCATCAAATCAGGTATAGTAGGTGACTGATGTCACTGAAGCTCATCAAACAATCGGGCATATTCTTTTGTCCTTAGAAGGCGGATGAGCCAAACATACGGGCCAACGGCGGATAGAAACTAAAAGAAGAAAATCCAGGTTCAACATATCGCATCCTGGTCAGCGTCTGATCCATAATGGGCGGCTGCAGTCATATCCTGGCAGTAGGTAAAATGCAAAAACCCGGTGGGCTGGGTTTGCCTCCCGCCACCGTTCATAATGGCAGTGAAAATACAAAAACGAAACAGAAAACATAAACAACCGCTATTTGTTGACGACCCCCGCAAACGTTATAAGGACCACGATTTACGGATATGCACTTGGAATGTAAGAACTCTATATAGATCCGGTGCAAGTATCCAACTGGCAGATGTCCTCGAAAGTTATAAGGCTGACATTACCGCTATCCAGGAAATGCGATGGACAGGACATGGCTGCACAAGAAAAAGAAACTGCGATATATACTACAGTTGCCATGAAAAAAACATGAATTTGGTTGTGGATTTGTAGTTGGCAAAAGACTGCGACATCTAGTCTCTAGGTTCAATCCTGTGAGTGAACGAATAGCCACAATCCGCATAAAAGCGAAATATTTTTATATTTCCCTAATTTGTGTGCATGCCCCGACAGAAGAGAAATATGATGATGCCAAAGACATATTCTATGAGCTCCTAGAGGTAACGTATGACCGCTGCCCTGGCCATGACATTAAGATTGTACTAGGAGATTTTAATGCCAAAGTAGGAAGGGAGAATGTGTTTAATCCAACTATTGGCAATTTCAGTCTTCATGCTGACAGTTCCGACAACGGTATGGGACTGATTGACTTTGCCGCGGCAAAAAACATGGTCATCAGTGGCACAAGATTCCAGCATAAAGACATCCACAAGGCTACTTGGGTATCCCCTGATCAAAGAACTAGGAACCAAATTGATCACGTGGTAATTGATGGAAGGCACTCATCCAGTGTAATGGACGTACGAGTGATCAGAGGAGCTAACATCGATTCTGATCACTACCTGGTAGCAGCAAAGGTTCGCACAAGATTAAGTAGAGCGAACATCGTACGAAACCAGACGCAGAGGAAGCTGGACATCGGAAAGCTGCAATTACCAGAGGTAGCCACAGCCTACTCAAGGAAGCTCTCGCAACTTTTGGCACAGAACCCACCCCCTCCCGATGACGATCCTGATGCGCAGTGGAAACCCATTTCCGACTCTATAAAAACTGCCGCAACAACCGTACTTGGTTTCCAAAAACCGCTTCGCAATAAACCGTGGTACGATGAAGAGTGTCGCATAGCAAATGACGAAAAGAACGCTGCACGTATGGTAATGCTTCAGTCAATTGCAACGCGAGCTGCAACTGAGCGGTATAGGGAGAAGAGAAAGGAGGTAAACCGTCTCTTTAGGCGTAAGAAACGGCAGTGGAGAAAACGCGAGAGTGAGAAAATTGAGACATACAGAAGGAAGAACGAAGCCCGAAAATTCTACCAAAAAGTTAAAAACGGAACTAATGGACATGGTTCAGGGCCCCCCTTCTGTAAAGACAAAGACGGAAATCTCGTCGCAGATGTGCAGAGCATGTTGGGAATATGGAGAGAGCATTTCTCCGCGCTACTAGTACCTGAGATATCCGATGACGATGGGACAATCGATCACAATATGGACGACGACGTCGATTGCCCCCCTCCTAACCAAGACGAGGTCAGAACAGCTATTGCCCGGCTTAAGAACAACAAAGCCGCAGGAGCCGATGGATTACCGGCGGAGCTGTTTAAGGCTGGCGGCGATGAGCTGATAAGGTGCATGCATCAGCTCATTAGCAAAATTTGGTTAGATGAATGCATGCCCGGCGATTGGAGTCTCAGTGTACTATGTCCCATATTTAAAAAAGGTGACCCGAGTATTTGTGCCAACTACCGTGGAATAAGCCTTTTATCCATAGCATATAAGGTTATATCAAGTATAATGTGCGAAAGACTAAAACCAATTATCGCTGACCTGATTGGACCATACCAGTGTGGCTTTAGACCTGGAAAATCGACAACTGACCAGATTTTCACGCTACGCCAAATCCTGGAGAAGACACACGAAAAACAAATCGACACCTATCATCTATTTATCGATTATAAAGCAGCCTTCGATAGTCCGATACGGGAGAAACTCTATGAAGCAGTGTCTGAGCTTGGTATTCCTGCAAAACTCATACGCCTTTGCAGGATGACCTTGACGAACACCAAATCCGCAGTGAAAGTTGGTAAGGATCTTACCGAACCTTTCGAAACTAAGCGAGGCCTCAGGCAAGGCGACACCCTATCGTGCGATCTCTTTAACATCTTAATGGAGATCATTATGAGAAAAGCTGCAGTCAATATGAATAAAACCATCAGCAGCAAAAGTCACATGCTGCTCGCGTATGCTGATGATATAGATATCATTGGGCGCACAATTAGAGAAGTTACTGCGTTTTTTTCGAGAATTGAGAAGGAGTCAGCAAAAGTGGGTCTGACAGTGAATGAGGACAAGACAAAATTAATGGTTTCAACGAACAGGGCCTCCACGCGATTAGACCAAAGCGTGAACGTTGATAACCGTTATAACTTCGAGGTAGTGGTCGAATTTATATACCTCGGATCTGCCGTGAACAAAAACAACAACGTCAGCCTTGAGATCAAACGGAGAATTGTGCTTGCGAATAGATGTTATTTTGGGCTAAGCAAGCACTTTAGAGATAAAGCCCTCTCTCGAGTAACAAAAGTCCAGCTGTACCAGACTCTCATTCAACCTGTCTTGCTTTATGGCGCAGAATCCTGGGTCATATCGCAAGCAGACGAAACATCTGTAGGAGTCTTCGAGAGAAAAATACTCCGAAAAATTTATGGCCCTATAGTGCACAACGGCGAGTATCGGCGACGCATGAATCATGAGCTGTATGAGCTTTATCCTGACATTGACATAGTTAAGCGGATCAAGATAACGCGATTGCGCTGGCTAGGCCATGTCAGTAGAATGGATGAAGATGAACCAGCGCGAAGGGTTTTCGAAACCGAACTCGAAGGAAGACGAAAAATAGGAAGACCAAGACTCCGCTGGAGGGATCAGGTTGACGAATCCCTGCGTACACTTGGTATTGCCAACTGGAGAGATAAAGCAAAAGATCGAACTGGTTGGCGAAATATGTTATCTTCGTTTTGTAAGGTCCCTGACCCTCCGGGGTTGTCCGAGACCGGATAAGTAAGTAAGTTGTGTTAAAAGATGCATTATAAAACGTTGTTTTATCTGTAGAATCTTTTAATACGAAACATGTTTAAATACATTAACATTTTGACGTAGAATACGTCTTACCTTACGGTATAGGGAGTCATGTCAGATTGTTATTGTTGTAATCTTTATTTCATTGATTATGAGGAAACGGCGAGATAACTTTTTTTAAAAATTTTTTTATAGGTAAATGAAGGTGTTATCTTTCGTTTGATAGACATTTCATATCGGTTGATATCTTCCTAATATTTAAATTTCTCAAATGAAAATTGTTTAAACACATACACTCAAACATATGTGTGGTGTTTGGTTGAGTGTTTGAGTTTGTAGCATGGACACAAACTAAGATGCTGTTTCAGTGTGGACACAAACCTTCGGCTGTTGTTTTGATTGATGAAATATTGAAATATCGTATATTTACTTATGTATTTAAGTGAAACAAAATGTTAAATGTGAATTTGAATTTAACATGGATATATAATTATAAAAAATATATGAAAATATACATTTTTATGTTAAATGAAAGTGCTGCCAAGTAAGCAAAATAACAATGCTGTTTGACAGCAGCTGACGGTTGACGTTTAGTAAATTAAAATAAAAACTACTAATCAAAATGGCATCTACACGAAACACAAGAAAGCAACGAGTGGTTGTTATGCAGAGAAATAAATACTCGGGTAAGTTTTGTGTTCCCTTGTTTATATATACTTTTATTAAAAATGTTAGTTAATTTGTAGGCGCAACATCAAGAACAAATATGCAACAAATCGCAACAGCAGCGGCAGCACCCAATATCAATCAAATAGGTAAGTTTTATACCTACATCCATATACATATCGAGAGCTTATATTCAATACCAGCTATACGCAAAACACAATTTTTCAGGAGAAGGAAAAAACAGTTTATTTTCCGAACTCTCGAAGATTGAAATTTTGTATGCAGCACCCACTAATAATATTTAACAAAAATACTAGAAGAAAATTTACTTCAATCTTCGAGAGTTCGGAAAATAAACTGTTTTTTCCCTCTCCTGAAAAATTGTGGTTTTGCGTATAGCTGGTATTGAATATAAGCTCTCGATATGTACATATGTATATATTAATGTAATGTATAAATTCCTAATAATGGATTTAATTTACAGTTCCTATAGCGGCAACAACATCAAATAGTCGATTTAAGTAAATAGGTATAGGTAATAGTAAACAGGTATAAGTAAGTAGGTATAAGTAAATAGGTATAGGTAATACGACAACAACAACAAAACAAAACATATTTATCCTACCATAAGCTTATGTATATTATCAAAAGTAACTATCAAATAAATGAATTCATTTGCTTATGTTATTTATTGTTATATATGTTTTCTGTCTTATCGGATGGCGTATTCTACGCTAAACTTAATGGCCGTGTCTATGACACAGCCTGCAAGGACAACTGTCTGCAGTTTTTTTTTAATATTCGAAATACAACCCTGAGTGTGACATTTGAATCATGATGCAACTAATAGAGGTTGTGTTATAAGAACAACTTAAATGATTTGCTTTTCCTTCTGTTCATTATATGAAGAATCAAATTCAAATGTATTTGGTTTTTATAATTTCTGGCTAACTTTTAATCTTGACAAACATTTGTATTAACATTAACATGAAAACAAAATATATTTTATTGTTGCCTTGATATATTGGCCGTAATACTGGTATCACCTGTTAGAACAAAAATCTCGTTTCGAAGTAAACTGTTGCTTGCATTGTGAACGCCTTTTGAAAATGTTGCTTGCATTGTGATTCCGGCTTTAAGTATGAATGACAATCTCAAAGATGAAGAAAACTTTTGGTTTTTAGTTTTCCTTATATTTGACAAGTTTAGTTTTTAGTTTTCCTTATTTTGCTTTGGTTTAGTAAATTTTTTATTAAAATCTTTTAAAAGTTATTAAAATTAAATGTTTTTGTATTCAGTTTATTTATTTGTTTTCATTTGCCTACGATAACATAATGTACGACAATTAGTGAAAATTAGTCGCTACTATTGCACACTAGATGGTGTGGAGTATATTGTATGCAGCGTGTGTGTACACTAATCCACTCATACATAGCTCACACCGATTTGATAACGCTTTACGATTGGTTAACGATTACATCGCACATCTTACTCTAAATTTGTGATTGTATTGTGAAAAAGATTTTTACCCCCAGCGTATAGATGTTTACACATCAAAAATTGTAATACTCAAGTTTGATTCGGCTTAAGGTCATAAGACGAAAAATATGACACTGAATGATTTTCCGTAAATACAAATTTGATGACTATTCCGAGGGTATTCATTGTGCTCAGCTTACGCAAACTCTAAGGCTTCTTTGAAGTTTGATGCAAATCATTATTCGTTTCAAAAGTTGAGCGGAATTGCCTAATAAACCATTTCTTACAGATCAATAGGCGCTAACGAGAGTTATTAACGCCACACTATGGTTCCAAAGAGACTTTTCTGATCACGTTTATCCCAGGGCTTACTTAGCTTTTTATTTTTTTTTTATAAGATTTCCATTTATTTTGCTCAATTTTTGATTTTCTTGATACATGTTATTCTGAATGGGATGAGATTAAAATATCTTTTATTTTAACAGTGAGAAGTTAAAGGAGGATGCCCATTTTCAGCAACAAAGTAAATGTTCACAAATATTAATCGAGGGGAAAACTTTTATTATGATCAGTAAACATTCGTGTTAATTTGTTGACCAGCTAGAAAGACTGATGTACGAAGATGGTTGAATCGTATTAAGGTGTCGTAAATCCGATTTTGTTTATAGATAGATACGGCGTAATATGGGTCGTTATATGCATTCGTTTTGTTTTGTATCAATTTACAACCATACGCTCGTCACTATAGCCTAATATGGGTCCTTCTATACCTTAGTTTTGCTTCGCATCAAATCATGTATATGATTTTAATTACACATTGGATTAGGTTATTAGCTGCGAGCATCTAAGGAAAACAAAATTAGTATTTACACACAGGAACCAAAACTACTTCTATACTGCAAAGGATATTTATTACCATATTCATATATACCCCACTCCCGTCATTTGTCTATATTTTCTCCATCTTTTGAGCCGGTATTATTTAACAGATACTGTGCTGGTTTTAAGTGCCAAATTGACAATTTTGTTCTTCAAGAAGTTTTCATTTCGTTTCACACTTAGTTCTCGGTTGAAGTAGCTGCCAACAATCATTGGGAATTTCCGGTGCTTGTAAAAGCACAAGAAAACTGAGGTACCCTTCACATTCAAGAGCTGCATAAATGACAGCAACATGGGTTGTCTTGTTTTGTTTGTTTATATTTCATGTTGTTGTATGTTTTCTTATGCTCTGACCACTTAAAGGTGACTGAGGATTATTTAAGCCTTCATAGAGGTGCGAAAAGAGAAGCACCAATAAGCCAGGCAAGCAGCTACCTTTTCTATCTCGTGCCTAAACAAGCGAAAGGAAATTAAGGGGTTTTATGGTGATTGTCGACATAGAGTTTGCATTACTACCGTTTAGAAATTCTCCATGTTGTTATAATTGTAAGGCTTGATTTGTGTTTATAGAAGAGATTTTCATGCTGCTGATGGTGGTGCTTATATCAATGTGTTGGATTCCTCGAATTTGTTCAACTCATCAAGGTGTCAATTTTTCATTTATGGCGTTTGCTGGACCTAAATACATATTTTCGATTGTATTTGTGTAAATGGATTGTTGGCCCTGGAATTGAAAATTTTGGAATATCACAAAAATGCAAAGCAGTTAGAAAAATGAGGCTAAACAATTGTACAAATAAGAGTTGACGTGACAACAATTTAAGTGTATTTATGCTTTTTTTTAACCGGCATATGTTGGTATTTATGGCGACTTTCACACTCGTCATTGAAAAGCTCAATTTAAAAGCTCACAGAACATTTTCAACTTAAGTGGCGTTTAAATGACAAATTTCACGCATTTAAATTTCATTTAAATGGAGAACGACTAACTGTGAATCTAGGCATTAATTATTTAAATACAGTTTATTGTTACCTGATATGAAATTTAATACTTAACAGGTTAACATATATGGGCTATGAACGGAAAGCACCAGCAGTCCACATTCCACATGTGGACTGTTCGTGGATACAATTTTGAAGAGCTTTAGAATTGTGGACGTTGAAAGAACGTTGTTTATTTGACCTGGACTTCATAGGACAGACCACAAAAAAGACCAAATGTGCTGGGACATTGAGGAAATCACATTTATTTGACGTAGACCTGACAGTGTTGATTTAGTTTCATTTGTATAAAAAAAAAAAAAATTTTGAAAAATAACATTTATTGAAAAAAAAAGAACAATTATTACTGAATATTCTTATTATTCTTATTATTCGAATATTCTCTTTGGAAACATTGCAAGCAATAGGGCTTGGGTCAAATATTGCATATTTATGATACTTTTTTTGCTTTTGTAGTTGCACCTGCTGCTGTCCCACCTTTTAGTCTATATTCATTGTAGCAGCCTGCACATCTACGTCTGGTTAGTTTTGCGTCTTTTCTATCCAGTTGTGTAAGAAAATGCTTCTCCGGGACAGTCGCCGGGTCATTAGCTCCTTGTGAGGTACTTGTAGTTGAGCCACTCTGCGGTGAAAGTGGTGCCGGTAAATTGGATACTGTACGACCAATAGGGTTTTCACAATATACGTATGAGCCTGCAAAATATAAAATTTTTTCTGCTGGTTCAATTTATTGTACAAATAAACTGTATTTATAACGACTACTCCAAAAAAGAGCATCGACCGCAATTTTTTTGTACCATCTCAGACTTTTGCGTATTGGAGAATAGTAGCTTGATAATTCGTTAGATAAGTCGATACCCTTCTTCCGATCATTGTATTCTCATATCATATTGGGCTTCAGACGTTTATTTTGCCCCTTGCACATCGTTTGTTCATCTGCGTGGCATGTAGATATCATAAGGACATCCCTTTTGTCCTTCGATTTTAGGATAGTGACGGGGCTGATTTGAGCAGTTATTTACTCTTCTTTCTTTAGATTCTTGTTTCTAAGCAATAAAGACAAGTTTTTACGGTCTTTTCTCAAAGTCTCACAAAGATCCGTTTTACGTTGAAGCAAGTAGTTAGCTAATGGTAGACTTGTGTAACAATTATCTGCAACAATCATCCTTCCCTGGTCCAAAAGTTTGACAATAATACTTCCAGAATTATCTAAGTTATCGATTTGAGGTACCTGGCAATTATAAACTATATACATCCAAATATATCCATCATCAGAATCTAGCAAAATCTTTACCCCGTACTTATGCATTTTATTTGGATTATACTGACGAATTAGTAGACGCTTTTGAAAAGGAACCATCGATTCATCCACAACTGTGCAGATTTTCGGTGTAAGAAGATTTCTGCAATTTCTAATTACGATATCTATAACTAGTGAGGCCTTATACCAACGATCATTGACATCTCTTTCAGCTGTGTTGCCAACAAAATGCCAGCAACGCAATATTGCAACAAATCGATTATAGGACATTTGTAAGTTATAGATCAGCGGATTATAAAAAATCAGACCTTTATCACAGTAACATTCTAATTTGGGGAATTTGATTATACCAGTCAACAAGTAAATGCCCAAAACTTTTCCATAACTTCCTGGTTTACTGGTTTTCAGCGACTCATACGTTAGTCCGATAGAAAATGTGTTATAGAAGCTAAAAATATTCGCAACCCACTTGTGGTATGTGGACTCGGAGGGCGATTTATAGAAGATTTTGTTTCAGCGAGTCCACAGCCCATATATGGGCCGTTAAAAAACACACCGTCATACGTTATTCCGATAGAAAATATATTATAGAAGCTAAAAATATTCGCAGCCCACTTGTGGTATGTGGACTCAGACGGCGATTTATAGAAGATTTTGTTTCAGGGGGTCCACAGCCCATATATGGGCTGTTTAAAAACACACCCTTTATTTTTAAACATGTATGTATGTATATAAACCCGACCGATTTTGCAAAAAAAAAAAAAACAATGGACGTGTGAGGCAAGCCTCAGTCTATACCTTGGACTGTTAACTTGTTAGCAATATTAATTTCCAAATTCAAATTCAAAATTCAACTAGCTTTATATTTTATTGGATTACAAGCAATCTCTATCCACTAATACCTTCCCCGACAATCGTCTCTTAGCTATATATGGCATCTGCTTTCGGAAGAACAATTTGAATTTTTCTGATGACGTAGCTCTTTCTTAAAAATATAGGTAAAGGAGTTGTGACCAACTTGGAATTGGTCTATTTAGTGATCGTCGGTTGTTATCGTGATCGTGCCCTTGTAAATATCCGAGATTGAGGGGTCTCTACTCTCACAAAATATCTTCGCAGACAAACTAGATAAATCTTGTAAAGTGTTTTCCAATTTGAGTGATATGATTTCTAAATAACGTGTCGGCCATTTCTGGTATGTCATGATCTATAATTTTTTTCATTGTATTCAGTAATATTTACAATTTCATCATGGAGAGTAATACGCAAGAACAATGTTTACACATTATTCGAATTTTTTTATCAAAATAATCGCTCTCAAAATGCATCTTTTCATGCGATTTTGCCACTTTATGGTCGTAATAATCGTTCATCTGTGCTCGTTATTGACTAATTGTTGCAAATTACGAGCGTACATTTTCCTTACATAATGTTAAGTGCCAATAAGGGAAAGAACAGCTCGAAGTATTTTGCTGCCGTTTAGGCAAGGGTTGCTGAAGGTTGCAATTCTTCGAAATGTAGCTGGTAACACCGTTACTGTCAATGGAGAGTGGTATAGATCGATGATAAAAACTTTTTTTTGGACGAAATTGGTAGGAGTTGATACTGACAACATCTAGTTCCAACAATACGGGGCTACGTGCCACACAGCACGTGCAACAACCTAATTATTGCTACAAAAACTTGGAGATTCGATCATTTCAGAAAATTGTGACATTGAATGGCCTCCAAGAAGTTGTGATTTGACACCATTAGACCATTTCTTGTGGGGTTATTTGAAGTCATTCGTCTTTGGCAATAAACTAGACTCTCTTCAAGCTTTACAAGTCAATATTGAACGCTATATTCATGACATACGACATGATTTAGCGAAAATTGGGCTCACCGATTTCGTTTCTGCAAAAGAAGACGTGAAAGCCATTTAAAGGACGTTTTATTCAGAAGCCAATTGTATCGATTGTACTTCGAACTAAATAAAAAATAAAAGTGTTAAATTCGGCTGTGCCGAATCTTTGATACCCTCCACCTTAGTGTTAACCAGCAAAATATTAAATTTTAATAAGGACCTTTTTTAAGAAAATGTACTTTTTAAAAAAAAATAAAAGTAAGTTACTTGTTCACAAATGCTCACAATGCTCACAATGCTCACAAATGCATTGGTCACAATGCTCAAATGCTCACATTGAAAGTGTGCTTAAGAAAATGTACTTTTAAATGTACTTTTAAAGGTACTTTGAAATGTACTTAATGTACTTTGAAATGTACTTTGAAATGTACTTAATGTACCTAATGTACTTTGAAATGTACTTTGAAATGTACTTAAGAAATGTACTTAAGAAATGTACTTAAGAAATGTACATTTCTGAAGTACTTAAGAAGAAATGTACTTAAGAAATGTACTTAAGAAGAAATGTACTTAAGAAATGTACTTAAGAAAGAAATGTACTTAAAAAATGTACTTAAGAAATGTACTTAAGAAATGTACTTAATGAAATGTTCTTAAGAAACGTACTTTGAAATGTACTTCATGTACTTTGAAATGTACTTAAGAAATGTACTTTTTTTTAAGAAAATGTACTTTTTAAAAAAAATAAAAATAAGTTACTTGTTCACAAGTAAAATAAAAAAGCATTTTTTAAAAATAAAAAAGCATTTTTTGAAGAACTGTTAAACAAAAAAAACAAACAAGCTGCAAAGCATTTTTTAAAATTAAAAAAGAATTTTTTAAAAACAAAAAAGCATTTTTTGAAGAACTGTTAAAAAAAAAGCAAGCTGGGACGAGGCTTGAACCAACAACCCTCAGACCCCACCGCGCAACCCTTTACCCACCAGGCCACAGCGACCTTAGATGAAGTGTGACAAAATTCATATAAATGTATGAACACATGAAAGTATGTACATCTAAACATTCTAAAGTACTTACATATTATAAAGCACAACAAAGATTTTCAACATGGAAATTCACCACACGGCAAAAGGAGTAGTTTAGTATAAAACTACAAAAATTAATGTGAAAATTTTATGAGTGGTTTTACGTTTTCAATCATAAAATTTTTTCCAATGGACCAATTTCGCTGATTTTCAATATCAAACTGCTCAGGAATACGTGGAACATTCTGGCCAAAAACCAAACCGCGTTATCGCCGATTGAAGTCGTGAGAATGTTTTCAACAGACGGACAGACGGACATGCCTATATCGACTCCGGTTGTTATAAGGATCAAGAATATATTTACTTTATGGGGTCGCAGTCTTATTTCTATATGTTACAATCAGAATGACAAACTGATATATACCCTCTATCACTTGCAATGGAGGGTATAATAATTTAAATGTCCTTAACAATTAGTGTGTTTTTTTTTTTAAAGATATCATGTCACTCATAGTGGAAAACCCTTTACTTGAAGAATTAAATATTTATGTTTATAAGAGCTCTATTACACGATGGCATTTCTTGCGGGCATATTTTTCAGTTCTCTTTTAAAGTTGCTGCGTAATTCATCGAGCTATTACACGATGAATTTTTAATCTTTCGGAATATTAAATTATCACAAAAGTAATAACTATGAAAAGGCACAATCAAGACAGAAACGGAACTACACAAAGAAAAATTGGAAACAATTCCCCGAAACACAATGCCAAGGCATTTCATGGCATTTTTTCCTCCTCTCCTACTTCTCTACACCTCTTGCCTAACGAACTTCAAATTCGTGAATTTTCTTGCAGGGATAAATTCAGCGTGTAATAGTGGTCTAAAACTTCTGTATTCTTGAAAAATTACTCAAAGATTTTAATTAATTACGAACGATTTATTTTGATTCCCATTGGTGCGAAAATGCATGGTTAGGGAATCGGATGTCAATTGTAAAACAACGTAGGAAATTTGTTTGACAAAAACTTAATTAAATGCTCAACACATGCTCAAATGCTTACATTAGGGTGAATTGAAAGTATATTTTTGAAAATGAGGATAATGAGGCCCTTAAAGATTAGACTTCTAGTATATTTTTGCAACTCAGGGGCTTAAACGGGGCTTCTTTTCTTTTCCCCAGAAGTAGTTCTTTTGCGCGTTTTGAGAAACTCTTTTGTTATAATGAGTTTCTAATTTTGTCTTTATTGTCGTGACGGAATATCGCATCGCTCACAGTGAGTACTATATTTGTGAAGTTTGTGGCCGTGTGCATATTAAGTCTCCTAATAAATATAATATTGGAATGGAAATTAACCAATATTCCAGAGGCCGTAGGTTTTGAGTACCAATCCATCATTAATCTGTTTCTCCTTCGTATTACCAGGGTGTCCAAGTAAGGCAGTGCCCCTTTGTTTCCTTTTCAATTGTGAATTTAACATGTGGGTTAGTTAAAACTATTAAATATAGTCAGAATAATTTGTTTCTAATTTTTCGACCTTTATTTTATTAATTATTCTTGACTAATTATTCAAGCTTAAGGTCACTTCCGATTTTATAAAACTTTTTGTTTTTCTCTTTTCTCTGTCGATATTTCGATTTCCTTTTGAAATCTTCTTCAGGAAAGTTTTTAATATTAATAAGAACAGACAAACATCAATACAAACTAAAATGAAAATTTTTGACAAATTGTGGAAAGTAATAATATTTGTATATATTATAAACAGTAATGTTCACAGAAAGTAGGAAATATTAAATCGAACAAAATTTTAAAATATTTTAAGACAATTAAATTTTTTTTTTTATTAACCTATTTGTTTTTATTAATTAAGATTCTATCGTTTTAATTGAAGTTGTACGTATCTACTTTCTTATTAAATTGCGAAAACTGATAAAAACTTGCGAAAAATTACAAAATTTTAAACAAGCTACACAATTACCTAATAATCACTAACACCAAAAGAAATGGCAAAAACTCTGTTAAAAAACCGTTAAATTCACGGAAATCCACCAAACCTTGCCAACCCCAGTATGACAACGATCTCCAACAATATTAAAAATCGCCAAAGCTGTAAAGAGTAAGAAAGCTCACAAAATCTCTAACAATGCAAACATTTTAAAATTTCAAGTTATTGCAAACTTTATAATAAACTCTAAAAGTTTCCTAAATTGTTAAAAATATAACCGCGAGACCGCAAAAATTCGCGACCTTTGTTTTAATTTCCCCTATTATTAACATTTGTATTTTTATTCAATAAACATCTATAATTTTGAGCTAAGTTATCTGTGTCTACTTTAAAATTTATTCTTTTTTCAAATGGAACATTATTAATCTGTAACATTTCTAACATAAATCTACGTTTTTTATAATTCTCTGTGTTTAGAATAGATGTATTATCGAAATCCGGATAGTGATTGAAATCTCTACAGTGAGTTGATAACGCTGTTTTCGTTGTTGAATTATAATTCTTATACTTTTGATCGCGTCTATGTCGTGCTATTCTCGTTTTTAATTTAGTCCCTGTTGTTCCTACATATACTTTCTCCCATTGTTCAATATCATTACCACCACATGGTATTCTATATATACTAAATTTAACATATCTGATTTTTTTATTCTATCTTTAGTTTTTGTAAATAATCTTCTAACATTATTATTTATCTTATGTGTCATTTAAATTCCCTTTTGTTATATATGTTTGAGTTTTCTATCCTTTCCGAAAACCCAGGTACATAAGTTAATGATTTATATACTTTTGGTTCTAAAATTTCATCCCCATTGCGTGATTGTCTAATATCGTATTGTCTTAACAATTTGCAAATGAGTTTATTAGGAAAACTATTATCTACTAATATATTTCTAATTAGTTCTTTATTTTTCTATTCTATCTATCTGTTTGATATGGTCACCTTGCATCTCCGCTAGATGTACACATATCTTTTGTTTTGCTTGCATATATGTCGCAAATGCTTTCAAGGCCATAACCATGTACAAGACACACTCGATCGCCGAAGTTCATTGACCTTCCTCAGCTGTTCAGGATCAAACGCGTCGTAGTTGCCTAGCCAGCCAACCACCAAAAACCGTCGTCCATAACATTGCCTTAGTTATCAATACATAATGACGTTGTTGCTGTTTTCTATTGGGTTCTACTGCTGTGCTGCTATCCAACCGTCCACTTGCTGTCGCAACATGCCTGATATGAATGCCGATCCCTTATGTTTTTGTTGTTTTATATTGGTTTTATGTATTTGTCTAAGAAGGGTTCAATGCAGACAAAATGTTTTCTATGTGTCATGTACGATTAAGCAGCAAACCAATAATGTGTTATTTGTATCGTCAACGGAACATAAAAAAAAGTTAAATCACCAAAACTTGTATCTACATATAAACGCAAAAGATCCGAGCTGTTTTATTTTGAATTATTTGATGAACTCAACACTATCTATTATCACTTAATTTTAATACTCTATCTATTAGAATTTTGGCTGTGTTAATAATAATTCTCTTTGGGTGTTTTGAAAAATAATTTATAATTCTGGTTCTGGGAAGTTGGTTTTTGATACCAATCTATTAATAATTCATGTCCCTTCCTTATCACCAATGTGTCCAAATATGAAATTGAAGAATTCTCTTCTTTTTCAATAGTATATTTGATGCTTTCATCAAATGCTCTACCATATTTACAGAAGAGCTAATAACAAAACGATAAAAGAGCAAGATTTAAGTGATGAAAGCAAAAGATTTGACATTTCCATTTCGAAAAGGGATAAATCCATTTCCCAATCCACCAGAAGAAAATGCTGGTGGCTGACCCCATAATATATTCCATTTTGGAACTCCCCTCCTTTTTTTTGCTTCTCTTTTTATCTTATATGTATGTACATAATCTGCGCAATGTTTTTTAACTTTTCATTGCAACAAAATCACTATTACATAATATAATTTTTACAATATATATATAATATATTCTGCAAAGGAAGTTTAAATCACATTAATGAATGAACAGAGAGCTCGATAAGATTCTAGTTTTAAGTTTGGAAGAAAATTGTTAGTTATACTTTTGATTATTTTAGTATGTAAGGAAAAAAGACTGTTATTAAATTAATATTCATTAAAGAAAAAACAAAAATAAAAATTTAAAACTAGTACCGAGATTTGAGTCGGGTGAACCGACATGAACATACCCTCACCCGAAAACATCCATTGCGCTAAATATTATCCAATACCCAACTTAATTACGATCCTAAGTGATTATGGGGTATTATCGTGACTAACATTCATTTGTCCGCCCAATATTTATATGGGAGGTAAAAAAATGGGCGTGTCGAAGTTGTTCATTTGTTATTACACAGTCTTACACAATCTATTGATCAGTACTTAATATTGTTAAGATCGAGATCAACCGGTCATCCGCCCACATTTTGTGAGCATTGGACTAAATATTGTCGAGGAGCAAACTTCGTAAAGATTGATTCGGTTTTGCGGGAGTTATCTTGCTGAATAACCAGCCAGCCGCACAACTTTTTTTGGTAGGGCATGACAAAATCACCCTTGTTTTAATCGGTGACTGGCGTTTGACGAAATGAGGCCTATCACCTAATTTTATTAAAGTCGGAAGCCTCTCACGCGACTTTACTCATTGACGACCCGGACGACCAAAAGCTTTTGTATGGGAGGTACCAGAATGGGCGTGACAACCTAGCCAATTTTCTTGAGTTATGTAGACATTTACAGATTATTAACCAATGTTTGTGTTGAAGCTAATCACATCTATCAGAAAAAGTTGAAGGAGTAATAGGATTTTGTAAAAATTGTGTCGATTTTTATGGGAGGTACCAGAAGTGGAGTGGCCAAAACGCCTATTTTCAATCCCAACCTAAGTTTGGACAAATAATGGTCACTAACAAAATATCATTGTGATCGGCAAAGATTTACGGCAGTTATCGTGTTGACCAGCCAGCCAGACAGACAGACAGACGGACACGGCTCAATCGCCTTAGAAAGTCCCAAAACAAATTTCGTCTAAAGATACCGAGGGTCTAGTATGGCTCCTTCTATGCATTAAATTCTTTTCCATATTAAATGATATATATCCCTATCCTAAGGGTTGGGAAAATTCAATTTTGTTTTATATACTTGGTTTTGAAGATGATTGACCGTAAATGATCTCCACCCATTGACCTCCAAAATTAATAATTGCGGCCTGAATAGTTTAAGTCAAGTTCGCCTCTATTTTTTTTTAATGGACTGCTTCAATTCAGTCAAATTCCTTGGTTTCGTTTTGTACACCTCTTGCTTGACATAACTCCATTAAAAAAGGCTGGTGCAGTCAGGTCAGGTGACCTTTGGGGCCAGCGCAATATGGGGTTTTTTCGTAGGAAGCCGGCCATAACCCGTTTGGTATGTGTGCATTTGTTTCATCTTGCTGGGACCAAATGCTTTTGAAACGGCTACGTCTGCGGCGCAGTTCAGGGTAAAAAGCGCCTTCAACATATTTAACTAACGGCCCCCATAGACAGATACTGTTACACAATTTTCTTCAAAAAAGTATTGGTCCTCAACGCACCTTGATGAAACTGCGCACCACACAGTGCCTCGTTCTGGGTGCAGTTAAATCTCTTGGAGTATTTCCAAATTATATTCACTCCATATGTGACAATTTTGCTTGTTTACACTTCACTTTAGATCAAAATGGGCCTCGCCAGGCAAAAACAAGCAATTTATCAAGATGTTGTCTTCCTCGGTCATTTTAATAATTTTTGGCATAATTCCAGGCGATTAGGCAATTCGAGAGGGTTTAACTTGGTTGTAATTTGGAGTTTGTACGGAACCAAGTTTAAGTCATCGTGAATTATCCGTTGTAATGACCGTCTGCTAACTGCAACTTTCGCCGATAAGTTTTGATTCGAAACGCTTGGATTTGCTGAATGGACAATGCTACAGCTACGATTGTGTCTTGAACCCGAACATAGAGATCTCGATGGTACGGTATTCATGCAATGCTTCCAGATTCGGCAAACACATTTACCCACTACGTAAAGATCCATTTACTCGAGCGAGTGCCGCCAAACTCCCGCCTAAATTCCCTTTGGGTGGAAATGAATGATGAAACTTTATCGATAATGTTTCTACGTTGCTACAATGAAAAGTCTCGTATATCCGACAATTTGGTAGTTGCTGCAACGAAAAATTTCATACATGGTTTCTTTGAAAATTTTTCATTTCGTTGCTGCAACAATTTAATTTTCGTTCCGGCAACAATTTGATTTAATTTCGTTTTTGTTGCAAACTGGGTTAAACATTAAAAAAAAGATAAGTACATAAAATCTGAACTACTGACATTTGGTTTCACTGAATCAACTTCATGGCTGTAATGAAACAAATTCATTGCAGCAATAAAATAAATTCGTTTATTCATTGCGACGGTGAAACAAATGCATCGCAGCAACGAAAAAAATTCGGTGGAGTAATGAATCAAATTGATTACAGAAGTAATCATAGTTTCATCGCAGTGACGAGCAATTTGCATTATATGAACACATTTTCGTAGCTGGTATGAAACTGTACGTTAGCTCACTTTCGATGACAGAAGTTGTTGGGGTGATGAACATTTCCATCCCTATGACAATGCTTTCCGTTCAGTGTGGTATCGCTGTACTCTACAAATCTTCTTTTCGGTGTCTCACGCATTCATTTTAATAAACCTAAGTAGTAACCTTCAAAATAAAAATAAAAAAATCCGATTGCTCACACAGCAAAAAATTATTACGATTTGTTTTTGTACAACGATCCGCGCGCCACCCTGTACAAAACCATCTTCACGGAAATCGAACGTCCAAAATAAGATGCTTACTGATGTTGATAGTTACATTTTTGTAATAAATAATTATATTATATTTTCATTGCAGAGAGACAACCTCCAATAGTCAATCAGAGATTGAGTTCACAAATATTCACTAGGTGATACAGAACCAATTCAGTATGTACTTCCACATAATTATGGTAGCCACATAAAGACTGACTTACACTATTTACTCTCCCTTGTTTAACAATAATCATTAAAATTGAAGCGATCTATTTAATAGCTTTAATCGCATAACAATGATGTTGTTGGGGTCTCTATAGAATAATAGTTTTTTTTTATAATTATCGTATGAGTTAAATGATTTTCAAAATTAATACCGTGGTTTAGCTTATTAACATAACTCCAACAAACACCCACTCACATGAGAATATTAAATCCATTGTATTATTATTATTACTAGTGTACAATTATGTATAAACAAATACATTAAAGTATTAACGATAACGTGTTGACCTAATTTTAAACAACTGTTCCTAATGTGATGATAAAAAAAATATGTTAATTTATTAAACCAATTAATGCCATGTATAGCAAAACTGCCCCATCAACTTCGATCATTTACATATGTTGGGAATTAACATAGAATTAAAAGTATTTGACATTTAATACTTGCATTGATTTTTTAAGCATATGACATTTTAAATAAATTAAATAACACAAATATAGTGAGAGGAATTAAATTTGGTAAACTTTAAATGATAATTTGGTACAAAGTTTCCGGATTTCAAGTATATTTGTTGCCTAAGCACATAAGTTGAACAAATTTTTTGAAATTAATAAAAGTAGCATCAATTTCTTAATAACAAATTTTTATTTCGAACGAATTATTTTCCATCAAGTTGATGTATTTACTACCTTTTCCCTGATTCTAATTTTGCTATTGAACTGTTCTTTAAATCTTTGGAAATATTATTTGGCTGGTAATCATTTTCACATACCCATATTTGGGTTACTATTTTGCAGTTGTACTTTTTTCTGTTTACTTATGAGATATTTCCGCGTAAGTAAGTGATCACAGGTTCAAAGAATTTACTGTGGTAGATCTCAAGTTCAGCTTATTAGCTACGGTAAACTAGAGATGAACATGTGCTGGTTTTAAAATTCACTGATCGCTGCAATGAACTTATCAAGTTATTTTATTCAATAACGGCTGTCCCAAAAAACACAATCTCCCAGGGAGGAAAGAAATTGTATTCACTCCTTATAAAGTGCAACAGCAATTTTAGTGGTAGATTGTTCCCTCACCTCTTAATAAAACTAGGTGAGTATAGTCACATCCACAAACGACAAACCTTACTAAAAATGTATGAAGGTACATGGAGGTGGTATCACAAAACCGCGATTTGTACTAATTATCACAATTATTTTTTCCAGACCAAAGCCTATTTGTGCTAAGAATCAGGACTGCGTTATCGATTTTATTTCAAATAACCGAAAGCAGTTTGAATGTTTGCAATGCAATCTTCGACTACCTTTCCACATTAGATAATTCCTTTTTATATGCCTTTCTTTAAATTTTGTCCCTTTTTTAAATCATATAAATCCAAAACGGAAAAAGTGTCAAGTCTTATAACTTTCACGAAAAGGCACATAACCTATGAACAAAATGAGACATTGATCATAGAAATCGATGAACATCTTTTGTTTTTATGTAAAAGTGAAGGTATCTCATTTTGAATCGAAAGTATCTCTTCGGAAAAAACGTTGAGGACTTTTTTATGACTCTCAGATTTAAAGAAAATTAGTGAGAAAGAAAAGGTTGTGTCATTTTTATGATTGTGGTAGGAAACTAATAAACTCTCATAAATTTGTGCTGAATTGCTCTTCGGGTTCTTTTATGGTAGCTAATCCGTTTACAGGAAAGGAAAGTGAATTTTTTTTATTGATTGTGTGTTTCCGTCGGCTACCTGTTAGGGATGATTTTTCTACAGAAAAAACATTTATGAGCGGTCATTATTTTGAAAGTTTTGAAAAATTTCCAACGCACACGTGCTGAATCAGGTATATAGCCACTGTAAAAAAAGAAGCGCTCATTCATAAGTACCTATCAGTAAAATATTGAAAAATACGTAGTTTAAATAGGTGTTCATTGATCGAGTTGTGTCATTCAACAAGTGGCGATGAACACGAAGAGTACAAGTAGTTTAGTTTTTTAAAAGTGAATAGTGAATTATAATTAAGGCCTTTAATAACGGCATGGCCTTTTCCATTTAAGTTGTTGAGTAGAATACAACATGTGATTCAAGAACAGCTCTTCTAACACGGAGAAGAACAAGGAAACCTGGACAAAGAACCTAGTCCAGTTTCAAGCGCCATCAAGAAGATGCAACGTGGCAATTTTTGAAGCACTATTGAGTGAACGGAGTCGCATTCACCTAAAAAAATACGTCATTGGATGCTTAAAATTTCTTAAGTCCACTGCCAAAGGACGGAGAGAGAGGATCGGTCTAATTGCTATAGAGCTTAAAGCACTATGGAACAAAACTTTGATTTTCCCGCATATATCTAATCAATTCGTTTGTGCAAAATTAACAAAACTTCTGGAAGACTACGAGCGGTGCAGAAAAAAACTAAATTTTGATTCATTGCAGGAACCGTTTGACATGACCAACGTAAACGGCGACTGGATGTGCAAAGAGGATGAGAACCTCTACAAACTGCAAGTTGAGAGCAAAGGCCGCGTTGGTCATTCCAGCGGCAAACCTGGTGATGTCAATACCATCCACCAATCCAGTCGAAAGAGGGCAATGGAAACGGCTCAGCGATACCTGATTGTTCCGAAAGTAGCACGGACTCATTCGGCAACATTACAGATAGTGCTTGGGAGGATGACAATGCAGCGTCAACGAGCAAAAGAAAGCATAACCCAACAGACATTGCAAGACGCCTTGTTATAAGCTCAAAGCTGTCGTCCCACGGAGCAGCAACGGTGTGTCACCACCTTTCCGCTGAGGGTATTGAAATCCCAACCCCATGTCAGTCAGGAATCCAGAAGGCTATCTACAAGGAAGCTGCTCGGGTGAAGAAGTACTTGGTAAGCACGCTTAATCTGGAGAAGTGGAGTATGCACTTTAAAGGCAAACACATTGATAGCTCTCAATATCAGGCCGTGGTCCTCAAGAATGAATCTAAAGAAATTAAGTTGACTGCGCTCAAATTGAACGTTGGTAAAGCTTAAACAATCGCAGAGGGAGTCCAGAATGTATTAGGTGAGTTTAACCTGTGGGGATCATTTGTGATGATTGTTGCCGATACAACAAGCGTGAATACCGGCTAAAAGACAGACGTTGAAGTTCGACTGCAGCAAATGTTCGAAGAGAAAGGTCACCCCAAACCCAAGTTCATCAGTTGCCAGCACCATGTGCTAGATCGCGTTCTTCGCGTTGTCATGGACGATGAGCTCCATGGGTCGACTAAATCACCAAACATCAAGTACTTCTTTGTGCAGGATTTGATGAGCAATTATGAACAATGGAAAGCAGCCTTCAGCTATGGTAAAACTGAGATTAAGGAAACAGGCGGATAGAGAGACGACATGAAGTTTCTCTTCCACCTCACTCGTGTCTTCCGTCACTTCACTGAGAGGAGTGAGATCCGTTTTGAAAAGTTTAAGCAGATCCCAAACATCTGCAATGCACGGTGGAACTCTCGTGCCCTTCTAGCTCTTCTTGGGTTTATTCTGATGCCTGAAACCTGGAACAGATTGCGTTAAATCTGTTCATTCATTTCTTACTCATTGGCTGATCATTGGTTCAGTAGTCAATTGTTCCGCGCTGAAGATTTTGAAGAACTATCTGTAGCTCTGAATGACTACCCAACAGCTCTCAAACGCTTGAGCATCCACTGGCAAACAGATGAATCTCCAATCAACATTGCCCGAAGCAACCAGTGCTGTGAGCGTGCGATCAAAGTTATGCAAGACTTATATAACTCCTGCCGCAACAAGGACAACCTCCCACTGAGATTCATCCTCTCCAATGACAATGTGAATATTTAACTTCCTTGTGTGTTTGATGATCCCATGTCATGTTACATATATGTGGCTCTAAAGCTTGTATTCAATTATATATCTGCTTACAGTGATTATGTATCTGCTTACAGTGATTACAATGATTTTAAATTCATTTTGTGCGTGAGGTTTTATTTATCGAGTCACCTTATATGTAAGATTTTATCTAATCTTAAATAAAAACTCATCTAAATATGATACAGGGAAACGAGGTTGTATAAAAGTCATCACACTACAGATATGCAAAAATAAAAATTGGGAAAATAAAGTGCAACATTTTTCATTTTGCGTAATCCTTAAAGCTAACTGGGATAGTATCAATTCAAAATGTGTATATTTACAAAAAGCTACGTATGTTTTTTGACTAGCGTGAAGTTAGCCCACCATCTTAGCCAACATATTTCGATGGTGGGCTAACTTCACAATAGTAACGGGTTTTGCAATAAGAGCGCTACAAAAGTTTTTTTAAATAAAACAAAACTGGTTTAAGTACCAATGAAATTTTTTATTCCTGTGAAAGTACGTTCGATGCCATTATGTATGGAACTCGATTTCTTTTGCATGGTCACCACGGGCACGCTTGCAGAAGTCCAGACGCTGAACTCAATTTTCGACGGTTTTCAAGCATAAATCGGCCGATACTGCTGCAATTTCACGTTCGATATTCGTACGAAGTTCATCAATCGTCGCTGGCTTGTTGGCATAGACCATAGACTTGACGTAGCCCTACAGGAAATAATCTAACAGCGTCAAATCGCACGACCGAGGCGGCCAATCGACTGGGCCATTTCGTGAGATAACACGTTCACCAAACTTGGTTTCCAATAAATTGATTGTGGCATTCGCTGTGTGGCTTGTGGCGCCGTTCTGTTGGAACCACATGTCCTCCAAGTCCATATTATCCAAGTGGGGCCAAAAATATCATTGAACGGTAGCGAATCGCATTCACAGTAATGTGCCGATCTTGATCATCACGGAAGAAGTACGGCCCAATGACGCCGCCGGCCCATAAACCAAACCGTAATTTTTTCGGGATGCAATGATGACTCATGGATTACGTGTGGATTGCTGTCTGACCAATAACGCATATTTTTCTTATTGACGAAGCCATTCAGTTGCTGAGGCCTCCTAATATTGGCCTCTTAAAGTTGAGGCAACTGACTCCAAATTTCGGTAGTAAATTTTAATAATTTCGACTCGTTGTTGGCTCGTATATCTTTCTATGATGGAATGGCAAACCTTTCTGAAGAGAAATGTCAAAAGAGCGGGAAAATATATGGCGTCGTTTGGTGTCCCCCATATATTTGTATGTCGTCGATATCTTATTTTTAGTTCGTAATCATTAAAATAATATCCAAACGAAATAAATTATACTTCTACGAAACAAATATTTTCCATTTTAAACTTTGCTGTAACAGGAGAGAATTGTGTTACTTACATGACTTCGTCATTGAATTCCAATTAATAGGGTGTACTAGTATTTGTGTGGTTGTTATGTTATTAGAAAGAAAAGGAATTTTGATAATCATTAAATTTGCCTCAGGTGAGTGATTGTGTTCATGGTTACATCCCAATTTTCGTAGATCTATCCCAAGAATATTTCTGGTTTTGCCTAAAAAGTGAAGGAACGTAAAGGGAATGTATTAAGTTGCAGTCATTTAAAATACTTCTCAAAATTATAGATATCGACCTAATTTGACATGTGCCTTTTAGCAGATGTCGTACTAAAATTAAAAATAATAAATTTGTGGTATTGCAAAATAGACGAAGGATTTAAAGACCTCCTGTGTGAGGTATATGAGGGAAAATAGTACCCAAAAAAGTTTGAAATCAAAACGAACATATGTATCAGTGCCAATAGGGAAACCCGATATCTTCCATTTAAATTATTTAAGTCTTCGCAAATGCAATTGTTCAGACTAGCACAACTGATAAGTAACTGAAACCAAATTTTAAAATTTTAACGCAAACCTTAAAATTGCAACTAATATCAAAGTGAAAACAACAACTAAAGGGTTTCTCTGTAAGAATACACTTTTTTATTTTGGAATAAAATCACGTACTTTCTGAGATAGTTGTGATTCTTTTAATGGATTGTAAAAACGACATGTTCCGATTAAGTATGAAATGCAGTATACGTCAAATGGCCCCTACGGCCATTTACTCCAGCACTCTTTTCATGAAATTGTCAATGACTTTTGCACAGAGATGTGGCTGTATTTCACCGATGACGCCCTGGATTTCGGATTTGAGCTCAGGAATTGTTTCTGGTTTCTTCGCATAATCCCGAGATTTTACAAAACCCAAAAGACAGAAATCGCACGTCGTTAAATTGCATGATCTTGGTGGTCAATTGACATCAGAATTTCTTGAGGTAATTTGTTCTGTAAATCGTTGCAGCAATAAATCGATTGTTTTATGCGCGGTGTATCAGGTGGCGCCGTTTTCTGAAACCACAATTCGTCCATTTCCATGCCGTCCAGTTGAGGTCACAAGATCTCCGTTATCATGTTCCTGTAACGAATGCTGTTCAGAGTCGCTTCAATGTCACCACCTGACCAAAATCCGCACCAGACAGTTTATTTCATTTATTTCTCATTGATTGCATGCGGACCTCAAATTCGTTAATTTTGTGTATACACGATGTCATTCAGATGGAAATATCTTTTTTTTGGAAAAAAAATTACATGAGCTGTCAGGGGACACCCGGTTAGACTGAAGTTCCTTTCGCAATATATTATTTACTAGTTACTTCTAGCACGCCTGAGGCGCCCGCTGAAAAATAGAATAATTTAATTTGATCTTTAAGAACAGACACTTTTTGTAAAATGATAAACTTTTTTTAAGGAAAATTTTTTTGTTTTATATAATGTGTTTTGACGTAGAATGCGTCTTACCTTACGGTATGAGGAGTCATGTCAGGTTTTTATTGTTGTAATCTTTATTTCATTGAATTTGAGGAAACGGCTAGATGAATTTTTTTAAAATTTTTTTGTAGGTAAATGAAGATGTTATCTTTCGTTTGATATACATTTCATATTGGTTGATATATTTCTAGTATTTTAATTTCTCAAATGAAAATTGTTTAAACACCTACACTCAAACATATGTGTGGTGTTTGGTTGAGTGTTTTTGGTTGCTCAACATTGCTTAGGAACATGTATCTAGTAAAAAGTGAAACGAACAGCAAGCTAATGTTGCTTGGCAACATGTATCTAGTAAAAAGTGAAACAAACAGTAAGCTAACGTAATAAAGCTTTTTTGCGAAAGCTTCAATAAAGCTGTTGTAACATTAATTTTGAATTGTAAAGCGTAAAGCTTTCACACAACGCTCGAATGCTAATGCGAAGACTCGATAAGGTAAACCTTTTTTAATATTAGGGCGGCCCTCTCAACATTCGCAGAACTTATTTCAATAAAAATATTAATTAAAATACATATATTAAATTAAGTTTAAAAAAATTGAACATATTTTTTTTTTTAAACGGACTTGAATCAAATGCCGTTGGTAAATATAAAAATTACAGTAGACAGTTGTCCGAGGCCTTCGGCCACGGACTGTCCCTGCAGGCTGTGTCAGAGACACGACCATTAAGTTTAACGTAGAATACGCCATCCGATAAGACAGAAAACATATATAACAATAAATGATAAATAATATAAGCAAATGAATTTATTGTTATATATGTTTTCTGTCTTATCGGATGGCGTATTCTACGTTAAACTTAATGGCCGTGTCTCTGACACAGCCTGTAGGGACAGTCCGTGGCCGAAGGCCTTGGACAAGTGTCTGCTGTCTACTTTTTGATGTGTTAACATTTATAGGCGCGGGTAGGGACTAAATTCACAAAGTGAATACACCCCAACACAATTAGTCCGACTGCAATCACACAGATTGTCCGACTACGATCACACAGATTGTTTGCCGTTACACTCCTCCGAAACGGCTGGACCGATTTGTATGAAATTTTGTGTGCATATCGGGTAGGTCTCAAAATCGCCCAACATCTATTTTTCATACCCCTAAAAGATAAGGGTGACCCACCCCTATATAGAATACAGATTTGTCCGACTGCGAAACACAGATTGTCAGACTACGAAAAAAACACACACTGATGTAGCGGCAGCGAATAGTTGTATTGTGAGGGTGCGGCGCTCTCGCAGAGCAAAGAGAATAATGACGTGGCTACACGAGATAGCAAGAGAGAAAACGAAAATTGTGTGAACTTGTGTAGCGTATGTACGAATATAACAATGTGTGTATGTTCATGTGTCTGTTGTTTCTCATTCTCTTTGTTTTTTGTGGGCATAAAATAAAAAGTATTAATCAAGAAAATATTGACACTTGTCTTTAAATATTTTTAATTTACAGCCAGAAAAATAATTTAATTTTTGAATACAATATGAAAGGTCGGATAAATCGTTACTTATTGTTATTAAGCATTAATATTTTTTAAATGAAACCTCATCATATGATTGAACGCCTTTTTATTATTGTGAATTCCAACACAAGAACAGACAGCTTTTTTCCACCATGTTCTTGTTTTCTCCATGCGTTCTCGCATTGTTGCAATGCTTTGAGATGAGTTGTTTTGATGACCGGGCTAGTGTTGGTTACGTTTATTTGAACTTGAATTTTATGACCGATTTTTGTTTGTTTTTAGTTAATGTATGAGAAATTCATACCACAAGTTTACAAGGTCAGGGATTTTCGATCAATACTGATTCGCACATGTAAATTGCAGAATTGAGTTTGTACATATACGATTGATGACCAACCATCTGTTCAATTCAGGCATAATAGTTAGGCATCTGATGATGAACTTGTCACGGAGTTCGAAACTAGTCATGCCAGTGAGTGTGCTTAACTGAATTGTCTATTATTTCCAAAGAACCCAACCATTTTTCAATTAGAAAAATTGTTCAGACCTTGTACGCTTGTAGTATGAATTTTTCATATATTAACTAAATCCTAAACAAGTATATTTTTAGGTCGTTTTTTGTAAGAATATGTGTTACATTCTCCCGAAAAGATCCTTTTATAAAGAGAGGTACTTATTTTATTAAAAGCTAACATTGTTTTAAGGTTTGGTACCATTTTTAAGAAGAAGTACTTTCTCTAAGAAAAGGCCATAAGAGTATGAATTTTTATTACAGAGAAGTATTTTTTTGAAGAACAGGTACTTGTTAAAGAAGTGACACCCTTTCTAGAAGAACGTAATTTTTTTATGAAAATTTACTTATTTTCAGAAAGGCTACTTATCTCAAGAAAAGATATTATTTTATTACCAAGAGAAGACACTTTTAAGAAATGGCATTTTTGTAAGAGAATTTATTTTTTTTTAAGAGAAGGTATTTTTCTGCAGAAAATTTTATTTTTTCAAGAGATGGGAATTTGTTCTAGAATTGGTCCTTTTTCAAGAATTGGTTCATTTTTAAGGTAGGTACTTATCTCAAGAAAAGTTATTTTGTTTCATAAAAAATTTACTCTTTAAAGAAAATGTAGTATTTTAAGAAAAGGTAATTTGTTGTAAGAAATTTTACTTTTTGTATTTTAATGTACTTTTTTGAGCAATGGTACTTCTTTAAGATACGGTATTTTTTTTAAGAAGATGTACTTCATTTATGAATATGGACAGATATTTTTTTTTTCAAAATTTAAATTTTTTAAGAATAGGCACTGATTTAATAAAATTTTCATTTTTTAAACTTCTTTCACTTTGGCTTTTCTAAATTTACTTTTTATTGGTTTCAAAACTACAATATATACTAAATATTGGTTACAGGCTCCACCTAGAAAACTTCCAAGTAAACAAGAACTATCCCAGCATATGTTAGTCTAGAGTCTAGACACAAACCAAAGCAAAAGTACTCAACATAGTTGCTAATAATGGGTTGTAGTATAATAGTGTTAAAAAAATTACTTTAGTTTTTTTTTTCATTAGCCCCTATCCCGGAAAGTCCAACAAGAAACTTCGTTCCAATAATAATAATGAAGTAATCATTTTATGTAACATGTTTTCACAATTATAACGCGGTGTTCGTTCGTAAAGAGCTCCATTTTTAATAACCGGAATAAATACATGTGTCAGCTTCCAAATTTCAGAGTTTCCGCTTTCACAAAAAGGGCACTACATTTAAAAAGTGCACTCTTACTGAGACACCGTTTAGGATAATTGAACATTACATGGTTCACGTCTTCCTCCTGGTCCACACAGCTCGGTCATATTATGTCCTGCTATTGTGTCCATTTTCTTACAGATATTTTCTATGGCAGCCAATTCCCGTGAGAAACTGGGTTCTATATTAATTCGTGTCTCCGCAGCTTCTTCCTATCCATACATATAGCTATAATGTATACATTAGGAATAAGGTGAAAAGCCTGCCTTCCTTTCGCCTAGTATTTCCATCGTATCTGCCACGTCTCCAAAGTAGTCAATCGTTCCTCTCTTTTGATAACATTGTTGTGGTGTGTATTCTCCCCGTGCCTAGTATATATCTACCTCATCCCATATGCCAGGATATCAATTGGTTTTGTACCAGTAATAACAAATGAATGCTATTGTACCAGCTATAACAAATAAATCAATCAATCTCAGGGCGCTTAGGCGAAATACGGACATTAGAATACTCTTCGATCACCTAATAGCTATAGAACTGGCCCACACTGAACTATAATATAGGATAGACAAGTGTACGACTACAGCAATACGCTTCATTTCTGCCGATTTAAGACATCCAATGTTCTGATTCATTCTCGGTAGCGATGCTTGGATTCCTGAAATTTATTTCCATATTTCCTGAAACTTAGCCTATTATCGATCCTGACTACCAAATTCGTCAGTGCTTGTGAAGATTGCACGATATGATCACCGATTTTTATACTAATGTGCTCTACCTTGTTAAGGCTGCTTATAAAGACGACCTTCGTGTTACGCCCAACCAGTTCCATACCCACTGCATGTAGCCACGTTTTAATATACCCCACTGTTGCATCCATATTTTCCCTCATCTGGGTGAGATGTGCTTTGCCACCGTAACATTGGTAATGTCGTCTTAGTCTTAGTACTCCATTATACATAATGTTCCAAAGGAGTGGGCCTAGTACAGACCCCTGGGGAAATCCCACCGTGACGTCACATAACACTTTCCCATCATCGCTCTCAAACACCAAATATTAGTCTACGGTCTTAGAAGCAGCTATCACTGATGTTCTGGATATACCCAGCGGTCTGTGTCCTGGTCAGAACGGCTCTTATTTGTCCTCAGTTGGCCGAGTGGTTTTTTAAATGTGTATAAATACCCAGTTGGGAATTTCCCAAACACGTAATCCGTGACTGAGAGGTGACATATCAGAGTCCTTGCTTATGACACCCCCTGCCATTGTCATACACTTTGTAATTTGGTAAAAAGTCAGTGTGGTTCGTTAGTGATTTGTCAATAGTTGTGATCACCATACGACATGTACACAAAACGTTCTTAAGTCACGATTCAGTTTTAGTATGTCAGTTAGTTAATACGTCAGTTATTTTCTTATTTGTTTCATTATTGGGTCTGCTTTACCAATAATTAAATAAACTTTGGAAGAAGAGTAAACATGAGGCGTAAATATGAATCCCCGAAAATGTGCATATTCCTTTTCTCATTTTCAAAAATTTTTGAAATTAGTTCTAAAAATTTATGACATACCTTCCATAACTCCCAATAAATATAAATTTTTCAGTTTGAAATTTTTTATAAACTTGAAATCCACACAATGACTTTCAGTTGACAAATTATAAGGACTTCCTGTATGGATATTCAGTATTGGTTTTATAGTCCGTCAGTCATGACATAATGCTGATAATAATGATCAATTGGACCGTCTTACATATATTGTCAGTCCCTTGATAGTCAAAGCTAGTGACATGTCATGGAGATGTCTTATATAAATTGTCATTACCTACTGGCAAGGGAATATTATTGAAAATTTCTTCAAGGCAAAATTTCCAACTTGGAATTATATAAAATATGTTGAACTATATTTAGCAATATGTCAAAAAAAGTGGTTTTTCCAATTTAAAGATATATGTACCAAATTATATGTACTGATTTGGGGGATACATTCGGCTATCTGAAATGCTCATTAGGGTGGCCCTCAATTACATGATATGTGAATTATAGGGTGTTCTTGTTGTCATTGATTTTTCAACTGATTACGAATTTTTTCCTGTAATTTTATTAATATCCGAAAAACTGGAATTTTTTAATTTTTTACAATCGACTGGGTTCGTAGCCTTTCATTTAAGATGAATATTTCATTCGTACACTGAGAGAAAAAAATTATTATAATAATAAATGGTAAAGGTAGATTTACTACTTTTTCATTTAAAATGGCACAAAAACGGCTAAAGATTTTTGGCCAAAATTTTCTATTTCTCGTTCAGAACCTTAAAAACTTAAATTCTACCAAGGCGCTTCGCAGTACAATGTTTCGTTTGGAAAAAAAATTGAAAAAACTTCAAGAAAAATGGAAAAAATCCAAAATTTTTAGCTTTTTTACCTTCCTCAACTCATAACGTCCAAACTAAGCTTTGTGACGTGAAGCGCCTTGGTGGAATTTTAGATTTTAAGGTTCTAAACGAGAAATAGAAAATTTTGGCCAAAAATCTGTAGCCGTTTTTGTGCCATTTTAAATGAAAAAGTCGTAAATCTACCTTTACCACTTATTATTATATTATTTTTTTTTCTCTCAGTGTACGAATGAAATATTCATCTTAAATGAAAGGCTACTAACCCAGTTTATTGTAAAAAATTAAAAATTTCCAGTTTTTTTTTTTTTTTAATTTAATTTTTTAATTTTTAAGCCCACGAAAATGGTTAAACTGTGTTATAGTTGAAATACAACTAATTTTAAAAAAAAACTCGTGGAATAAATATTGTTTCTGAGTCCCCAAAGATTCATATTCAACAATAAAAAAGTTCTTTTTCGCAAAAAGTCGTTTTTGACATATTGCTAACTATATTATTTCGAAATGCTGTTGTAAAAATTAATGGCCAGATTTTCTGTTCTGTGTTTTAAAACAGACTGTAAACGTAAAAACATTCAAATTGTTGTTTCTACCTAACGATTGGAGCATTAGAAGGGACATGTGGTAATATTGAGTTATTAATGTGACCGACTCAACATTGTATAGTGGGGAAAAAAGTGTTTTTTGTCCACCCACAAAATGTACCTTGCTTTATTTTATTGTGATTCCCAAAATATTTCGTTTCTAGCTTTAAGATTTTATGTAAAATGATAAGCTATTTTTAAAAAATTTTTCATTTATTGAATGTATTTTTTTTTAAAAGTATATTTTTGGGTCCCTTTTGTAAGAATATGTTTTCCCGAAAAGGTCCTTTCTTTAATGAGAAGTACTTCTTTTATTAAAATCTAATGGTTTTTTAAGAAGAGCTACCAATTTTAATAAGAAGTGCTTTTTGTAAGAAAAAGCCTAAGAGTCTGATTTTTTTTTTACAAAGAAGTACTTGTTTTAAGAACAGATACTTTTTAATGAAATGGTAGTCTTTTTACGAAAGGGTTATTTTTTTAAGAAAATCTACTTATTTTCAGAAAGGCTACTTATCTCAAGAAAAGAAAAGAAAAGAAAAGAAAAGAAAAGAAAAGAAAAGAAAAGAAAAGAAAAGAAAAGAAAAGAAAAGAAAAGAAAAGAAAAGAAAAGAAAAGAAAAGAAAAGAAAAGAAAAGAAAAGAAAAGAAAAGCAAAGAAAAGGTATTATTTTATTTTTAGGAGAAGGTATTTTTTTTTTTTGAAGAAAAGCTTTTTTTACGAAAGAACATGTACAGTTTTAAGAGTAGGTACTTATCTCAGAAAAGTTATTTTGTTTTACAAAACAGGTACTCTTTAAAGAAAATTTAGTTTTTCAAGAAAAGGCAATTTGTTGTTAGATAATGTACTTTTTTAAGAAAATTTATTTATTTAAAAAATACTTTTTTTAAGAAAAGGTACTTTTTGTAAAAAAATTTACTTTTTTAAACAAAGGTACCTCTTTAAGATAAGGTATTTTTTTAAGAAAAGGTACATTATTTAAGAATATCAACATGTATTTTTTTGAGAAAATTTACATTTTGTATGAAAACGTACTTACTTAAAAAAATGTTATTTTTTAAACTTCTTTCACTTTGGCTTTTCTAAATTTACTTCTTATTCGGCTCAAAACTACAATATGTAATAAACAGACTCCACCTAGAAAATTTCCCATTAAACAAGATATATCCCCACATATGTTAGTCTAGACACAAACCAAACCAAAAGTACCCGTGTAAGAGAAAATGTGCTGCCAAATGTAATTCCATGCTCAGGGTTGTATTTCATGGATTTGCCAGTCTTGCAATTTGGCTTTTCTAAATTTTCTTTTCATTGGGTTCAAAACTAGAACATGTAATACAGGCTCCACCTAGAAAACATCCCTTTAAAGTAGTAGTTAAAAAGTAGTTAAAAAAAAGTTGTTTAAAATTGTTATTCATTTAGCCACCATCCCGTAACGTGTTATGAGGAACTTCGTTCCAAACACACTATATCTATACAACAACAATGTCCTTGTTAAAACAAAAGATTTGATACCCATTTTGCCCTGTTCTGAACGTAATTTTACCACCGCATTGAATGTTTGATAAAACGCGAACTAGTGCGAATTTCAAAAAAAGCTTAAACACGCAATTACTTTAATCGACTAAGACTAAATATATGTCAGTCTCATATTTAATTCAGAAAAATGCCCCTACTAAAAACTTACAAATTGGTTTTTTTCTGCAGAATATACATGAAATAAGAACTTGAGAGGGCATGTTTGGGTATGCTTTTCATGCCGTTGGATGCGTCTTTAAAACCCCTCTCATATGATCCTACTCGTAATATTGCACATTTTGTCTTTAGCTAAATTCCAAATGTCTATGAAAAACTCAAAAAAAGAACCTTTCTTAAAAACGGTCCAGCTCACTGGATCTTAATCCTAACACATAACTTTTTAGGAGTCATCAAAAAACAAGCCAAGGTACATTTTGGGTGCTGGATCAAAGAAACTTTTTTTGGTGAGTCGGCCTAATGTATAAGACGCTGTAAAAATGTCTGCTCCACTGTGAGTATTTTTTTTTACCACTAACGTTATAAAATGTTAAACATTTTTCTATTTGAGAGACCCTGATAATGCGTTCCATTCGTAAAAATATCCCTTTCAAATGATTGTTCTTATCTTAACTACAAAAGAAAATTTCCTGATGTTCAACAAATAGGTCATGGGTTTGTGTTGCTTCTTACATCTTCTCTTCCGTTAACAATAAATCGCTGCTCCTCCTGCCAAAGCGTGATGGCATTGAATTCGATTTTTTGTTGGTTGCAACACCAAAATACTTTAGCTTTTAACGCTTAGCCAGCGATTGATTGCTGAAATATTCGTTTTACTGCTATGTTTATCATGAATGTTGCTGGATGCTGTAGTCGGTAATTTTGTTCTGCTGCAGATCCAATTTCAAATCTTGTTCTGTTGATATAATTAAATAGATTCTTCTTCTTGATAGCATTCATTGAAGTGTATATTTATATACAGAGTAGCAGTAGTACTACAAGTTTGCTGTTATGTTTAGTGGCACGTAGTACTTCTACTTGGGGTTATTGTGACACCACTTCTTTCAATGACTTTAGTCACATAGGGTATTTGGCAACGTGAACAACCAGTATCTTCAAATAGGGAACCTGCGTACACATTCATGCCAACGGCCTTTGGTTTTCAGTATTTAGCGCTTTTATCGTTTGTTTTTACTATACTTACGACATTAATACTTATACAACTTTTAGTCCTTTCCCTCACGTTTTTAATAAATGGTTTAAAAATTAGTTTTTCTTCAAGAAACTCAAGAGCACAAAGCGAGTCCATTCAAGTGCTTAAGTTTCCAATACACAACTGTTTCTTTGGTGTCGTTTTAGTCTCAAGTATTGTATACGGAAGATGCGTTTCATGTTTGCACATTTTACTTTTGGCGCGCGTAAAACCACTTGTCATTGTTTACGAACATTGATATACAACAAAATTCTCCGGAACAACAACTGCAACAAATATCGGCAACACTTACGAAAGTTTAATCACATATGAAAAACAAACCAGGAAAAATGCCAACTTAACAAAATCACAGCCCAAGACTCCACTTGAAAGATACTAGACGGCAGCAGAATTTAGTTTACTACAGTTTTGGATTTATGGCAAAAAATTAGTTGCACCCAACGCGTTGTTTTCTCATACGAAACATATCCCATCATACGGTTTAAAAACATGGTACTTTAGGAGTCGTCAGTTGTTAATGAAAATAGATGCCGCACAAATTATAACATCGCTTTCTTAATAAACCAGTACATAAGTTTCAGTGGGGTGAATCAACTTAATCACACCCTCACCCTAAGTCATCCGTTACGTGGCAATTCTGTTAAATAAAAAACGCCCATACTCAAACCGGACCATATTCAGTAGCAGATCGACATTGCGCTCAATAGTATTGAATACCCAAATTAGTTTACCTCCCAATATTTACAAGCGAGGTACAAAAATGGGCATGGAAAGTTATTGACAAAATTTTGATGAGTACCAAATTTTATTAATATCGGTTATGTAGTGTTGGAGATATCGAGTCGGCAAACCGTAAATATTCGTAACTTTTGTATGGCAGTTACGAAACTGGGCGTGGCACAATAGTCACTTATCACTTACACAGTAGGTTTTAGCAAAATATTGTCTAGTACGGAATTTTATTTATATCTGTTGTAGTTTACGAGACTTATCGTGTCGATCAACCGGTCATCCGCCCAACTTTTATATAGGAGAGTTTTATTTGACTAAATATTAACTAGTACAAACTTTGATAAAGTTTGGTTCGGTTTTGCGTGACTTCTCGTGCCGAATACCCGGACGGCCAAACAACTTTTGTATGGGAGGTACTACAATGGGCGGGGCAAAATCGCCCTTGTTATTATCGGTGATTGGCGTTTGATAATGAGAAGCCTTATACCTATTTTCATTATGATCGGAAGTATTTCACGCGATTTATCGGATTGACAACTCGGACGAACACCCTGTTTTGAATGGGAGGTACCAGAATGGGGGTGACAATCTCGCCCATTTCCTCCAGTTAAATAAACATTTACTGTTTATTAAACGGTGTGAGTTGAAACTAATCACATCTACCCGAAGAAGGGTTTGAAAGAAATATGATTTTGAGCTTAATGTGTCGATTTGTATGGGAGGTACAAGAATTTATAATCAAACACTATGCTTTTTACGGGTTGGTTTTTTTTACCTATTAATCATTGTGTCCCAAACACGTTAAATTGAATAGCAAACACAATGTGTTTGGACACAACTATACCGTATTTGGTACAAGCTACACACACGTTATATTTACACCCAAACAACAAAACAAGATAGATTTTTCAGCGTGTAGCGGAATCAGACGCTTGTTATTGGCAAAACATTTGAAGGGATCTCATACCAAACTAACTTCAAATTACACTGAAGTCGCCAACTCCAAATTCATGTTAAGAGGAAAATATTTCTTAGTTTAGTTAGTTAATTTTATATTCTGGCTTTAAAATATACTCGTATTTTGTATCACTATAAAATTATTTATTTAATTTTTAAACTTAATTTAAACTAGTTCTAAATATTATATTTTAAATCTTTAAATGTTAACTCATTTGTTAAAAATAATAAAATCTAGCTTTTTGCGTGAAAATCCCGCTTGTCCATCAAAAAAATTTGGTCGGGTTATGTAGTGTTTATATATGGATGGTAATGTTAAGGTTGGTGGTCAATGTAGCGTAAAACATGACACGTTTTAAGGATTTCATAAGTATTTATATACAAAATGTACTTTGTATATTTAACATTGAAAGTCGAGTATGATGATAATTCCAACAAGTAGATTTGAACTTTTGGTGAACGTGGGAGTGGTATGATTAGGTAAATACAGCACGAGTTCGATTTTCAACAGCACTTTCACTGAAAAATCTACCGGAATTGTATCAGAAGTTTGTCTACAAACGGTTCTATTATCGAATTTAAGAACTTCAATTTTAATTTTTCGAGAATCGACTTGTAAAGGGTCCGCCATCTAGCGTTTTTTTTTTCAACTAGTGCTTATATCGTGAATGCTAACACTTAGCTCATGTCTGATTTGACAGGTAATTAGTTTTATCCTTCCGCTGAACGAATACGGTTGTGTATACGCTTGAACAAAGCTGGGAAATATTGCGACATTACTTTGAAAATCATGGTAATGTTGCAGAATGTGTGCGAAAATTGCGTACGGATTTTGGATTTGCTGCTGTGGCAGAAAGTGTGCATGAAGCGCCATCAACATCAATTCACCGTCGTTCTCGACAATTGAACATTTCGGAGACACCATTGGGACGAATTTTGCATAAAGACCTTGGTATGACGCCATACAAAGTCCAATTGGTTCAGGAGTTGAAGCCAACTGACCATCCAATGCGTTTTCGCTTCGCTAAGTGGGCCTGCGACCGACTTACAGAAGACGCCGATTTTGCCAAAAAAATCATCTTTTCAGATGAAGCTCATTTTGATCTTGGCGTGTATGTAAAGAAGCATAATTATCGCATTTGGGGCACAGATAACCCGCACGCATACATTGAAAACCCGGTGCACCCAAAACGAGTCACTGTTTGGTGCGGATTTTGGTGCAGAGGCATAATTGGGCCATTTTTCTTCGAAAATGAGCAAGGAGTGGCCGTTACAGTCAATGGCGATCGTTTTCGGGCCATGTTGAACGAGCTTTTGTTCACAAAAATTGAAGAGGAGGATATTGGCAACATTTGGTTTCAACAGGACGGCGCTACGTGCCACACAGCTGAAGCTACACTCAATGTTTTGCGCCCTGTGTTTAAAGATCACATTATCAGCCGCAGTGCTGATGTCGTTTGGCCACCTCGAAGCTGCGATTTGACACCGTTGGACTATTATTTGTGGGGTTCCCTCAAAGATAAGTGTTACGCCGACAAGCCAGAGACAATTTACGCTTTAAAGGACAATATTCGTGAAGCCATTGGTGAAATACAGCTGCACACAATCAATAATGTGCTTAAAAATTGGACCGATCGTGTAGGCTAGTGCATGGCCAGCCGAGGCAGCCATTTGAATGAAATTATTTTCCATTATTAACCGGAAGGATTGTACTTTCAAATAAAAAAAGAAATTTGAGAAAATATTCCGTAGTTTTTTTTTATAGCATTTTCTAAAAAAAAAGTTATTTGGCCGACCCGTTACATAACGTACTGCACACTATATATGAATTTTTGCGAATAATCCAATTTGTATTTCCCAAGATATTAGAGAGGATCTATTAGCAAATCTCGATCAAGCACTGCATTGCAAATTAAATTTTAACTTTTAAACCGCTTCCTAAAGAGATCCAAAAATAGACATATGCTGTTATGCATTGTGACCACAGATATATGTATAACTTCAGCTTTTGGAACCAATTTATTTGAAATATTATCGACCAATACGGGCCACATTAAGAATACGCAATCTTTTTTATATTGCTCAAGAGATCATTTGTAAAATGTCCAAATCCCACAAGTCTAGTCACGTTTGGTTTTTGTTGTTTAAACAGTATCGATATGTGCTGTGAAAATCAGCGCTTCTATGAATGAATATTTTAAAATGTAGGCTCTAGCGCACATGATTAAAAAACCAATAAACATTTCCTTTAGTAATTCCAAAGTATAAACAAGCAGTCGTAAAACAAAAATTGAATTCCCTGGAACTCTCTAAACATATGGCGAAGTTATAATATGGATTTTATATGTTGCCTGTGGAGTTGTTTATAATGTTCCTGCCCTGATGTCTTCCGCTAGTGTGGTGCAAACTGCGTGTTGGGTTATTCCTATGCATTTTTAAATAAACGTGCGTGTAACACGTGTATAGACAAAGCTCCGTGCTAGTAAATTTGTATTTCCATAAATATGTTAATACCAAATACCTAATACCATTGCCACTCGTCAGAGTTTTCCTAATACAACAGTTTGTTTGTTCATTTGCTGTTGCAGTCGAAATATAATCATGGTTCAGTAGGGATTGTTAGATTTGATGGTGCATTGGGTCTATGCCTTTCAATAAATCAAAGCCAATGGTTACAATAATAGCCCTTTTTTCTGTCAATGTTGTTGTTGTTGATTTTTATAAATATTTATGTGTTAATATCATATCAACTCCATTTATTTCCTAAAACCAATAAATTTCGAATATAAAATTACAGATGGACATAAGTTAAAATTTCCTAAAGTACTTGACGGCTAATTCTATAGCTAATATATATTTTAATTCGATAGTTTAATGAAAACTACAGATTAGTTTCGTACTATAATCAACAAAATATCGAAACTAAGATCCTAATGTCTTCCGGTCTTGTCATAAAAAAAAAACACTATATTAACTCTACTAGTAAACTAGTGAATAGACAATTGACTGACAACCCTGTCTTATGTGTCCTCAAAGTATTTGTTCGGTAAATACAAGACATACAATAACCGAATTAAAAAAATTTTAATTAATTTTGTGAATGCATTTTTGGAAAATTGTAATCATTAATATACAGAAATAGCCAATAAATAAAAAAAATTAATAATTTTTTGGTATTAAATTTGGAAGATATTTAAAAAATTATATCGAACCCATAATCGCATGTGCAAGAGTCGCGCACACTAACCATTGCAGCACCGACAGTCTCCCCGAATAATAAACACACATATTAAGATTTGAGGAGAAGAGTTGATAGACATCGAAATTAACTGCAGTTTGGTATACTAAATTTGACCACACATCCCGCTATTGGCGGAATTTTCCCGCTTTTCGGTGTCTCATACCGCCATGGAGTTAAATCCGGCTTTTTACAGAGAAGTCTCTCATTATGACGTTTTTGCCTTTAAAGGTAGTAAACAACTATCACAAGCAAGATTTCAATTCACATTGTCAGACGAATATTTCGAAGTTTGTGAACTTTATTACCAGAGGTTTAGTTGTAAGCTACTAACATCTGTTCAAATCTCACTAACTGAATTAATTTGATAGGGGGTTTTTTGTAGATTTTTAATACCATTAATCTGATATATCTAATTTTTATTGTCAGATGGGTCAAATAAGTAGATACTTGGTATGGGTAGAATATTTGAACAGATCTCAAAACAAACTAAGTTCAAATAACATTGGAGTCCCGACTTCAACTGCCAATAAAAAATAAGATATTTCTTATTGCACTTAGATAATTTTTTAATCTGGCTTTTAAAAAAAAAATTATTGTAGATTAATTTCCCGCTTTCGAAAATTTTGGAATCTAATTGTTTTGTGAGGTATATGTGTGACGATTGCATCCAATATATCCACAATGTCGATTTCGTTTTGAAAGAAATTCAAGATGGTGTCAACAAAAACAAAATAAACTTGGCGGAATACAAAACTGAATTTGAAGTATCACTAAAGCAAAATGAAACTGAAATTAAAAAATTATTGGAAGCAATTGAATCTAGATACGAAGAAAGGCTTAAAAAAATTGATTTTGCCCAAAAAATATGTGAAAAAAATGTAACAGAGATCAAAAAACTATGCGGCGTGGTAAATGATTATGGAAATAAAAACGAAGAGATGTGCAGTAAAATAAAAGAAACCAATGATCAGATGTGTAACGAAATTAAGAAAACAATAAAAGAAACAAGTGAAAAACAAAACAAGCTGTCATTTGCTGATGCAGTAAAAACGCATACAGTATTGCCAGAACTAAGAAAACAAGTACCATTAATAATTAAACCGAAGGAAAAGCAAACAATGGAGAAAACAAAGGAAGACTTAAACAACAAGGTAGATCCAGTGAATCTTAAGATCACAAATGTCGAAAATAGAAAAAATGGAACAATTGTAATACAAACGGAAAATAATGAGGAAAGAGAAAAAATAAAAAACGCTATAGAAAACGAAATGCGTGAAACATATGATGTTAGAGTGCCAGATGAAAACGATATGTCAATTATATTAACGGACATGACTTTTAAATTTAACGAGAGTGATTTAATAGATAAACTAAAATTGCAAAATAATGAACTAAAGAAATCTGAATTTAAAATTGTAAAATCATACGAATTTAAAAGAAATAACAGAATAATATATAACAGTAAAATAAAAGTTAATAAAGAAACATACACAAAAGTTATGTCAGTGCAAAGATTGAATGTTGGATGGGAAAAATGCAGAGTATATGATGGAACTGATGTAGTCCAATGCTTTAAATGCCAGGGATATAGTCACAAATCGGATGAATGTAAAAATGAAGAAGTATGTTACAAATGCCATGGCCCACATAAATCCAAAGAATGTAATAAAGAAACTATAGCTAAATGTTTAAACTGCATTAGAACAAATCAAAAATTAAATATGGGACTTGATGAAAAACATGTCACAGGAAGTAGAGAGTGCCCAGTTTACCAAAATAAACTGAATAACAAAAAGAAACGGTTAGGCTTAACAGTTTAACAATTAAAGCATGTGCATGGTGTGTATACAAATATACAAGGACTTACAAACAATTTTAATCAAGTGGAGATTGTTGCATATACGAAAAATCCGGAATTTATAATACTTACTGAGACCCATTTAACAACAAAGATAGAGGAACGAGAGATACAAATACATAACTATGACAATTATATAACATATTCAAATTCAACAAGAACGGGAGGAATAATAATGTATTTCAAAAAGGCATGGAACGTGACAAAAATATATGAAATGGTGATAGAGTCCAAATTTTGGATAAATGCGTATGCCGCAAAAATTAATAGAATACAAATAATAATAATGGGAGTATATAGATCACCAAGTAGCAGAGAAATGGAATTCTATGATGCTTTTGAGCAAGCAATTGAAGAAATTAATGAAAATGACACTGATGTGATAATAGCTGGTGATTTCAACATAGATTGGGCTAAAGATGGAACATATAAATCCAAATTGGAGGCAATATTAAATGAAAATGGCCTAAAACAAATAGTAAACGAATATACGAGAATAACAAAAAACTCGAAAACAATAATAGACTACATTATAACAAATAATAAAAATATTAAGGCCAAAAACCAATACATCAAATAAAATATCAGACCACGAAGCTATAGATATAAAAATCGAGGAAACTAATACAAATATGGAACAAAACGAAGAGATCGAAATATTTAAATACAATAAAGACATTTTTAATAGAGAAATCAGTAAAATGCCAATATACGATGAACGAATAGATTTAAACAATAATGTGTCCAATTTTGACTTTCACCTTAAGGAAACTATTAAAAAATTTACAGGAAAAAAAATAATTAAGACAAATAACAGCGTAAAAATATGGTTTAACGTAGAATTAAAACGACTAAAAAAAGAGAAAATTGTTAAATATAACATAGCTAAAGCAGAAAATACTACGACAGCATGGAACCGATATAAAATAATAAGAAATACATATAAAAATAAAACGGAATCTGAAAAAGAAAAATACATCAATAATAAAATAAATAATACCACAGACCAAAAAGAAATGTGGAAACAAATCAAAGAATTAGTATTGAAGAAAAACAAAAATATGATTAAAACTGTGATATTTAACGGAAGAGAATATAAGGATAATTTCCAAATAGCCGATCAATTTAATAAGTATTTTGTCGATAGTATTAAGTCCATAAGAGATGCAATAGAAAACGTGCAATACATAAATAATATACCCGAGATAACTAATAGATTTATATTCCGTGCAACTAAAAAATACATGTAAAAAAATTAAAAATAAGCCAGATTTTGACAAAGTTTCCATCAAAGTCATTTTGGATAACTGGAATGTTTTGGGTAGTGCAATATTTAACATAATAAATACGTCATTAACAACAGGAGTCTTTCCTGAAAGCTGGAAGATTTCAATGGTAACACCAATAGAAAAAATAGCAAAAACGAGTAAATGTGAAGAATTTCGTCCAATAAATACACTAAAAACTTGCGAGAAAGTTATCGAGAAGATTGTTAAAGAACAACTTGAAACGTATATGGAACAAAACGAACTGCTTTCAAAATACCAGTCTGGATTTAGAAAAAAATTTTCTTGTGAAACAACGGTAAACTATGTGATAAATAGATGGAAATATAAAGAAAAAAAGACGAAGATCATGGCATTATTTTTGGATTTTCAAAGAGCATTTGAGACAATAGACAGGGAAATAATGATTGAAAAACTTTACATGTATGGAATCAGAGGAAAAGAATTACTTTGGTTTAAATCCTATTTAACAAACAGAAAACAAATAACGAAAGTAAATGGTGTTAAATCGAAAGAGATCGATAATGAATTTGGTATACCGCAGGGTTCCGTTCTAGGAGCCCTACTGTTTATTATATATATAAACGATATGCCGCATATTTTAGTAAAATGTGAGATAGTATTATATGCAGATGACACACTGATATTCACGGAAGGAGATAATAACGAAGAATGTACAGATAATTTAAAACACGATGTAAACAAAATTAACCAATGGCTAAAAATGAACAAATTAAAATTGAATGAGAAAAAAACCAAATTAATGGAAATAAATATGGACAATGACTCAAATTTTAAAATCAACAATAAAGTTATAGAGAAAGTTGAACAAATAAAATATCTCGGGTTTATAATCGACAAAAATTTAAAATTTACACAACATGTGGAATATGTATGTAAAAAAATAGGAAAAAAAATCGGATTCTTTAAACGGGTGAGAAAAAATGTAACATTAATGACGGCAATAAATATTTATAACACAATGATAAAGCCACATTTCGAATTTGGATCTACAATTCTATACACATGCTGCACAATTACACAGATAGAAAGACTACAGAAATTGCAGAATAATGCTATGCGATCAATCTTAAAGTTTAATCGATATACACCTATTCAATATATGCTGGACACACTAAAATGGCTTAATATAAGACAAAGACTGGAACTAAACACATTAAATTTTATTCAGAAAATGAAGATGGGAAATGCTCCAAAATATCTAATTGAACAACTGCATTATGTTGGGGATATACAACCATATAATCTAAGGAATGCGGAAGACTTCAGACTACCAACGGTTACAACGACAGCTATGCAAAGATCTATATTTTTCAAAGGATTAAAACTATATAATATTTTGCCTAATAATGTTAAAAATGAGAGAAATATTAACATTTACAAACGTTATGTTGTAAATTTTGTTAGAAGCAATATGGGTGAGATAATGTAAAGAAAATTTAATTTAAAATGTAATATGCTGAAATGTAATATATCGAACAAATCAAAAGTATTATAAATACTCCTAAATAAATAAATAATAAATTATAACATAACAAAAATATAATACACTGAGGATCACTTAAATAAGTAATAATATTTTTTCAAATTTTCAATGTAAATAACTATCATTTAACCTGGATGTAGGAGAATTACGAAATTCGGTAATCTTACTATTTTTGTAGCAGGATATGAAACATATTTTTTATTTGTTTTTAATAAAATTGGCTTTTTCAATGCATCACTTGAATAAGCAATTATTTTATATTATCAATATGATCAAAATTTAACAGTGTTGTTTTATATTTCGACCAATATGAGATGCGCAAAAGCACTCCGAATAGGAACAAATTTAACGTTTGAACTAAAAACGACTTCAAATATCAGGAAAAAATAAGAGAGGAAGAATAGTTGAATACACCTATCTGAATAACATCGACCAATATGGAAAAACATGAAAGTTTAAATGGTAACATGGAACGGCAAAAATTTGCAGATTTGTTACCAATTCTTGTTCCGCATTTTGCGGAATGACTCGTTCTTTGGTCTCTCACTCCATCTTAAATCACCAATAGCAACGTGGCGATATTGATGCACCCTATATTTTATATATTTATACATATTTTAACAAAATATGTGTATTTTTATTGAATTTATTATTTAAAACCAAAAATTTCAATTTTTTACCCATTGTGTTCCACTTTTTGGTCACAACCAGTTGGTCAGGTTAGGTGTTCTGCATGTTAAAACATCCGCCCATCATCGCGGACATAACACCCTATGGAATTTGAACGGATATAATCCCCAAAGAAGAAAACCGCCATTAGCCCCAAAAATAGTTTTTGAATTTTTCTCCAAATAACTGCATTTGACAATATTTTTCAAAAATACTATTTTCTTCAATAGATAGTCAAGTGTGGGGTCTTGAGGACTTTCAACGAAACTAGAACGAAGTATACAACGTAATTGAATATACTATGTATAAATATTTTACAGTTATAAACTCAGTGAAAGAAGCGGGGTTTTTTCCTTTGCGTGGCAAATGTTTAAACTCAGAATGCGAAATTTATCGTATCGTATTATCATATTTTTCAACGGTAGCCTTAGGCGTGTTGGAACTAACTTGTTAATAATGTATAGCGAAGGGAACTTCGTTCCAACCGGGTTTTCCCTGACACCTTATGAAGTTTTTATTAATTAGTTAAGCTAGAAGTATTAGTCGCAATTTTGTTTATTTCAATAGTTTAATAGTTTATATTTATCTTTGGATTATATTTTCAGGAATAAGAGTAACTATTGAGCAGTATATTTTTTATGAACGAAACGGAGTTAAAACGCCCTAATATTATCTGCTTAACAAAGAAAATTAAGCTTCGGACATTTTAAAAAAATTTTCTGTATTTAATGAACAAAATGAAAAGAATTTGATTTTAGTCGATATGTTGGTTTAGAGTCACAGTTGAAAACAGAATAACTTTTCAATTATATCGCTCTGCCCGTTCATATTTTCGATATGCGTTCAACAGTTTTTCAACACCACCATTAGCAATAGACAGTACAAATGGATTAACACGTGCGTCTATATATAACATAATGGTGAAGTCATATTGTTTTAATTTCTACTTTATAATGTCATTGCAGTCGCTATTGTGTGAAATTTACTTAAAATTTGAATTATAAAATAAAATAATTACTTTATTTGGCAACATGAGTGTCAAAAGTTGCGGACTGAGTTGCTTGTTGCTGGACAAAATATTTAATCAAATCTTAGAAAATAACTTTGTTCAACTACATTCTACTAGAATTCGTTGTCGCCCTATACTAATCGTACAACTTTTATTTAAATCTTGTTATATAAATTTTATATTTTGTTTAAATAAATAAGGGACATTTGAATATGTAATACAAGTTGAAAAAATGTATATCCAAATAGGTTTCAATTCATGTAACTACTTTCAAAATACTACTAGCATGTGGCAGAATTTCAATTAAAATCTACTATTTATTTATACTTTTATTTATATTTATATTTTTATTATGATTTTTACGCGTTATTTTAGTGACATTTGTTTTATTTGACAGTCTAGTGTTCAATTTTGTTTATAGATAAATAAATCTGTGTTAAACTTAAAACTGTGTTTTTTGTTACACGAATAAAAATGTGGCAAATACTGTGGGTGGCCAAGAATGAAGAAAGGCAAGAAGTGGGTAATATAATCGATTTTTAGAATTTGGCTGGTGCTAACGAAAAAATTATGCTAAGTCGACGCGTTAACCTCCCGCAACCCACTTGAAGCTTAAACAAGACTTAATTTTTTTATTTTATATGAAATGTAGCATGTGTCATTTTGGTATGTAAACGTCCCAGCAATATATACATACATATTACACGAACCATGTACAAAAAAAATTTAAAATGTGCTGCTGTTTTTGTGTCCTTGTTGTCAGTCACGCTTTTGTTTCCAACAGTTTTCAACAAACAAACCCAGATTTGGATCACAAACATTTATTGTTACCTGTTAATCAATGTGTCTCCAACATCTAATATTGAATAGCAGACTCAAGCGTGTGTGCATCGAAGGTTTTACGAAAAACATTTTAAGTACCCAATAAAGTAGATAACGTGACATTTTGCGGCTTTTGGTATTTAATACTGGAGGCAACATAAAATTGACGACTTAAAATAACTGGGTTTTGTTAGAAGAGACCATTGCCCATATAGCCCATCAGAAATACCGCGAAATATTTATTATACTTACACAGGGCACCTGCATTCGAGACGCATCAACTTTTCGACATAATAGTGCATAAAACAAGCAATTGTATTTTCGGTTTCTGTTACATTGATCGTTGTTTGTTACTTATAGAAGGCCATTATTGAAGTTCCATACTAAGATGTATCGAAATCAAAAAACGAGAAGATTAACGAGTTTTAAGATATAAAATTGGTTCCCCCTAATTATACCATGCACTTTATTGTAAACATTTTTAATACCGTCGGATTTCCGTCCGAACTACAAAAATCCTGTAATTTTTTCTGAAGAAATTCTTAATGCCCTATAGCGGCAATTATCTCTTCTCTTTAAGATATTTATCCTAAGTTGTCAAAATTGTATAGCTGCAGTTTTAAGGGGCTGTGCAGTCGGAGTTCGAGTCGGAATCTGAGATATTTGCAAATTTGGACGAACTCAACTCCAAGTTTAGAATTTCCATCTAGTCTTAGTTTTCGAAAAAAATAATTTGCTGACCACTTTTTCGGCTAATATACATTATTACACCGAATTAGATGAAATCATTTTCCCTTAGGTCTAAGTCGATTTATCGTAGGTTTCTTGGTTTCTCGTCCGAACAATGCTCTGTGAATGGCGGTCATGTATCACAACCCAGCCGATTTATTGTTAAGTTCTTGGTATCGTTAAAAATGTTCCAATTCCCATTTAAACTATACTACTTGCAAATATACAATGTGTTTTTTAAGTCTTTCGGTGCCCACTTATACCTGACTGTCATATACTACACTTCGCCATCCTTACAATTTCGAAGATGTGATCAAATTATGTTTAAGTATTATAAAATGTAAAATTACATCTCGTTTTTTCTTCATGTGCATTGCGGCAGTTTAAGGGGTTAATGTTTTTTTTCTGAAATTTTGTGTTTGTTTCTACTTAACACATAGAACGATTTTTTTGGCAGCCAAATCCTGTAGCTTCAAATATGTTTTGGGTACGTCTTATTAATCAGATCAATATAAGTTTATCAAAAATGTTACAATTCAATGCGAACGTACACTAAGAAGCACGGTTTTTCGTCCAGATCAGATTGCTCATCTATTTACCGTACATCAAGAATATTGTTTTTTGATAGAAAGAGTTAGATAAGTCTATATATAGTCTATATAGTCTATATGTATGGCCGTCAGTGGTGCAATGGTAGTGTGCGCGGCTCTTGTGCATGAGAACGTGGGTTCGATCCCTGCTCTGATCACCTTAAATTTCTTTCGACGGCGTCACTATCGTGTATATAGCCATGAAAAAGCTTCTCAAAATACCGTTCGGAACCGGTGTAAAACTGTAGGTCTCAATCGGTGAGTGTAATACTAGAACGTGCACAGCTCACTGGTTTGTGAGAAGGTCTCCGTAATCCCTGCATGGGATGTAATGGGAAACCATTTATTTATTTATTTTATATGTCTTTCCATGTCAATTGTATTTCTTGCGGTTTTTTAATTCTTGAGGTCTAAAATATACTGCGAAAAATAAGACCATAAGTTGAGGTACGAAATTAAGGCGAATTTGACTTTAAAAGATAAATCGACTTGTTGATAGAGTCTTACAGCACCCATTCAGAAAATATGTATTTTTGCAAGATTTTTTTCATGTATCCCGTATAAGAATTATACACCTTGCTTCTACTAAAATATCAGAGTGCACTTCTGTACGTATAAGCAAAAAATTAAACAAACGTTTAATTTCTACTCTAATTTTGGGGACCTTTGTTGATTAGTGCATTTTGTTGAAGTTGTCAAGAAATTTGCAGGGTAGAATCAAGTCGAAGGCTGTTATCGCAATCTCCCAGCCATAAACCAGAAAATGGCAAAAAAATCAAACACTAAAAATATGTTAGACGGTTAATCAGTTTTGGTATATTTACTACAAGCTTACCTTGTCAGGAACATTTTGATAATTGAAAAATGGTTGATTTTTGTTGGAAATAATAGACAATTCAGTTAAACACACTCACTGGCATGACTAGTTTCGAACTCCGTGACAAAATCATCATCAGATGCTTAACTACTGTGCTTGAATTGCTACCATCGGTTGATCATCAATCAATCGTATATATACGAACTCAATTCCGCAATTTACATGAACGAATTAGTATCGATCGAAGATCCCTAAGTATCACACACTGAAATTAGAGGAAATTGTAAAATAAGGACAGAGCTACAATATCGTTGGAGGCTATAATGTAAAATTTTGAAGTGCTTAGTATTTATTGACACATTATCGAAACTTAAGCCCAGATACTCAGGAAAATTTGAATTTCTTCTGTAAAAAAATTGTGATGATTAGAACAACAGAACCAAGCGTGGTTTTGTGCTACTGCCTGCCTGTATAATTTGTTAGTTTATTTGAGACCCTAAATTCAATATCGCACAGTGTAGTATATTTAATATATATTTATTTCAACATATTATTGTAAATTAATATTTAAGTATTGCGACATTTTTGAAAGAGACTTAAAATTTCGACGATTATGGGATACATTTGCAAGCCCTGTTTCGGCTAATGGGTATACTTATATTTGATAGTGAAAAGTATATTTTTTGTTATCAACTACTACGATGAAACACGTACTGAATAAAAGAATCGAACATTTTGAAGTTAAAATAAATTTTTGCTATTATTCCCGTCGTAATGTAGATTTGCAAAAATTTTACAGTTTTTTAGCATAAATTCTGATTTGACGCATGTAAAAATTTACCTACTTGCTAAGTTGTATGCATAAAGGCGCATTTATTTCTTGATCTTAAAGAGTGACAAAAATTTTAATTTATTTTAAAATATTTTTTTTAAATAAAAATTTAAACATTCCCCATTTTTCGGACTATACATAAAATTTATACGACTATTGGGTAAATTTGTAAAACCAATTTCGGCTTAGGGGTATTTTTTATGATAAAACTAAGTTTTTTCTTATTAACAACTACGTTTTGAAAGTAGCTGACGAAGATATTGGGCTTTTATAAATACAAATACATTTTTGGTATTTAAATTTTAATTACTATAAAACAAAATTACAGAAATATGATAAGACTTTCTTTCCCCTTTTTGCTATTTCATGATTTTTAAAAGTAAACAAATTTTAATTTTTGGGCAAAAAAATTGTTTTTTCTTCTTACATTTTTTATAACTGCAAAACTGTTGATGATGTAGAGAAACGGAATACGAGCGGACTAAAGCAATTGCAATTCTTAATTTTTCTAAGTTTGTTGCAGAAAAATCGGACTAGCCATTCTCGAGTTATGTCAACCAAAATAGCCCCAAAGTGACAAATTCCCGTATATGATAATTTCTGATTTCAAATCGACATATCTCGATTCATAGACGTGACCTAGCGAAACGCCAGGACACCTGTACATTTTTTTGACCGGCATAATCACTGACGGCTACCATTTGTCCCACAGTGTAATTCATATTTTTTTCTAACATCCATGCAACTTTTGGAAAATTTTAGTTTTGGAGACAAATTTAACAATTTTGGTAATACATTTTGTAGGTTACCTTCTAACGTATTTAACGCTGCCAATGTAGTATTTTAACAAAAACCGGAAAAACTTAACAATTTGGTTTAAAAAGAATTGAGAATTATTTGAAAATGTCTATCAAAATCGAGTTTTGAAAATACGCTCCAACATACAATTTCATCGCCCTCTGTCTGGTGGCTCCTCAACAAATTAAATTTTGGGCAGACTTTTTCATTTGTATGGGAAGTATTCCTAGCCTTTGAGAACAGCTAATTTTATGTACATAAATTTTTATGACTTCCCTGTAACGCATAGAAAGAAGGAGCCATATTAGACCCAATTATCTTTGGACGAAATTCATTTTGGGACTTGTTCGTCTGTCTATCTGGCTGGGCAACACGATATCTGCCGGAAATCTTTACCGATCACAACGAAATTTTTTCAATGAGTATTATTCGTCCAAACTTAGTTTGGGATTCAAATTGGCCGTTTTGACCACGCCCCTTCTGATACTTCCCATACAACTCGACACATTTAGTACAAAATAGTATTTGTTTTTACAACTTTTTTTACTTTAATTTCACGCTCCAGACCATTAATAATAATATTAATAGAAATATAGTTTTTTAAACGAAGTTTTGCACAATGCAGTCTTATGATTCCTGGCAAACCGTATACCTATTTCAGATTTAGCCACAGATCTTCATCACCGGTTGTTTGGAATGATGCTTTTGAAAAATTCATCAAACTAAATGCAAACCAAATCGCATTTGAATTGAGGATTCAGCACAATGCAAGTGTTCGAAAAATATCGCTAGGAAAACATACAAGAACACATTTGCTGAAACTTCTTTCCATCCCCAGAGAACCATCGGTTCCCATTAGACATGTTTTTTGATGTTGCCATTGTGCAAAACTTCTTTTAAAAAACTATGTTTCTATTAATAGAAATATGGATTGGTCTAGAGCTTGAATATTAAAAAAAACAAGTACCAATAAAAAGGCCGAATAAATAAATAAAAATTAATTAATTTCTTCTAAAACTTTTTTTCTGGTAGATGTGTTTAGCTTCAACTCAAACATTGGTTAATAACTTCCAAATGTCTACTTAACTGGAAAAAATGGGACAGATTGCCACGCCCATTGTGATACCTCCCATTCAAAATTATGGTGGTCGTCCGGGCTATCATTGCGATAAGTCGGGTGAAGCACTTCCGATCTTAATTAAATTAGTTTATAGGCTTCATGTCATCAAACGCCACTCACCGATTAAGACAAGGGTGATTTTGACACGTCCATGTTGGTGCCTCCCATACATAAATTGCTCGGCCGGCTGGTTGTTCGGCAAGATAACTCTCGCAAAACCGAACCAATCTTTACGCAATTTTGTACAAGACAATATTTCATCAAATGCCACTCTCCTATGGAAAATTAGTGGTTATGCCACACCCATTCCGGTCCCTCCCACACATAAGTTGGCGAGATGACCGGTTGAACGACAAGATAACTCTCCTAAACTTCAACCGATCTTAAAGAAAATCGGTACTAGGCGATGGTTTCATAAAAACTAAATATTTACTACTGTACCACGCCCATTTTCGTACCTCTCATTCAAAAGTTGGCCTGCTTTCCGGTTGGCACACTCGATATCTCCCGTAAACCACAACCAATCTTAACAAAATTTGGTACTGATAAATATTTCGTCAAAGTCTACTGTGTAGTAACACATGAACAACTTCGCCATACCGATTTTTGTACCTCCAATAAAAAAATTTTGCTCAGAAAATTGACTGGTAGTCACGATAATTCTCCAAAATCACTTAGGACTCTGACTAAGTTGGGTACTAAATAATATTTAGCGCAGTGACACTCTGCTATTGAATAGGGGAATATTTGCAAACCCTCATTCGGTCAACGTAAGGGCGAATATTGTTTTATATGTTTTTTTTAATAGAACTCGGTCGTAATATATGACATAGGGTGAGGGTATGTTTAAGTCGGTTCACCCGTCTTAAATTTCTGTACTGATTTTTTTTTTGAGTTAAGTCTATGGGACGAAGCTCTGTGCGCTGGGCCATACTCCCATCTTTGTCAACGTTAATATTTTAGCGGAGTAAAATCCTACGATTTACTTTCAAAACGCTGCACATAATTGGCGTTCCCTCCGAGAACATACTCGATTAAAAGAACAATATTGACCGATGCCATCAAATACATTGACACACTATAAACAAAACCAGGAGGAAAGACTTTAGATGAAGAATGCTTGCAGTCTATGAAGGACTACTTTCTTCACCGAAGTTGTCGATCATGACGATAGGGGGGAGGATTGAATATTTAATACAAAATTTGAAAGCATTAATGCAAAATCTCCGAAATCCGAACTCTTTTATTATTGTTACTGTACGAAATGTAAAGTGATATCGCCTTAACAAATTCTGTTTGTTCTTTTTTATTAACACGCATTATAGATATGACGTATCGCCCCCTAAACGCAAAAGAGTCATATGTCAAAATGTATAAATTTGCAGCAGAGGAAACACTGCTACGTTCAAAAATGTATGAAACTACTCAATTTTTCATACGGGATTTGTTTGACGACAGGGTGATCAAAAGACGACAGATTTTTATAGCGTATACAAACGGTCCTTGGTTATCGATTTTCAGTAAAATATTCTGCCAATTTCAAGTTAGGGTGAGATATGAGCACTTAAATAACTTGGCACGCGGAAAGTGTGCATCAACAACAGCAGCACTTGATCTTTGGGTGTAGGACTACAATGGTGGTGCTGATACAAGTTATTGTTATTACACTATGAGCACGTTTATTTTTTCTCTTCCTCAACGAATTATGTATTTTCCAAGATATATGAATTCCTCATAAAAGTTCTCGTCCAACTGCATAACCAACCGCCAGTTTCTTGTTCTCGTAGGAGAACAAAAAACTGTTAAGTCTTAATATGACGTTACTGCATCGTCATCTAGTAAATATTTATGCACTTTTAACTACGAAGTGAGTCACAGCATATAATAATTTCTTATTAAATTCTAAAAAATAAAAAAAAAATTATCAAGTTATAAACTTTAGTAGACACACAACAATAATTTAAGAAACAGCGTAGTAAAGCAAAATACACTCAGAGTTAAATATACATAATTGCGAAATCTTCTTCGGGTAGAAAAGTGACAAGCAGTTATAAATGTAAACTTTATATTTCACAAAAAGTCAGTAGAACCTGTAAAATAAACGGAGTGATACATTTTTGAATATGTACCCTGTTTGATTCAAAACTCATGAGCCACAATAATTAAAAATAAAGTCACTTTATATTGTGGTACAATATGTCATAAAAGTGGTCTTGGTTTAATATATTCAACTGAAACATAATGGCAAATTAACATGTTTCAATTACAAATGTTTTATATTTTACCGGTTTTCCACAATACAAAAATCCCAATTACAATTTGAAACTTTGCATTTGAATTTTGTGCATCCCATCGTAAACATAAATTTTGGTTTACTTATGAAGTCAGCTTTAACTAATGGATGTCCTCAATATTGCATACATTTTTTTATTTTAAAAAAGTCGCTACAAAAGTAAATCGATAGGGAATCCCGCTCTTTTGATATTTCTCTTCAGTAAGGTTTGCAATTTCATCATGGAAAGATATACGAGCCAACAACGAGTCGAAATTATTAAAATTTACTACCGAAACTTGAAGTCAGTGGCCTCAACTTTAATAGCGCTACGTCCACTTTATAGTCTTCAGCGATGAGGCTCATTTCTGGCTGAATGGCTTCGTCAATAAGCAAAGTATGCATTATTGGTCAGACAACAATCGACACGTAATCCAAGAGTCATCATTGCATCCCGAAAAAAGTACGGTTTGGTGCGGTTTATGGGCCGGCGGCGTCATTGGGCCGTACTTCTTCCGTGATGATCAATACCGGCATATTACTGTGAATGCGAATCGCTACTGTTCAATGATAACCGAATATTTTTGGCCCCAATTGGATAATATGGACTTGGAGGGCATGTGGTTCCAACAGGGCGGCGCCACAAGCGACACAGCGAATGCCACAATCAATTTATTGGAAACCAAGTTTGGTGAACGTGTTATCTCACGAAATAGCCCAGTCAATGGGCCGCCTCGGTCGTGCGATTTTACGCCGTTAGATTATTTCCTGTGGGGCTACGTCAATTCTATGGTCTATGCCAACAAGCCAGCGACGATTGATAAACTTTGTACGAATATCGAACGTGAAATTGCAGCAGTATCGGCCGATTTATGCTTGAAACCGTAGAAAATTGGGTTCAGCGTCTGGACTTCTGCAAGCGTGCCCGTGGTGGCCATGCAAAAGAAATCGAGTTCCATACATAATGGCATCGAACGTACTTTCACAGGAATAAAGAATTTCATTGGTATCTAAAACCGGTTTTGTTTTATTTAAAAAACCTTTTGTAGCGCTCTTATTGAAAAAGCCGTTACATTTTAATAGATGTGTTCAGTATGCCATCACTTTTTGTTTTTAAAAATCGCTAACACATATGAGCGTTTTAGCGACTTTTTATTTTAAAGATTTTAGTTATAGCGATTTAAAAAAAGTAATGGCATGTTGAAGTCATCCATCGGTTAATGCCTCTTTTGCAGGTAAAAACTCTATTATGTTTGTGATTGGACGCACCATTTCCGAATTGTATTTTAGCGAAAATAAGGATATTTTGTTTATTTTTTTAATAAAACTTCTTCCAAACGAATTGGACCACTCTATGAAAAACCGTTAGAAAGCTTCAAAAATTTTCGAGATATAGACATTTTTGTAATTTTTTCATATTTTCGATCAAAAATGGAGATTATCCATCGTCAAGCGTAGCTACCCATTATTTTCAACTATTTCAACCCAACTATAAATATTGTATCGGAGGTGAATTGTATCCGAGGTATCTTTGGAAAAAACACTGTCCAGTACCGGTTGTGCGCGGTTGTGATTTACGGGAGATATCGTGGCGACCAATCCGATTTCCTTTTGACTTTTGTATGGGAGGTAATAAATGGGTCTGGATAAGTAGTACTTTTTTAATACTTTATAGGTTTTGGCAAAATATTGGGCAGAACTAAATCGCGTTTTGTATACCGGACGGAGACTTCGTGTCCATCATCCGGTAAACACCAGCCACAAACGTTGTATGGGAGGTAACAGAATCGGAATCTAAAACGTGTAAATTTGTATCTCCAAAGTATCTTTCGAAAAAACATTGTCCTGTACGAAATTTCATTAAGACCTGGAAAATATTGAGTCGATCTAACGGACTGCCGAAAAATGGGAAAAAAATGGGAGTGGTAAAGGTGTGAATTTTTCGCTACAAACTAGCTTTGCCCAGAACCAAATTATGTTAATATCAGTTGTGGTTTACAGGAGATAGCGCATCAACCAATAGGAGAACCGCTCATTTTTTGTCCGGGAGGTGCCAGATTGGGAGCGGCAAAATCACCCATTTTGTCAATTGATGGTTACAAAATAGCTGTTGGCAAAACATTATCCAGAGCCAAATTTGTTTAATATCTTTTGTGTTTTATGAGACAGCCGCCCAATTTTTGTATGGGAGATACCAGACTCGATGTGGCAGAATCACCCATGATTCCCAGCAGAGTAGTGTTTGACTAAGTATTGTCTAGTACCAGATTTCATAAAGGTTGGTTGTGTGCTGCGGAAGTCATCTATCGACCAACCAGCCGGCACCACAACTATTGCATGGGAGGTAGCAAAATGCGCTGTAAAAAATCTGCCTTATTTTACTTTGGTAAAATGTAGTCTGGTACTGAATTGTATTAAGATCGGAAATGCTTTGTGCGACTTATCGCATCGGCTTTTGTATGGGAGGTACCAGAAATATAAATTTTCTTCATTAACAGATTACTAACCAATATCTGAATTGAAGCTGATCACATGTACCAGAAGTTTTGAGAAGAACCATGACTTTGTAATAAATGTGCCGATTTCTATGGGAGGTACCAGAAAGGGCCCAGTCGCAATGCCAATCTTCAACTCTCAAACTAAGTTCGGACAAATAGTAGTCACTGACAAAATTTTATTGTGATCGCTTAAGATTTACGGCAGTGATCGTGTTGATCAGCCAGCCAGACAGACGGACATGGCTCAACCATCTTAAAAAGTCCTAAAACGAAAGATACTAAGGAATGGGAATACGGCTCCTTCTATGCGTTAAATGTTTTTCCGTATTAAATGATATATCCCCCATATATTCAAAAAACCGGTTTTTAAAAAATTTACGTTTTCGGTTTCATCGAATATTCCGATTTTGCCGAAACCGGTGTTCGGTTAAACCGAGGAGTAGAAACCGGTTAATAACCGGTTTCGGTTTTTACAACAAAATGGAAAACTATGCTTTTTATAAACATCATTTATATTTAATTCGCCTCTTTGAATTTCGAGATCGATTAGAGTACATAGCCATGAAAATGATTCTCAAAATACTGTTCGGAACAGGTGTAACACTGCTCATCCCAATCATAGTGTGTAAGCCTATGCCTTCATGGTAGGTAAGGGGATCGTAAAGGTTGGACTATGTAAAATTTGGAATTTAATTTCGCTGTAAAACGAATCTAATAGACGTTTAGGAACAAAAAATCGCTTTTGACGGTTACGGCGGCTACTTTTCATTTTCGAAGGTAAATGGGTCTATGAAGCCGCCATACCAACAACCGTACCCAACAGTCACTTCTGACGACGAGTGGATTTTCCGAGCCCCAAATGCGACAATTTTGTTTGTTAATGTAGCCCGAGGTGAAAATTCTGTGAAAAGGAGTGCAAGAAATTATCATTTCTGCGAACGGTGGCGAGGTGATATTACGCACTTTCAGCTACATCGGCAATATTTTCCATTGGACGAACACATCCAAGAGATATTTTGACCAATCAGGACCTGGATTGACGAACTCGCTTCACAAATTGATCCGCAAACTGAGTTGATGGCATACTATTTCTATCGAATTTAAGTCGTTGATTTTTTACAGTTTGTGTTGAAGGCTCAGAACTTTGGATGAAAGTTTTTAATATTCCCAATTTATTTCAAGCGTAAAGTGACCCATTTCGTAAATTTATACAAAACTTTTAACTAATAATCTGTCTCTTCTTAAATGTCAAATTGGTCATTTGCTTCGAAATATCGGGGGCATAGACGAATTTAGTATAGACACATTAATTCTTTCATCTGCCGTTTAATTTCACACTCTTCGTCGTAGGTTTGGTGCAAATGCGAGAAATTCGACGAAAATTAACTTAAAGCAGGTTGAGTTACTAGAACTGTTAACTTAACTTTTCATGTAGTTTTCGTATAGAACAGTGAAATTTAAATATATTTTGCACTTTTTTACCTTTATCTTTGGTATACATTTGTATTGTATTTAACACAACTATTTTGCCATAAAAAAAGAAATCAGGTTGTTGTTCATTTGTTGGACGTTGTGTACTATTACCTCTATCTGGTATTATTGACTTGCAACCATACCTATGACGTTTAATTTATTGAGAGAATTAATGTGTTAATACTAAATTCGTCTTTGATCGGAGAATTCAAATTCCAAAACCGACTACCCGGATTTCTAAGACTAAACTGATTTTCTGGAATTAGTGTTCTACTCTTGCTTGTAAATACTAAGCAAATCAGGATTGTAAACTGTTGCGATTAATCACTAAGATTTAATAAACGTCTGCAGGTAATTAATGAACATTTTCGGTTAACCGTGAGACATTTATAAAGGGTAAAAAAAATGCACGCAAGATTTTAATCGTAAAAAAAAATGCACGCAAGATTTTAATCGTGCTGTGTGTGTCATAAAGACTTGTTGTTGGTGTTACAGTTGACAGTTCAGACATGTTAAAAATTTAACTCTAAATTCAAAAATAATGCGATTTCATTGCTGATAAGAATTTTGATTATAATGAAGGGGTTTCGAAGAACTTCATCTTTAGCAATGATACTCATTTTCATCTTGATGTCTGTACTAATCATCTAAATTGTCGCAGTTGGGATTGTTGAGAAAAAAGTGCATCAGCAAACTGCTACTGTTTGTTATAGATTTTGGGCTGGGTTCATCATTGAACCACTTGTCGTCGAAAATGCGGCTGGTCGGACTTGAGAATCTAGTTTTGGTGTCTAGTTTTGGTGTTCCATATTGCATGGTAAGGATGTGGACGACATGTTGTTTCAATAGGGTGGTACCATAAGCTACATATTGAGAAATTAATGCAATTACATTTAATGTTGCGTAAATTTCTGCACACCCTTTATTGAGATATAGCACCACATAATTGTATGGGGAAACTATAGATCAATTTAAGATTTAAATTCTATACAACGTATCTCTTGCCTCAATTACTTCTCTCTATTTGTATTTGAACTAAATTTTTCCTCAAGTGTGTCACTGACAAAGTGGAATATTTGTTATTTCCTCTGTACAAAAATCTATACTCGCAGAAAAACATTGTCTAGGATTCGAGTCGTCACTGAAACAACATCCACTAATATTTTGCCACAAATGCTTCTTTTTACTTGACAGAATAAAAAGGATTGGTGTAATATATAATCACCACGGATGACAAGCGGTAAAATCTATATTATATAATCTTTAGTTACCAGCCGTGAAATAAATCAGTCTATAAAATAATTAGATTTAGTAAACATTTTAATGATTTACAGTTTATTATTTGAAGAATATACATCATCATTCCCTTTTGTTTCAATACCGTTTTAACTGAGTCTCATCTTGATTGAACTAAAATAAAAGGATTTGTAACTTTGACGCGTAATACTTCACATAAAAGGAATAATTTTCTACTTTCAAATAAGGTCTAGTGCGAATATAATGGAACAACTATTAATACCAACGACGGAGATTCGCAGAAGTCCAATTCATCCTTTCACTCATTTAGTGATCTTGTTCTTTACCAAGAAAATCATTATTTTAAAAAAAAATTGTCTATTAGAATTTTGTTTATGCGTAATTAAATTCCAAATTTTACATAACCTACTCCTTAGTTTCCCATTACGTCCCACGAAGGCATAGGCTAACACACTCTGATTGGTTATTAACCGGTTTCTAAACCTCGGTTTAATTGAAAACCGGATTTGGCAAAACTCGAATATACGAAGATACCGAAAACCGAAATTTTTGAAAACCAGTTTTTGTATACACTGATTTAAATGCTTTTACAACTGCGCTAAGACTAGAGTGTTCAAAACGGAAAAATCGGAGCAACCGGTTAATCGGCTATTAACCGGTTGCCGGTTTTAAAATAAAAATAAATGGTTTCCCATTACATCCCATGAAGGGACAGGGGAGAACTTCTCACAACCACTGAGCTGTGCGCTCTCCAGTTTTCACTCACTGATTGGGACCTACAGTTTTACACCGATTCCGAACGATATTTTGAGAATCTTTTTCATGACTATATACTCGAAAGTGTCGCCGCCACTATGCGAGGTGACCGCCGCCGAAAGAAATTTTAAGGTGGTCAGAACAGGGTTCGAACCCAGGATCTCATGTACAAGAGCCGCGCACACTAACCATTGCACCACCGACGGTGGTAATTTCGAAACGTAATTTTCGAATAAACCGCAAACCGGTTCTTTGACGTCGGTTAACCGGTTAATGGGATTTTACTTAGTTTGTGTTAATATCCTTAAAGAAATTAATAACAAATGATATGATTTTCGAATTTTAGTGAAATTTTGGAATTAAGGAACATGATTTCTATTTTGAAATACGATCTACATGACATATGTAAATAATTTTTTTTGCAAAATGATTTCATTTCATGATTTTCAAGTGGAATTAATTAAAATTTAATTAAGAATTAGTTAGAAATTAATTAAGAATTAATTAAGCTTTTTAAAAACTTTTTTTTTATCAAAGTTCAAAACTTAAATTATTTGTTAACTAAATGTTTTAAACTTAATAAAATTCATCAGGGAAGTTATTTATTTATTCGGTCTTTTCATTGGTACTTTCTAATTTTATTAGTTAAGCTCGAGGCCATTCTACATCGCTATTAATAGAAATACAGTTTTCAAAAAGGAGTTTTTCAAATGTATTCCTATGATTCCTGGCAAACCGTATAGCTATTTCAGATCTAGCCACAGATCTTCATCAGCCGTTGGTTGGAATGATGTTATTGAATATTTCGTCAAATTAAATGCAAATGAAAATTCAAATAGCATGCAAGTGTTTGAAAAATATCGCAAGCTAAACACGCAAGAAAACATTTGAAATAAAATATTAATACATGATTATATGAATATGACGTACTATGTAAAATTAGTTTAATGCGAATTTTAATAAAACTTTTAAATTTTATATTATGCACCCATTCCTAATTGGAATATGATACATATTTTTTAAGATGTAATGATTTATTCGACCTTTAGTATTATTTTTAAAATTAAAATGCTCGAGCGTTAGGTCTATTTTAAATTATTTTATTCGTCAATATTTCGCTACCCATTGGGTAGCATCTTCAGGAAAGTAAGAACAATTATTTTTTAAAAATTTATTTAAAATTTTTACCTTCGCGACAATGCTACCCAATAGTAAGCGAAATATTGAAGAACACAATAATTTAAAATAGACCAAATAATGCTCGAAAAATTATAATATATTACAAAGTGTTGCTTTTTTTGATGTTAATGTATGAGAGTTCATACTACAAGATTTCAAGGTTTGATACATTTTTCGAAGTGAAAGATGGTTGGGTTTCGTTAGATTAATAGATAATTAACGGAAGCACTTTCTTGGCATGGTTAGTTTCGAACTCAGTGACAAGTTCTTCGACAGATGACTACTCACTGTGCCTGAATTGGCACCATTCATAATATCGTCAATCGTACGCGCTGAACAACTTGTATTTTTGTTGTTGTTTGGATGCAAATATAACGTGTTTGTAGCACGTCGTTAATATAGTATACTTGTATTTGTGACCCAAATGTGACTTTGTTTGTTGAAAACTGCTGAAAACAAAAACATGACAAAAAGTAAAGAAACAAAAGGCAGCAGATCTTCAATTCACGAAAACTAAGTTTGCAAACATGGACATGGTAATGCAATATGTTGCTGAGGCCGTTAATTCTCAGCGTATTTATAAACCCACAAAAGCCGCTGGTGCGGAAGGACTACCAGCTGAACATGCATCGACTTATATGCAGTATATGGTTGGGGGAATCTATGCCCGACGATTGGAGTCTCAGTGTATCGTATTATGTCCTATTATGTCGTATTATGTAAGGTAATCCGTGTGTGTGTTCCAACTATCGCGGTATCAGTCTTTTATCCATAGCGTATAAGGTCTTGTCGAGCGTATTATGTGAAAGAATAAAGCCAGTTATTAAAAACCTGATTGGACCTTATCAGTGTGGTTTTAGACCAGGCAAGTTCACGACTGACCAAATCTTCATCCTACGCCAAATCCTGGAAAAGACCCACGAAAAGCAAATCGATACATACCATCTTTTTGTCGATTACAAAGCTGCCCCATACGGGGAAAACTTTACGAAGCTATTTCTTAACTTGGGATTCCGGCAAAACTGATCCGCCTCTGTAGAATGACGCTGAACAACACCAAATCAGCAGTGAAAGTGAGGATAGACCTCACTGAACCATTCTGTACCAAGCGAGAACTGAGATAAGGCGACACACTTTCGCGCTATCTTTTCAACATCTTAATGGAGATAATAATGAGAAAAGTTGCAGTAAGTACGAGCAAAACCATTAACACGAAAAGCCATATGTTGCTGGAGTATGCTGACGACATAGACATCATTGGGCGAAATATGCGCGAAGTTACTGCAGTGTCTTCAAGAATAGAAAAGAAATCAGCGAAGGCTGGTATTGTGGTTAAAAATTTATGGTGTCAACGACTAGAGAAACCTCTCGATTTGGTCCGAACTTGAACGTTGGCAACCGATTTAATTTTGAAGTGGTAGATGAATTTATCTACCCTGGATTCGCCTTGAACAAGGACCACAACGTCAGTCTGGAGATAGATAGGAGAATTGTGCTTGCAAATAGATGCTATTTTGGGTTCAGCAAGCAGTTTAGGAATAAAGCCCTCTCTCGGCGGACAAAAGTCCAGCTATATCAGACTCTCACTTTACCTATCTTGACATATGGCGCCGAAACTTGGGTCATATCGCAAGATGAGGAAAAACACCTGAGAGTATTGAGAGAAAATTTCTCCGTAAAATAAATATATGGTCCTATTGGAGAAAACGGCGAGTACCGACGTCGCAGGAACCCGGAACTATATACTCTATAGTCTGACGTGGACAAAGCTAGGCAAATCAAATTAGGCCAATTGCGTTGGCTGGGCCATCTTGTCAGAATCGTTGAAGATGAGCCAGCGCGAAAGATTTTCGATAACGTACCCGATGGAAGCAGGAAAAGAGGACGACCAACACTCCGCTGTAAAGACGAGGCATAAGAATCCCTCCGTATCCTTGGTGTTACCAACTAGCGAGAAAAGGCGAAGGATAGAGCCAGTTGGAAGAATATGTGGAAACATGTTTAAATTGTTTGTTTAATTAATATGTGTAAGACGTCTGACCTCATGAGTTTGATAAATAGTCAATAAAAGTAAGTATATATACATACCAACTTTGCATGCAATTTACATATGGGAATTGGTATCGATCGAAAATCCCTCAGGACCAACTTAACCTGAAAGCGAATTAATCCAACAACATTGCATTTCTACAAGAATTTTGGGGCCTGCATCTCATTTTTTTGTTGATTAATGGATTTGGTAAAGTTCTCAACAACAATTGTAGGCTACAACTCCTTCACCACCGTAAACCGCAAAATGTCGAAAATTAAAAACAATATTTAAAAATTGTTTTGACCTTTTCTAGTTTTATGGAGTATAGGTATGTTTTTTTGAAAAACATATTAGAAACGATTATGAAATTAGGATTGAGCTACAATATCGTCGAAGGTTGTAATGCAAAGTTTCGAATTGTTTATGATTTATTGATTGATCGAATCAATCAATTGAAAGATCAATCGAAAAGAGAGTCCTGATCCTCATTTGAAATCTTCTTTGGGCCTTTAACAATTTTGCTATAATCAGGGACAAAGCCAAGCGGGAGGTTTTGTTAATTTTTTTGGTTTAGATGAGACTCTAAATCAACTGTGCTGCAGTATAATACACCCAGAATAATTTTAACTGCGCTGTTTTCGGTTAGCATTAGTGTTGTTGATGTTCGTCCAATATTTTGTAAGCTTGGCATGCTATTCGTTTTTGCAGTCTATCACGTTTCCAGTAATATGTAGTTTTAGTTCATATGTAGGATTCTGCGCCATAAAGCAAGACAGGTTGTATGAGAGTCTGGTATAGTTGAACTTTTGTTATTCGAGAGGGGGCTTTATCTCTAAAGTGCTTGCTTAGATCAAAATAGGTATATAAATTCTTCCACCACCTCGAAATTATAACGGTTATCAATGTTCACGCTTTGGTATAATCGCGTGGAGGCCCTGCTCGTTGAAACCATTAATTTTGTCTTGTCCTCATTTAGCATCAGACCCACTTTTCCTGAGTCTTTCTCAATTCTCGAAAACACCGCAGAAACTTCTCTAATTGTGCGTCCAATGATATCTGTACCATCAGCAAACGCGAGCAGCATGTGCCTTTTGCTGCTGATGGTTTTATTCAAGTTGACAGAAGATTTTCTCAGAATATTCTCTATTAAGATGTTAAAGAGATCACATGATAGTGTGTCACCTTGTCGGAAGCCTCGCTTAGTCTTGAAAGGTTAGGTAAGATTCTTACCAAATTTCAATGCGGATTTGGTGTTCGTCAGGGTCATCCTGCAAAGGCGTATGAGTTTTGCTGGAATACCAAGCTCAGACATTGCTTCGTAGAGTTTCCCTCGTATTGGGCTATCGAACGCCGCCTTATAATCGACAAATAGATGATAGGTGTCGATTCCGTGGGTCTTCTCCAGGATTTGGCGTGGCGAGAAAGTCTGGTCTGTTGTCGATTTTCCAGGCCTAAAGTCACACTGATATGGTCCAATCAGGTCAGCGGTAATTGGTTTTAGTCTTTCGCATATTGTGCTTGATTGAACCTAATATGCGATGGATAAAAGGCGTATTCCACGGTAGTTGGCACAGAGCCTCGAGTCAACTTTTTAAATATGGGATATAGTACACTCAGACTCCAATCGCCGGGCGTGCATTCATCTAACAAAATTTTGCAAATGAGCTGATCCATGCACCTTATCAGCTCATCGCCGCCAGCCTTCAACAGCTCCACCGATAATCCATCGGCTCCTGCGGCTTTGTTGTTCTCAAGCCAGGCAGTAGCTGTTCTGACCTCGTCTTGGTGAGGAGGGGGGCAATCGACGTCGTCGTCCAAAGTTTGATCGATTGCCTCGTCATTGGATATCTGAGGTACCAATAGCGCAGAGAAATAATCTCTCCATATTCCCAACATACTCTGCACACCTGCGATGAGATTTCTGTTTTTGTCTTTACATGCCCATTAATTCCGTTATTGACTTTTTGGTGGAATTTTCGGGCTTCGTTCTTGACTTCGTGTATGACTAAATTTGCTCACTCTCGCGCTTTCTCTATTGCCGTTTCTTACGCCTAAAGAGACGGTTTACCTCCTTTCTTTTCTCCCTATACCGCTCAGCCGCAGCTCGCGTTGCAATTGACTGAAGCATTGCCATGCGTGCAGCGTTCTTTTCATCATTTGCAATGCGACACTATACATCGTACCATGGTTTGCTGCGAAGCGGTTTTTCTAACCCAAGAGTTATCAGGAGTAAGATCTGTATCTTATTTTTTATACATATATGAGAAAAAAAGCTGTAAAATAATTTTTGTAATTTGTGTTCTGGGTATATACAACAAATTGCAGGTAAGTCCAATGTTTGAATAGATATGCCCAAAATTCCAACAGCATAGGAAGAAAAGGTTTCTACCAAATATACTAATAACTAAATAATAATAAGAGTTAGCTCCACCGGATAACCATTTTATTTGCTGCAAAAAAATTAGTGTTACAACCGCAGCAACAAAAATTCCACGGTCTTTTCTATTTCTCTTAAAATAAAATAGAAATATGCCATAACTTAATATTAAGTTCAGTTGTTTCTTTGTTTCTGACAGTCGTTTCCAAAAGCTTACTATCATGAAAGAAAGTTTTAAAAAATTTATGTGCTTTTTATTTTACTGAAAATATTATAAATTGTAAATGACAAATCAGGTATAATTCGAAGAATATCCACGGAAAGACAACAACAACAGACTTTAGCAAAATTACCATTACATTCAAAGGACAATGTACACTTTGTCGGATGGAAATTTTAAAAAGATTTAGATATTTAAGACCGAATGATATGGTGAGTCTTTTGGTTCATGTTCACACCATGTCACGACCGCGTTCATTGATATGTGTTCTTTTGTCCTGTGCGTCTAATGTGTCATACTTATAGGATGCGTTTTGCTGTTTTATTTCTTTCTTAAATATTGGATGTAGAATTTATATAGTTCAACTTTCTATTTAATTCTTGTTTAGAAATTCAATGTAGTCTTCTTAGCTTCTTCCTTTTCACTTTACCGGTTTTTGTTATTTCTCCAGCTTGGTTAAATAAAGTTACTAAAGTGACTAAGTAAGTCATGAGGTAAACCAGCGAGGGGTTTTCTCCTCCTGCTAATACTACTTACAAAATGTTCCAAGTGTTTACTAAATCATTTGAAACCCGAAAAAGTTTTGGAACTTTTGTGCAAATAAAAAAAATGTCAAACAAGTTTCATTCACTGTTAGTTTTTGTTTACCTGGAGGCAGACTTTTTGTCAGATAATAGTTGGTTTGTGAGGTCGGTCTAAGGAGAATTCTTTTAATTAAACATTAAAATTAAGGGACAAGTTATGGATGTATGTTCGTCCGGCCTTTTTTTTGCAAATTTAAAATACATAACTTTCATCTGTAAGTTTGCTTCACAACAATTTCTTCAGAAGTTAAGGATTTCATTTAAGGGAATGTCGTTGTCTTTGGAAAATATAAACAGATAGCAGTAAGATGACAGGACACCTTTAAGGCATATTCTTATTTAGGTTTCTGTATATATGAGAGTGTTTAGATTGGGGCTCTGTTTAAAAGTAAAATCTTTGTTAAAGATTTTCCAAGGAATTAGAGGTAAACGGTTATTTATCATAATAATACATGTCAAGTTTGTTTCCGTGTAAAATAATTTTCTTCTCCATATGCAGGATTTTTACTACTTGAAATCACAACGAATATGTTGATGTTAAAACTTCAATTTCGCCAACTTGTGTCTCATGGTTAAATTTTCAATCTTATCAATCAATTTCATAGATCCAACGAGATATTGCCTTGACCAAAAATATGGAATATAGTTATATGACTAACATAAGTCCGAAATTTTACTTATCTCGATCCGAAATGTATGAGTACCTGGGAGGCGGTAAGTGCTACTACTAGGCCTGGCGAAGCCAAAAACTTGATATGATCTTCTTAAAATTGTCTCCCGAGTTTAGTTTCGAATCGAAAAACGTGCGAAGCCGAGCACGATGAAAGCTAGATATCGACAAGCTGTAATTACCGGAGATACCAAAGTTCTATCCACGATAGCTCACTATCCGGCTAGAGTAGAATATTCCCCCTCCTGAGGACCCACTGCAGTGCTTATCAAGAAGGACTCAAGTCCACTTTCCTAAAATTTTCAGGAGAACCAGATTTCAGAATTCTCATTAGAGCTTTATTTGAAAAAACAAACCCGTTGTTTTTTATAATGAAATTAATAACATTTATTTAGTTTTGACGCAATTTCCAACCGTCACGGAAGGTGCAAAATGTTGCTAAGTTGAGCAGTAAAAAAATTTTTTTTTTTAATATTTTGGAGTTGAGTCTTTCTTAGTAAGCAGGGCAGCACATATCCCATTCTTTGGAAACCTGATCTTGGCTATCAAAAAAGGCAGAAAGATAAAGAAAAAAAGATGATATATGAATACGATGCTGCACGTATGGCAATGAAACAGTCGGGCACAACGCGTGCTGCGAATGAGCAGCACAAGAGGCTGCAAAGACGAGAATGGGAATCTGGTGACCGATAAGCAGTGTGTGCTTAGAATGCGGAGAGACCACTTTTCCACACTACTCTGTTTAGATTCTTTCACAGAAGATCAGGAGATATTGATTGTGAGAGACAGTGTAGATTGTACCACCTGAGGCAAAGCGAGATTAGAACGGCAATCTCTCGGCTTAAGAATAATAAAACCGCTGGTGTGAATGGCCTACCCGCCGAGATTTTGAAGGCCGGTGGCGAAGGTCTGCTAGCCCATATGCATCAACTTATCTGCAGTATATGGTTAGGGGAATCCATGCCTGACCATTGGAGCCTCAGTGTATTATGTCTTGTATTCAAAAAGGGTGGTTCCTGTGTATGTTCCAACTGTCGAGGTATCAGTCTTTTATCCATCGCGTATAAGATCTTGTAGAGCGTATTATGTGGTAAACTAAAGGCAATTGTTGATAATATGATTGGACCTTATCAGTTTGGATTTAGACCAGGCAAGTCCACGACTGACCAAATATTCACGCTACGCCAAATCCTGGAAAAGACACACGAAAAACCAATCGATACATACCAACTTTTTGTTGGTTACAAAGCTGTTTTCGATAGCCCCATATTGGGGAAATTGTACAAAGCTATATCTGAACTTAGGATTCTGGCAAAATTGAACCGCCTCTGTAAATCAGCAGTGAAGGTGGGGAAAGACCTCACTGAACCATTCTGTACCGAGCGAGGACTGAGACAAGGAGACACACTTTTATGCAATCTCTTTAACATCTTAATGGAGATAATAATGAGAAAATCTGAACTAAATATGAACAAGATCATCAATACGAAAAGCCATATGTTGCTGGCGTATGCCTACTACATAGACATCATCGGGGGAAGTTTGGATAGGTTACTGTAGAATTTTCAAAAATCGAAAAAGAATCAACGAAGGTGGGTCTTACTGTTAATGAGGGCACGACGAAATTGATAGTGTCAACGAGTAGACAATCCTCTCGACTTGGTCCGCACTTAAATGTTGAGAACAGATTTTATTTTGAAGTGGTAAATTAATTTATCTACCTTGGATTCGCCGTTGACAAGGACAAAAACGTCAGCGTGGAGATAAATAGAAGAACTGTGCTTGGAAATAGATGCTATTTTTGACTCAGCAAGCAGTTTAAAAACAAAGCCCTCACTCGACGGACAAAGGTCCAGCTATAGCAGACTCTCATTTTACCAGTCCTGGCATATCTGGGCTGCGAAACTTGGGTCATATCGCAAGCAAATGAAAAACACCTAGAAGTATTCGTCAGGAAAATTGTCCGTAAAATAAAGAGTCCAGTTAAAGAAAACGGCGAGTTCAGACGTCGTTGGAACCAAGAGTTATATCAGCTGTATTCTGACGTTGCGGTGGCTAGGCCATGTTATCAGAATAGATAAAGATGAGTCAGCGCGAAAGGTTTTCGATAACGTACCCGATGGAAGCAGGAACAGAGGCCGACCAAGACTCCGATGGAAAGACAAGGCCCAAGAATCACTCCGTATCGTTGGTGTTACCAACTGGCGTGGGTAACAGTTGGAGAAATAAGTTAAAATTAGTTTAATTTGTTTGTTTAATTAATGTGTGTAAGACATCTGACCTCATGAGGTTGTAGAATATTCAATAAAAGAAAGAAGTATCTTGAGTTGGAAATACATGTCTTGGGTAGTAGCTAGAAATATTTTATCAAATGTGATTTTTGGTAGGTCACAGTCTCAACTTAGCTTTGGTCTTTTGTTAACAAAATATTGGAAGAGAATTAAAATTGCTTTAAGATTATTTGATTACCTTTTTACGGACCTTTTAAGGAAATTCGAGTCCATTTATTTTGAAGCAATCTGGAATTATCTGCAACAACGACAGGGTGGAGCGCGGTAATTTGCTTAATTGGGAATGAAATAAAAAATTTATGAACCTAAGAAAAAATAATTTTATACTTTAATTATATTGAACAGTAAGGGAATTTTTAAATTACATGGTTTTAAATAGTGTGTCTGACAAGTGTAGACCTACGCTACCCACACACTGCTGCATACGTTTTCTGAATTTTGCATGAACTCTAAGGGCCAATGATGCCTACTTGTGATATGGCGCACAACACATTGTGTATACATGACACATTCCCTGCTGTTCTCAATGAAGGAACACTTCCTCGTGGGGGAACAGCGAATCGTAAACGAAAAGCACGCTGCACTGCAATAATCGATTGCCCATTTGAAAACTACGCTTCAACAAAAAATGAGCTCTCCTCACGTGTCCAATGCATGATGGCAACTGAAAGTTAGACAAATACAAATCTCCCGTCAGCCATTATAATTTTCTTTAAAAAATGGCTTAAATACTTTTACTCTTTATACGTCTCTCCTTTTAAACTAAAAAAAAACCAACACAGTTTGTGTGTATTTATAAAGTTTTTGGTGCAGATATCGGCCTTTATTCCTGACTGCAAAATTTTCGGAATTCTCGTTTCATAGTCTGTTTAGCCACCACCATGAATGAATATTATTGACCCACATCGAGCAGCATATTTTACCTACCAAAATTGGTCCAAATTCCATATATAAAAAGAGGAACTTTACAACATCTCACGAAAACCTGTCAATGGAAAACCAACAAATAAATTGGTTCAAATATTTACGTAGCACAGATTTATACACGGCATACAACACCAACTGTAAGGATTACATTTACAGTTGTGTTGTGTTTGATGGTACTTTCAAAGCGTCTTTATTTTTATAGTAGTCAACTACTAATAAAGTCATGAATAAAGTATATATGTTTACCGTTGAAGTGCAGGAAGTAATACAAATAATTGAAATCTTGGGAGTTTATTTAATATTAACAAAAGCCCAAGGTGGCTTACAAAAGCTCAAGGTGGCTTACAACAATATTGCTAGGTATGTTATTGATAGAAACCGTACAGAATCTCTGAATACTCTTATAAACTTTTTAATACGAGCTTGGAATTCTGTTTGAACAACAAGATACTTATATTCCAGCATAAAGTTATATATACTAAGAAACCTGATTTTCTCTTTGACAGATTAATATTTGCGCGTTATAACTGGGGGAAATAAATTATTCATAAGTCATTTAAAAGTACTACTTCTGAAAGATAATTCTCCGTATCCACTGTTCGCCTTTGGAACAATCTACCATCACGTACACAGGTTATTAGCAACGCTTTTCATTACAAAAAGGAGTTAAATAGTTTATTTAAATAATTTTTATATTATATATACATATTTTAATATTTTAAAAACAAAAATCAAAATCAAAATGTGAAAATGTAAATGTAATAATGATCTGATTTTATTTCAATTATAGAATGTGTGTCTAATTTATGTTTAATTTATATTTAATATGTTTTATGTCTAACGTTTTTGTAATTGTTTTTAATTACTGTTTTTTTTTTATTTTTGTATTGGTCAATTCAATTTTCAATTCAATTTTTATTGCATTCATAGCGTTTACAGAATTGTATATAATTTAGTATGTGTATATAAAGACTTTAAGGAGATTAGTGGTTTAATATATTGATTATTTATATAATTATTTTATTTAGTATATTGAATGGAGGTGAAAATTTGCAAAAGACTTTTATGAATTTAGGGTATATGATAAAAACTTATAACCTACTTAAATCTAATACAAAATGTTCAGGTTGAGGCCAGCTCAGATATGTGACCGTGTTCTGAATAAGAACATTTGGCATTAATAATTGAAGACAATCGGTCTATCTTGACGGCCACTAATTTAACATCCCCAATTTGGTAAAGTCTTTCCGTAGAAAATAATCTAGGAAGATTGTAAATTAACTTAACAGTTTATTTTCTATAATCTGGAATCTTTCCCGCGGCATTTGTCATTTCCAAACAGGAGCTGCATAAAAAATTACAGCATGAAATATGGATTTAAATATTAACATTTTATTGACAATGTTTAACGCCGATGTTATGTTAATAAAAGGATATTATGTTCTTAAGAGAATATTAGATTTATCTTCAGTGTATGATACATGATGCTTATATGTTAGTTTTGAATCTAGGACTGCACCCAAATATTTAAAATTATTTTCCAATTTGATTTCCGCATTGTGAATATTTATGGTGTTCTGAGGAATATAACATTGTTTCTTTTCCTAGTGAAATAGCTTGAATAACTAGTAAAGCTTGATTTTTTTCACAGTTAATTGATATTTTCCATTTTCTAAAATATTCAAATAATATATCAAGGGCCCGGTGTAGGTCTTACAATATAGTACACCCGTACATAATATGGCGGTGTCGTCTGCGAATGTGGACATAATACAATGGTCCATGATTAGAATGATGTATGGTGTTGTGCTCCCTACGAAATCGGTAAATTTATTTTTTTTTTCTTTCTAAAATATTATTTTCTTTCTTGTTGTATGTTAAACATTTTACCACTAGCACTGTTATTTATAAGACTTTGCCTTGTTGTGCTAGGTTATCATATTATAATAAATAAATAAATAAATATGTAAATAAATTAATAAATAAATAAAATAATACAAATTATCCTTGCACTGGCAAAATGACGCAATTCGCTATTTTTCACACATTTATTTGTGATTTTCTTGGGATAGGTTAGGCAGAAATTGCTGTCACTTGAGACAACCCCTGTTTCTCATCCCATATATAGGGTGTCGAAATGAAATGAAGGGGGTTAAATAGTCTATAAATTTAGTACTTTCATATTTATTCCCTTTATTTTTCAGATTGTTGTAGAGAAGACTTGGGAAATTGAAAATGGTGCTCTACTGAACAATATGGAGCCACAGCCAGAGAAACAATGGTACTGTTGAGGAATATTTTTGATGAACGCAGTATTTCAAGAGGCAGAAACTGAATTTAATAGCTCACGATATTTTCTTTTGGGGTATTTGAAATAGCGTGTGTACGGGAATAAGCCACAGAACTAACCTCGACAAAAAAATATTATTAGATTCAAAATTCGAAAGATTGCTCCGGAAGTCTTAGAAAGAGCGAAGCTGTGAATTATCAAAATTTCACTTTAACTGACGATTAATCATAAAACAAATTATTAAATTGACTTTAAAATAAACAAATTATAGACTATTTAAATCCCCTCGTGTCTTTTGCGCCACCGTGTATATAGATAGATAAATATAGGTCCTTTATTTAATTAAACATCATCACAGGGTATGACTGAATTGTGGAAAGCTAACTGATTAGGAAACAATATTTTATTCCGATTCTGGAAACTCTTGGGAAGCTTCCTCGATAGAGTCGACATAAGTTTAGGAGGTGAGTGCCTTCGAATAAAATTAAAAGGTTCTGTCAATGTACGAAATTTAATTTGGTTGTGAGTTCAAACTTGGTAGTACACCGGGACAGATTAGTGACTCCTATGACCGTAGTGCGTGGTTAAGACCCACATCCTGGCGGTGTGGCCCTGGTGTTTAGTAAACACTACGAATCTTTACTGGTAAATCGATAAAAAAAATACCCCCTAATACACGGTGTATACCTGCCTGGATGATGTTGGAAACCCCTTAAATTCTAATCATTACAGAAACGTCAATAAATTCTAAGACAAAACATTTCCCCTCGATAAAGAGATTTGGCTTTGAACAACGGCTTATAACAATGTCCAAGTCGAAAATAAACAGAAGTGGACTCAAGGGATTTGCACTAACTCGGGCCCTACGAACCGAATTGCATCATCAGTTTTATGTTTCATCTTTTTTTAATAATAAAAATAATTTTTTTTTCAACATTCTTTTTTTGTTATAACTGCGAAACTGTTGATTACATTAATAAATATTACTATAGGAGTAGATTAAAGGTGTTATAATTCTACACGTTTCTAAACGAATTCGAACATAATCGGTTTCATCGACAAAAATCAGAAATCCGACTTGGTTGGAATTGCATTTTTTTGGTATCGATTTAAAGGTAATAGCGTAGCTAACAAAATCAGCAAAAGATTTTGTTATAGAAATAGACTTTTTGTCCTCCAGAGCAATTCAAAGTGAGCGATTTGTATGGTAAATAATTTGATTTTTTAGTTTCGCTCGTTAGTAGTTGAAGGAAAATATTGTTCAAAAATACATTTGTGGAAGAAATTAAATTATGTTTTATTTTTCGGATAAGTAAGAAGCGATATAAATATTGTTTTTCGTTTCGTATAAACCTAAAAAAAACTTTAATTGATTTTTAAAAATTGACTTTTCAAGATGAATATTTTGAAAATTCTCATTTCTTGATGGCAAAAAAGAAAAAACATCATAAAATTCGGTGAAATATTTTTTCATGATAAATTAGTTTAAACTTTAATCTATTAGAAAAATTCCAAATCTTCTCCACTTTTTTCCGCTTTTTTAAATTTAAGCTTTTTAAAAAGTGCTTAAAATTACTTTTTTACTTGTTAGTCAAATATGAATTATTTTGTAGGAGACTATTTTTACTTTAAATTGTTAACAAATTAGATAACAAATATTTGCAAATATCACGCGCTTTTGATATCCTCTGTCCGGCGAACCATTGACGATTGAAACTGGAAACTGTAACCAAAATAAGAATCATTAACTTCTTCAATTTACACTCACATTCAGGAATATTTATGAATCACTGAAGGAGAGAATAATGCAAAAGTACTGAGACACACTAACGAGATAGACTCTATCGTTGTCCTTCTTTATTTCTCTTGCTCTCAAGTAAGCATAAAGGGTGCAACAAACAAACATAGATATATTTGGCACGTAAACACATACATATGTCATGACATATTAATCATTGTGTCTCAAACATGTAATATTGAATAGGAAACAAAATGTGTTTGAACACAAGTATATTATGTTTGCGGCAAGCTCCAAACACACTTTATATTTGCATCCAAACAACTAAAAACGAAAAATTTTCGAGATTTTACCATTTGTATGGGAGATCCAGTATTCGTCATCCGATTTCCTTGAAATTAGGTATACAATTTTCTGCACTGAAAATCTTATACATGGCAAATTTTAGTTAAAATCTGTTTATCGGATAGGGTGTTACGGCAGTCTATACCTCTGACTTACAGATGAAAAAGGAAAAACAAATTTTTTTCAGTCTTTTTCGTGATTTAACAAAAAAATTCCAAAAATTAATTTTTTATATACATAATAAATAAAAAATTTTACTTTAAAAAAAATGTATAAAATCATACTTGTTTGCGGCTTCGAAAAGCATACATTGTTTATTTGATACGCAATAATTATAAAAGTTTCGTGAAATAAAAAAAAATAATACGAAATATGAGGTTTTTTGTTATTTGTGTTTTTTACAGTTTATGCATTTATCTACCAGAAACAAATGAGAACAAGTCCCTATCTGACGATATTGGGGAAGTGTTTTTGAAAACACTTTTGGTTTCTGCGTAGAATAATAATTTCGGTTTTTATGGGCGGTGGGCGATGGGTGTGGTCAATGTTGATGAAATGCTATTTTTTGATAAGGTGGCATATAAAAATGTTCTTCACGCAATTTTCATGAAACTTGTCGCAATAGTTCAACTTTTTCAGCCAAAAATAATTTCGGTTTTTATGGGCGGCGATCGTGGTCAATGTCGATGAAATGCCATTTTTTGATGTGGTGGCGTATAAATATATTCTTCACGCAATTGTCATGAAATTTATCGCAATAGTTAAATTTTTACAGCCAATAATAATTTCATTTTGTATTGGCGGTGGGCGAAGTCAATTTTTTCGATACTTTGAAATTTTCTTAGTTCTATTATATTAGGGACTCGTGCCTAATTTTTTTACCCTAGGACTACTCCTTCAATTTTTGTCCCATCGATGTACTGGGACAAAAAACTGTGCGTCGTTCTCGAGTAATGATGACATATAAATACAAATTATCATTTTCAAAATACAAAGTGCTCACATTGTATTAATATGTTCACGAAAGTTGTTCAGATTTATCGTGGCTACAATCCTACAAAATATTGTCAGTGAAAAAATTAGAGTCCCTTTAAGTTATGCTGAAAATTGTGAAAAAAATTCTTTTTTTCAAAAAAAAGTGCAGGAAAAGCTGGGAATTGGCAAAAATTTGACGTGATACACACATTTTTGGGGTACCGATCAACTCAGTAAGCTTACCTCTAAACGATACAATTTACTAGAACGCTGATACATTTTTCGACTACAACAGTGTAATTAATCCATAAAACACGACATTGCAAGGCAGTAACTTTTAATTATTCGAATATCTTCTATGGTATGTTGCACCATTTCCTATAGTAGATAGCCCTTAACCTTCATGGTGAACGTGGCGAAATTAAATTCAAATTATTTACAAATATTCGCACATTTTGCGTTTGCTATAAGGAACTCAGGAATCTCCAAATAAAAGTAATGGGCTTAGCGGGATGACGGTGTCACCTACTTGCACTAAAGCCATGCCTCTGACCCGTTTTTGCGAAATTGTTACTGTTGTTTTCTGTATAACTCGGGAATGGAATCCTTTTTCTCAATCAACTACAATCTAAGTTACAATTTCCTTTTTAAGCAAAATTTTATTTTATGCTAGTATGTGCGAAATATACTAGTTCAGCCATGGTACGCATGTTATGGGTGTCTGACTAAGATTGAACTTTCTAAATTTAGTGCAACTAATGTGTCAACCATTCGAATAATGGTCAACAAATTTGAAGTAACTGGGTCGGTTATGGACATCGTACCTGCCGGTTTCTTGAAAGCATTGAAAACATCAGTTCGGCATCGTTCTCAACAACTGAAAATTTTACGAAGCACTATGCAGCGAATTTTGACAAAAGACCTCCATCTTCATGCGTACACAATTCAGCTTACTTCAGAGCGCAAACCAGCAGACCATAGAAAGCGCCGGCAATTCGTTCAATGGTTAATGGAGCAAAGTAAAATCAATGACAATTTTTCAAGATAAATACATCATCCCACATTTGCAATGTAGTAAGTTTTAATGATTCGAATATTTTCTATGGTATGTTGCATCATTTCGTACAGTAAATAGCCCTTAACCTTCATGGTGAACGTGCAAATGTGAGTTTGCGAAATTGTTACTGTTGTTTTCTGTATAACTCGGGAATGAAACCCTATTTTCTCAATCAACTACAATTCTTCGAAATTTGTATAACTTAAAAAGATCATCAGAAAATTACTCCATAGATATTGATTTGCGAACAGATACTACAGCTGTAGCGAATGTAGTAACCGTAAACCAATTCCCATACTCTATATTTTATGTCTGTAAATTGTCGCATCAAGTTTGTACTAACACAGTAAGTAACACGAATATAGATTTCTAAATCCTTTTCCTCCAAAGAATGTATGTATGTACACTAGAAGCAATAGCACTTGACTGCCTATTTATAAGTTAAAACCCTAACTCTACGTTTGTGGCAATTTTCGAAAATCGTCATGCCATAAAAACAATAAAGTGGATTCGACAAATAGAATACATTCAGTTAGACACATATGGTAAAAGTTTTATTCAAGCTTCTGTTGCTAGATTCTTGTAAAATGCTCTCAACAGTTCGAGTATAATCTTATTTGAACATCTAAGGATGTACAGATTGTGTGTGTGTGATGAAACAGCTTTACGGCTTAACGATACAAATACCAGCCATCAAATGCCAACTAAACCTAAACCAAATTCTGTGGCACAATGACATACCACATAATGTGTTGAACGATGCAATAAAAGACATGTAGCTTCAAATTCAATTTGTTTTTCAGTATTTCCGGTGACTTTGTATATTAAGTATGAATTGTATCTACGTTTCGTGTCTATCCTTCCAACAATTGTATGAGTGTGTATAGCATACAACCTATGCATAAAATAAGTGCTCAAAAGAAAACCCGGGAATTTCACTTTAGTTACTCACAAATGAAAATTTGATAATATCGAGAAGGATATAAGGTAAATTTTTCAGATGATGACAAGTATTATAGAATTAACGTTGATTTAATATTTAATACAACACATTTGAATATCAACACATTTCGGTTATTGTTAGTTTAAAATCTAGAAAACCTTTTCGCTAAATCTCTTACGCGATTTTCAAAAGGCTCTTGAAAATCAAACTTCAATAACATATGCGTATCACTTCACTGTACCAATAAAACTTTTTGTTGGATTTTATCAAACTACGCAGAAAACCAAAGACCAATAACTTCCTTTTATTTGAGCGGTTTTTTATGGATGTGCACAACGCATTAGAGGCCTCAAACAGAAACATGTGCAAATAAATCTATAAACGGTAGCACATTTAAGCAAACACGGTATCCTTGATAACATGGTGAATAACTGTAGCAATCAGCCAATATGCACTTGTGTTTGATCTTAAAGTCAAACACATTTATTTCAATTCTGCCCTAGATGCCAAGATACATTTGCTCCATTGGTATCATTGACTTGTACAGTTTGTATTTTTAAAAATTATATCTGTACTAAGAATTAAGTTCGACTTAGGAACTTAAATCTAGTCACGTCGATAGAACTATATGATAAAATTTAGTTAAACAGTGCCAATATTTGTGAAACTAATATCCCAATTATAATTTCCCTATATTTTTTTGTATCGTTACCACTTTACACGGAATAAAATTATAAGCCCAAAAAGAGCTCTCAATTGCACGGTGTTACAAAGAAGAAAAAATTTAAAATACTTTTAAACCAAACTGGTGTAAATTGTAGATCTGGTGGCATAAATCAGTTTCAAATTTTCAGAATTTGTAATACACCCTCCATATCCGAAGTTATCGGCGAAACCCGTTTTTTCAACACTTCACAGACCAAAATATTTTTAACTAAATGAGTTTTAAACCGATTTTTAAATTTTGAACGGGTTTAGAAAGACGAATAGTTATACTTTTCAAATACATGTAAAGGGTTTTCCAATAAGTTTTTGACAAAGTTTTTTTTAAATAAAACGCAAACCATTTGAGATGTTTACAAAACTTTATGATCGACTTGAAATACAATCAAAACATTTATGAACGGAACTCGACTTCGTTCATATCAGTCAGTCGATTCGTTGGACCCAATTGTCGATGACTCGGTCACATATTTCGACCGTAACGGCCGCGTTCACTTTGGCTCTGAGTTCTTACAACGTCGTCGGCTTGTTGGAATTGACCAATTCTTTGACGTAGCCCCAAAGGAAAAAGTCTAGAGGCGTTAAATCGCACGAACGAGGCGGCCAATTGACTGGTCCATTTCTTGAGATAACACGCTCACCAAACTTACTCTTCAATAAATCGATTGTAATGTGTTCTGTGTGGCTAGTGGCACCATCCTGTTGAAACCACATGTCGTCCAAGCCCATGTTTTCCGATTCGGGCCAAAAATAACACTGTGATAGTCGAAAAAATTAACTTCGATGAATCCTTTTCGAACTATTAGGGGGGAGTCACCTGAGTGCGAAAGTAAATTTGGAAGTGTCAGATTGGCTCCAGTTTTTGAGAAATCGGTATATATGGATATAGCTAAGTCTGCGCTATTTAAACAAATTTTATCGGCCATAGGCCAATTTTTTTTTGGCCTAAAAGGGCTTAAAAAGCTTATTAAAATAGAAAAAACAAATGTTCGCGCTCGGTCCAACTTCTTGAGATATGAGCCTTTAAAGCTTGAGTATATAATTGGCCATATCTCACATATTTCTGGTCCGATCTGGTTCCGGTGAATATTATTACAAAGATCATTAAAAACTCTTTAAATCTGCATATAAATATATTACATTTTATTAACCCATTGGGGACAAATTTAAAAAATACGATTTTTTAACGTCACTTTTTTGCTAAAAATCTGATTTTCTCAAAAAACAGCCCCAGTAAACCTATTTTCTACTAGACTCAGGTTGTAGGCAACACCTCAGGCTTTATTTCAAGGTATAATACTTTGCATTAACCCTTCTAAGACCGGAGATATTTATGTTCAAAGTTTGAAATACAAGAAAAAATTAAAGTTTTTCTACTTTTTTCCAAAATTTTATTTAAGCTTCAAAATCAAGTTAAGCTTCAACATCAAAATATTGGACTTTTATATATTTTTTCGTTTTTTTTTAAGTTAATTAATTCAAAGAAATTAAAAATTTTTAAAAATAACCGTTACATAAATATAATGCTAATCTTCATCATCCAACTCCGGTCTTAGAAGGGTTAATGCGAAGTATTATACCTTAAAACAAAGCCTGAAGTGTTGCCTACAACCTGAGTCTAGGTAGAAAATAGGTTTACTAGGGCTGTTTTTTGAGAAAATCAGATTTTTAGCAAAAAAGTGAGGTTAAAAAATCGTATTTTTTAAATTTGTCCCCAATGGGTTAATAAAATGTAATATATTTATTTGCAGATTTAAAGAATTTTTAATGGTATTTGTAATAATATTCACCGGAACCAGATCGGACCATAAATATGTGAGATATGGCCAATTATATACTCAAGCTTTAAATGCCCATATCTCAAGAAGTTGGACCGAGCGCTAACATTTGTTTTTTCTATTTCAATAAGCTTTTTAAGCCCTTTTTGGCAAAAAAAAAAATTGGCCTATGGCCGGTAAAATTTGTTAGATAAATAGCGCAGACTTAGCTATGTCCATATATACCGATTTCTCAAAAACTGGAGCCAACCTGACACTTCCAAATGTACTTTCGCACTCAGGGGACTCCCCCCTAATAGTTCGAAAAGGATTCACCAAAGTTCATTTTTTTCGGGTCAATAACTATCACAGTGTAATCGGTAATCATTGCGCGATAACGATCGCCATTCACAGTAACGTGACGATCGTTATTGTCGACGAAAACATATGGCCCAATGACGCCGGCGGCATGCAAACCTTACCAAACAGTTATTTTTTGTGGATAAAGTGCTGACTCATGAAGCACATGTCGATTTTCACCAAACTAATAACGCATATTTTGCTTATTGACGAACTCATTGAGCCAAAATTTAGCCTCGTCACTGAAGATGATTTTGATTCTCAAGAGCCCAATCGGAGAACGTACGTGGCCTCAAAAGGTCCATCGGCTTCAATTCTAGAGTTCGTTTGATCTTGTACATATGGGTGTAAACCAAGATCTTTACACAAAATTCGCCATAAAGTGATCTTGGCGATGCCCAGTTCTTGAGAACGCCGCGGAATCGACTAACTTGGATCGTTTGCTACGGACGCCTGAACAGCTGCAATATTTTCGTCACTTTGACCAACCCGTTGTCTCACTGGCACGGCAGCATCACACAATGAATAAGTAGACTCAAACTTGTGTACCAGACTTGATATTGCTTGTCTACTAGGGCGAGAATGACGACCGAAAATTAGAGTTAACGCTCGTAAAGTTACGCTCGGTAGTACATATTTAGAATTTGCATACGGTGTTCGTCCGTGTACTTTACCATGATGAAAATATTGAGTTTACTGAAAAAAGGAAAGTAACATTTGTCTTCGGTGGGGCAACGGTAGTGTGCGCGCTTCTTGTACATGAGATCTTGGGTTCGATCCCTGCTCAGACCACCTTAAAATTTCTTCCGGCGGCGGTCACCTCGCATAGTGACGGCGACACTATCGAGTATTTAGCCATGAAAAAGCTTCTCAAAATACCACTCGGAATTGGTGTAAAACTGTCCCTTCATGGAATCTAATGGGAAGCATTTATTTTATAACAGTTAGACGGTCAGTGCTGAAGTCATCGCTGAAGACCATACTGAAGAGAAATGTCAAAAGAGCGGGAAAAAATGTGGCGTCGTTTGCTGTCTTTATCAATTTATTTTGAAAAACCCTTTACAACTAATGTGTCAAACATTCGAAGAGTGGTTAAAACATTTAGAGACATTAAGAATCCTGCGAGTCAACGTACCAGTCAATCTCGTGAAAGCGTTGCTGTAGTAAACGAGAGTGTCGCCGGAGACATCAATACGTTCTCAACAACTGAAAACTTCTCGAAGCATTACGCAGCGAATTCTGACATAAAACCTCCATCTTCATGCGTACAAAATGCAGCTTACTCAGCAGCTCAAACCGGCAGACCAGAGAAAGTGCCGGCATTTCGTTCAATTGGTACTGGAGCAAAGTGCAGTCAATGACAAGTTATCAAAAAATACATCAATACAAAAAATTATCGAATTTAGGGTTTAGAAAATCATCATGCCCACCATGAGAAACATGTACACCCACAACGAGCAACTAACTCTCTGATGCGAATTTTGTTCAGGCGGAGTGAATGGGCTTTACTTTTTTGAAGATGACGCCGATATTGCAGTGATTGTGAACGGAATTCATTACGTAATCGTGATAGTAGAGTTCTTGCAGCCTCCACTGAACGGCATGCGTCTGGTCGACTTCCAGATCAAATTATTATTCGATTAATTTTAAATATTTGATGTCAACTGGCCACCAGGATCATGCGGTTTAACGCGGCGCGATTTATTTCCTTGGGATTTTGTGGAATCTCGTATTTATGGGAATAAACCAGAAACAATTCCAGTGCTCATACGTGAGCTTTGAGATACAGCCACATGTATGTGGAAAAGTCATGAACAATTTCATGAAAGGAGTGGTGGCCAGTGAACACAGCCGTGGGGGCCATTTGACGGCTATTTTATCCCATACTTAATCGGAACATGTCTTATTTTCAATCCAATAAAAAATTACAACTATCTCAAAAAATACGTGTTTAAAATTAAGAAGTTACATTTTACTGAGATGCCCTTTATATTTCGCACATACTGGGAAAAATAAAAATTTTGCCTAAAACAACAAATTGCAACTTTAACTATTTGTAACCGATTCTAAAGAGCAAGGACTTGTTTTACTCACAACTAAACGTACTTTCAAATAAAAATCAGAAAGAATAGAGTTTCAAATAAAGTATTAGAAAATAAAGGCACCAAATTTGAAAAAGTGAGAAAACAATTTTAAGTTTTAAATATTTTGGTTAAAATTTTCACATGGGTTTGTCAAAAGTATAAACATATACCTCTGTCAAATATTTATACGTGCAATGTATTATGTTGAGTTGGAGCTTTGAAAACTAAAATGTTTTTATTTTTATTTAAATATTAGTTTATACATATTTATGTGTTCCTTAAAATTATATGAAAACATATTTTTTCATTTCTTTTTTAGAACAAAAAAAAAGTGTTTGGTATATTTGATATATACCATAATTTTTTGAAGGGTGTTTCTGTAGGATTGTACTATTTAAATTTAGAGTAATTTTTTTGTACAAGTGGCAACTTTACGAGTGATAATTTTGAAAACTTATTACAAAAATTTGGAAAGTTATGCTGAGACCACACGCATCTTTCACATCTCTGTGAAAAAGTCGTTGAAAATTTCATGACTAGAGTAATTAGACTAATTCATGACTATTCGACAGAGCCGTTTCACATATATTTTATTCCATTCTTACTTGCAATATATCTTCTTTACAATCGAATAAAAATATCACAACTATCTCAAAAACACGTGATCTTATTTTAAAATGAAAAAGTTGATTCTTACTGAGATTCCCTTTATTAAAGGTACCGCTTTCAATAGCAGAGAGGTGTTTAACAGAGTATTTTCAAGTGATATATTTTTATCCACCATCCAATAGATCACTCAGTTTGTAAAAAATTCACAGTATTTTCAACCACAGAGTAATATTTTACTTTGACATTGCTTTATATCAATTTCCAATAAGATCATATGTGGGACTTGTCATGTCGACCAGCTCACAAGCCACCCAACTATTAGAAAATAGAAATTACTGAGAAAGATCGATAGTGTTTGAATACCTTCCGTACTAAGCAGCTAACATTCTTTTGTTTGTTAATGCAAACAGTAGCGCAGCCATGGCGCTACTTTTCAATTCCAAACTAAGTTTTTACACATGTCCACAAATGAATGGGCATTGATCTATCATCTTTCAAAATCTTAAAATAAAATTGATTTAATAAAACCATTGCATTAGACTGTTTTCAGCTTCAAATGATGTATAAAATGGTGAACAATTATGTGTTGCAAAGAATTTAATACATAGTGATGTAAATAGATATTGCATATACAGAAGAGTGACTCCTATTCTTAAGTACTGGATTTTTGCATAGTCTGTATTGCAAACCATTGAACCTTTATTGTTACTGAACACCAAGTAATAGGCAATTTTTGTTAAAGTTTAGAAGTGAACAAGCAATTGCAATTAACAAACGATCTGAAGCATTGTCACTACTCGAAATGCTTTGAACAGCCGACTGTCTGTTTCTTTTTACTTTCTCGCTATTTTGCGCCTTCGTCGACTAATAACTGAATGTGACAAGTAATCCAATACCAATATTACCACGGCGAATTGCAACTGATATCATCATAAAGCAGCTTAATTAATATTTTCCAGCCATGTAAGATGCTAAAAATGAAACATAATTAACAATGACTCCAACAAACTTACATACAAACTCAAATACAAAACTTGTCGAAATATGCCGGCATTGACACGTACTTTTTGACATATGCCATTATGTGTGTATGTGCAAATATATCACTCATATCTATAGTAACCATTTCCTTTCCAAGTATTAACTTAAATTTGCTGGTGGTATGCCCACACATACAGACCAAAAACCAGTATGAAAGTGAAATCAATTCCGGATTATGTTAAGCATATTAAGTTTACCCACATGGAAACTCAATATGTGTCGATGATTTCATCCTGCAGTTACAGTTCCAGCTAAAACAGAAGTCACGTTTCATTGTATAAAATAAAAAACTTCTTTGCACTTACCAGCATAAGCTTTTTTAGGCTAAGCTAGATTTCAATTTAGTTATGACAATGATATGATGCTATATCCCGTGAATGCTATGCTAATTACATGAAAAAGTTAGGTAAGAATTTTCGGGACAATCCCAAAAGTTTTTACGAATTCGTTAACAGTAAGTATAATTCCGCATACTGATAATGAATCTATTTCCAAATCTACACGCTGAAAAATACCGGCCCCAGCAACATATTGCAGGAACCATATACATATTTGCATGCACTGCATCGTTTCGTGTTTTCGTGTCTGTCACGTTTTTGTTTTCGAAAACTTTCAACAAATAAAGCAACATTTGGGTCATAAACACATATATATTATAACCTGTTAATCGTTATGTCCCAAACATGTTACATTGAATAGCAAACACTATGTGTTTGGACACTAGTATACTGTATTTGCGACAAGCTACAAACACGTTATATTTGAATCCAAACAACACCCTATTGGTTAAGCGAGATAGTAATTTGGTTTTTTGTTTAAAGTAATTTTCAATTATTTTATTCAAATAATTTATACTAATCTATAATGTAGGTGTCATTTTGATCGATGATCTTCTACCATCGTTCAGGCAGCTTTATGATCCCAGATTCATAGAATAGAATTAAAGTAATATAATACGTTCAACAGAACCTTACACGTGATGGATATAGGACTGATACCGCGGTAGTATCAGGGCATAATACACTGAGACTCCAATCGTCAGGCATAGATTCCTCCAACCATATACCGCATATAAGCTGATACAAGTGGGCTAGCAGTCCTTCGATACCTGCCCTAAAAAGTTCAGCGGGTAACCCATACACACCAGCGGCTTTGTTATTCTTAAGCCTGGAGATTGTATTTCTAGTCTCGCCTTGGTTGGGTGGGGCTACAATCTACACAATCTTTCACAATCATTGCCTGCTGATCTTCAGTAGAAAAATCTGAGTGGAGTAGTGCTGAAAAGTGGTCTCTCCATATTTTAAGCACACACCTACTATCAGTCACCAGATTGTCATTCTCGTCCTTACAGGAGGGCAACCCGTTATTCGATCTTCTTACCCTCTGGAAAAATTGTTGTGATTCATTATTCATCCAGCACAATTTGGGCTTATCGCTTACGCTCTGTTTCCGCTGCCATTTTTTCCGCCTAAATAGTTGGCTTTCCTCCCTTCTCAGTCTTTTGTCTCGCTCATTAGCAGCACGCGTTGTAACTGACTATTTCGTTGACATACGTGCAGCGTCTTTTTCATCAATTGCAATGCGACATTATTCGACGTACCATTGCTTATCTTTCTACGGATTTTGATAACCAAGTTCAGTCCTTGTGGCGGTTTAAAAGAATGGGAGATGTGCTTCCACTATGCACCTGGGTCCTCGGGAGGGGTGTATTCTGCCCTAGCAGGAGAGTGAGCTTTTGTTGATAGGACATTGATATCTCCGCTATTTGTAGCTTGTCAATATCTAGTTTTTCACGTGTTGGGCTTCGTACGTTTTTCATCCTGCTCAGTTTTGTGCGAACTTTCGCAGCTACAAGGTAATGATTCGAGTCGTTATTGGCACCTCGAATCACACGTACATCCATTACGCTAGAAGAGTGCCTGTCATCTATTGCCAAGTGATCAATCTGGTTCTTCGTTCTGTGACCAGGAGATATCCAGGTCGCCTTATGAATGTTCGTATGCTGGAAATGTATGCTACTAACTAGGATGTTCTTTGGAGCGGCGGAGTCTATCAGTCTTATTCCATTATCAAAATTGGTATTATGTAGACTGTGATTACAGACGGTTGGTCGAAAGACACTTTCCTTTCCCAATTAGGTATTAAAATAGCCTAGAATAATTTTAATGTCGTGGTCAGGGTTAGCGTTCGTATACTTAAATTAAACTTTTTTGGCGCCGTAGATTAGTGCCTTGCCAACTCCAAATTCTGTTGTAAACTCAAAAATAATTTTTTTTAAAAAATTCAATTATATTTTTAATTGAAATTTACAGGCCAATATTTTTTTCTGTGTAGTGACAACAAATGCCAGATTTTATTAAAAAAGAGATATCATAATGTCTCACTCGGTTTCTCTCTTGATCATTAGAATTTTTTTCATAGTTCAAAGTATATTTAGGCTTCGAAATCAGTGGTCTATTTGTGACATTACTTCAAAAAATCCTAAGGAGTCAGAAATTTTGCATTACAACCTTCAAAAGAATTATAGCTCTTTCCACATTTTATATATTTTTTTAACATTTCTAGTAGTAAAAATAAACTAACAGTCTTAACCACGATGTCGAACGTTAACTTACGCTTTCTTTCTATGCGACAAACAGCTGAATTTGTACGAGCGAAAACATACACATAATCATCCTGGTAAAATGCAGAAGCGCGGTGGGCTGGGGTTGTCTTCCGCCACCACTATATAGTATGGCAAAAAAAAATCCTCATACATCCCAAACAATTACAATTTTGATTGGGAATTAACTGTTCTCTTCGATTTATATGAAATGTTACTAAGATTTAATTTGTAGCTTACTGGTTTAGAATCGGTTCAATATAAAATTTTAAAATTTTAAGAAATAAAATATTAAACTTTTTAACTTGCTCTGTTAGGGTTATAAATAATATTACTATGAATCAATATTACCTGCTATCACGTACTGCAAACAAGTGCATCCGTTAAGGAGTTTTACCTAACAACTCACTTGCACGTACCTTTCATAATATGAATTTATCTTTTTAAAATGTCGATGTACGTGATTACGTGTGTGCTAGTGAAATTTATATCGAAAGAAGGTCATTGCCGGTGCGAATTCATGAATATTCGTTTTCACAAAGAGCACAATACCGAATGACGGGCACGACAATTAATTGAATTCGAATCAACAGCATGTGAATTCGATTACCATTATACGCACTGAATCTAGGAAAACATGGAGTAATGAAGTTATGGTAATTTTAAATTCAACAAAATTCCTAAGTAGACTAGACTTATTATTTGATCGCTCAAACATGGCTATTATGGTAATGGGATTTTTCTCGGATATAATAATTCATCACAATCAATGAAACAAATTATAATACAGTGTTAACCTCTGACGGGGGTGGGTAGAAGTTTGTTATAAAATTCTTGTAACGACTAAACCAAAGTGGTTTGGAATTTAGGACAAGTAGTTATAGTTTCGATGTAAATTGGTTTATAATAGGAAATTTGAATTATTGTAGCACCAGTGGTGCAATTGTAGTGTGCGCGGCTCTTGTACATGCGAGCGTGGGTTCGATCCCTTCTCTGCTCACTTGACATTTCTTTCGACGGCAGTCACCTCGCTTAGTGACGGCGACACCGTACTCTATTTAGCCATGAAAAAAATCTGTAGGTCCCAATCAGTGAATTTGAAACAAGAAGGCGCACAGCTTACTGGCTGTGAGAAGCTCTTCCCAATCCCTTCCTGAGATGTAATGGGTAACTATGTTTTTGTTGTTATAGCGAAAAATCAATGCATACGGACAAGAAAAAACTGATATTGAGAAAATACCAATTTCAGAGGAATCACATTTATGATATCTTAGATAGTGGGCATAAATATTGTTCTGAAAATATAACACTAAATTACGGAAAAAACGAAAACTACACATGTTTCACCAATACTTAAAAAATATCCCATGAAATCAGGATACATGTAATTTACAAATAAAACTACCCTTTATATTTTGGTATAACTTTCTCTTCATCCGGTGGCCAAGGTGTGTTTAGGTGTTGATGGCAGTCGGTTAACAATTCACTTAGCCTTATTAGTCCATTATGATATCATGGCCTAACGAGATTAATCTTTAACCCGTTGCTCAGAAAAGCTTAATATCTAGCCTACATCTATCTGAGATAATTCTCCCATGTCCTTAAATGGGAGTAAATTTCTATTACGTCCCGTGAAGGAATTGGGGAGAGCTTCTCACAACCAGTGAGCTGTGCGCTTTCTAATTTTATACTCACTGATGGGTACCTACAGTTTTTCACATGTTCCGAATAGTATTTTGAGAAGGTTTTTCATGGATAAATATTCGATAGTGTCGCCGCCACTGGGCGAGGTGACCGCCGCCGAAAGAAATTTAAGGTGGTCAGAGCCAGGATCGAACCCAGGATCTCATCTAAAAGAGGCGCGCACACTAACTATTGCACCACCGACAGAGCTTTTACTATGGAATACTCGCTAAGCTCAATTCGCAATCATTGTTCGTGTGATTTCCAGATCAAAATTACGCTTTTTTTTTGGTCAGATCAGAGTTAATCAAAATACTCTACAGCCTAGAAAATAGTGACATTAAGTTTCAGCTCTTACCTATTGTTCAAATAGAGTAAAATCTGTTTGCGTTGAATTCGCTGTGATTGTTTATCTTCAGCTACCCACGTGGCCAGCTCCTTCTGGGTTGTCAAACATACCGCAGTATCTTAGCTAAAGTATTGCCCAATCATATCTACAACATCAGCATAGGAGAGCCAGCACCATATGTCCCATGCTGCTGAAGGTTTTTTTGAGTTAACTGCGGTTATCTTTATTACGATCTTTATTACGATCTCTATTACGACGTAAAGATACAGAATAGAGAAACGTCTCTCTGAGACCTCGCTAAGTACGGCATGATCAAAACTCAGCTGTATCGAAGATTTGACGTTGGATTGTGTCATTCGGAAAATATATGTAAACCTAACAATTTCTTCCGAATCTGGCAGTTAGGCTCACGTTTGCTATTATTTGGATGTAGTCTATAGTGCATATTACGTTACAAACAATAATCTGAAAGACCATTCTTTCATCATCACCTACACGTACAACACCGTGCCACATATCCGCATCAGACTGTGTAGAGCTGACATTAAATGCCAATTCAGGGTGGTTAAACCAAACATTAAGACTATTTAAGGTTTTTGTTTGCTCTTCCTTCCACTCTCCAACTTGTCTATCCGCAGTTGGCTACATACTGGCACTGACATTTTGACAACCATATAACCAGGGATGCAATGTTTTAACACAATTTGCAACGGATGCAAATTTCCTCATTATTCGTGAATTTAACAGAAATCACAGGTTTTATTTACTATCACATCCGTGACGTTTTATCCGTGTCCAATAGAATACGTGGTAATGCATCTATTTAAATTGTGCATATATGTGTGATATGGTAATTTATATATGTATTATAATTTATTTAGGATTATACATTTTGTGGCGAGAATTGACTTTTGTTGTGCAGGCTTTTCATGCTTACGAATGCGAAAGTTGCCAATAATTTTTGAAATTAATAATACCGTATTCAGTACTAGCATTTGCAATAGGAAATGTGTATAGACAAAATTATAAACTGAAATGAATATCGAATGTAAACAGTGAAGCAGCAGGGGTAATCTCTAAATAAATAGTAACTTCTTTATTAATATAATAAATTTTCCATTCAATTTTTCATTCAATACTGGTATAGGTCAGGGGTCCTTCTTCTGGCATACGCTGGACTTGTCCCCATTACACGGTATTTTATACACCACAATGGGCTTGTCCTCTTTTGATTTGGTCCGGCTGAATATATCGTTTAGCGTACGATGAGGCTTAACTGACAATTCATATTTCTTATCGTAGAAGTCCGAGTTTTTTGTCCTTACAGATAGTCCAGGAATATATGTTTCGATTTGTATATTCTCGCCTCGGATGTGTTAATATTAGTTGTCGGTCGTCCAATCTCAGCTCGAGAAACAATCGTCCTTCTCGGAAAATTGTTCAATAGGAGTATTTTTCGTACTTTCTCCTTATTCGTCCCATGAATCTGTATATCACTTATCTGTAATACTCTCCTAATAAAGTTGGTGGCTGTGTTCATAATAGACCTTCTGGGGTGGTTGGACTCAAAATTCTGTAGTCGTCCCGACGCTGTCGGTTTCCGATACCAGTCTATTTTGAGAGCGTTTTCTTGTCTTATGACTAAACTATCTAGATATGGAAGCTTGTGGCCCTGCTCCTTTTCCACAGTGAATTGTAACTGTCTGTTGAATATATTTAGTGCCGTAATTGTGTTATCCACCTCAGTTGCCTTAATGATCACGAATATATCATCCACGCATTTCGCCAAGATTTTCGGTCTTGCCGTCAGGGTGTTGAGTGTATCTAATAATACCTCCATTATAATGTCAGCCATAATCGGTAATACCGGAGAATCCATGGGCATACCTTTCCTCTGCTCGTATATTTTGTCCTCGTACTTGAAATAGCGTTTCTTCCTGATACAGAATGTCTAAATTTCCATAAATAATTCCAGTGTTATCGTATGTTCGTATGTGCTTCAATTTTGTGCCAATTGTCCTCTATAGTCTTAAGAGCCAAATTAATGGGTATACTAGGGAAGAGATTAACTACGTCGAAAGACACTAGTATATCCTCATCGTCTATTCTCAAATTCTCCAACCGTGACCCGAAATCTGTTGCATCCCGTATATTGTATTTTGAATCTTTTGTCACATTTTTTTACATAGAGAGTTTTACACAGATTTATATAGAGAATATCGCAGGGCATTAATTGATGAACAAGTCGGCCTTAAAGCATTTACCTCTTTACAGATTTTCAGCAATCCGTGTATCCTAGATGCTGTGGCATTTTTCGTCGATAATTTACTCTTCGTAAAGGCGTCAATGAATTTGTCATTAAGTAATTTTTCCACTAGTTTATTAGTATTCTCATGCAATCTTGTAGTTAAATCCTTTCTGAGACGTCTATATGTGAATATGTCGTCTTTATCCTGTAGTCTTCAACGTCCATTTCAACTGTTTTGCCCCCTTTGTCAGAAGTCATAATAAGTAAATCTTTGTTCTCGTTCAAATATTTTTTAGTGCAGGCACTGTACCCAAAAGATCTTCATTTATCTTGTCCAATCTTGACTTATAGTTACAAGTGGTCATCTATAAATTGCACAAATTTTTTCCTTGAGATTTCTTGTTGCTCATTATCCTCAATTATCTGCACACACTCTTCCCCTTCCGCGATGCATTTGCATAAGGGGAATGCAGTTGTCGTACACGGCAATGCAAATTTCGGTCCGAGAGACAACAACCATTGTGACCAAATTGAAAATTAACAAAGAGGACAAGCCCAATATGGTGTGTAAAACACCATGTAATGGGGACAAGTCACGAATATCTGCTCACAAATCGGACCAAAAAGCACATTATAAGCCCTTGGAACAAAAAACTGCACTCGCGGCCCACTGTACTTTTACTGGACATAAACCTAATTTTGACGAAGTGGAAATTCTTGCTGAAGAGAAAAATTACTCTCTAGGTCTCTTTCAAGAAATGTTACACATAACTGACGTTCCAATGGAGAAAAGGTTTAACTTTAAGCGTGATACAGAGCGACGTGCGCAAGTGTATAGGCATACTATTCAAAAATTTAAGAGGAAAATCAAAAATAATTGTCATAAAGTTTCGACGCATTTTGTGTTATCTCGCAATGTAATTAAAATTTTTATTGCCTGGAAATTATAAAATATGTATTTATTGTGTTTTTGTTTATATTCATTTACTAATATATAAAATTCTTTCGTTTTTAAATTCTTTATATTAACTGCACCTGTCTGTATGCATGTATGTATGCCAAATTTTGGAGTAAGTTTTAACCCTTTTCCCGTCATCCAATCGAGCTGAAACTTCGCAGGCAAACTAATGGCGACGACAAAAATAAACTATCAAAATATGGGCGCGATTTGATACAGCGGCGTGGTACCTCCCATAAAAATCACAAATTAAAAATTCACTATTTCAACTCCTGTTAACGGTATTTGAACAAAATTGAGTATGTTGGTTAGGTGTATATATTCTAAGATCTGCTGCAAATATGGGCGGGATTGGACAAAGGGGCCTGGTTATTTATAAAGAATTTATAGTCAAACACTATGTTTTTTACTGGTGGGTATTTTTTCCAGTATTAGATCGTTGGAAATTACCAACGAAGATGGCCGATATATTGGAATTAACTAATAAATCGTGTCAAAAGATAATCCTCTACATTGTTTTCTTTTTCCACATATGACCTCAAGCCGAAACAAAACTGAACACATAATATTTATTCATATAAAAACATACAAATGTTTCGCTCGTAACTATATTTATTGAATATTATTCACAATAGTTACATCAATGGGAGCACTGCCCATGCACGCCTTTTGAAATTCTGGTTAAATCTGGCTCATAACTTGTTGTTTTCAGTTTCAAACACGGATCTGGATTTTTATTTGTTAGTTGGCTTCTTACTTTACATTCTATTATATTCGTGTAAGAGAACGCTTGCTCGCATGATTATGTTGACCTGAAAGTTATCAGTACTTTAAATGTCAACGTCCTCACCTCACTGTAGCATTCTGGAACACTATATTGTATTCGAGCTGTCCACTTGTGAAGCGTAACGATCATACTTTTCTGGACCTCCAACTCTTCTATCTTGCTCTTGAATTCTGTGAACTTCCAGCTCCAGAAATTCTTAGTTTTCAAATCCTGCAATTGGCTTAATGTTAATCTAATTTGTATTTGAGTTGAGAGGATTTACTAAGAAGGCAAGAGTACTTGCATTTGTTTTGAATTGCTCAAATCTCTCAACGAATCCATCCTTCATTCTGTGCATAGTAATGCTGAAAAAATTTGTGTCAATAGTTGTATTGGTTTCATCGCGATATTGCTTCAGACTTTCGAAATTAAGTAATTTATCGCTCACTCGCAGCGCGGCTCGTGTGCTTGAGATCCTGGGTTCGATACCTGCTCTGACCCTCTACAATTTCTTTCGGCGGCGGTCAACTCGCATAGTGATGGCGACACTATCGAGTATTTAGCCATGAAAAAGCTTCTCGAAATACCGTTCCGAACCGGTGTAAAACTGTAGGTCCCAATCAGTGAGTATACAACTAGAAAGCACACAGCTCTCCCCAATTTCTTCATGAGATGTAATGGGAAATAATTTTTTTTTATTTTTTTTATATGTCTTCGACAAGAAGAGTAATTTATTTTCGAAAGAAACTACTTCCTAAAGCAAGGCATAGGCTGGGTTTCCCTTTCCTTGCAGTTTTATATTTAGCTCATTTAGTTTCTCTGTTATATCTACCATGAAGTAGAATTTTTACAGCCATTTGTCTTCTTTCAATTCGGGATGGGCAATGCCTTTTTAATTGAAGAATGTTTTTATTTTACTCAAGCAAGAAGCAAACCGTTTCAATACGTTATCCCTGGCAAGCCAACGCACTTTATTGTGCAGAAGTAGGGCAGAATATTGGGTTTATACTATTTCTTCAAGGAATTCCTTAAACTGGCGATGTTAGAGTGCTTTTGACAAAATGCTGTTAATGATCTTAGTAGACAAGCTCACGACCTCAACCATTTCGGTCGGGAGTGTTTGGGCACGAAGCACCTCTTGATGAATTATGCAGTAAAACGTTAAAAATTTTTCTTAGCAAATGAGACAAGTCGGAAGGCCAACTGTATTGCATACACGCTGAAAAATATCAGGCCCAGCAAGATCTTGCAGGCAACATGTACATTTTTGCAAGCATTGTTTTCATGAATTTAAGATCTGCAGCCTTTTCGTTTCTTTGCTGTCTGCCTCGTTTTTGGTTTAGAGGTTTTCAACAAAAAAATCCACATTGGGGTCTCAAAAACATATATTATAGTCTATTAATCATTGTGTCTCAAATAAGTTATATTGAATGGCAAACACAATGTGTTTGGGCACCAGTATAGTATATTTGCGGAAAGTTATAAACACATTATATTTGCATCTAAATATTAAAAAAATACCAACTTGATGTGAATCCGTCCAATCCTGAATAAATTAAATTTTCGATTTTCTTTTCAGTTCGTCTCTTCTTTTTACCAGATGCCTTTCGGATATTTAAAATTGTATTTAGTTACTTAAAACAGTGTTACTAAACCGTAAATTAAATAGTTAATTTTTATAATAGTTAATCTGTAAAAAAGTCAACTTCGTAAACGTTAAAGCGTATGGACAAGTAGTGTACCTCCGAACAAAATAATTTTTTTAAATTATCCATAGAAGTATTTTTTTATTTTATACATGTTTACTTCACGTCACTGTATCAAAATAAATAGGTATACGAAATTAAGAATTCTGTTCTATCTTTGGAGGTTCAGAGGTACAACAACCGATCGATCTTAATAAAATTTGGTACGGATCAAAATTTTGGCAACAACTTCTCATACCCACTTTTGAACAACCCATATAAATATTAGAACGCAAACCACTTAGGATCCTAACTAATTTGGGTAGTAAATACTATTTATCGTAATGACAATCATCTACTTAATATGACCACTTTTGAATATAGGATTTTTTTACAGAACTACCACGCAATGGATGGCTTACGGTGAGGGTATAATTAAGTCGGTTCACCCAAATAAAATTTATGTACTTGTTATTATGGTTTTCAACATAATTTCTTTGCGAATTCAACTATTTAAAAAATTTCTTCCTGAAAAATCTGTTGTATAATATATAAGTGGAGCGCGGTATTTTCCTTTTTTGTATTCGAGCTGTCCACTTGTGAAGCGTAACGATCATACTTTTCTGGACCTCCAACTCTTCTATCTTGCTCTTGAATTCTGTGAACTTCCAGCTCCAGAAATTCGTAGTTTTCAAATCCTGCAATTGGCTTAATGTTAATCTAATTTGTATTTGAGTTGAGAGGATTTACTAAGAAGGCAAGAGTACTTGCATTTGTTTTGAATTGCTCAAATCTCCCAACGAATCCATCCTTCATTCTGTGCATAGTAATGCTGAAAAAATTTGTGTCAATAGTTGTATTGGTTTCATCGCGATATTGCTTCAGACTTTCGAAATTAAGTAATTTATCGCTCACTCGCTGCGCGGCTCGTGTGCTTGAGATCCTGGGTTCGATACCTGCTCTGACCCTCTACAATTTCTTTCGGCGGCGGTCACCTCGCATAGTGATGGCGACACTATCGAGTATTTAGCCATGAAAAAGCTTCTCGAAATACCGTTCCGAAGCGGTGTAAAACTGTAGGTCCGAATCAGTGAGTATACAACTAGAAAGCACACAGCTCTCCCCAATTTCTTCATGAGATGTAATGGGAAATAATTTTTTTTTATTTTTTTTATATGTCTTCGACAAGAAGAGTAATTTATTTTCGAAAGAAACTACTTCCTAAAGCAAGGCATAGGCTGGGTTTCCCTTTCCTTGCAGTTTTATATTTAGCTCATTTAGTTTCTCTGTTATATCTACCATGAAGTAGAATTTTTACAGCCATTTGTCTTCTTTCAATTCGGGATGGGCAATGCCTTTTTAATTGAAGAATGTTTTTATTTTACTCAAGCAAGAAGCAAACCGTTTCAATACGTTATCCCTGGCAAGCCAACGCACTTTATTGTGCAGAAGTAGGGCAGAATATTGGGTTTATACTATTTCTTCAAGGAATTCCTTAAACTGGCGATGTTAGAGTGCTTTTGACAAAATGCTGTTAATGATCTTAGTAGACAAGTTCACGACCTCAACCATTTCGGTCCGGAGTGTTTGGGCACGAAGCACCTCTTGATGAATTATGCAGTAAAACGTTAAAATTTTCTCTTAGCAAATGAGACAAGTCGGAAGGCCAACTGTATTGCATACACGCTGAAAAATATCAGGCCCAGCAAGATCTTGCAGGCAACATGTACATTTTTGCAAGCATTGTTTTCATGAATTTAAGATCTGCAGCCTTTTCGTTTCTTTGCTGTCTGCCTCGTTTTTGGTTTAGAGGTATTCAACAAGAAAATCCACATTGGGGTCTCAAAAACATATATTATAGTCTATTAATCGTTGTGTCTCAAATAAGTTATATTGAATGGCAAACACAATGTGTTTGGGCACCAGTATAGTATATTTGCGGAAAGTTATAAACACATTATATTTGCATCTAAATATTAAAAAAATACCAACTTGATGTGAATCCGTCCAATCCTGAATAAATTAAATTTTCGATTTTCTTTTCAGTTCGTCTCTTCTTTTTATCAGATGCCTTTCGGGTATTTAAAATTGTATTTAGTTACTTAAAACAGTGTTACTAAACCGTAAATTAAATAGTTAATTTTTATAATAGTTAATCTGTAAAAAAGTCAACTTCGTAAACGTTAAAGCGTATGGACAAGTAGTGTACCTCCGAACAAAATAATTTTTTTAAATTATCCATGGAAGTATTTTTTTATTTTATACATGTTTACTTCACGTCACTGTATCAAAATAAATAGGTATACGAAATTAAGAATTCTGTTCTATCTTTGGAGGTTCAGAGGTACAACAACCGATCGATCTTAATAAAATTTGGTACGGATCAAAATTTTGGCAACAACTTCTCATACCCACTTTTGAACAACCCATATAAATATTAGAACGCAAACCACTTAGGATCCTAACTAATTTGGGTAGTAAATACTATTTATCGTAATGACAATCATCTACTTAATATGACCACTTTTGAATATTGGATTTTTTTACAGAACTACCACGCAATGGATGGCTTACGGTGAGGGTATAATTAAGTCGGTTCACCTAAATAAAATTTATGTACTTGTTATTATGGTTTTCAACATAATTTCTTTGCGAATTCAACTATTTAAGAAATTTCTTCCTGAAAAATCTGTTGTATAATATATAAGTGGAGCGCGGTATTTTCCTTTTTTGCACTGCAGGCTGTTGGTGCGCCATTTCACGAGTAGGCATCATTTGCCCTTTCTTTTCCAGGCTAACCGTCTTGCCGTAACTGTGAATTCCAAACGGTACTTGACTATGATACAGGATTTGTGTCAGCCGGCTCTTGAGGCAATGCAATTAAAGGATACATGATTCCAACAGGATGGTGCTACTGCACACACAGCGAGGGTTACCATTAATTGTTTGAGGCAAATGTTTCCTGGACGGCTTGTCGCTTTGAGGGGTGTTGTGAACTGGCCCGCATGCTTACCAGGCTTAGCCCCATGCGATTTTTTCCTTTGGGATTACCTGATGTCGAAGGAGTATATCAACCATCCCAACCCTTTGGAAGACATAATTAACAGTATTGAGGCTGAAATTGACAGAACACCAGTCGACATGCTTGTTAGAGTTCATGAAAACTCCAGTGTCTGGACAGCAAATGTCGGCATTTACCAGATACACTATTTAAAGCCATGTAATTTAAAAATTCCCTTACTGTTCAATATAATTAAAATACAAATAAATTTTTCTAATTTTTCTACAAAAAAAATTTACCAAATAAGCAAATTTCCGCGCTCCACTCTGTATTTGTGCACAAACGCATTGTGTTTGCTTTTCAATATTACATGTTTGAGACACAATGATTAATATGTTATAACACATGTGTTTGGTACCCAAATATATTTGTGTATGTGATATAAATTAAGCCGTGTTTGTTGCACTGTTTATGCTCTCTCGAGAGCAAGAGTATAAAAGAGGGTCAACGAGTGTGTGTATCTTGTAAGTGTGTATCTGTATTGCTTTATTCTCTTGGTACTGCTGTATTGCGTTTTAATATCATGTATTCAGTCGTCAATGGTTCATCAGACAAAGGATATCAAAGGCACTTGATTAGTAAAAAGAATAAACCAACGCTCGGACGGTTAAATGGTTTGTGATGTTACTTTGGTTTTTGTGTATGTGTTTCGCATATATTTATGTGTGCTACTAAAGTAAGACACGATTCTCAGGAAAGAGACTGGAAAGGGCAACAACGTGAATCCCTTTTCCTGTCCAAGCCTCTACTGAAAAAAACGGAATGGCGGACCATTTGTGAGATATAATAAAAAAACACAAGTATTTAATACACTCTAGTTTTGCATGACTAGAGTTGTTTATAAGTATATTGTTTGTGTACCAACGCATAGTCATAACCCTGGCATAGTTGAAACCTTCTGAAAACAAAAACGTGATAGAAAACAAAGAAAGGAGAAGCAAAAGACCAGCAGATTCTCATTTAAAAAAAAAAGTAAAAGTCAGCAAGTAAATGTAAAAAGGGTCATTTAAAATATTTTAATTTTTTGTATTAATATCTATATATTTTATTTACAAAAAATCACAAGAAAGGATAAATCGTTTCTTGCTTACTTACTTACTTATCTGGTCTCGAACAACCCCGAGGGGTCAGAAACCTTACAAAACGAAGATAACATATTTCGCCAACCAGTTCGATCTTTTGCTTATCTCTCCAGTTGGCAATAGCAAGTGTACGCAAATTTTCTAAACATTATTATGTTTGGGAGAAAATACGCATATGTTTTCACGTAAGTATATGGAGGTTTGGGGGAAACACGCGAATACTTCCAAGTAAGTCGTTCGATGTTTGGGATGACGCACGCATATGTGTAAACATAAAAGCATAAATATGTGCCAGTATACATGCTAATGTTTGCATTTAAATTCACCTCAGTTTGAGCCTTGCAAACGTATAAATGTTTGTCGTGAGTTCCGAACATATATGTTAACCACAAAGTCATTGATCGCCCTAATTATCATTTCCGCATAACATCAACATCATATTACAACAAAGGCAACGACCCAACGTATGTTGCGAAACGCTAAAGCAGCTACACCCAAATCCAAACTGCAAAGTCAACAAACAGTGAACAAAAGCCAATAACCCTAAAGCAGCTAAAACATAAATGCAATGCAATAGCAAAATCAACAATAACCAAATTATGTCGAATAAGTAAGATTAAACCCAAATGTAAAGTATTATTAAGTAAAAAAGAAATAATAAAGTTCAGTTGTTCTTTGGTAGTAAATTAATCTTGTTTAGTTATTTCGAGTCGCGGACTTACAAATAATTAATTGGCGCCCAACGTAAAAAGGTTACACGGTTAAGTAAAATTTCGTGCAACCAAACAAACCCGTAAATACCCAAAAAGGCTATCGGGACTACCCAAGTGAATTATCCGAAGGATAATACCAAGCAACCAGAAGAAGAGGAATAACATCCTAAATAAGCACCAAGGATCCAGTCATCGACGGACCAGCCAATCTGCAGTGGAAGTAACAAGCACCTGAGTACAACAGAAAAGGGACCGAGCTAAACTCCCAGGATTGCTGCTATGCTAATTATGGTGTTGTAAGTAGAGTTAAGAAAATATTGTTTAAAGTGAAATAGTGCCTAAGTGGAAATAGTGTCTAAGTGAAGGAAAAATCATTTGTGGAAAATATAGCAATAAGCAAAAATTAAGATAATTTAAAAGTAATTTTTAAATCTCAATATATTGCTGCGATTCCTACGGGACCCTCCAGTGATAAAAAAAAGAAAAAAAACAACAATACAATACATTTTGATCGAAATTAACAAGAGGAAAATAATTTTGGGAAAACCTGAGAACAAAAATTGAATTTTTTTTTTTTTAAATAAACAACCAATAAAATAATATATTTTGTACCAAAAGCCTTATCTCAACGGAATTCTTAAAGAAATAGCAATATGTCAAACCCCGAAAATTTAATCAGACCTCCAGTTCTGAATATTCCAATCCAAGAACCTGTTAATCCAAACAGAAATCAAGTTATTATGGAAGAGACAATTGCTCGTATTTGCGCACAGCAATGCCAGATGGCTATTAGACAATATCTTAATCCAAGTGCCGATATTGCTGGTGTGGATCAATTCATTGATGAAAGATATCGTAATGATCTGGCGGACTTAGATAAAGTGCCTGACGTCGTCAGAAGTCTCCGCGAATTTAACGGAAATGCTGCAGAGTTCAGCTCTTGGAAGAAGAGCGTAGATAGAATTCTAAGACTTTACGAATCTAAGATTGTCACCCCCAAATATTTTGCTATCCTTAATACGATTAGGAACAAAATAACCGGCAATGCTGATGCTGCTCTCGAATCATATAATACCCCACTGAACTGGGAGAGTATTTCAAAGTGCCTTACTCTGCATTATGCAGACAAACGCGATCTTACTACCTTAGAATACCAAATGACAACTTTGGTGCAAGGTAATAAGAGAATTCAAGACTACTACCAAGAAGTCTACTCTCACCTTTCGCTGATTATGAATAAATTGTCCTGCATGGACATAAGCAGGGAATCTCTTGATTTATTAGCACAAACTTATAGAGATAAAGCCTTAGATACTTTTATTCGCGGTCTTAAGGGACACTTATCGATACATCTAGGGATGAAGGAACCAAGGGACCTCCCTCAGGCACTACAATTATGCTTAAAAATGGAAAATCAAATTGCTAGGGCCCATTTTGCGAACTCTCACGGTCAAACTAACAGGACAAACATGCAATCGGCTCCACAATATCCACCAAGACACCCTCAGGTGGCTACACAATTGCACCCTCGTGGGCAATATCACACCAACTCTTCATTCTACCCTCAATTGGCTCATATGCCACAACCATATTCCAATGGACAACACTTCAAACCTGCTCTTTTCACTCGACCTCAGCATTATTACAACCAGTTGCCTCAAGGCCAATTCCATCCCAATAATTATGCGCAACCTCCGAGGCCATTAGCACCGAAACCACAACCTCGACCCGAGCCAATGGACATTGACCCATCAACTCGATCAAGAGCGGTCAATTACATGAATAGGCCAGCTCAAAATCAATTTTTTGGCAAAAGACCAAACGATCAACCGGATCAGATCCGAGATCCTAGGAAGATCCAAAGAAATTTCCATTTGGATACAGAAGAAAGTGGAGATTCAAATCCTCAAACTTATGAATCTCAATTGGAAAATTACGAGTCGGAAGAGAAATTTTTGCCTTTAAATGATTACATCGAAAATGAGTACGATGTCCTTGATGATAAAGATCAATTGGATACTCAAGAGTTTGCTGATATCCATTTTTTAGATTAGGGAACTCGTCTCTACCATATTTCGAATGTAGAACGAGTTCGGGCCAAATTTTGAAAATTCTCGTTGACACAGGTTCTACCAAAAACTACATTCAACCCCAGTTAGTGAAAAATCCCATTCCCAACACTGAAAATTTTTACGCAACTTCCATCGCAGGTCAGACTAAAGTCACACACTATACATTTATAAATCTGTTTCATAAAGACTTTGAAGCACAAAAATTTTTTCTTCTCCCATCTCTTAAGTCTTTTCATGCCTTATTAGGAAATGATGGCCTAAAGGAACTATCGGCCGTCATCTATGCGGCAAAGAATTATATGATTGTGGACGGGAAAGTGAAAATAAGATTAAAACAATTGAATTGTCATTCGGTAAATGTGATCAATATCCGAAATGATCACATGACTGAGGATCAGAAAACTAAACTCAATGAAATTGTCAATGTTCATGGCAAGCTATTTAGCGACCCCAATGAAAAACTTACTTACACCACATCAGTTATTGGTGAGATCCATACCAAAGATGATTTACCAATATACTCAAGATACTACCCATATCCAATGCATCTTAAGGATGAGGTAGAGGGTCAAATTCGAGAACTTTTGGATCATGGTATAATACGTCCATCACGGTCACCATATAATTCTCCGATATGGGTAGTACCGAAAAAGGCTGATGCATCGGGGAAACAAAAATATCGAATGGTTATTGACTATAGAAAATTAAATGATGTCACCATACCCGATAAGTATCCGATACCGAACATTAATGACGTATTACCTCAATTATCGAAAAGCAAGCTGTTTTCCGTAATAGACCTAAAGAGTGGATTCCACCAAATTCCTTTAAGAGAACAGGACATGCAAAAAACTGCATTTTCGGTCAATAACGGAAAATATGAGTTTACCAGGCTTCCGTTTGGGCTAAAGAATGCCCCCTCCATTTTCCAACGAGCATTAGATGATATTTTGCGCGAGTACATAGGAAAGATCTGTTTCGTCTACATAGACGATATCATCATATTTGCGGAAAATGAGGAAGATCATTTGCGGAATTTAAATATAGTATTCGAAACATTGGAGCTTGCAAATATGAAAGTCCAGTTGGACAAGTGCGAGTTCCTAAAGAAGGAAGTAGAATTTCTAGGTTTCATAGTATCAGACTCTGGGATCAAGACTAATCCAAAAAGAGTAGAAGCTATTAATAATTTTCCACCTCCAAGAACATTGAAGGAACTTAGATCATTCTTGGGAATGTCCAACTTTTACAGACGATTTATAAGGGACTATGCAAAGATTGCTAAGCCTCTGACCATTCTCTTACGAGGGGAAGGGGGACGAACGTCGAAATACGCTTCAAGTAAAATCAAAATAAACCTCAATGAAGACGCAATAATCGCTTTCAACAATTTGAAAAATGCTCTTACATCCGAAGATGTGATATTAGCATACCCAGATTTCGGAAAAGAATTCCATCTGACCACAGACGCTTCAAACTACGCCCTTGGCGCAGTCTTATCCCAAGACGATAGACCAATTGTGCTACTATCTAGAACCCTACAAAAGTCTGAAGAGCATTACGCGACTAACGAGAAGGAGATGCTTGCCATAATATGGGCACTGAAATCACTCAGAAATTACCTTTACGGTTCGGCCAGAATGAAAATTTTCACTGACCACCTTCCTCTGACTTATTCTTTGAATAACAAAAATTCAAATTACAAACTGAAGAGATGGAAAGCTTTTTTAGAAGATTTTAATTACGAACTCTGCTATAAGCCCGGAAGCACGAATGTTGTTGCAGACGCGTTGTCACGACCTCCAAATGAGGATTCTCCAATTAATTCTATGACGGCAACGCAGCACAGTGATGAAAGTTCCTATCATAACATAATGCAGTTTACGGACGCTCCGATAAATGTATTCAAGAATCAAATTATTATAACATCAGAGGGAAAAGAAGCCTCATACAAATTTGAAATAGTGTTCCCAACGTATCACAGGCATACGATAAATGAACCTAATATTACTTCGGAGAATCTTACGGAAATCTTTAAAAAGTATCTTAATCCATCTGTAACTAATTGCGTCAAGACAACCTATGCGGTTTTAGGGAAATTACAGGAAATTATCCGGGACAAATTTTACCGATATAAAGTTAAATATTCCCAAACTGTAGTGACCGATCTTTTGATGGATGAAGAGCAAGAAAATGTGATCATAAACGAACATAATAGAGCACATAGGAATAGCACAGAGAATAAGATCCAAATCCTTTCAAAATACTATTTCCCTCAGATGCATTCAAAGATAAAGAAAATCGTGAAATCATGTAAAGTTTGCAAGGAGAACAAATATGATAGGCATCCAAATAAGATCACATTAAGCGAAACTCCAATACCTCAATTCCCTGGTCAAATTGTCCATGTAGACATCTACTTGACTGAAAAAAAGCCAATACTAACGGCCATTGACAAATTTTCTAAATATGCCCAGGCGAGGATATTAAAATCCAGAGCGACTGTCGATGTCAAGGAAACCCTCAGGGAAATTCTCCTTTCTTTCGGTATGCCAGAAATTGTCGTTATTGATAACGAAAAATCATTTAACTCTAATGCTGTAATTTTCATGCTAGAAAATCAGTATAATGTTAAGGTATTCAAAATTCCTCCTTACAGCAGCAGTGTGAATGGTCAAATAGAGAGGTTTCACTCCACATTAACTGAGATAATGCGCTGCCTGAAAGCCGAGAATATTCATAACACGTTTTCAGAACTTCTACATAGGTCAATTTATGAGTACAACAACTCTGTTCACTCGACCGTTCAGAGAAAACCCGTTGAGGCCTTTTTCGGAAGAAGAATTAGCACCGATCCAAAGGTCATTAAGAAAGAAAAAGAGAATATTTCCCAAAGACTTAAAGAAAAACAAACCGAAGACATTGATTACCACAATAGGACGAAGACGACTCCGAAAATTTACGAACCAGGACAGACAATTTTTGTTAAAGAAAATAAAAGACTCGGAACGAAACTAAGTAAGACCTACAGACCAGAAATAGTAAAAGAGAACAAGAATTCTACAGTCATTACCGAATCGGGGAAAATTGTTCATAAAAATAATATAAGGAATTAAATTTGATTTTAACTTTCAGGACACTATTCACCCTGGTCGGGGCTGACGTTAAAATACTGGACTATACCAATTCTCAGATCGTGACCATGGACGCAGGAACGGCAAGACTACAAACCGGCACATTCAAACTAATTCACGTAATCGAAACCGACAGATATCAGGAATTAATCGACAACATGCAAGAGACCGTGAGCAAGAACATAAGTGAATCCCATTTCCTTCGACCTTTTTTAGTCCATGAATTAGTAGAATTGCAAAGTTATCTGGATAGATTAAAGCCACGAGCGAAAAGATCTTTAAATTTTATAGGTTCGGCATGGAAGTGGATCGCAGGAAATCCGGACCATGATGATTTCGAGATTATTAAAAAGAAAACCGACGAGATACTGGCTGACAATAATAAGCAGGTTGTTATAAACAAATTAACCGTTGAAAAAGTAAACGAGATCATAGGAAAAACCAATGAAATCCTAAGAACTTTAAATTATGATGAAACTATGAAGGAAAAACTAATAACACACTTAAAATTAAAAATAGACATTTTGAAAGAAGAGATAGTAAATATCCAATATGCCATACATTGGGCGAAAGTTGGAATTGTTAACTCATTCATTTTATCCCCCTCAGAGATAAATATAGTTAAGCAAATATTAAACAATGAACTAATATCTTTTGTAAACCTTGAGCAAGTGTTCGAATTTGCGGAAATAAAAATTGCATCTGATAAAAATTCAATTATTTACATTATAAGCATTCCGACCACGGATAATACCTCCTGTAATAAAATTCTAGTAAAACCCATAAAATTCGAAAAATTTATAAATAAGATAAATTTTCAAGACGCAATTATTTGTAACAAGACTATTTATGGAATAAGAACTAAATGTAAAACATACAATCAGATTACTATTTGTAACAAAAAACAGTTAGAAAATATCAATACAGACACTTGTTTAGCAAATCTCATTAAAAGCAGATCCTCGAACTGCAGCGTCATAGACAACCGACATGTTCCTACAGTCGAAGAAATAATTCCTGGAACGATTCTTCTAAACCAATTCAATGGAACAGTCTACATCAATTCTGAATCCCAATATCTCAAGGGAACCTATGTCTTGCAATTTCAAAATGCCTCAATTCAAATAATGAATAAATCATACAACTTTTATGAAACAACACATCTCCAACCTCTACCAGCTATTTTACAACCGAGACAAGCGGATCCAAATATCGAAAGCATTTTATCATTAGAAATGGTAAAAGAACTACAGGTGAATAACACAGAAGCCATAGATCAATTATCCATCGCTCATAAATGGGGCATATCAATTAATCTCGGGCTATCATCACTAATAATCTCTTCAATAATACTAATGTATCTGATAAGGATAATACGCACAAAAAGGAAAGAAGTCATTATTCCACAACCCGTGATAAACACAAATCCTTCAGTCCACCTTTCAATACCACAAGTATCAGAATTACACCAAGTTAGAATGACGAAGCCAAATGGAATCAACAGAATATCTCAAATTCCATATTTCTAACCGATCGAGGACGCTCGGTATTTAGAGGGGAGGTGTTAACCACAAAGTCATTGATCGCCCTAATTATCATTTCCGCATAACATCAACATCATATTACAACAAAGGCAACGACCCAACGTATGTTGCGAAACGCTAAAGCAGCTACACCCAAATCCAAACTGCAAAGTCAACAAACAGTGAACAAAAGCCAATAACCCTAAAGCAGCTAAAACATAAATGCAATGCAATAGCAAAATCAACAATAACCAAATTATGTCGACTAAGTAAGATTAAACCCAAATGTAAAGTATTATTAAGTAAAAAAGAAATAATAAAGTTCAGTTGTTCTTTGGTAGTAAATTAATCTTGTTTAGTTATTTCGAGTCGCGGACTTACAAATAATTAATTTATACATGGTTCCTGCAGAATATGTTTGGGAGAATATGGTACAGAGGCCGGTTCTTTCAGCGGGTGGGTGAAGATTTAATGACCGGTTTTTGGTGGTATTGAATTGTTATATTTTTTAACGCAACAGGTGAAAAATTTAAGTTATCCAAAGAATTTTTTCATTTGAATTGTTTTATGTGATGTTCCAGTTATTGATGGGTTAGCTAGCATATTGTAGTTCCCTCAAAGTTTTAACAGTGCTTCAGCATAATATGACAGGATTACCAGGATCAAAAAGTAAGTTAGTGATAGGTCTGAAGTGTTTTATCGAAGATAACAATTTCGCAACATACTTTTATCGGCTGGGGGTGTTTAACTAAACGCTGCGTATATACAGATCTTAGTACTGTAAAATGTGTATTCAAGTAAACATACAACTTCCTCTAGCATAAGAATCTTTCAAACTTGAAATGCATAAAGTCGTAATGATAGATATTCTATAATTCTAATTTGGTATTTGTTGCAAAGTAGATACACTAATAAATATGGATGACAGATGGATGCGGTTTTTAAAAAAATATGAAATAGTTTTAATTCGTAAATAAATATATAAATAATTTCCCTATATATCCCATGTAGGGATAAGGGATAGCTTCTAGTTTTACACTCACTGATTGGGACCTACAGTTGTGCACCGGTTCCGAACGATATTTTGAGAGGCTTTTCCATTGCCGTCGAAAGAAATTTAAGGGGGTCAGAGCAGGGATCGAACCCACGTTCTCATGCACAAGAGCCACGCTCAGTACGGCGACCATTTGTAATTGTTAGCAGTTGTTAAAATTAATTTTGTTTGCTACTTGGTTTTTAAAGTTGAACAAAACATAGAAAGTTGTAATTTCCTTTAAGGCTAAGAGATCATGTTTTCTTCGGTTAGTGAAAAAAATGTAAATGCCGCGGGTGGGATTCTAACTCACATTCGCCGGACGATCGTTTCGATGTTTGTGAAGCATCGCACAGAGGGTTAGAATAGCCTGTTTTCTCGGATTAATTGAAAAAAAATTTTCAGTTTCGTCAAAATTTTTTGTACCCGGTTAGAGAATATCACATCACTTGTCGTTAAAATAAATGTCAAAAGTGCTCTGGTGTTTGAAACTTCAAACTTTATAGAAATTTTTGTGCAAAAAAGGCTGAAAAAAGTGAAAACTTTCCCGTTGAAAATTTGATTTATTTTAAAAAGTATTGTAAAAGTTAACAATTTTTCAATGGAACCTTCAAGTTCAGGTTATTTTGCAAATACTTCGTTAACATTTGTGTATCAAATTGTGTGTGGAAGTGTTTTAGATTTAGTTATTTATATTGGAAATGCCAAAAAACTTAGCATTTCTATATTTTAAATGGATATATAGTTATTATTCGTCCACATTCGTGTCATAATTTTTAGTTTATATTAAAGAGGACATAAATCTCTATTATATTGCAAAATTTTACGCTGCGTTTTTGTGCCTTTTAGAAGCTATGCATTGTTTAATACAAGTGATGCAGCAGTCAAATTAGCTAAAAATCACATTGATCTCGCGACTGCTGTTGTTGTTGTGTGTTGTGTTTTGTTGTTTTTCATGTAACTTTTTTCTATTTATTTGTGCTGTTCTTTTCAGTATATTAATGATGTTATTTTTGTTTCTTTTAATAACATTCTTTGTTTCAATAATATTTTGTTTTTGTTTATTTTAATAATATTCTTTGGTTTAACAAATAGTGATCGTGTTGTGCAGTTTCAAGTAATCGGGTTAAAGGGATTTTTGAAAGGTTTTTTCTTGTATTAGCATTATTATTTTTATTTTTTATAGAAACAAGTTCGAACGTTGTTTTTTATACTCGTCGAAGCATATTTGATATTATGATCAATTCAAGCGCTCAAACAATGAATGACAAGATGAAATTTTTAGCTAAAGAAATCAAAAAACGCACCAACTGCTCTGAGGATAATATGTGTGATTTTAATAAAAGAATTGATGTTTTCTTTTATGAATTTAAATCTAGGTGGACTAGAGCGCATAGAATGGAAATGAGGTTTATTACTCAAAATAAAATCTGGTTGGAATCCTCTATTGGTTTTACTCTTGCCCCGACTGCAGAACGTAGTCGAAAAGAAATTAGTTTTACCGAGTCCAGTGGTTGGAGTAAATATAAAAAAACAAAGATTTTAAGAGACACCATATCATTGCCAGAGTTACTTTATGCTTCTCAGGTTAAATTACAAAGCGCAGGTTATGTCGAAGAATCAAAAGTGTTGCGAGCCATATATGAAAAGTGTTGCAAGGGCATACATTTTAAAAAAAAGTTCCCACCTTGAAAATATCGATTACAAAGGCTTTGGCTGTTTTTGTAGAAGCTAAGCTAACACGAGATCAATACAATGTTGTTAGACAAGCTGCTTCTCAAATATTTCCCTCCTACAACAGTATTCAAACTGAAAAACAAAAAACTTACCCAGAATCAACCAGCTTTAAAATAAACGAGACCTCCGTTGAAGTGACTTTACAAGGTCTTCTTAATCACACAGCGGAGCGAGTAACAGAACTTCAAGAAACTGTTTTTGACTCATTAGACATTACGAACTCGAATGTAGAATTATATTCAAAATGGGGCTTTGATGGAAGCTCTGGCCATAGCTCATACAAACAAGCCTTTCCTGGATCTGATGCTAGTGATTCACCAGTTTTTTTAACCACAATTGTACCACTTAGGCTTATGTTTGAGGAGAAGGTACTTTGGCAAAATCCACGGTCGTCTTCAACTAGATTTTGCAGACCCTTGAAAATTTAATTTACCAAAGAAACCGCATATGTATCAATTAGTGAAAAAAAGAGTTGAAGAAGAAATACAGAATTTAACCTGTTCAACTGTCACGATTGGTGAGAAAGTTTTACATGTTTTCCACAATTTAATTTTGGCAATGGTAGATGGAAAAGTTTGCAATGCCTTAACAGAAACCACATCAACACAAAAGTATTACTTATGTGGTGCTACAAGTAAGGACTTTCATAATATAGAAGCCATGATCCAAAGACCAGTACATGTAGACAATTTAACATTTGGCCTTTCCATTCTTCATGGCTGGATTAGATTTTTTGAATGTCTTTTGCACGTGGCATATAAAATACCTTTACAAAAGTGGCAGGTTAGAACTGATTCTGAAAAAAGAACAGTAGCTGAAACAAAAAAAGAAATTCAGAAAAAATTTAAAGAGAATATGGGATTAATAGTTGACCAACCCAAACCTGGCTGTGGAAACACGAATGATGGGAATACGGCAAGACGTTTTTTTCAAAACCCTGAAAAATCTGCCGAAATAACAAAAATAGATGTTAATTTCATAAAAAAATGCACATGTTGCTTATTGCTGTATCCTGTTGCCATGCAATTAATAATGAAAAATTTAAAATATATGCACATAATACAGGACGACTTTTTGTTGAAACGTATCCTTGGTACATTATGCCTCCCACTTTGCACAAGTATTTTATTCACGGACCCGAAATTGTGTCAAATGCCATTTTACCTATTGAGCAGTTATCAGAAGAAGCGCAAGAAGCTCGAAATAAAGATTTTAAAAAATATAAGGAGTTCAGTGCAGTCGCGAAAAATCCAACCAAGACATTTTTAATATGTTTTTGATAACCTCTGACCCAATTATTTCAAGCATGCGAAAATTGCCTACAAAGAAGGTTCAAAGCTTGCCAGAGGAGGCAATTGATTTAATTGTACCTGCAGCTCCGAACAAGAACTATTTCAGTGATGTTGAAGTTGCTGATGCTGCTGATGATGATGATGATGATAATGATGATGATGATAACGATGATGATGATGATGATGATGATGATGATGATGATGATGATGATGATGATGATGATGATGATATTGATTATTAACTTTAAGATGTATAAAATGTAATGTTTAAATTCTCATAGTGTACTCCTTGTACTATATACCTACACTGATATTTGGCATTATTTAATAAAATTATACTCAAATATACTTAGAAAACATTTTTTTTACTTATTTGAATAGTATTAACTGAAAAATAAAGAAAAATTATCCGAACATAGCTTCCCTGATTTGATCCAAGAAAACATTCTATTCTAACCCACTGTGCATCGTCTTGAGCAGCATCTAGCCCGTTAAGCCACTGCGGTGTGTATTTACACAAGTCACTAACCGAAGACATTTATTGATTGTGAAGAGTGATTGGTTGTCGCTACTTACACATTGCTTTCCTACTTACACGCACTGATGCAGAAGTTTGAAAGTTCTATTTATAGAACGAACTATTCTAATTGGAGAGACAACATAGGAAACATGATCTCTTAGCCTTAAAGGAAATTACAACTTTAAACATAACGAGGATCTAAGACAACTAAATTTTAAACATAGAAAGTTTGTACAAGTGATTGATATCTTCATTTGGATCCATAAATCGATGCCTGCCATTTACTTTTTAAAGATTATTCCATGAAAGGTTTGCTCACGGCTCCGCTTCACGTGGTCCATTATGTCACCCATGACACGTCTAATGTTGTCTTCCAAGTCAGCAGTCGTGTCTAACTAGTCCCTACAAACCACAAACTTCACGTGCCACTACAAAAAATTGTCAAATGGGGTCATGACGCACGAAGGAGATACAAGTGAGATTAATTGCTCTTCAGACTCGCCTCTCAATTGGTTCATGGAATCGCGTGCAGTTTAGCATGTGGAAAAGTTGAAAATCACACGCCAACCTTCCATTTTGGTGAAAAAGTGATCGAGATCATAGAACGGTACCGTGATCTATTGATTGTAACGTCGCAGCCATCATCGTCTCTGAAGAAGTGCGGTCGAATGATACCGCCGGCCCATGAACCGCACCAACCGCTTTATTTTTGGGTGCATTGGCAGCTCTTGAACAACCTGGCAATTCGGTTGATTTACGCATTCATTGAGTTCGAATTGAGACCCGTCGCTGAAAACCATAAAATGGACTTAACTTGCGAAACACATTTTTCATAGAGCATTCATTTTGTTACATTAACTTAATGACTTGTAAGCCTTGTTCGTCAGTAAGTCTATTTATGACGAAATGGCAAGGCAAACTGAAAATTTTTGACTTTACATACGTCACAAATCACGCGTGAACTGTTAAAAAATTAACACCGAAAAGTTAAATAGCAAAAAAATCACCAGTTATATAGAATTGTACCTTTCCAAAAATTATGTGCATTTTCTAGATCTATATTTCATTAAGTGATCGGCCAGATTTCTGAGCATAGACGCTTGTGCTTTATGTTTCAGGTCGATGTTTTTTACCGCCATTTCAGCTTGGTTGACTTTTTAGTTTGTATTCGACAGTTGTACAGAGCAGCAAATACAAATTCATTATGGAGCATCTAACGCACCAACAACGTGTTGAAGTTATTAGGACATTTTATCTAAATAATCGTTCAATTGTAAAAACGCGAAGAATTTTTCGGGATTTTTGGAACGAAGTTCCTTATCGCACGTTGCGGGATGTGAGCTACATGAAAAAATTTTAAACAACTTCTTGTTAACCGTATTATGCTATAATCCAGTATACAACCCAGTATTATTCTGCATACTTTTGGGATTTCGTCGTTTGGTGTATGAAAGTTGTACTAATTCGTTTTGTTATTTTATTTTATTGCATACCATTAGACATAATATGCCAATGGAGTCTGTGTCAAACATTTGTACAGTGACGGACGTATATGTGGGTTGTTTCTTTCATGTTGGCTTTGTGATAGCCATGCCCATGTGAAGGCTTCAATAAAAGGCATTATGACATAAGTAACGCTAAGAAAAGCCGGCTTCGCTGAACATGTTGGAAGTGTAGGGAATTCGATGTTGACGTTTATAAGCTATTTAAGGAGGCCAAGAAAGGATTTTAAAATTTAAATTCTGATTTTCTCTCTATTAGTTCGAAACTTAAATCGTTGGAGGATATGTTTGATACTTTAAATGGCCTGAGCACATCTCGTCCTCCCCAAGATGGAACAAAAGCTTCTAGTGATCATAATTTAATTGTACCAGTAACCCCTGACTTGGATAATATGCTCAGTCTTTTCTTATCTCCGAAACAGCCGTCGTCTGTTGTTCCTTCATCCACAGAAGTCAAAGACCGTTATCATTATGAGTTTTATTATAAAAATTATATACTAATGATTATGTTATTAGTTTTAAGGATTTTTTTCAATGGTAATGATTAAATTTGAGTAATTTTACAAAAATCAGGCCATACACATTGTATTTAGTAAAAAAACAAAACTTAATAAGCAACAGTAATTTAATAATTTATATTTTTTTATATGCATTGTAGTATATTTAATAAACATCCATGTTACATTTGTACAGTTTTATAAATTCCATTTTTTGAAATCTATTTAGCACAATAGTAACAAAAAGTTGTTGCAATCAACGCATATCTTTATACCGCATGTCTCTAAAGCATCTAGCGAATATATACATTTGTTATCGTAACTGCAGTATTGTATGTTATTCTTAATTATCAATTTGATATTTTCTTATGTGTCTCTGGTTTATTTTTGTCTCATTTAATAGGACAATATCTACTACCTACCTACTCTTACAAATTTACCTATTCTTGAAAAAAGGACCAATTCTAAAAAAAAACACTTCTTAAAAAAAACCGTTTTTTCAAAAAAAATATCTTATCTTATAAAATATACCTTTTCTTACAAAAGTTCCATTTCTTAAAAGTAAAATATTACATTTTTTTCTTGAGATAAGTAGGCTTTCTGAAAATAACTAAATTTTTTAAAAAATAACTTATTCCTATAATCAGTACCACTTCTTTAAAAAGTACCTGTTATTACAAAATTACTTCTAAGTAAAAAAAATCATGGCTTTTTCTTAGAGAAAGTATTTCTTCTTAAAAATAGTATACATATTTTCTTAACCCATATTCAACCGGTATTGCGTTATCGCAACAGCAACTTAGACGCATGGTAGTTCAAGTATTAGTACAGGTATTTGCTTACTTTTCATTTTAAATGAAAGTTTGAACTATTATTATTGTGCGCGGCTCTTGTACATGAGATCCTGGGTTCGAACCCGGCTCTGACCACCTTCAAAAAAAAAAAAAAAATTCTTTCGGCAGCGGTCACCTCGCATAGTGACGGCGACACTATCGAGTATCTAGCCATGAAAAATCTTCTCAAATTACCGTTCGGAATCGGTGTAAAACTGTAGGTCCCCATCAGTGAGTGAAAACTGGAAAGCGCACAGCTCAGTGATTGTGAGAAGTTCTCCCCAGTCCCTTCATGGGATGTAATGGGAAACCATTTATTTTTTTTTTTTTTGAACTATTATTTCTACGACAAAAGTATAAAAAATTTCGATATGTATATTTTAGTAGCATTAACACCCTGTAACAGGAAGGGTTACAAAACAGCCATTTTTTTAAATAAATAATTAAAATAACAAAATGTTTTAAAAAAGATGTAAACCTCTCGATTCCTATTGCCAAAAGATTGTAGAACAGAAGAAAAATATCGTCTGCCAAAACAATTGTTTTATAATATAATAAATGTAGCGGCAAAAATTAGTGTTGCGAAAACGCATCGTTGGTCGATTAGGTGTATATCAGAAATTTCCGCCATACTCAGTGTGCATTGATGCTGTTATATGCAGTAGTTCGTAGAACCTCATTGCTTACACATGCATACGTACAAACATACAACATAGTGACAGTTGCACTTGCGTAGCAACAGCAAAGCTAAACCAAACATCTGCTGAAATGTTCGTTAACAATTCGCAGCGCAGTGACATAATTTTTTTATGCTGTTGCTGTTACGGTGACAGACACAGATTTTTTGAACTCAGTTTTGATATTTCGCTTGAAAGAAACGGTAGTGTCATCGCATTGTAAACAAAAAGTTTTTTTTATTTATTTTGTTGGTGGTTTTTTCGAATTATAATTAAGAAATGGCTAGGAAACACTTTCTTTCGCAAAAACAGCTGGAAGAGTTTATGAATCAATCGTCTGATGAAGAAGACCATGCTGATCAAGACCCAATTCTGTTGAATGAAAACACTACAATCATTTATGTTCCACCAGCCAAAGTTGATGGTATTAGTGATGAAGAGTGTATCGATGACGAAGATCCTGTGACAGATGTTCCACCCAATCTGGAAATTGCCGGTGAAATCACCATCGAATATGATTCAAATGTATTTGTTATTCCAGCCCCTGCAACTGAACCATTTCCAAAAACTGGACCTTCCACATCTAATCCTGAATATACTCGTCTTTCAAATTTTGGGGAGCCTTCTTGGACAAAATCAAGATTACTTAATTTTAATTTTGATGGAGTTAATGAACATTGGGTGATGCCATTACCAGCTAAAATTGTTGATACCATGATTAAGTGTCGCTATTGTACATCAGAGGACATGTCCGAATTTGACTGGTTATTTTCTCATAGGTGGTAAATCGCCAGTGCAATTATTTTTGCAATATTTCGATACCGAAGTTATGGATATTTTAGTGGAAAGTACCAATCTTTACGCTCAGCAGCACAACGTTGTACTGCAGGTTACGAAGGAAGAGCTGTTCCGTTTTCTTGGAATACAGATATTTCGGCATTCCCATTGTGAAGCAATCAATGTCGAGTCATAAATTTACGACAATCAAAAAGGTGTTTCATTTGATGGATAACACCAATATTGACACCACTGATCGATTTGCCAAAGTCAGACCTCTAATTGATATCCTGAGTGTCAAATATAAACAGTTTCGTTTATTTACTACTCATCTATCGATCGATGAGCAAATGGTACCACACTTCGGCAGGCACAACTGTAAAATGTTTATTCGGGGAAAGCCAATTCGGTTTGGTTTCAAAAACTGGTGTCTATGTTCGGATACAGGCTATTTATATGAAGCTGTACCCTATGTTGGTATTGCAAATCCATACAATAAGCAGACTGGCTTAGGAGCATCTGTAGTTTTAAATTTGTTGCGCTCTGTTCCTAATCCGTCATGTTGTCTATTTTGACAATTTCTTCAGGTCATATTACCTATTCTGTTTGTTAAATGAGCACAAGTTTCGAGCAATTGGGACAGCAAGATCCAATTGCTTGAGAGGTGCTGATCTTCATTTGGGTACCACAAAAAAAATAAGTCAAAGAAATACCTGGAAAAACATGAGTACGATTATGTACTTGATGGAAACAATAAATTGTTTATAGCTCGTTGGCATGATTATAATGAAGTCACTATAGTGCCAAATTTTGTTGGCGCTCAACCAGAAGTTCCAACGACGCGATACTCATCCGTAGAGAAGAAGAAGGTATCACTTCCACAGCCAAAAATAATCAGTGAGTATAACAAGCATATGGGTGGTGTTGACCTACACGACAATGGAGTTGCCAACTATCGTATAGCAATCCGAGGTAAAAAGTGGTGGTGGCCATTGTGGAACAATTGTGCCAATTCCACAAACGTAAATGCCTGAAAAATTCACTGCCTGATTGCAAAAGCTGAGAGCAATCGCCCGTTGTCTCAGTTGGAATTCAAAAGTGATATTGCCCGTGGTTAGCTACTGTATGAAGATCGTCCAGAGGAAGAACCATCATACGAATACGATATTGAAGAAGCAGAAAGACTACCCCAAATGCCACGTTTAGGCGTTCGGGATCATGTCATATGGAAACCTCCGGGCGGTACCATAAAGAGATGTGCTAAATGTCATTCGCAAACATTTTTCCAATGTAAAAAGGGTAATATTTCTCTTCATTTTAAGCTATTTTACTCTTAAATTTAATTCTTCTCTTTTTATTTTCAAACCTAATATACCCCTAATCGACCAATGATACTTTTTCGCAACACCTGATTTCCAGGAACCTAGACACCTTAGGGACTCAAATCTTTCAGATATGTGAGTTTTGAAGTCTCAGTAGCCAGCATAAAAAATTTCATTAAGTTATCTCAAAGGAATCGGGTAGTGGTAGACAATGGGTTAAGAAAAAACATTATCTCTTAATAAAAGAAGTACCTCTCTTCACAAAAGCACCTTTTCGGGTATAAAATTACAAAAAGGACCTAAATATATAATTTTCTTTAAAAAATGTTCTTGAAAAAAGTTTTATATTTAACAAAAGGTACCTTTTCTTAAATATCCATTTAAATTATGGTAATTTTCAGCGAGCGCCTTAGACGTGATGGAACTAACTAATACATAATATATAGCGAAAGGAACTTCGTTCCAACCGGGTGTTAAATAATGTGCCGAGCAAGTCAACCACTCAGAGAATTGTAAAGAATTTTTAAACTGTGAATACGCTGGGAGGTAAAGTGAAGTCTGTTCGAAATCGTAGCGTACGTACAACACAAAAAAATGCTAAAGACCAACTTAATTGATCAAATTGGACCAATAACACCCGTAAAATGGCAAAATGTTATGCAAAAAATAGCTAAAAGATCGCACATTCGTGCAGCCGCCGTAGGCAACTATTTAGCCAATATTAAATGTCATACATAATTGTTATAACCACACTTTAATGTAATATAATATTATTAAAAAATATTGTACCATTTAAGATTTATTCAAATAAAACTTCGGCCTGGAATATACAAAACACGCTGTACAAATAACTTATTATGAAAAATTGAGAAAAATCAGATGACACATTTTAAAAGTTATCTAGATTAAGGTGCGCAAATTTTCAATACTGTGCACACTGTAGTGTATTCTGTTAGAAAAAGTAGAGATAAAAATTCATGATTATCATATAACGTTTGCAATCAAATCGCAGACAAATTTTAATCAGACAACCTAACGACCTTTAGATACATTTGATATTAATCCCCTATTGGAAAGTATAATCGAGATGACGTTTGTTTTTGCCGTAAATTATTTATGCCTAATATTTTTGTTACCACAGTGACAAGAGATATGACATTTGTCCAAAAATAGGGTCTCACAAAAATCATTTCTATTAATAGGCCATTATGATGTGTATTGTTATTTTATTGAAATTTATGTTATAAATTAATCTAATAATCTTAAATGGTTAGTCCTTAAAAGTTAAGAAATACAAATTTCAGGCGACAAAGTCGATAATATAGATTGTTGCGATATTGTGACAGAATTTAGAAAATGTATACAAATTAAAAAAAAACAACAGGGGTATTTCGTGGTTGTGGCTTAAAATTGTGGCACTAAATAAAACACAAATTTTTAAATAACACTAAAAGATAACAAAAAATTCCAAAATATGTTTAAGTTTCGCAGTTCTCCACCAAAAAGGCTACCACAAATTTAATTCAGAGTTCTTGTAACTCCTCCTGGTGTAAGCCAGTATGCATCAAACATGTTTCTGTGTCTCCAAACATTCAACGAAGAGTGTGAAATGAAACAACAGATGAGGTATATTTACTCCATGACTCCCACCAGCGTTTGCTAATATAAACCATTTTTTGTCTGAATTTGGATTACGTGGAATATATGCCAAGACGTCACATTAAAGTCATGCTTCTGTTGTAATTTTTTTTTAAATTCCTGAAATATTTCTCACTTTTTTAAACACTTACTCACTTTTCCAGATACAGCACCAAAATACTTGCAGTTCAATCAATAAGGCATGTATTTGTATTTCTCTTTTCTTCTACACATACATGTCGAACTAAATAGGTAAACGATAAATTGCTGCCGCTGCCACCTTAGCCTGTTAACATTGTATGGGATTTATCGATGGATTCGACATAAAAAAGTTTAAGCTTTTTGTGCTTAGCCATCGATTCATGCTTGAAATTTTCGTTTTTGCGTTGTTCATAATGAATGATGCTGGATTCAGCAGCCGTTAAATTTTTAGGAAATTTCTAATGGTGGCTGCTGCTCTTATTGCAGGATTTGTATTGGTATTGTTCTTAAAAATCTTTGTAGCATGATACTCTACGAGTAGTAGCAGTGCTACTACACACAGTGAAAAGATTAGTTGGATATCAATTCAGGCATTGGAAATTCCATGATAAAGTCTATATTTTGATCAGAATTCGAAATTGTCAAACATCAGAATTATTTGTCGATGTTATTGATAGATTGAAAATAACTAAATACAAGTTGCTACTACCGAATTTTAGTTGTATTAACCAATTTGAGTATTTCAAAAACATCTTTCATCTGAAATGGAAAATGCAAATACTAAAAAGTACAATATTAGAATTTGTGTGCAAATATTAGTTACACTTATCATAAGTTAATTTCTATTACAAAAACACTTGTTACAAAGATATGTATTCGATTTTTCACAAGAGGCTTTGTTGTTAAAGAAAAACTACGTATACTGGAATGTTACACGAGAACTTTACAGAAAATCAAATATTTTAAACAGAAAGTGATAAACAAAGTTATGAACTAACAATAAAGTGTATAGATATCAGCCAGCGAAGAATACATATTATCATAAATTAGATGACGTAAGACTTTTAAACACAATCGTTGCATGTGACGCCACTATTGTGACGCCTTCACAAGCACATGCAAACACTTGTGGACACTTGGCTGGAGGAACTATTACTCTGGATGACACAAATTAACTTAAACATACATATGAGGGTAACCCGTCCCCATTTATGAAAAATTTTGAAAACTGTCTGTATCTGGAAAACGAAGCGTCCAATTTTTTACGGGTTTCTACGGATTTCTCTTGTTTTCTTCTTGTTTTTCATAAAATCGCCAAAATGATAAAATCACAAAAAAGAAAAAAAATGGTTATATCTGGGAAACGGTGCGTCCAATCGCAAAAATAACAAATTTTATTCATTTTGTTTATATTTAAATATAAAATAGTTTTTTTTTACTTTTTTTCTATAAAATTCATAATGGGTTAAAGCATCACCAAATGGTTGCGACACCCATCAAATTCAAGTAAATACTTTAGTTGAGCATACCAATCAATATATTATTTGGTACAACCGAATTAGTTTTTACATTTTTCGTTCATACAACTAATAGAATATTCACCACTACAGGATAATTTGATTGCTGCAACTAAAACTCTATTGACAGATCACATTTATTTATTGTTGCTGTGGCTTCAACTAAATATTTCAGTTCTTGAAGCCAAAACTGAATTTCAAATCAATTGATATGCACAACATTTGGTGATAAAGAACACAATTATTGGTAATCACACCTGAATAAAATTATAGTCCAAGGAACCGCCAAATTTTAGTTGGCTGTAAATATAGTTGTGACATCGAATCTCTTCTCTGTGTGTACGTATTTTTTAGCTGATATAACATAATTCTAAATGTGATCATTGTGGTTATGCAATTACTTCTAAAAATTATGTCAAATCTTAGTATGTTAGAGCCTTGGTCGGGTGCGCTTCGTCGCATTATGATTCATAGATTTGTAAACCTAGTGTTAGTCTCTTTGATGTGTTAAAGACCTCAAAAAAAACTAAAAATTGTGCTACCTTTCACGACATCATTCACTTATGGGAATGGCAAATCTATGCCACGATTTCTTTCAAGTCTTCTGATTTCGGCCGTCTCAGGCAAATGAACATTGAAAAGAGGGTTAATATTACTATTTTTGAACCACCAGTGATTATGAGTAGGTTACTTACTGAATTTGTCGATGGAACGACCGAATATCATTCTCCGTTTCCGTTTAGCGAATGGCAATTTTTTTTTTTTGAGTGAATTCATAAAAGCGTTTGATTTCAATATATTTTTATGGGTCCTGATTACGAATTGGATCGTTTCAAAAGAAATTAAATATGGAAAACTTATTGGAAAATTATTAATTTATTGGAAAACTAAAAAATTTAAAGTGTGTGGGAAAATAAACATATATTTATTTATAAATAAACGAAGATAACATTTTTCGCCAACCAGTTCAATCTTTTGCCTTATCTCTCCATTTGGCAATACCAAGTGTAGCCAGGCATTCGTCAACCTGATCCCTCCAGCGGAGTCTAGGTCTTCCTAACGTGCTTGCTAAGCCCAAAATAACTTCTATTCGCAAGCACAAATCTCCGCTTCATCTCAAGGCTGACGTTGTTGTTTTTGTTTACGGCAGATCCGAGGTCTATAAATTCGTACACCACCTCGAAATTGTAAGGGTTATCAACGGTCACGCTTTGGTCTAATCGCGTAGAGGCGCTTGTCGTTGACACCATTAAACCATTATTTTTTCTTGTCCTCATTTACTGTCAGACCCAGTTTTGCTGACTCCTTCTCAATTCTCGAAAGGCTATGCGAATAATCGCCCAAGTGAAAATCGCCCAAAACGAAAAATGAACAATGACCCAAAATTTTTGGGTGTTTTTTCATTAAGAAAGGGACCCAAAGAAAGAGGTAAAATCGCCCAAAAATTTATGAACATTCGCCCAAAAATATAAATCCAATTTATGAAAAAACGCCCACTATTTTGTGGTGATTGTTCATAACGATAAATCGCCCAAGACTGTAGCGAACAACCGCCCAATTAAGTAAAAGGTCGAATTTACATTTTTAAAAAGTTGGGCGATCATTCATCATGAACAATCACCCAAAACGTCAAAAATACCAAAACGCCCAAACATGATAAACAATCGCCCAATTTTTCCCCCATATTTTTTGGGCGATTGTTCATTTTTGTGTTTTGGGCGATTTTCACTTGGGCGATTATTCGCATAGCCTTCTCGAAAATACCGCAGTAACTTCTCAAACTGTGCTTCCAATGATATATACGCGAGCAGCATGTTTCTTTTGCTGCTGATGGTTTTATTCATGTTGACTGCAGCTTTTCTCAGAATAATCTCTATTAAGCTGTTAAAGAGATTGCAGGATAGGGTGTCAACTTGTCTGAGGCTTCGATTAGCTTTGAAAGGTTCGGTAAGATCCTAACCAACTTTCACTGCGGTTTTTAATGAGAAGTGCTACAAATGGTTGCCATATCTGGTTACCGGATGAGAGTCCCACATTCACTTCTTATACCCTGAACTTCACTCGACTTCACGTAAAAAGGCACAAATTTGTGTTCAGTATCTTTGAAGAAATATCCAGAGTTTATTGAAAGAGTACAAGCAATATAAAAGTACCCACTTGTATAGTGATATCTACACAAATGCTTCGAAAAATACAACTAGAGCGCCCCTAAACGATGAAAAATGTCTGCACATAAGTTCCTCGGTAGTAAAGGAAATTATATAGAAGCGTGGGACCAAAATCGTATAACATCTATAAATCCCATAGCATATTGAACCACATTACCGGCCACCTAGTCGAATGCTGTTTATAAAAACCAGTATATAAATTTAGTCGGGTGAACCAAATTAAACATACCCTTACCCTAAATCAGTTCTGTTAAAAAACGCCTCAATTGTGACCATATTCAATAGCAGTTTGACTTTGTGCTAAATATTTTATTTTTGTTTTTGTGGAATTTTTCTGACTACCAAGGAGAGTGGCAGATGACTGAATATTGTCTTGTTCAAAATTTCATAAAGATTGGTTCGGTTTTGTGGGACTTTTCGTGCTGAACAACCAGACGGCCAACCAACTATTGTATGGAAGATTTTAAAATGGGCGTGGAAAAATCACTCTTGTCTTAATGGCTGATTGGCATTTGGGGACGTGAAACGTTATACCTAATCTCGTTAAGGTTGGAAATATTTCACGCCATTGATCGGATAGAAAATCCGGAAAACCACCAAGCTTTTATATGGGTGGTGCCAGAATGGGCGTGGCACTCACGTCTATTTTCTCCACTTATGTCGGCATACACAGATTATTGCCCAATGCGTGAGTTGAAGGTGATTGAAAGTTATTGTTTGTTCTGATTTGTTAAAATATTCTGAAATTGAATTTGATTTTTTAACTGATGATGAGGACGAGATAGTTGGTGATAATGTGCTTCCTGATGCGTCCGTCGGGATTGAGATTGATATTGAGGATGAAGTAGAGATGACGATGAAATTATTTATTGTGATGAATCGATCAAATCATTGAAAACGAAGTAGAGGACAACATTCATATAAATGAAGCAGTAAGTGGTGGACATTACCTACCTCACACTGGTAGAGTGTGGTTGGTCCTTCAGCCCGAACACAGGCATGTAATATTTTTCGTCCTGCTATCTCAACCGGACCACTCATTCATTTGAAAAGTTCAACACTTTTGAACATATTCAATCGCGTATTCACTGGGCGATTTAAAGAATGAACTAATACAATGGACTAATGCTAGAGCTGAGCATTGCTATAATTTACCAAATGTAGCTACCAGACACTGGAAACTCTTGTCTTTGTCTGAATAGGATCCATTTTTTGGGTACCTGTAGTATATTGGGGCTATGCGAGATGGTCATCGGCGACAAAACACATTGTGTGGCACACAAGAAGGTCACGCCATCCTTCGAGCTGCAATGAGCCTCTGTCGTTTTGAGATGATACAAAGATTTATGCGGCTCAATTGGTCGTCGATCCCAACCACACTCCAATCGAACGTTGTCTTTGTTGTATCCAATTGGACAAATGATGGATATTATAATTTGAAATTTGGCATCAATTTATCAACCATACGAAAACGTCACAATTGATGAACAGCTCAAAAGATTTCGTCGCCGATGTAAGTTTCGGCAGTACATGCCTGCGAAGCCTTCCAAATATGGACTAAAGTTTTGGTGGATTACTGACAGCAAATACAGTTTCCCGTTGAAGTGCGACATTTATACTGGCGCTGAAACCAGTGCCACAGATCATGGTCGCGCATATGATGTCTTCAATTCTTTGACGAAAAAATACATAAATGTTGGATGTAATTTGACCATCGACAACTATTTTACTTCGGCTGATCTGGCACAGCACTTGTTAGAGAAACGTACAACTGTTGTTGGCACTTTGCGAAAAAAACAAGCGCGACATCCTAAAGCCTTTCGTTGTCAAGGAAGAACTTGATGACAACATGATTCTACTGAAAAATAACGGGCGAAAAGTGTATCGGGCTGTCAATTCTTCCTTGTTTGGATTTTCTGACGGGATGGCCCTTTGTTCGTATGTACCGGAAATGAACAAGTGTGTGGTTTTATTATCGACACAACATTTTACAAACGTCGATGTTGGTGGGCCACAAAATAAACCGCAAATCATTCTCGACTACAACAAACATAAAAGTGGTTTAGACGTATTTGACCAGCTCGTCGGCACATATTATTGCTCGAGGATGACCAGAACATGGCCAATGGTGGTGTTTTATAAGTTCATGGACGTTGCGGCTCTTGCTGCGGTACTGATTTATCACCATAAATCGTTTCCGTAATGAGAAGCTAACTAAGCTCGCAAAACAATTGATGGACGCGTAGATTATTACCAGGCAGGCCTACGAAAGGAATACGGTTGTTAAATCGGCTATAGACCCTTTCGTTGTTCTTGGCTATAATAAGCCAGTGCTGTATCCACGTTTAGAGGAGGGTCTACCTCGTCAAAAGGTAAAAATACTTATTTCCAACAGATTTTTTTTGGTCCCCAATACTAAGGTATTTTTTATTGAAATTGCAGGCACGATGTTATCTGTGTCCCCGCTCGGCTGACAGAAAGTCAGGCATTACCTGCGACGTATGCCGCAAGAATATCTGCAGTAGCCATCATTAAATTACCTGCGTGAAATGCGATTCAGGTGGAAAAAAATCATGCTGGGACAAATGGTGGCTCCAAATACCCTTGGTGGATCATCTAGGATCAATTGACTATTTTTTTTACTTAGAAACCTTTGTTAAGGGGCATATCAAACTCCGCCACACATTAATTAATAAAATTCTTCACCTGCGCTAAGTTATGGTATTTTTACCTGTGTCTGACCCACGGGGTCTGAGGGACCCCAAATAAATGTAACTCGTAAGGTTTCACATGAAAGGAGGGTTAACTAAATTGACTATTATTCCAACACAAACCAATCTGACCTTATAAGCTTGTATTTTTAATTTATCAAACATTCATTTCCAAAATTAAGCATTAAATTCAAACTCAATAAAAAATAATATCTTTCAAAAAATTATAAACGAAATGTCAAAATTATATTTAGGTTGTTTGGGTTTACACTCATAAACAAGTGCTGACATGGCTATGCTCTGTAAACATACTTGTACATATTTTGTTTTATTGTGTTATATTTGGAAATTTGCCATTTATCGTGCTTGTTAATTGCATGTATTTGGGAAATTCGACTTTATACAAGGTGTTTCAAAAGAAGTCATCCGATGTTGTTTGGCTTTAATTTTTTTTTCTAAATGAAAAACTTCGATTCTGTTTTTTGATTATATTTATTTGAACCTCTAGAGTTTTATTGGTTAAGTTGAGAAGATGATATCGGTTAAATGGGCGCCGTCACAATTGATTACCATACGGGCTCGTTTTTAGCATTTTTGTTCATAATCATTTGAAAATCATAATGAGCGATGAGGCTCATTTCCACCTCCGCGGGTAAGTGAACAAGCGAAACTATCGCTTCTGGGCACCGAAAATGCACGAGTGCTGCACGAGGAGCCATTACACCAGCTCAAAGTGCTTGTATGGTGCGCTGTTCATGCTGGAGTCATCGGGCCATTTTTTTCGAGAACGCCGCTGGTCAAACGACAACAGTGGATGGTGCGCACTATAGGGCCATGTTAACCGAGTTTTTGCTGCCGCAATTCGAAGAATTAGGACTGGAGGACATGTGGTTCCAACAGAACGGAGCAACGGCACACACTACGCGAGCCACAACCGATATTCTGAAGGCGGCGTTCCCGGGTCGCCTCATCTCTCGTTTTGGCGATTTGCACTGGCCCGCAAGATCGCCGGATTTAAGCGTTCCAGACTTTTTTTTGCGGGGTTTTTCGAAGTCCCGTGTTTACGTGAACAAGCCCGAGAACCTGGAAGCCCTCAAGGTCAACATTCGACATGAGTGCGAGAATCTGTCGCCCGAAGATCTCGCAGAAGTGATGAAAAATTCCTTAAAACGAGCCCGTATGGTAATCAATTGTGACGGCGCCCATTTAACCGATATCATCCTCTCAACTTAACCAATGAAATACCAAAGGTTCAAATAAACGTAATCAAAAAACAGAATCGAAGTTTTCCATTTAGAAAAACAATGAGAGCCAAACAACATCGAATGACTTCTTTAGAAACAACTTGTATATACAATATATCACATAAAAATATGCAAATTTGTTAAATTTTTTCCTAAAATCAGTTACTGAATGCGTTTATGCAAAATTTAAATCTTTACAACGAAATTACCTAAAATATATTAATATTTGCCCTCACACATTTTCTACCATAAAATGCATATTTCAGTTATAAATGCAGTCTATATTAAAAACGCAGCTTTACGATTACAAATGAGTTAGGTACCATCTATAGACTAATTTGAATGCATTATGTTAAATGTTACAATATCTGCTTCCTACCCAGATACACTCGACCTATATTTAGCACTGCATAACTGTATACAATAACTCCAGATCCTTTTACAAAGTTGGTATTTTATTAGTTTTATTTTGTATGAACTTTGGGTAATAAATAATGCTTAATATTTTGGCAAATAACTTCTTGTTTTATCAATTGTTCATTATCCTTCAACATATGTATATGCATATAACGGTTCTTGTTTCATCTTTAGTTTATGGCCCTTTAACATAAGTATGTTTAAACCCCCATAAATGACCTTATGTGTTCCACACACATGTGACTAAGACTCGAATTCCATTATATGTACAACATTTTTTGTGGAGTTACACTTATCTTGTGGCCATGAAGACATGGATGTACTACATATACATATACTCTATACGAATACACCAGCATGCGGACCGTATTGTTTCTCTTCTTTCCTAGTGTTACGAGCACTGTCGTATTAAAGTGTGTGCTACTTGTTTTGGAACGTCCTTTGAGAGTTCGGCTTTAATTGAAATGTCAAGCATTAAATGTGTTGTTATTGTGGTAGTAATAGCTTTGCGGTAGTAATGTCCTGATATGTTATTGCCCTTTTTAGTAATAAAAAGGACAAAGGACATGTGTTTGTTCTCATAAGAATATTCAGAATGTGTGTGTGATTACACATGAATACATTCTATTTATATTCGTATGTTATTGTTAATCTTTACGAACAAATCTGTGTAAAACGTGATGATGCTTAAGGATAACACACACATTCTTGAAGATAATTTCGTATGGAATGGAATCTTTAAATATAACGTCAATCAATTGTTTTGTGTTCCGTTTTTCTTGGGCGGAGTGCAATATTGGATCGAAAATATTTTCTGAAATTTCTACAAATATTTGACTATAAGTATTTTGTTAGATGCTGTTTTCAAAGTTTTGTAATTACCCAGCGAAATTGCTGATACATTGGAAATTTGTAAGCGATATGAATGGTTTCATCAAACCCGAAGAACGTTTATATTTAACAAAAGTTGAACTGCGTGTTTATCGGTGAACAAATAAGCTCTATGAAAAATATGGAGAAAAATATGAAAAATTATCCAAAAACTCTGAAACGAAAGTTTCCCCAACATTTCATTCCCCCAAAAATAAGAAATAGACCCCAAAAAACAAGCGCACAAATAACTTGCAAATGGGAAAAAACCAACAAGAAGAAACCAAGAGGAAATGGTGTAATTTTCAAACGTCAAGCATTTCTTTTTATCCATTCAAACAGAAATAAATGCGATGACGCGCGAAGGTGGCGCGGCTGGTCAATGCATTACGCGTCCAAATGTCCTCTCTATTGAAAGCTACCACAATATCCAGAGCAGATTTTGGAGATTTTTTAATACTTTATGACTTAAGTATTGTAGTTCTCTTGAAATCTATTCATAGCTGGTATTGGATTCGTTATGACTTCAAAAAATACAAATATAGTTGTTTATAATTTGAAGATATTTACAATTATGCTCACCTTATTGCCGAACTCTTGTATGCAGCGTAATAACTAGTATTTGAAGATTTTTGGTTGCCGTTTACAGAAATAAGATAATGAAAAATGCCCCAAAAAATTTGCAAAGTTCCCCAAAAAATAATTGGGGTATTTTTCGTTCCTGAAAAGTGGGGGAATTTTGCATATGAAAAATATCCCAAACTCGAAAAATTTAATTTTACCAAAAAAAAAATGAAAAAACCCTCAATGCTTATGAACAATTTTATGGGGTATTTTTCAAAGAGCGGAAAAAATATTATTTCCAAAAACCAGTTTATTTGCAATTTTTTCGTGTTTTTTAAAAAATAAATGTAAAATCACAATTCTAAATGGATTTAACCTTCAAATTTTAGTGAAAATAAACTCTTTATAATATTTAATTAAGATAGGGAACCTGTTTGGGATTTTTCTCGCTTAAACTCTTCTCTTCGAGACCTAAACTGTAAACCTTAGCAATTTATAATCTCTCCAGAACAGCCTATCGAACTTGTTTGTCATTTGATATTTATTTAAGACAAATTTGTAACGACAAACAGTTAAGTCTTTTTGCATTACAAGAATGTCCAAAACAACAACAACATAGCAAATTGCTACGTTCAATATTTCTTTGTGTATTTTCATTGCCAATATAACGGTGGCGGGAGGCAAACCCAGCACACCGAGGTTTGCATTTTACCTACTGCCAGGATGATTATGGCGCTATGCAATAAACCCCCAAATGATATAACCCCCAAATGAAAAATGAAATAAACCCCAATGAAATAACGCCCAAAAAGTGTGAAATACGAACCAAGAGAAAAAATTAAATAAAACTCAAAACAATCCCCAAGAAATAATGAAATAAGCCCTAAAATTCGGACTTTTTTTACCCCCAAAAAACGTGATAAAATAACACCAAATGAAATAAACCCCACAAAATGAAATAAGCACCAAATCAATTTAAGTCACTAATAAATTATTTAGATTGTTATTTATTGAATACAAGCTTCACATGTCCAAATATATAAAAAGAAATTACAAGAAAACTTGTATGGTATCGATAACTGCCTTACGGCAACTGGACATTCGAATTTTTCATGTTCTTTTGCAATTGCATTTGCCTGCAGCTTCAGAACGCATTCACTGCAGATTTTCATGTGTTTACAAGGTACCAGTAGTATGTTTGGCTCTTGTACAGTACAAACAACGCATGGTTTCACTTCTAAATTAGCCGTTTGTTCTGGCGTTTCTACTTCCTCCTCTTCACACTCTTCCTCAAAGTAAGTGGCGTTTTCAAACAAATCATCTTCTGGATTCATGTCTGTGCAAATGTGATTTTTGGGAAAAACCACGCGGTTTAAAAATGCTGATGCAGTAATTTTATGCAACTTAATACTAGCGTTTTCAATGTTCGGAGCTTTGTCAATGGACGACTTCTTTCGTTTAGCTTCTCCAAAAGTACCACCACTGTTGACTAGCAGCTCAAAGTCCCGACTTTTAGTGAACTCTTCATTTTGGAGCAGCTGTACAAATTTAAAAAAATTTTCATGTTTCGGAATTATCTTCCCTAAAACTCCGTTAATAAGCTTCTAAAACGGAGGTGGTCCGTATAGTTGTATTGGCCACTTGGGCCAACCTGTAAAGTTTAATTTTAAAAATTTTAACTTTGGAGATATTTATATACATTTAGTAGAACTCTAGAAATGATGCAAATTTAAAGCGGTGGTCCAATTATTCGATTTCACATTTTACACTTCTGAAAGAGCTGTAGATTTGTTGTGGAGGCAATAGGGGAAGCGATAACAGCTTATGGTACTGCAGCGATGCCATCCTATTTTCTCTTATAAATGATGCTAGTCCCGTACATTTTGTTGTAATTTGCCGACGTATTGCCTGACAAAAATGGAACCAGGAACCAAACAGTTGTGCACTTGGAAACTCACTTGCAATGGCCTTTCGAAGACCTATTTCATAATCCGATATAAATACTGCGCCGTCCAAATTTAAAATAATTGATTTAAATAGTTGGATAAATGGACGTAACATGTCGTTGATTTCTTGCTCATTAGCACGAATATAAACGAGAAAATCTGTGTGAATAAATTTTTTTAGTAGTGTAAGTTGCATAGCTAAATATTGTTCGCACAAAACAAAGGTACACAAATAAATTAATTATGAGAGTTTTGGGAAAATTTGGTACCAAATTTTCGCGGTTGCGTGTCAAAAGGTCAATTGGCATAATGCCCATAATAATTAAAAATTTTTCCGAAAAAATCGTGCGATTTTTAAGGAAAAATTTTTCGCTTTTTGCGCGCTTATGTCGGAGGCGCCTATCCTATCACCTTCTATCAGGACATCTACTTTAATAAAATTGTTTACTTTATAATAAATAATATTTTGAAATACAATTATCGTAACAACACAACAAAATTTTTGGCCAGCGGCGCTTCTTTTCATAAATTATAAGTAACTTCGTCTGGTAACAGAAATGAAGTTACACAATTAAATTATGATGAAATATTTGGGAAAATAAGGTACCAAAGAAATCGCGAGTGCGCGTTTTTGTTGATACCAAAATATTGCATAAAAATTGTGTGCCAAGTTTTCCAAAATCGAATTTGATACCACAAATACATACCCTATCACCTAATAATCCTGAGATATATCAGTGATCGCATTATCACTGAGGTTGCTCATTCGTTTCGCATTCTCACTTTAGCTGGCTAACGGCGGTTTCCGATAAGTCATTGCCCAGGACATACTGGACTGCCCAATGAAGGAAATATTTCTCCTCCAAGGACAGTCCCGAAAGCTCGAAAAGTTTTCGATAACTTACCCGATAGAAGCAGGAAAAGAGGACAAAGAAGACCCCGCTGGAAAGACCAGGCAGAAGAATCCCTCCGTAGCCTTGGTGTTACTGCCCAGAAAAGGCGAAGGATAGAGCCAGTTCGAAGAATATGTTGAAATTTATTTAATTTGTTTGTTTAGTTAATATGTGTAAGACGTCTGACCTCATGAGTTTGTAAATATTCAATAAAAGTAAGTAAAGTCAAAACTTAACCCAAAATCTTCAGGGGTCTGAACCATGTGTGCTTTTCCATCGAGGCGTACCACCTTCTTTCAGAGCTCCTAGGAAGCAAGTCGCGACAGATATCGGATTACTGGTTACAACACAATTGTTGGTCAAACCCTGTTCAATAAATCACTTATGTGAACATTTGCCCTATCGACTACTTGAACAATTCTAGGGTCCAAAACCCTTTGGGAAACATACATCCCCTGGTCTGGGCGGTTTTGAATATTAATAGTTTAAAAAAATTAAATCCTATTACTGTTTTTCTATTCATATTTTCGTAGCAATGCAGAATAACATGGGAGTAAGAATTTGTTGCCGAATTTGAAGTCTCTTTATCTCTTAATGTACTTGCATTCTGCTAACTTTCTTGATTTATTTTGTTAAAATATTATACAGTTAAAATATTCCACCCAGGTTTAATGTTTAAATTGAGCATAGAAGTTTGGAGAAGTGTTGGCGTAACTTTTTAACCGCTAATATACTTGTACAAGTCAGTATATCGATGAGAGTAAGAGCATTTTGTTGAAGCAGCAACTTATTAACAATAATAAATTGTTAAACCAACATCCTGTGTATTTCTGGAAATTTAGGTTTTGGTTTGCTGCACTTAATGAGATGATTATGTTGCCGTTTGCTAGGCGTCCATGCACTTGTATGTGTGTTAGCAAGATAGTATGTGAAATTGTTGAAAAGTTGTAAGTGGTTTACAATGTTTTTAAAGGGGTCGTCCGGGTATATACTGGAAAAGCGTATGCAAATAGCCAAAGCAATACCGCTAAAGTTGATGGAAAACGTTGTTTTAAATAGATAAAAATAAATTACAAATACTATCGAATAATCGTAGATAGGATAAAGCTATTTTTGGACAGATTTTTCCCATAGATTTAAAATTTTTGTTTTGTCATTTTGACTCGTAAAATGATTAAGATGTAATAAATTGTAATAAACAAACGCAAAAATAATAAAATGCCTTTATTCAAGTGAAGCAAAAAAAAAATAGCACATTTTTGGAGTTTTTTTATAAAATGCTCAAAAAAAGTTCTTTACTTCAGAAACTACTAATGTCATATCTCAAGATGTCTAGCTTCCATCTCCGTTTTAAAATTCTGCAATTGGTTACAAATTGCAAAAGATACAGGCTGCTGAATATGGAATTTTTAAATAAAATAAAAAAGTGTATTTTCTTACTTTATATTATTGAGGTTTGCGTTTCCTATATAATAGATGCCAGACAAACTTTGGCTATGATTTTTTAGTGTCAGATGTTAAACTGAAAAAAGTTCCAACATCATCGGAAAATGTACCACTTAGAGGCATATTTGGGTTTTGTCAAATTTATTAAAAATATTTTCTTTCACATTAATCTACAAAATAACTTAAAAAAGCGAATGCAACTGATGTAATCTACATTCATTTATCTAAGGGTAAGGGTTTCAAAAATAGCCTACCTGACGTACATATGGTGCCAGAATTTTGAAATAAAATATTTTGGTGAAAAGTGGTAACCTTATAAACGACTACAACATATTGGCTATCAGAGCTTAAACAAGGCCTTACAAGATGCCAAGACGAACACCATAGTGGTCGACCAGTTGAGATGTCCAACCCAGACGCTGTTAAGAAATCCCACAAACTGGTATTGGATGATCTTCGGCTGATAGGCATTTCAAAAAGTGTTATACATCGTATATTGACCTAGGATTTGAATACGAGAAAGCTGTGTGCAAGATGCGTTCCGCGTTTGCTTTCAATAGAGCAAAAACAGCATCGTGAAGATGTTTCAGTAGAGTGTTTGGCGATATTTCACCGCAATAAAGCCAAATTTTTGCATCGATGTATAACCATGGATGAGTCGTGAGTCCATCACTTCACACCTGAGACAAAGGAACAGACAAAGCAGTGGACTGGAATGGGAGAATCGTGTCCAAAGGAGGCGGCGACGGTTCCATCTGCAGGCAAGGTTATGGCGTCTGTTTTTTGGGATGCGCATGGTATGGTTTTTATTGATTATCCTCAGAAAGGAAAACCCATCAACGGCGAATATTATGTTGATATATTGTAGCGTTTAAGTGATGAAATTGTGGAAAAAAGGCCGCATTTGGCGAAAAAGAAAGGGTTGTTTCATCTAGACAATGCTCCAGGTAATACATTAACTATTACGATGGACAAATTTAATTAACTAAAGTTCGAATTGCTTCATCACGCACCTTATTCGCCAGATTTAGCTTCCTCTGACTATTTTCTATTTACAAATTAGAAAAAGAATGGTTCGGTGGCAAACGATTTGCCAACAATAAAGAAGTGGTCTCTGCAGTAGGTGGCTGCTTTCAGGAGTTTGACAGTTCTTACAATAAACAGGATATCGAAGATATTGAATACCGCTGAAAAAGGTCATCGAGCTAAAAGGAGATTATGTTGAAAAATAAACAGCATTTTCCCCAAATTTTTGTGTCTTTTTTGTTAGGTCGGCTAGTTTTGGGGCCGCCTCGTGTATGAATAATTTGTGGTTTCTCTTACTAAAATACTAAAACTGTGGTCTTTGGGATATTTCTAACAAGCGAAAGCACTCAATTTGCAATAATGGAATTTCCACCAAAAATAAAAAAATAATGTCATTTGCATACCCCCGCGTATAGCAATGGCGATATACAGGGTGATTCAGGACGCTCCGGACAAATTTCTCCAGCGTAGTCCTTGGCTCATTTCATGAAGAAACGTCCACTAGGACCATGTCCGAAAATTCAAGGGTGCGAAATGGCAGCGGGTTCAAAATTTTCGGATTGGCAGTCGGAGAGTAGTAGGGTAAAGTTGCTAACTTCTGAGCCAGTGGTCGGATTTTAACAAGCACAAACACAAAAAAATCCGACCACTGGCTCAGAAGTTTGCAACTTTACCCTACTACCCTCCGACCAGCAATCCGAAAATTTTGAACCCGCTGCCATTTCGCACCCTTGCATTTTCGGACATGGTCCTAGTGGACTTTTCTTCACGAAATGAGCCAAGGAATACACTGGAGAAATTTGTGCGGAACTTCCTGAATCACCCTGTATATTATTTCGTATGGCGGAAAATGATGACGCAAGAAGGAGTCATATTAGATCGTAGCAAGAGATTTAAAATCCATTAATCAATGGCCGTTCACACAGTCATACCTTGTGGACAGGCGTACACTGGGGTGTCCCATCAATCAAGTTTTTTTTTTGCTCAAGCTTCATTTGAAAGCTAATAGAGTAAAGTATTTTTGATAATTTTTTCGGAAGTGGTTTAGAGGTCGCGCAAGTTGAATTTTCCCCAAAAATCGGCTATTCCGGCCGTTTTTTGAATTGTACTTTAAACGCGGCCAATAACCACGATTTTCTTAGTTTGTGAGTTAACATTGTTGAAGCTAAATGTCCTAACTTTAATTGTATATGCACAAACCACCAGTTTTGGCAATGATTTTCCTCAATAAGGTACCGTATTAAATTTTTTCGTAAATTTTGGGTAAACTTTGTAAATAACGCTTTATATCTTTTAAAATTCCCATTAAAATTTAAAAAATTTTTCATCAGATTTGCTTTAAACATTGTATTATTGAAAAAATCTACATGCGCTAAGTAACGACGAAGAATTACACTTAGCAAAAAATGGCCCTGGCAAGATATTGCAGGAACCATATATATGATTGCTTGCAAACATATATATGTTTCCTGCAATATGTTGCTGGTGCCATTTTCCTCAGCGTGTAACTCTTTGTCGTTACTTAGCGCATGTAGATTGTTTCATGAATACAGTGTTTAAAGCAAATCCGATGAAAAATTGACAAATACTTAATAGTAATAATAGTTTCATACAATGGGTAAAGAGTTTTAAAATGGCATAACTCTGTAACAGTAACTGCAAATTCAAAATTACAAAATTGCTTGGCATTTATCCGTCTTCTAAAGTGCATCATTAGTGTTTTAAATTTTCTAAGAAATTTAAAGCAAATTCGATGCAAAAATGGCAAAGAGTTTATATTATTTTTAGGTTCATACAATTTTTAGGTTCATATTAGACTGCATCATTAGTTTTTTAAATTTGCATTGAAATTTTAAAAGTTATAACGCGTTACTAACTAAATTTATCCAAAATTTACTAAAATTTGTTACACGTTGTACCCTATTGAGCAAAATCATTGCCAAAACTCGTTGTTTATGCATATACAATTAAAGGTTTGAATGTTTTGCTTTAAACATATTGACTTACAAACTAAGAAAATCGTGGCTATTGACCGAGATTTAAGGAAAATTCAAAAACATCCGGAATACCCAATTTTTGGGTGAAATTCGAATTGTGCGACCTGAAAATCCGAAAAGAAAAATTGTTTGGGACTCCCTAAGGACCATCTTTCATTCGCATGTCTGAGAGCTTCGGTTTTAAGCACGAGCTTTTATGCAGAACTGGGCATATCCACGTGCTCCATATCCAGTAAAACAAGTCAGGTAGTCCCAAGTCTCACCAGTTCAACCGCTTTTTAGTTCCCTGGAATGTTTGTGTGTCACCCATATAAGGTGAATATGGAACTGCATGGTGCAAATACGCGGCTGTTCTTGAGATCAAGAATATATATTCTCAGAATAAATCTGGAAACCCCAGGCGATGATAACGTTTCGACCCGGAAAAAGAGCACCTTCTTAGATTGCCAAGAATTCATCCTCAAAGATATAACAATAATCTGGTAGCATTTGTGCAAGTCTAAACCCTGCTCTTCGCATAGATTTCAAAGCCTACTCTGAAATCCTGTTCCAGTATAGAAGCCTAGAAAGCTTCTAGAGCCTCAAAGATGGAAGTGGGTGTCATAATCGACTCCTAGTGGGCATTGCCGCAGATTCCATAGAATGGTCCCATCAGCCCATATGGGGTGGTGTTCCATCGCGAATAATATCTTAGGCAAATTTTCGACGCTTTAGCCAATTTCCTTTCCAGCAAATTTACGAGTTATATGAGGTATAACCCCCAAACTCTTGGTAAGAGTTGTGCGAAGGACACCCGTGATACCCAACATTTCCATTTTCTGACCAGTACGGGCAAATAACAATACCATAAAGAAATATCGGATGGATGACAGCTGTATATAACCAGTGAACAATTTTCGAGGATAGGCCCCGACGTCCTCCGATGGACCTTTTTCTCGCCAAAATTCAGTTATTCGGTTTCCCGCCGACGGCTATTTTAGGTCCCTACGCCGCCACCGAAGCCGAGACAATCGGCGTAAACCTCTACACCCCACTCCACTTCAAGTACCTCATTTTAGTACAAATTGTTTAATTTTGTTCCAATATAGCTATGTGATTAATTTCTGCACAGATGTTGGTCAGTATTTACATAACCCGAAACAATTTCGGAATTTACGATGAATATCCTAATTCCTTCTATATAAAAGCTGAGCGGCTAGCTGGCTTATCAACACGTTAACTGCCGTAAAACACCAATGAAATTTGGTATTGAGGACTACTGAAAAGGTATGGTTTTACCTATGATACGAAAGTTATGTGGCAGGCTGGTGGGTCAACGCAATAACTGCCGTCAAATACAACCGATCATTATGAAATTTTGTGTTGGACAATATTCCATTAAATACCACTAAAAAACTGGTTTCCTGTTACATCCCATGAAGGAATGGAGGAGAGCTTCTCATAACCAGTGAGCTTTGCGCTTTCTAATTTTACATAAACTAATTGGGACCTACAATTTTACACCTGTGTCGAACGCTGCCATCACTAAGCGAGGTGACCGTCATCGAATGAAATGTGAGATGGTCATAGCTGGAATCGAGCCCACATTCTTATGTGCAAGAACTGCGTGCACTAACCATTGCCCCAACGACGGTCACTCATCAACTGTAACTCCTCTTTTGGTGATATGGCAGTCTGATTCTTTATAAATTTTAATCTAATTGAACTTAAAATTTTAGTGGTCGTTTAGCTGGCATAGAACTCCAACAATCTCAATCGAATTTAATTGTCAAACTACAATCTGTAACTCAAAACTCTTATACAAAACTTGGAACTCGCGAAAGTGCAACATATGCTAAGTAAAACTAGTATTCGACAAGACGTTAACCGGTTGGCTATAGACGAAATTGTCAAATTCATTCTGATAACAAGAAGATTAGTAATATATATCCTAATATCTTATTTTATTCCCATATTTCGATCACCGGCTTTTAATTAAACTCTGACCTAATGGAGAGGGCATATTTATGTCGGTACAACCGGTTAGAAATTTTGCATTACTTTTACTTTTCAAACTTTCTTTCCTGCCCTCATTGTTGTACGTAGATAGTATGCAATTAACACTAGAAACGCTTGAAGTTCAAATGTGTACTTGTACGTAATTACAAAAAGTTTTCCTGGCACTCATGCACCAGCTGCCATATGTGCAAAAATAACTTCACCTAGCACTCACTTGCACATATTTACATTATCCGTTCACTTATCTTAACGAGCAGAATAACAACTTTCTATCATTACTTTGAACTAAAGACAGACAGAAAGAATTTGTAGGTACAATGGCAAGAAACTACAGCGATTTGGGTTTTTGGCGAAGAATACGTCTTACCTTACGGTATAGGGTGTCATGTCAGATTGTTATTGTTGTAATCTTTATTGTAGAACGGCGAGATAACTTTTTTTAAAATTTTTTTTATAGGTAAATTAAGGTGTTATCTTTCGTTTGATATACATTTCATATTGGTTGATATCTTCCTAATAAATAATCAAAATTCTTCGAGCTTGAGGTCTGATTTGCTGTTGTTGTATTTATTTTCCTCGATATTTCGCTACTCCTTTGTGTAGCATCATCAGGATATTTGAACAATATTTAACAATTAAAATAAAATAACAATTGTGAAAAAATTATGTCAATTCAAAAATGTTCAAACAAAATTTTCCCGCCTTTTTTCAAAAATTTTTTTTCTGAAGTTACACAAACAAAAATAATGTTCGTTATAAGTTCATATAAATTAACCCTGCTGTTAGATTAGGACCATTTGGTCCAAATTTTTTCTGTTTTCCCTTGTAACTTTGGAACGGTGATATATACTGACTAAATTTTTCTGCTAATGGGGTCTTTTAATAAAACAATGTTATGTGCGAAAATTAAATTTTCTAACTTTATTCAGGACTGAGAAAAATACAAAATGACGAATCTTAGATTAGAGGACCATTTGGTCAATAGTACATTTTTTCATTACCAAGCGAATGTAAATTCATGTCAAATATTTAGAAGATGTTTTTGATATGTCAAATACTTGCTTTAGAAATTATTGAACCAAAATAGTTACAAAGGATAAGATAAAATTATTATTTTGGATGAAAATTCCAGTATGGACCAAATGGTACCTCAATCTAAGATTCGTAAGTTTTTTCATTACCAAGCGAATGTAAATTCATGTCAAATATTTAGAAGATGTTTTTGATATGTTAGCGGATGTTTTTGATATGTCAAATACTTGCTTTAGAAATTTTTGAACCAAAATAGTTACAAAGAATAAGATAAAATTATTATTTTGGATGAAAATTGCAGTATGGACCAAATGGTCCCTCAATCTAAGATTCGTAAGTTTTTTCTAATCTAACAGCAGGGTTAACCCAAAGAAAAATATTAGATTGATAAACAATTTGTGCTAAAATGGTTCTACTTTTTACTAATTAAATGTCTGTAAATTTGGGCTACATTATCTGTATCTGTTTTATAGTTAATTCTTTTCAATGTTGGTGTAGTAATTATTTGTAGCATTTCTAACATATAACGACGTTTATAATTGTTTTCTTTATTTAAAACCGCTGTATCGTGAAAGTTTGGGTAATGATTTAAACTAGCACAATGGGATGTTAATGCTAATATTTAAATTTCTCAAATGAAAATTGTTTAAACACATACACTCAAACATATGTGTGGTGTTTGGTTGAGTGTTTGAGTTTGTAACGTGGACACAAACTATGATGCTGTTTCAATGTGGACACAAACCTTCGGCTGTTGTTTTGATTGATGAAATATTGAAATATCGTATATTTATTTATGTATTTAAGTGAAAAAAAATGTTAAATGTAAATTTGAATTTAACATGGATATATAATTATAAAAAATATATGAAAAAATTAATTCATACATTTTTATGTTAAATGAAAGTGCTGCCAAGTAAGCAATATAACAATGCTGTTTGACAGCAGCTGACAGTTGACGTTTAGTAAATTAAAATAAAACCTACTAATCAAAATGGCGCACCTACACGAAATACAAGAAAGCAACGAGTGGTTGTTATGCAGAGAAATAAATACTCAGGTAAGTTTTGTGTTCCCTTGTTTATATATATTTTTATTAAAAATGTTAATTAATTTGCAGGCGCAACATCAACAACAAATATGCAACAAATCGCAACAGCAGCGGCAGCACCCAATATCAATCAAATAGGTAAGTTTTATACCTACATACATATACATATGTACATGTAATGTATAAATTCCTAATAATGGATTTAATTTACAGTTCCTATAGCGGCAACAACAACAAATAGTCGATTTAAGTAAATAGGTATAGGTAATAGTAAATAGGTATAAGTAAATAGGTATAAGTAAATAGGTGTAAGTAAGTAGGTATAAGTAAGTAGGTATAAGTAAGTAGGTATAAGTAAATAGGTATAGGTAATACGACAACAACAACAAAACAAAACGTATTTATCCTATTTTTCCTACCATAAGCTTATGTATATTATCAAAAGTAACTATCAAATAAATAAATTCATTTGCTTATGTTATTTATTGTTATATAATCTTTCTGTCTTATCGGATGGCGTATTCTACGTTAAACTTAATGGCCGTGTCTATGACACAGCCTGCAAGGACAGTCCGTGGCCGAAGGCGTCGGACAACTTTCTGCTGTTTTTTTTAGCTTAGAATTATAAGGTTCAAGATCAATAACTATTAAAAAGAACTTTTTCTATGAAAAAGTACGTTTCAATAGAAATATTAAAAAGAAATGTGTGAAATTGATCATTATGGTGGATGGTTGGGAATATGGCTATTTCAATACCCACCAAGGCATATCATCAGCTCCCTTCTCCACAAGTATTCAGGTATATCACCACACATTATAGGGATAAACAAATCTCAAATACGCGAGAAATGTCTAAACTCCTACTTGTGCGAAAACACCCACAACAATACTTTGCCATAACCGTCAATATTCACAACATTTCTTTCCTATGAATGCTGTCATCGAAAGCCATTGCATAGATGTTGTTGTTTCAAAAACGAAACAGGGATTGCCATGAGATTGCCATGAGAAAAAACGTTTGCGAGAAATGATAAACGGTTCCGCCAACTGTAGTTTCGATTACAGTTCTAGTTACTCCAAAATAAAAAAAAGTTTGCCAGAACTGAAAAACGTTTGCAGTAAACGAGTTATGAGGAATGAGAGATGAAAAAACATTTATGAAAAACGGTTCCGCCAACTGTTCCTTTGATTACAGAAACCGAGCTGTAGTTGCTCCAAACTAAAAAAAGTTTGCAAGAACTGAAAAACGTTAGCAGTAAACGCGTTATGAAGAATTATAGCTGAAAAAACGTTTGCGAGAAAAGAAAAACGGCTCCACTAACTGTTCTTTTGAGTTGTAATTAAAACTTTTATTTATGACTTCCATAAGTTCTTCAAACTGTTTGGATGTGTTCACTTTGTGAGTTTAGTCCCTACACGCGCCTTAACACATCAAAAAATTGGATTTTTTGTCTATATTTTTAGTGTCTACTTACACGTCTGTCTCGCCTTGCATTCACATAACAACTAAAAGCGCAGCAGACTACAACGCTTCAATTGTCCAACCAATATATACCATCACTTTTATATGTATGCGTGAGTGTGTATGCCAAACGAGTGGATATGGCTGTGTATACAGTCGACATGGGACTGTCCGTGGAGGTGGAAAGTTTCTGATTGCCATTCACTTGGGAGTGGCCAGAAATGATTCCTTCATTGGGCAGTCCAAGCAGCTCACTACTTCCACGCAGTATGTCCTGGGCAATGGCTTTTCGGAAACCTCCGTTAGCTAGCTAGAGTGAGAAGGCGAAACAAATGAGCATCAAATCAGGTATAGTAGGTGACTGATGTCACTGAAGCTCATCAAACAATCGGGCATATTCTTTTGTCCTTAGAAGGCGGATGAGCCAAACATACGGGCCAACGGCGGATAGAAACTAAAAGAAGAAAATCCAGGTTCAACATATCGCATCCTGGTCAGCGTCTGATCCATAATGGGCGGCTGCAATCAAATATCCTGGCAGTAGGTAAAATGCAAAAACCCGGTGGGCTGGGTTTGCCTCCCGCCACCGTTCATAATGGCAGTGAAAATACAAAAACGAAACAGAAAACATAAACAACCCCTATTTGTTGACGACCCCCGCAAACGTTATAAGGACCACGATTTACGGATATGCACTTGGAATGTAAGAACTCTATATAGATCCGGTGCAAGTATCCAACTGGCAGATGTCCTCGAAAGTTATAAGGCTGACATTACCGCTATCCAGGAAATGCGATGGACAGGACATGGCTGCACAAGAAAAAGAAACTGCGATATATACTACAGTTGCCATGAAAAAAAACATGAATTTGGTTGTGGATTTGTAGTTGGCAAAAGACTGCGACATCTAGTCTCTAGGTTCAATCCTGTGAGTGAACGAATAGCCACAATCCGCATAAAAGCGAAATATTTTTATATTTCCCTAATTTGTGTGCATGCCCCGACAGAAGAGAAAGATGATGATGCCAAAGACATATTCTATGAGCTCCTAGAGGAAACGTATGACCGCTGCCCTGGCCATGACATTAAGATTGTACTAGGAGATTTTAATGCCAAAGTAGGAAGGGAGAATGTGTTTAATCCAACTATTGGCAATTTCAGTCTTCATGCTGACAGTTCCGACAACGGTATGAGACTGATTGACTTTGCCGCGGCAAAAAACATGGTCATCAGTGGCACAAGATTCCAGCATAAAGACATCCACAAGGCTACTTGGGTATCCCCTGATCAAAGAACTAGGAACCAAATTGATCACGTGGTAATTGATGGAAGGCACTCATCCAGTGTAATGGACGTACGAGTGATCAGAGGAGCTAACATCGATTCTGATCACTACCTGGTAGCAGCAAAGGTTCGCACAAGATTAAGTAGAGCGAAAATCGTACGAAACCAGACGCAGAGGAAGCTGGACATCGGAAAGCTGCAATTACCAGAGGTAGCCACAGCCTACTCAAGGAAGCTCTCGCAACTTTTGGCACAGAACCCACCCCCTCCCGATGACGATCCTGATGCGCAGTGGAAACCCATTTCCGACTCTATAAAAACTGCCGCAACAACCGTACTTGGTTTCGAAAAACCGCTTCGCAACAAACCGTGGTACGATGAAGAGTGTCGCATAGCAAATGACGAAAAGAACGCTGCACGTATGGTAATGCTTCAGTCAATTGCAACGCGAGCTGCAACTGAGCGGTATAGGGAGAAGAGAAAGGAGGTAAACCGTCTCTTTAGGCGTAAGAAACGGCAGTGGAGAAAACGCGAGAGTGAGAAAATTGAGACATACAGAAGGAAGAACGAAGCCCGAAAATTCTACCAAAAAGTTAAAAACGGAACTAATGGACATGGTTCAGGGCCCCCCTTCTGTAAAGACAAAGACGGAAATCTCGTCGCAGATGTGCAGAGCATGTTGGGAATATGGAGAGAGCATTTCTCCGCGCTACTAGTACCTGAGATATCCGATGACGATGGGACAATCGATCACAATATGGACGACGACGTCGATTGCCCCCCTCCTAACCAAGACGAGGTCAGAACAGCTATTGCCCGGCTTAAGAACAACAAAGCCGCAGGAGCCGATGGATTACCGGCGGAGCTGTTTAAGGCTGGCGGCGATGAGCTGATAAGGTGCATGCATCAGCTCATTAGCAAAATTTGGTTAGATGAATGCATGCCCGGCGATTGGAGTCTCAGTGTACTATGTCCCATATTTAAAAAAGGTGACCCGAGTATTTGTGCCAACTACCGTGGAATAAGCCTTTTATCCATCGCATATAAGGTTCTATCAAGTATAATGTGCGAAAGACTAAAACCAATTATCGCTGACCTGATTGGACCATACCAGTGTGGCTTTAGGCCTGGAAAATCGACAACTGACCAGATTTTCACGCTACGCCAAATCCTGGAGAAGACACACGAAAAACAAATCGACACCTATCATCTATTTATCGATTATAAAGCAGCCTTCGATAGTCCGATACGGGAGAAACTCTATGAAGCAATGTCTGAGCTTGGTATTCCTGCAAAACTCATACGCCTTTGCAGGATGACCTTGACGAACACCAAATCCGCAGTGAAAGTTGGTAAGGATCTTACCGAACCTTTCGAAACTAAGCGAGGCCTCAGGCAAGGCGACACCCTATCGTGCGATCTCTTTAACATCTTAATGGAGATCATTATGAGAAAAGCTGCAGTCAATATGAATAAAACCATCAGCAGCAAAAGTCACATGCTGCTCGCGTATGCTGATGATATAGATATCATTGGGCGCACAATTAGAGAAGTTACTGCGGTTTTTTCGAGAATTGAGAAGGAGTCAGCAAAAGTGGGTCTGACGGTGAATGAGGACAAGACAAAATTAATGGTTTCAACGAACAGGGCCTCCACGCGATTAGACCAAAGCGTGAACGTTGATAACCGTTATAACTTCGAGGTAGTGGACGAATTTATATACCTCGGATCTGCCGTGAACAAAAACAACAACGTCAGCCTTGAGATCAAACGGAGAATTGTGCTTGCGAATAGATGTTATTTTGGGCTAAGCAAGCACTTTAGAGATAAAGCCCTCTCTCGAGTAACAAAAGTCCAGCTGTACCAGACTCTCATTCAACCTGTCTTGCTTTATGGCGCAGAATCCTGGGTCCTATCGCAAGCAGACGAAACATCTGTAGGAGTCTTCGAGAGAAAAATACTCCGAAAAATTTATGGCCCTATAGTGCACAACGGCGAGTATCGGCGACGCATGAACCATGAGCTGTATGAGCTTTATCCTGACATTGACATAGTTAAGCGGATCAAGATAACGCGATTGCGCTGGCTAGGCCATGTCAGTAGAATGGATGAAGATGAACCAGCGCGAAGGCTTTTCGAAACCGAACTCGAAGGAAGACGAAAAATAGGAAGACCAAGACTCCGCTGGAGGGATCAGGTTGACGAATCCCTGCGTACACTTGGTATTGCCAACTGGAGAGATAAAGCAAAAGATCGAACTGGTTGGCGAAATATGTTATCTTCGTTTTGTAAGGTCCCTGACCCCCCGGGGTTGTCCGAGACCGGATAAGTAAGTAAGTAAGTATACAGTCGACAGAATGAGAGAAATTTACGTTCTTGGTAGGCTGTGCTTTCATTAGAAAAATGGCTAATTTCAGTTATCGCAAACGTTTTTTAAATTTGCGGCAAATGTAATTTTGTACGCGTTTGATGCAAACGAGAACTCGTGTGCAACAATATGATACACGTTTGCGATATATGTATGTATGAGTTTATTTGGGAGAAATACATGAACGGCTGCAAATAATAAATTAATACAAATCAATCAAAGTATTGTTGCGGCGACCGATCAATAAATTTTTTTTTCTTAGCGTGTGCGGACCGTTCCTCGAAACGAAAATTAGTTCATTATTAGTTTTACCACTGCAAAGGAATATTTTTTATTATGCGAGGAATATCTATCATTGCAGCGTAAAATATATATTATTGACTATTGGGTCTTTGATGCACATAATATATCATGAACAAAATTCAGTCGTTTGTTTCAGCTTTCATATGATATAAGTATGTAGATACTATACTGTACATACATACGTACATGAAAAGTAATGAATAAATATTCTTTTGCATTTTTAACAACTTTGTTTCATCTGTTCTAGGATCGAATTATAAATTTGCTATCTAACGGAGAAATCCTATAGAATTCATATTCAAAAATAATTACCTCAAAGTAATTCTAAAGCAGTGCCACTAAATATTATCCCTTAGAATGTGTCAAGTGTAGTGAGCTAATATAACAAAAAATACAATACGACAAATCTTACGAAATCTAGCTATGATATACACCCTACTACACTGCACTATACTATTATCAAGTTCAGAGTGAATTGACAATAAATATGCACACAACATTCATGTGAGAAATGTATTGAATTATATTTTTATAATTTATTATTTTCAAATATTGTTATTTTTTATATTAATAAAAATGTGCATGTCAATTATTGACATTACGTTCACTGTTTTGTGATTGCTTTATGCACTTGGTATAATGAATTATTTATTAGGTGGATATAAATCATTATTCAATGAATTTACATATAAATATATCAAAAAAAAATATACACGAATATACCAATGGTTTTAATATATTCATGCAGCCATCATCACGTATATAAAAAACTATAACAATAAATCAAAATCCCGGAAAGAGGATGAAGGACAAACTTTAATTTTCTTTAAAGGCTTAACCTCGTATGGTGGTTTAACGAGAAATACTTAATAGATAACGTCTGCAACACAATCTTCTGTCCTAAAACGCATTTTAACTTGCAGTTTTTTAACTTTATTTCAAAAAATACTACAAAAATACAAAAATGGAGCAATGTACTGATAACACAAAACGAAGAGAGTTTTATATCACACACAGCACTGTGTACTTCGTCATGTTAATATTTTGAGAAATACAAGAGCGTTGCATCATTAGACCCCTGGTGTACAACTAAGTTTGACTTCCCGTAACAAGCTCTTCAAATTGCATCTCAAGAGAATTATATTACAGTTTGGTTTGGTTTTCGTGGTTGCTATTTAGCATCAATTAGTGTATTGTGACACCGTGTGGCACACCACATCACTCCGGAAAGTCCAAAGTACCGTGTCTATATCCAGCCTGTTAATCGAAGATACCTCATTAGATCCCCTAGATCTATCTCGTGTATCTCAGTGAGGTTATGCAGGAAGGGACGGTCCATAGTCTTCAGGCGTCTATTCATCAGAGCCTGACAACTGCAGAGGAGATGCCCCACCGTCTCCTCCTCTTCTGCGTCATCGCAGGCATGGCAGTGGTCATTATATGGCAGCTTCAACCGTCTTGCGTGATTACCGATTGGCCAGTGCCCGGTCAGCATGCCAGTTAGCATAGATATGCGTCCCCGATTATGGCTGGTCAGGGCACTAGTCCGGTGAATGTTATATTCTAGCTATGCGTTTCTGGATATGCGGCACGTTTCCGTCCTATCCCATCTGGTCTTCGCTCATTGAAGGTAATGTTGGAGTTCGGTGGAAGAAGATCCTGCCCTAGCTAGTTCGTCTGAATTTTCGTTCCCTGGGAGACCCTTATGGCCCGGTATCCAAGTAAGAACCACTTTGGCCAGTTGGCCTGGCTCGGCAAGTTTCTCCCTACATTCAATAACGAGTTTAGATGCAGTGCTGTAAGATTTGAGTGATAGCAGAGCCCTTTGGCTATCTACAAATATCCCAATGGGCTCTGTTCTTCTCTGTAGTATAAGTGCGGCGCAGGGTTCTTTGATGGCCAGAATCTCCGCTTGGAAAACACTGCACTTGTTTGGGAGTTTGAATGATAATTTGAGGCCTATCTCTTCGGGGAAAACACCCAAGCCGATTCCACATTCCATTTTTGATCCGTCCGTAAATACTTTGGTGTCAAAACCTGTAAGTGGTTCCCACTTATCCCACTCTATTCTACTGGGAAACCTAACATCGAATTAATTGATTCAGCTGGACACATCCTCATTGCCCTTGTTATGCCGATACCAGCTGATCTCACAACAGTCTCATGGTGGACGTATTTCCTGCGACAGGCCACCATACCATTGCTCCATAGGAGAGTATTGGTCTGATTATGCTAGTGTGCATCCATAGCACCATTTTCGGTCGGAGACCCCACCGGCTTCCGAACATTTTTCGACTTACTGTAGTACTGTACTATAAATAATATTTGCACTGAAATATTATTCCGTTTTTACAGAGATATTACACAGAAGTATTAAACTAGTAGAACAGTTTTCCACTTTCTGACACTTGAGTAATAAATGCAAATCCAAAATGATCAAAATACACGATGCGACAAATGGAAGGTTTATGTCTAGGACCTCAACCAAACCAAAAAACCATTACCGATCATGGGGTATCACAAAACTCTGCTCGGTTCTGTTCCCGATAATGAGAATTTGATTGCAGGCCAAAGAAGATTTCTTCTGAGGATCAGAGCTATATATTCGAGTTTACTTCAATAAACCCCAAGTTGTTCGAAATTCTGCATTGCAAACTTCCACGATATTATAGCTATTTCCTCATATTAGAATTTTGTCTATTATAACTTTCAGGAAAACCACTAGCCCACTAGCTCCGCATACAATGATGGAAAAGTCAAAGATAATTTAAAATATTTTATATTTTTTGCCGTTTTCCGGCTCATGTTGTAGAAAGTGGTGTAACGTCTTTCGGAGGAACTGTAGCCCACAAATTTACTGAGAACTTTGCAAAATTCATATATCAAAATATAAGTAGTTTCAATTCGATCCCCAAATTGGGGATTTATTTATTTTTCCACTCCACAATTTATTTATTTTTCTTTAATTTTTCGCTTATAAGTGTCCAAATTGGACTGTCCTTGGGAGTGACCAGAAATTAATGACCAAGCAGCTCACTCCTCCAGTGCTGTAATAATGGAATAAGACTGTTAGACTTCGCAGCTTCAAAGAACATGGTAGTTAGTAGCACACGATTCCAGCAAAAGAAAATACATAAAGCGACCTGGTTACCTCCTGATCAGAGAACGAAAAACCAGATTGATCACTTGGTAATAAATGCAGGCACTCTTGTAGTGTAATGGATGTACGTGTGATTCGAGGTGCCAATGTCGACTCGGATCATTACCTGGTTCGCACAAGACTGAGCAGGGTGAAAAACGTACGAAGCCGAACACGGGAAAAGCTAGATATTGACCAGCTGCAAATACCGGAGATACCAAAATCCTATCAACAATAGCTCACTCTCCTACTAGAGCAGAATACTCGTCCTCATGAGGATACAGAAGCGAAGGGGATACACATCTCCCGTTCTTTGGAAACCCCTGCAAGAACTGAACTTTGCTATCAAAAACCGCGGAAGGATAGGCCATGGCAAGATGAAGAATATCGCATTGCAACTGACTAAAAAGACGATGCACGTACGGCAACGAAGCAGTCAGTTAAAACGCATGCTGCGAATGAGCAGCACAAGAGGCTGAGAAGGGAGGAAAACCAATTATTTAGGAGGAAAGACCGAAATGTGCAGGATGTACAATGAATCCCGAAAATTTTCCTGAGAGTAGGAATATCGAATAATGGGCTGCTCTCCTACAAGGACGAGAATGGGAGTCTGGTGACAGATTAGCGGTGTGGAAGGATCACTTTTCACCACTACTCCACTCAGATTCTTACTCTGATGATCAGGAGATAGTGATTGTGGAAGACAGTGTAGATTGTACCCCCTACCCAACCAAGGCGAGATTAGAACGACAATCTACCGGCTTACGAATAATTAAGACGCTGGTGTGGATGAACTTCATTTTATATGAGGTTTGTGGTTGGGGGAAACCTGTGGCGGACGATAGCATATCAGTGAATTATGTCCTGCATTCGGAAAGGGTGATCCGTGCGTCTGGTACAACTATCGAGGTATCAGTCTTTTATTCATGGCGTATAAGGTCTTGTCGAGGGTATGATGTGAAAGACTAAAGCCAATTGGTCAAAACCTGAATGGACCTTATGAGTGTGATTTTTGACCAGGCAAGTCCTCGACTGACCAGATATTCACGCTACGCCAAATCCTGGTAAAGGTGCACGAAAAGTCAAACAATACATAGCATATTTATGTCGATTACAAAGCTGCTGTTGATAGCCCCATACGGGGAAAATTGTACGAAGCCATGTCTGAACTAGGGATTCCGGCAAAACAGACCCACCTGTGGAGAATGGCGCTGACCAACACCAAATCAGCAATGAATGCCTGCCCGAACCCTTCTGTGCCAAGCGAAGACTGAGAAAAGGCGACACACTTTCGTGCAATCTCGTCAACATCTTACTGGAGATAATATTAAGATAAGCTAAATAAACAAGAGATAAGATAAGGTAAGGAACAAGATAAAACAAAACCATCAACATGAAAAGCTACACGTTTCTGGCGTATCTTGCCGGCATAGACATCATTGGGCAAGATTTGCGAGACTCTACTGCAGTATTTTCAAGAATCGAAAAATAATCAGCGTAGGTGGGTCTTGCTGTTAATGAGGCAAGACAAAATGTGTGGTGTCAACAACTCTCGACTTGGTTCGCACTTGAAGGCCGACAACCGATTTAGTTTTGAAGTGGTAGATGAATTTATCTACCTTGGATCCGTCGTGAACAAGGATAACAACGTCATCGTGGAGATAAATAGGGGAATTGTACTTGCAAATCGATGCTATTTTGGGCTCAACAAGCAGTTTACGAACAAATCCCTCTCTCGACAGACAAAAGCTCAGATATACCAGAGTCTCAGTTTATCTGTCCTAATATATGGCGTTTATGAAAATCCACAAAATGGTATTGGATCATCGTCGACTGTGAGTGCAGTAAATCGTAAGTTGACCAAAGTTTTGTAGATCAGAAAGCTGTGCGTAAGATGGGTGGCGCGCTTGTTTTCAATAGAGAAAAGTAATTATGTTGAGAAAAAAAATGTTTCCTAACTCTTTTGTGTCTTCCTTGTTAGGCCGGATAGTTTTGGGACCACCCTCGAACATCTGTGATTTTTTGTTATGTCAAACTATGTCTTAAAAACAATTTTTGGAAAGGAAGTGTAGACAGCCGGCGACCGAAAGTACTACCAATAAGAGAGTGTAACATTAGTTTTGCGGGTAGACTATTCCCTCCCCAAATTAACGTACTCGTCAAACTCTCTAAACTGCAGGCAGTAGTACTTGTTTTCTACGGGACGTTAAAGATTTAATTTTTCTGATATATGTTGTCCGAAAGTATTAAAACATCACGCATAAATATTTTATTATGCTACTGTTATGATCATATTCACTAAAAACCAACTCACATGTATGAAATATTTTCGTTAATGATTTTACGTTGCTACAATAAAAAGTCTCGTATATCCAACAATTTGGTGAACGTCGCAACGAAAAGGTTCATACATTATTTCTTTGGCAATTTTTTATTTCGTTCTTGTCACAACTTAGTTTTCGTGCCTGCCACAATTTTATTTAATTTCAAATTTGTAGAAAACTAGGTTAAACATAAAAAAAAATAAGTAAATGAAATTTAAAGTACTGATATTTGGTTTATCTGCAAGAATGAAAAAAATTCATTGTAGCAGCGAAACAAATTCACTGCAGCAACGAAACAAATTCGCTGAAATAATGAATCAAATTAATTGCAGCAACAACAATACTTTCATCGCAGTGTCGAATAATTTGCAGTTGATAACACATTTTTGTAGCGTGAATGAAACTGTACGTTAGGTCACTTTCGATGACAAAAGTTATTGGGGTGATGAACATTTTCATCCATGTGACTATGCTTTTCCGTTCAGTGTAGGAAGGATTATTCTCGTAGAGTACTCGACTGATCTGGTTAAACATTCTAAGTGTCATTCACGTTTTCTGTTTAAGAATTTCTAAAAATGGCGCTATAATTCATGCTTGTGATTCTAAATTACCTGAGGAACTACTGCCAAACAATCTTTGTGAGGGGTCGTCAAAGACGACCATCCTCTGTCTTCAATTTATTCTGTTAGTCCCTTATTTAATCACCATTATGGAATTTGTACTAAAATGGATAATAACATGCGCGGCTCTTGCACATGAGTACCTGGCCTGGAGCCTTGCTCTGACCACATACCATTTCTTTCGAAGGCGGCCAACTCGCTTAGGGACGGCGATACTATCGAGTATTTAGCCATGTAAAATCTTTTCAAAAATACCGTTCGAAACCGGTATAAAACTGCAGTTTACAATCAGTGAGTGTTAAAAAAAGAATGCGCACAGCTCACTGGTTGTGAGAAGCTCTCGCCAATCCTTTCATGAGATATAATGGGAAACCTATATTTTTTTTATATTTTGAAAGAGATTTTACTAGATGTTCTTAAAGCTCAGAATCATTCATATGTAAATTCTATGTGCTTTTAATCCTATTAAAAAAAATCGAATGTATGCACTCGTGGTCGTATTTTTAAAGAACTGCCACAACATTCCGCCGAGAATGCAATATTAAGTAGAGAGATACAACACGAATGAAATTTTCTTACAAAAAACATTGAAATTTCAAAAACAAAATTTAGCCGTTTCGTAAAACTTCTTGCATATTTTAATTTTTAAAAGCTTAACCTCGAACTTAGATATTTTGAATGTAGTTTTTATTACTTTTTTTTTGTTTGAAGAAGGAATAAATGGAGATACATTTAAAAGATGAATGTTTGTTGTCATGAGAGGATTCTCCTTTACTAAAAATGGTAAGTCTTCACCTGTTCTGAGACTTCGCTTGAGAGTTAAAGGAACATTAAAGACGTTAAAGAATCAGGTCGATTCCTAAATACGCGCTTCACTTCGACGAAGGCAACGTTTCACTTGCGACGCTCTGTTTTCCATGCATTCTAAACTACTCGTGATGACTTATCGATAAAAATTGTAAATTTTTTGGCATCATTAATTAAATCAGATGTAGGTGTAATCAGCTGATTGGGAAAATTATTCGTCACTAACAAAAAATTGTAAACAAAAACTCTTATTTTACGAGTAATTTAAAATGTTACTGATAACACGGGAAATCTACGAAGTGTCCTTAAAAACTTAAGAAACAACACGATGCAAATATTTCCAATGAATGATATCAGGTATGTTTATAAAAAAAAAGGTATAGATCCTTTTAAACCCGTAAAAAGTTTAAAAAAAATTTAAGGATTAACAAAGAATCCTTCAAATATATGTTGTCGGAATTAGAAGACAAAATTCAACCGGAAACACGGCTGGGATGCAATGCAGTACATGAATTTTTGAATTTGATTTGATATATTAGTAACACGAGTATTTTAGAATACATATGATGTGAAAGACAACACATGTTTCTGTTTGCACGTCTCTAAAAACATAGGTTTCCCTGCAATCACATTACCAAAGTATTATAGAATAGCAAAAAGTCAATGATGCGCGAGTTGATGATGAAGGTGACTATAGGAATCGGCCTGAATATTTATCTAAATAATATTAAATAGTTTTATTGGAAGCATTCTTTGGTGTTATCCTGTGATGAACTTCATTGTGGTTTTAACACATATTGCGCACAAAAAAGTGTGCAAAATTTTTAAATACTTTCATAACATAATATATAGGGTGATTCAGGAAGTTCCGGACAAATTTCTTCAACGTATTCCTTGGCTCATTTCATGATGCCACTAGGACCATGTCCGAAAATGCAAGGGTGCGAAATGGCAGCGGGTTCAAAATTTTTGGATTGGCGGTCGGAGCGTAGTAGGGTAAAGTTGATAACTTCTGAGCCAGTGGTCGGATTTTTTTTTGGGCTTGTTGGAAAGGTCTTTAAGAGTCCTTTCAGAATCAAAGTTATGACCATTTTACTGAAATGCAAAAATGTTTGTTTTTGGTTTTGAAAGCGAAATAACAGCACACATTTATTTGTTTTTGTAAATTAACACGTTTAAGATTTTATTTTATTGAAATTTTCAGTAGTGGTCATAACTTTGGAACGGTAAGACCTCTGGGCTTCGTTTAGATCATTTTGGAAAGGAACAGAAAAAAACATAAGTTACCTGCCATCTGGCTGAGCAAATTGAGGTTATGTGAATTTTTGTTTCCATTTTTTTCCGAAAGCTCTGTATCTCGGCGATTTGACTTTTTTCTACTTTTTTGTTATTGATTCTGAAACTCTCAATAAAATAAAATTTAAACGTGTTAATTTACAAAAACAAATAAATATGTGCTGTTATTTCGCTTCAAAAAACAAAAACAAACATTTTTGCATTCCAGTAAAATGGTCATAACTTTGGAACGGTAAACCCCTGGACTTCGGTTAGGTCATTTTGAAAAGCTAAGAGGTATGGATATCTTCCAACAGAACAAAAAAACATAAGTGGCCTGCCATCTGGCTGAGCAAATTGAGGTTATGTGTATTTTTTTCCATTTTTTCCCGAAACCTCTGTATCTCGGCGATTTGACTTTTTTCTAAATTTTTTTTATTGATTCTGAAAGGCATCTTAAAGACCTTTGCAACAAGCCCAAAAACAAAAAATCCGACCACTGGCTCAGAAGTTAGCAACTTTACCGTACTACCCTCCGACCGCCAATCCGAAAATTTTGCACCCGTTGCCATTTCGAACCCTTGCATTTTTGCACATGGTCCTAGTGGATTTTTTTTCATGAAATGAGCCAGGGAACACGCTGGAGAAATTTGTCCGGAACTTCCTGAATCACCCTGTATATTACAAGCCTAGTAATAATATCAAGAGCACTTCATCAAATTACGTGGGTTGGATTTTAGTTTATGAACTTTTAAAAATATTTGCGTAAATTAAGTCTCCAAGAAAAAAAGAGAGTTAGAAAACTAATATTACAACATTGGTTAAATACGCTTGGTGACACCGAAATCAAATGACAAGGGCGTGGATTTCTGCGCTACCGAAATTAATTCATTTTCAAACAACTGTTCTACTGTCAGACGTCACATTTAGCAATTCCCAAAATACATGATTATTACAAAAAATTCAACAATAACAGGGAAATGATTGAAACATTCACACAGATGGACACGAAATTTTAAACTGTAAATATTTTAACACTTCAACGCACTAATAGCCCAGAATTAAAACATTAAAAACTAGAGGGTGATTCAATTGTAATGTACATCTTAGACAGCAATTATTTGTCTTATGTTAGTATTTTTAATTTTTTTCAGATAATTGGTACTATAGGCTGTGGAAAAGCTACACTGAACGGAAAAGCATCGTCACACTGATGAAAATGTTCATCACCCCAACAACTTTTCTCATCGAAAGTGAGCTAACGTAACGTTTCATTCCCGCTATGAAAATGTGTTCATCAATTGCAAATTGTTCGTTAATGTGGTGAAAGTATTGTTGTTGCTGCAATCAATTTGGTCCATTATTGCAACGAATTTGTTTGGTTGCTGCAATGAATTTGCAACATTGCAACATTGGACCTCTTTCTCTGGGGCTACGTGCAAATAAAGAATTGGCGAGAGGTACTCACAACCTTTGACCTGTGCGCTTCATACTTACTTATTGTGACCTACAGTTTTTACACCGATTCCGATCGGTGTTTTGAGAAACTTTGTCATGAGTAAATACTCGATATTGTCGCCATCACTATGCGAGGTGACTGCGCCGAAAGAAACTTTAAGGTGTTCAGAGCAGGGATAGAAAATAGGATCAGAAGGATAAAAAAGGGTCACCAGGAGACATGTCACAGTTGAATTGGGCACATCAACCTCTTCGCGGTTTGTTAACAGAGGCACGATGCGCACGACGTCGCAATGGTTATAAAGAGATACGGTCCACTTCCCTAAGGTACTTTGGCAGATGGGTGGGTGAAAATGGTTTACCTAGATGTAAAAGTGTACCACCTAGACCGTGGTGGCAATTTTTAACCGCAGGTATAAAATACCTAGCGTGGAAACTGTCAGTTTTAATGCTTCTGAAATCAAGATTTTAGACTGTGCCGAATACCTATTCAGCAAGTTTAGTTTCAGAACCAACATTGTGGAAAGGGCGAAAAATGGGATGATATCCCTATACTTGAGTCCCCAAAACACCGTAATTTTTTGGAACACGGTTTTCAGTTTTATGGAAAAATCAAATTTTCAACAAATCGTTCGAAAAAACGTTTTTTTAACTTTTTTTTTGGTTTTTTTTCGCTTTAAATTAAATCACAATACATTCGTTTTTAAAACTCAAAATTCCATAATCCCATTTAAATCTGACAATTACATTTTAATTTTAAATAAAACAATTATGTCATATTTCAATTTTAAAAGTTTTAAGTTTTTTTTTTAAATTTAAAAGTTTATTTAATTTTTTTTTAAATTTAAAAAATAATTTTTAGTTGTTTCTTATTCGAGTCATAAAATTATTTTCAAATTTCGATAAACAACTGTTTAGAAATTTCATTTACAACTGTTTCGAATATCATATTTGAAAATAGAAATCATGTTTCTTAATTTCCTTCCAGAACTTCCAAAATCATAAAATTTATTATTAATTCAAAATTAAAATGTACGAGCGTTTGATGGGGTTTTTTTAAAATTATTTTATTTTTCAATATTGCTCTGCCCTTTGGGTAGCATCGACAAGAAGATACACATAATTGTTAATTTTAAATGAAATGATTTTTTATTAGTTGATTTAATTTTTAATCAATAATTGCGTTTATCTTCCTGACGATGCTACCCAAATGCAGCGAAATGTTGAAGAATATAATAATTTTACAAAAAGCGACCAAACGCTCTAACATTATAATTTTGAACATGATACGTAAGGTCGGCTAAATCAATTTCTTTAAGGATATTAGCAAAAATTAAGAAAATTCTGGTTAACCGGTTTCCGGTTACTTCAAAAAATGAAGCTTTCTAAGAAACCGGCACATGGCTAAGAGCAAAAAACCGGGTAACCGATTTTTTTTGGTTTCGGTTTTGGGCACTATACTCTATACACCTACAAGAGGGTTATAGTTTGTAAATAAGGTATTTTTCTGAAGAATGTTCACTTGGCCAGAAGGGGTGAGACCGATAATGCACAATGCCGGTTTCGGGTGGTGGCAGGTGCTTGATAAACGCACGTACTGTGAACTCAATCAGAGAGGATAAAACCAGAAAGCGCACAGCTCACTGGATATGAGAAGCTCTCCCCAATTTGTTACGACGATAAGTTCGAATCGGGTTTTATAGGTTCTAGAACATGTATTCGGGTTTTAAAGTTTTAATATCACCGCCGCAAAATACAGCTCTGTGGAAATCGGTATAATTTAACGAAAAGAGGAGACAGGAGTAGAAATATGAACGAATGGTTGGGAGAGATCGAAAAGAAGAGGAGAAGAAAAAGAGGTGTTCTTGAGGTCGGTGACGATACGTTTGGTGTTAAGCAAAAAGACAAAAAGGAAAAAGAGATTTCATTTTATTGTACGACAATAAGAAAAATAATTAAAAATTTAATAATTGCATAATGGAAGTAAACAAGATATAAACAAATAAAAGACGGAAAATACTGATAAATCAAAAGAAAAAAACATTAAAAAAAAAAAAAAAAAAAAAAAATCAATAAAAATATATATATCTAATTAAATATAACTACATACTATATTGGACTTAAAGGAAGAACAGTTCACATTAAAACTAGTGATAAGAAGAATTACTTCAATATAAACATAAAATGGAAAGATAAATAAAAGTGGTAAAGAAGAAAATTAACAACCGAAATAGCCAGTTTCGATCGACCATCATCCACCTCAAAAAGAAAGAAAAAATAAATATATATATAAATCCTAATATAAAGGCCAATGAGTGATCCAGTATATCCAGTTATTTGAACCGGCATAACACATACATCATAATTCATACACATGTGTAAAGAATAACTTATATTAATATGTACGAAAAATATATTTGAAAAATCTAAAAAAAAAAAAAAAAAAAAAAAAAAAATACCAACAATATATAGCAAATAAAAATATATATTTATATACATACGTACATATGTATATACCCCAAATGTTCCCTTAGCTTTTCATATCTCTTGCCATTATAATCTGTCAATAGTTTTGTAAAAGAATCTTAATAAGAATTCTCTTAAAGCAAACAATATGTAATAAAGATAAAGAAAAAAAACAAGTACCAAAAAAATATATATAAAAGAAAGAGATAGTAAAATAATCAACAAAATTTGAGAAATAATTATATATTTCTCTTAGCTTTTACAGTATAGCGCTGTACTGTAAAAGGGTAAGTGGTAATTTTATAAGAGAGTTTATTATTTTTTTTTTGTAAATTTAAAACAATTGATCACAGTTGAAACAGTTGTGTTATAAGATACATTTGTTTTGTTTTTGTATGCATGCATAGAAATGAATTTGTAATTATTATTAAAAATTATTATGAATACATCGTATCATAAAAAAATTATATCTAGGGATTTGAATTAAAAAAAAAAAAAAAAATAAATAAAAGAAAATATATAAAAAAAAAAATTTGTAAATAAAAAAAAAAAAAAAACAAAAAAAATGAAATAATTTTATATATATAAAGAAGAGAAAAACAAGTGGTGATGATAGTCGATTTAAGGTGGAGAAATATGTATAAACTTTACGTTACGCTGAATATAGTTATAGTTATGTCTGATTAGATTTCTTTTATATCGATGTAGGGTGTTGAGGTTGGTGAAATGAGATTTTTGTGAGATAAAAAGCGTAATCTAGACAGGACGGACAAGACAATGACATAAACGGACACACGGACTAGAATTGCATAGGGTATTGTCTACATCACTTGAGCCAGAGACAATGCATAGGCTGCTTGTTCATCTAACTGCAGAAGGGGAGGGAGGCTTAGACATTCGGACAAACATTGACGACGTGAGTATGAATGAAAAAAAAAACATTGTTTTGTTTTGTGTCCGTCCGATTATCCAAATTATCTAAAAATTATCTTTGACACGAATGATATATGTTTATGTTTGTGTGTATTTCTGAGGTGTAGTGCACCCACCCGTATCTGACGAGTAGCCGGCAAGCCACCGTGTCAATCCACCATCGATTTTTCGAGATACACACCCTATAAAAGGCAAACATAACATATGGCGCCCAACGTTTGGATACCAGTAATAACGTTTTTTTTTTGTATGAATGAGATACAAGTCTATGTAATATATTGAAAATGCGGCTGAAATTAGATTGCTAACTGATTTCGAATTGATTTCAATATAGTGTCATTTGTTGCGGAAGATGCAAATTTGTGTATGGCTGAAAGGAGCTTGCAATTTATTGATCTTCAATTATTTTTTTTGTATATGTATATAAGAGACCGTCTGTGGAATGATTCGTTAGACCTGGCTTGGCTCTTTAAATTGGGTTGTATATCTACTAGAGAAAGCTGAGCAGCCTCGAAAATTCTATTTAGCAAGAGTTTCGAGTTGTGTTCAGATTTTATTGGTAGTGTGTGTATGTAGGGGGTGATTACGCTTTTTATACCAGTCTTACTTAAACCATTCTCAACACCTAAAACATCGATAAATCATTATTTTTGCAATTGAAAATTTGTAAACAGCCATAGAGTAAAGTGAATTATTGGTAATTTTAAATTTCCATTCTCTTAAAGCTTAACATTTACATATCGTTTTATTATTTCAATTTAAAATCAAGCCCATTGATTTAATTGTAGTGGATGGATAATTCTAAGGGACAATCCCAAAACCCTTTTAGTAGAATTGCTCCTCAAAATAGACGTGTGACCCGTAGTATTACTCGAGCACGGGAGTTAGAAGTTTTTGGGTCACTTTTGACTCAAATTGATACGGGAGTCGAAAGAACCATAGTGGGAATCGAGAGACCCCTAGATATATTTTCAACAGATTTTTTGTGTGCTAGTTTGATTTTTGGTAGATCTTCGGAGGGAATCACACCTTCAGCTGTTAGAATAACAAACGAAGTAGCTCTTACTAGCATTGACAACTCCTTAAGCTTTTCACGGAAATTAGAAGCACTAACGGATATGTCACAGCCCCAGTCATCTGGTGGGGTTAATTCTCCAACTGGGGATCTTCCTCATGGTGGTACTCCTGGAGCTAATACAGTAACTTCAGATCAGCTAACACAGCTGATGAATATGCTATGCCAACAAAATCAACTAATGACGAACTGCATGGCTGAAATTCGCCAAATGAAGGGAGACATCGTATCTCTTAGCCAACATGTTGCAGAGGTTGAATGTTCGGTTAATGCATCAGCTCTCAATCCGCCAGGTTCGAGTTCAACTCCCAGTAGAGAGACCCTTGCAAATATGGATCAGCGACCACCTGAAGTTAGGGATATCCATGAACATGGCAACATTTCCGGGCAGCGACAACCGCCAGCAGCGGTCGGGAATGAAAGGTCGGCACGTGATGGTGAAGGTATGGGTATATCGTATAGCCAAAGAGAAGTTGAGACACGTAAGCCTGTCGATTTGGACAGGTGGCATATTAAATTCGATGGTACGGGCCGTGAAATGACAGTTGAAAGCTTTATTTTTCGTATTGAGAAAATGCGAGAGCAGCATAATATTTCATTTAACCAGCTATTTACTGATTTTCATTGCCTAGTGTCTGGCACTGCTGCCAAATGGTACTGGCAGGTGCTGGAAGATAATTCAGTTGATGTTGATTTCGGATACATCAGTTTGAAGAAGGAATTATTAAACCACTTTAAATCATCCGATTCTGATTATGAACTTATTAGGGAAATAATGGATAGAAAACAACAGCCTGGTGAGAGGTTCGAAGAATTTTACACTGAAGTTCACAACCTTACGTTTCGGTTGCGAAAAAAATTGCAGGAATCAGAGTTAGTTGAAATTTTAAGAGGAAACTTGCGTCACAATATTGCATCTTTAATTTTTTCCTCTAACATAGCCAACATGGCAGACTTGAAAAGGGAGTGTAGGCGAGCCGAAAAGCTTTTAAAGGACAGTAGGCAAAGACAAAGAGCTGTAAATGAAGTTTCCGTTTTGGTTACAACTGAAGATACCGACCCCATCTCTAGGATAGAAGCGGTCTCAGTCCCAAATAGAGTTGTTGGAAATGGCAAATCTTCGAGTAATTACATACCTGGAAACATTCAGTACAGGACTAATTATGGGAACTCCCAACAAACGCAGGTTACAAAACAGCCTGAGCAGAGGACAATACATCCTTTTGCGTCCGAGAAATTCTGTCAATCTCCATTTCACTTAAATTTATGTTTCACCTGTGGTATGCCAGGCGATTATTATCGCAAACATTTTCAGGACGTTAACCCGGAAAATAAATGCAAGTCAACTTTTCACGAAATGACTTGCTTTGCATGTGGGAAGAACGACTCGTTTTGTACATATGTGACAAAAAATGCTCAAGTGGCAGAGATGACCGGGAATTACTGCCAGATTGCAGTAAACCCGGAGCTCCAGTAGTCAAATTATTATTTAAGGACAATACTAATGTTGGTAGCAAAGAAGAGAAGGTAGTTTTAGGGGTGAAGTCATTACATCAAAGAAAATTGGATTACGAAAATGCTAGGGCTCGAATTTTTAGTGAAGAGATTAAAATCAGTAGTAGAAAATATAAGAAAATTAAACAGATGAGGGACAATTGTGCAAAAGTTAAAAGAGCAAAAAAAATGGCCATTGATACTATAGTCAACATTAACGGGGACAACAGGATATTTGTAAGGACACTGGTAGGCGGAAAGAAAGTGATGGCGTTGTTGGACTCTGGAGCTGCTGCTTGCTGCATTGGCAAGAACGCAATCCAATTTTTACAGGACATGGGAGAGAGAATAGTTAAACTTCATGACCAGAAGGTGAAAACGGCGAATGGTGGTGTAGTGCCTGTTATGGGAATAATTACGTTGCCTGTTGTATGGAAGAATGTAACGGAAAATTTAGACTTTTTGATTGTACCCGGATTAGAACAGGAATTTTATTTCGGAATTGATTTTTGGCGTGTGTTTAAGCTTTCAATTCTGGGTGAACCTGTACCAGGCGATATGAGTATATCGGAGATACATGCGCCAGACGATAATGTTGAAGATATGAATCAACACGAGCTTTCCATGTCGCAACGGGATGAACTGGAGAAGGTCAAGTTAAAATTTCCATCGTTTGCTACTTTGGGGTTAGGCCGAACTTCGCTTGAACAGCATGTTATCGAAGTGACAAATGAGGATATACCCATAAAACAGAGACATTATCCGGTATCACCTGCTATTCAAAAACTGATTTTTGATGAATTGGACAGGATGCTAAGTTTAGGAGTTATTGAACCCAGCAATAGCAGCTGGAGTTCTCCCGTTACTCTTGTGAGGAAGGAGACGAAGAATAGGCTATGTCTTGACGCACGTAAGGTTAATGCCAGGACCATCAAAGACGCGTATCCCCTCCCACACATTGAGGGGATCCTAAGCAGACTGAAGGATACGAAATTCATATCTGCGATAGATCTGAAAGATGCCTTTTGGCAAATACCACTAGAAGAAAAGTCGAGAGAGAAAACAGCATTCACAGTCCCTGGGCGGCCATTGTACCAGTTTACAGTCATGCCGTTTGGACTGTGCAATGCTGCTCAGAGAATGTGTAGACTCATGGACAAGGTCATACCGGCCGCCATTAGGAATAATGTCTTTGTCTATCTCGACGATCTTTTAGTGGTATCTGCTGATTTCAGCTCGCATATGGATTTGCTAAGTGAGGTCTCTCGACATTTATCGAACGCCGGTGTTACGATCAATGTCAGAAAAAGTAAATTCTGTCATAGAGAAGTGAGATATTTGGGGTTCATTGTAGGTGACGGTTGCATTCGAACTGATGAGGCAAAAGTGGAAGCGGTTAGAGATTTTCCGATACCAAAAACTCCTAGGCAATTACGGCGTTTTTTGGGTATGTGCGGCTGGTATCGCCGCTTTATCCATAATTATGCGTCGATAGCTGCACCGCTTCACGAATGTTTGGTGAAGGAGCGTATCAAGAACTTTTCGTTGTCGGAGGAGGCCATTATTTCTTTTGGGGGACTAAAAGATAGCCTAACATCTGCTCCTGTTTTAGTTAACCCTGATTTTGGTAACCACTTTTACGTTCAATGTGACGCATCAACCCAAGGAGTAGGAGGCGTATTATTCCAGGTTGATGGTGAGGGTCATGAGCGTCCCATAGCATATATGTCTGCTAAGCTAAACAAAGCTCAGCGCAATTATAGCGTGACAGAGTTGGAATGCTATGCTGCGGTGCTCAGTGTAAAGAAGTTTCGACCCTATATTGAGGGACTGCCTTTCACGATCATAACGGATCATGCCAGCCTGAAATGGCTCATGAGCCAGACCGAGCTTACGGGCAGACTGGCAAGGTGGAGCCTTAAGCTTCAGGCCTTCGAGTTCAATATAGAACATCGTAAGGGATCGCAAAATGTTGTACCGGATGCGCTATCTAGGGCACACATGGAGGAAATCCTTCGAACGAACAGGTTGTTGGATATTGATCTGTTGAGTCCTTACTTTGATTCTGGGGAATATGAAAATCTCAGAAATAATGTACTGGGAAATAAAGAATGCATCCCCGATTTGTGTGTGTCGGATAAATACGTATACAAACGTACAAACTTTGCTTCAGGTGACGCTCTTGAGGAGGACAAGGCATGGAAACTCTGGGTTCCTAAGGAACTCCAAGACCAATTAGCATGTGCGGCACATTTCTCACCATCATCGGGGCATGGAGGGATTCAGAAGACCTTATCACGTCTGCGCGAGAAATATTTTTGGCCTGGTATGGTAAGAGATGTGCAGGCAGTGGTAAAGGGTTGTGACGTATGTAACTCTAGTAAGGCTAAAAATGTTTTCAAGCGACCCATTATGGGCGAACAAATGGTAACAGAGCGACCGTTCCAAAGAGTATATATTGATTTTATGGGCCCTTACCCAAGATCGAAAGATGGGAACACCGTTTTATTCGTTTGTCTCGACCATTTCAGCAAGTTTGTGTTCTTAGAGCCCATGCGTGCTGCTACGGCTGTAAATGTCGTGAAATTTATGGAGAGGAGAGTATTCCATGTTTTTGGAGTACCCGAATTTATACATTCGGATAATGGAAAACAGTTCACTTCCGAACTGTTTCGAGACTTCCTAGCAGGATACGGCGTGAAACACATACGAACTGCTCTATATGCTCCTCAGTCAAATGCTGCTGAGCGCGTGAATAGATCAGTTCTGCAGATGATTAGATCATTTATTGGTCCGGATCAACGCAACTGGGACCAACATATCAGCGACGTTTCCTTTGCACTGAGGAGTACTTATCATAGCTCTATAGGTATTGCTCCAGATTATGCAATCTTTGGGATAAACATGGTGCAGCATGCGTCCCAATATGCTTTGATAAGAACCTTGGGATGTTTGAAAGACACTGACTTGATTCTGAAATGTAATTCGGATAAACTGCAACTACTTAGGGACAAAATATTTTTAAATTTGAAAGCAGCGCATCAGCTTTCGGCTCGCAACTATAATTTAAGAACGAAAAATGTGAAGTTTGCGAGGGGACAAGTCGTCTACCGGCGAAATTTTAAATTAAGTAATAAACTAGGATTCTATAATTCGAAACTAGCTCCGGCAAATGTCAAGTGTGTAGTTTTGGATGTACTTGGCAATTCGATGTACAAACTTGGAGGAGTAGATGGTAAAGTGATGGGAGTGTATCATGGTCAGGATATTTTTGCAGTATGATGTACGTATCTGGGACGAACTACAACTTAATTCCCGGCTAGCTTTTAGGCATGTGGGTCGAGGCCACACGATTTGTGAGGATACCTCACTGTTTATGCTATTTACGCACACGTTCCATACCAATATTGATATCGACGGGTGCGAGCCTGTTACGACGATAAGTTCGAATCGGGTTTTATAGGTTCTAGAACATGTATTCGGGTTTTAAAGTTTTAATATCACCGCCGCAAAATACAGCTCTGTGGAAATCGGTATAATTTAACGAAAAGAGGAGACAGGAGTAGAAATATGAACGAATGGTTGGGAGAGATCGAAAAGAAGAGGAGAAGAAAAAGAGGTGTTCTTGAGGTCGGTGACGATACGTTTGGTGTTAAGCAAAAAGACAAAAAGGAAAAAGAGATTTCATTTTATTGTACGACAATAAGAAAAATAATTAAAAATTTAATAATTGCATAATGGAAGTAAACAAGATATAAACAAATAAAAGACGGAAAATACTGATAAATCAAAAGAAAAAAACATTAAAAAAAAAAAAAAAAAAAAAAAATCAATAAAAATATATATATCTAATTAAATATAACTACATACTATATTGGACTTAAAGGAAGAACAGTTCACATTAAAACTAGTGATAAGAAGAATTACTTCAATATAAACATAAAATGGAAAGATAAATAAAAGTGGTAAAGAAGAAAATTAACAACCGAAATAGCCAGTTTCGATCGACCATCATCCACCTCAAAAAGAAAGAAAAAATAAATATATATATAAATCCTAATATAAAGGCCAATGAGTGATCCAGTATATCCAGTTATTTGAACCGGCATAACACATACATCATAATTCATACACATGTGTAAAGAATAACTTATATTAATATGTACGAAAAATATATTTGAAAAATCTAAAAAAAAAAAAAAAAAAAAAAAAAAATACCAACAATATATAGCAAATAAAAATATATATTTATATACATACGTACATATGTATATACCCCAAATGTTCCCTTAGCTTTTCATATCTCTTGCCATTATAATCTGTCAATAGTTTTGTAAAAGAATCTTAATAAGAATTCTCTTAAAGCAAACAATATGTAATAAAGATAAAGAAAAAAAACAAGTACCAAAAAAATATATATAAAAGAAAGAGATAGTAAAATAATCAACAAAATTTGAGAAATAATTATATATTTCTCTTAGCTTTTACAGTATAGCGCTGTACTGTAAAAGGGTAAGTGGTAATTTTATAAGAGAGTTTATTATTTTTTTTTTGTAAATTTAAAACAATTGATCACAGTTGAAACAGTTGTGTTATAAGATACATTTGTTTTGTTTTTGTATGCATGCATAGAAATGAATTTGTAATTATTATTAAAAATTATTATGAATACATCGTATCATAAAAAAATTATATCTAGGAATTTGAATTAAAAAAAAAAAAAAAAATAAATAAAAGAAAATATATAAAAAAAAAAATTTGTAAATAAAAAAAAAAAAAAAACAAAAAAAATGAAATAATTTTATATATATAAAGAAGAGAAAAACAAGTGGTGATGATAGTCGATTTAAGGTGGAGAAATATGTATAAACTTTACGTTACGCTGAATATAGTTATAGTTATGTCTGATTAGATTTCTTTTATATCGATGTAGGGTGTTGAGGTTGGTGAAATGAGATTTTTGTGAGATAAAAAGCGTAATCTAGACAGGACGGACAAGACAATGACATAAACGGACACACGGACTAGAATTGCATAGGGTATTGTCTACATCACTTGAGCCAGAGACAATGCATAGGCTGCTTGTTCATCTAACTGCAGAAGGGGAGGGAGGCTTAGACATTCGGACAAACATTGACGACGTGAGTATGAATGAAAAAAAAAACATTGTTTTGTTTTGTGTCCGTCCGATTATCCAAATTATCTAAAAATTATCTTTGACACGAATGATATATGTTTATGTTTGTGTGTATTTCTGAGGTGTAGTGCACCCACCCGTATCTGACGAGTAGCCGGCAAGCCACCGTGTCAATCCACCATCGATTTTTCGAGATACACACCCTATAAAAGGCAAACATAATGCCCTTCATTGAATGTAATGGGCATCCGTTTACTTATTTATTTTACACATGCGCAGATTGCTTCCATGTCTACTATCAGGTAAAAGCAACTGTCACCATCGGTCGGTCATGCATCAGTGCTGGAAGGTTCTCCCCACTACTCGAAAGCGGAACAAAGATTAGATCGGAAATACCACAACCTAGAAAGGGATTCCTGGAACACAGAAGTTTGTAGTAAGGAGAGATTTGTTAATTTCAAAGTGAATGAACAGGTAGGCTAGGGGTATACCCTAGGGAACTATGGTTGTCCCTTTCTCGTAAATTGCCTGATTAGTGTAGTGTTTGAATAAATAACACATCCTGAATATTTAACAACCTATATCAAAACTACGGTCGTTTTCGGAGTCTTCAATCCCATAGGAAGCATTTGCTTTAAGAATTATTCAATTTCGTCATCTTTCCCGTAGTTTTTGGGGTGTCTACTACTGTGAGCAAATTTTCTAGGCGATTAAATGACTTCAAAGGAAAATGTTATATAACATTAATTTGCCCAAAAAATATCATATTTATATGATAATTATACCTTTTGGCATAATCCTAAAAGTCTCAGCTCTATCTACTGATGTTGCAAAAAATTATCCCCTTACTTTAATTACCAACAATTTTCTTAAGAACGTCCTAACGAACCCTAAAATGGACACTGACCAAAACACGGATTTGTTTCCTTTTGAGAAAATATTCCACAAATTTCTTATTTGTCAAATGATTAGGTAAGCACTTTGGAAATTTCATAAATAGTATCAGTAGGATATTCCATAAGTCGTATTGGTAAGGAGAATACAACCCTAGTCTTCCATACGGATGTCTAAGTGTCAACTTCATTTAACAAATCTAGAAACTGAAAAGGGTCAAAATAACCCAAAAAGGGAAAACCAAGTTGTTCGCGAATAAGGTTTACACAGACGTCTGCATGCATTGTCGCTACCTACATATACCTAACACTTTTTAAGGCTTTAAGTATTAAGTAATTCGCTACTAGAGAAAGTGCAAAAATTTTAGTCTGGCACATTGAGGGAAGAGGAGAAAAGAACCCATTACCATGTACGTGACCCAGATTAAGTCTGGTACACAGAGAAAAGTCACAACAGCGAGTAGAGCCTTGAATATTTAAAATCTTTAAAGTTTCTGCAGGACAACGAACATCTTATTCTCTGTAATTACGTTAATTTTGTTATAATATTTATTACATTTCTTCTGTCGTTTCCTCGCGCTCTTAAGATCCAAAGTTATTTTCCCATTACATGCCAAGAAGCGTACTTTGGTTCGTAATTCGCCGACTTTTTGCAATTATAAATCTTTTATATTTGAAACAAATTTATCACTTCTATTGTTCTTCTGTGCTTGGTATCGTAAAGGCCTTGAATATGGAAAGAATACAAGAAACCAAATATGTAGTTTATCCAAATTAATCACACCCCATCCGAGGAGTCATCATATCGCATCTAGAGTGGACAAAACCGAAACCGGAAACCAGGTGAAACCGGTTAACCGTTTTTGTTTTCTCTTAACCGTGTGCCGGTTTTTTAAAAAACTTTCTTTGCGAACTGGTTATTTCATGCCGGTTAACCGATTAACCAAGTTTTACTTAACCCTGCTGTTAGATTAGAAAAAACTTACGAATCTTAGATTGAGGGACCATTTGGTCCATACTGCAATTTTCATCCAAAATAATAATTTTATCTTATTCTTTGTAACTATTTTGGTTCAAAAATTTCTAAAGCAAGTATTTGACATATCAAAAACATCCGCTAACATATCAAAAACATCTTCTAAATATTTGACATGAATTTACATTCGCTTGGTAATGAAAAAACTTACGAATCTTAGATTGAGGGACCATTTGGTCCATACTGGAATTTTCATCCAAAATAATAATTTTATCTTATCCTTTGTAACTATTTTGGTTCAATAATTTCTAAAGCAAGTATTTGACATATCAAAAACATCTTCTAAATATTTGACATGAATTTACATTCGCTTGGTAATGAAAAAATGTACTATTGACCAAATGGTCCTCTAATCTAAGATTCGTCATTTTGTATTTTTCTCAGTCCTGAATAAAGTTAGAAAATTTAATTTTCGCACATAACATTGTTTTATTAAAAGACCCCATTAGCAGAAAAATTTAGTCAGTATATATCACCGTTCCAAAGTTACAAGGGAAAACAGAAAAAATTTGGACCAAATGGTCCTAATCTAACAGCAGGGTTAATACTTACTTCATTAATTTACTAAATTACTAATGTTTATGTTGGAACGAAGTTCATTACCGCATGTTACGGGATGGGAGCTAAATGAAAAAATTGTAAGCAACTTTGTTTGACTATTTCATCAACTATATTGGGTACTTTTGGTTTGGTTTAAAGGGAAGTTTACTAGGTGGAGCCTGTGTATTACATATTGTAGTTTTGAACTCAATAAAAAGTAAATTTAGAAAAGCCAAAGTGCAAGACCGTCAAATCCATGAAATACAACACAGAGCATGGAATTACATTTGGCAGCGCCCTTACTCTTACACTCGTACTTCTGGTTTGGTTTGTGTCTAGACTAAAATACCGGGGGATATTTTTTTTTAATAGGAAATTTTCTAGGTGGAGCCTGTGAGCCGAATAAAACGTAAACTTAGAAAAGCCAAAGTGAAAGAAGTTTAAAAAATAACATTATCTTAAATATGCATGTTTTCTTAAAAAAAGTAAATTTTCTCAAAAAAAAATACATATTGATATTTTTAAACAATCAACCTTTTCTTAAAAAAATACCTTATCTTAAAGAAAACAGCAATCAAAGAAGTACATTTTCTTACAAAAAGTACCTTTTCTTGAAACAAAATTATTTTTATAAATAAGTACCTTTTCTTAAAAAAGTACATTATCTTACAACATACAGCCTTTTCTTAAAAAACTGCCTTTTCTTTAAAGAGTACCTTTTTTGTAAAATAAAATAACTTTTCTCTAGATAAGTACCTACTCTTAAAATTGTACATGTTCTTTCGTAAAAAATAGCTTTTGTTCAAAAACAAATATACCTTCTCTTAAAAAAATACCTTTTCTTACAAAAATTCCTTTTCTTAAAAGTACCTTTTCTTAAAAATAAAATAATACCTTTTCTTTTCTTGAGATAAGTAGCCTTTCTGAAAATATGTACATTTTCTAACAAAAAATAACCTTTTCCTAAAAAGAGTACCACTTCTATAATAAGTACCTCTTCCTAAAAAAAAGTAAAAAATAAAATAAATGGTTTCCCATTACATCCCATGAAGGGACCGGGGAGAACTTCTCACAATCACTGAGCAGTGCGCTTTCCAGTTTTCACTCACTGATTGGGACCTACAGTTTTACACCGATTCCGAACGGTATTTTGAGAAGCTTTTTCATGGCTATATACTCGATAGTGTCGCCGTCACTAAGCGAGGTGACCGTCGTCGAAAGAAATTTTAAGGTGGTTGGAGCAGGAATCGAACCCAGGATCTCCTGTACAAGAGGCGCGCACACTACCCATTGCACCACCGACGGTCAGTAGTACTTCTTTGTAAAATAAAATGCATACTCTTAGGGGTTTTCTTACAGCAACAACTTCTTATACCACGGAAAAATACAACTCTGTGATATTGATTAAAACTCACCTCAAGGCATTGCAACAATGCAAGAATGCATGAGGAAAAGAAGAGGCATTGCAACAATGCAAGAATGCATGAGGAAAAGAAGAACATGGTGGAAAAATGCTGTCTGTTCTTGTTGTTGGAATTATAGGCCTTTCAGTGATGTTGATACTTAGGGATCTTCGATAGATACTAATTCGCACATGTGAATTGCAGAATTGAGTTTGTGTGTATACGACTGATGATCAACCCATGGTATCAATTGAGGCACAGTAGTTAGGAATCTGATGATGAACTTGTCACGGAGTTCGAACTAGTCATACCAGTGAGTGTGTGTTGAACTGAATTGTCTATTATTTCCAACAAAAACCAACCATTTTTCAATTCGAAAAATGTACATGACTTGTAAGCTTGTAGTATGCATTTCTCATACATTAACCAAAAAACTAACAAAATCGGTCAACAAAATTCAAATAAAAGGCAGCTTTTCTTCAAAAAACGTTAGCGTTTAATAAAAGAAGTACCTCTCGTTAAGGAAAGAACCTTTTTGGGAAAATATAACACGTGTTCTTATAAAAGGGACCTAAAAATATAAAAAAATATAAATAAATGGTTTCCCATTACATCCCATGAAGGGACTGTGGAGAACTTCTCACATTCACTGAGCTGTGCGCTTTCCAGTTTTCACTCACTGATTGGGACCTACAATTTTACACCGATTCCGAACCGTATTTTGAGAAGCTTTTTCATGGCTATATACTCGATAGTTTCGCCGTCACTATGCGAGGTGATCGCCGCCGAAAGAAATTTAAGGTGGTCAGAGCAGGGATCGAACCCAGGATCCCAAGTAAAAGAGGCGCGCACACTACCCATTGCACCACCGACGGCTGACCTAAAAATATACTTTTTTAAAATAATACATTCAATAAATAAAACATTTCTTAAAAAAAGTTTATCATTTTACAAAAAGTATCTTTTCTTAAAGATCAATTTAAATCATAGTATTTTTCAACAGGTGCCTTAGGCGTATTCTCGCTGGGCGGCTGACTGGTCAACACGATAATTGCCAAAGATATTTATCGATCACATCGAAATTGTGTCAGTATTTGTCGATTGTTAGTTTGAGATTGAATTGTGGCCCCGCCTCCTCTAGTACCACTCATACAAATCGACACATTTAGTACGAAATCATGTCTCTCCTAAACCCCTTTTCTGGTAGATGTGATTAGCATTAACTCAAACATTGGTTAATAATCTGCAAACGTCTATTTAATTGGAGAAAATGGGCGAAGTCGCCACGCCCATTCTGGTACCTCCCATGCAAAACCTTGGTGGTTGTCCATGTTGTCAATAAGATAAGTCGCGTGACACACTTCCGATATTAATGATATATTGGGTATTAGTCTGCATGTCAATAAACAGTAACCGATTAAGGCAAAGGTGCTTTTGCCACGCCCATATTGGTACGTTCCGTACAAAATTTGTTCGGCCGGCTGACTGTTCGGTCAGATAACTGCAGTAAATCTTTGCCGATCACAATATTGTTTTGTTAGTGGTCATTATTTGCCCAAACATCGGCCGGGGTTGATAATGGGCGTTTGGCCACGCCCCTTCTGGTACCTCCCATACAAATCGACACATTTGGCACGAAATCATGTTTCTTCTAAAACCTTTTTCTAGTAGATGTGATTATCTTCAACTCAAACATTGGTTAATAATCAGTAAATGTCTACTTAACTGGAGAAAATTGGCGAGGTTGCTACGCCCATTCTGGTACCTCCAATATAAAACATTGTTGGTCGTATAGATAAACGCTATATCTATATTTTCAAGTTATTGCCGTCGGGTTTTCTGCGTATTCATTAGGGTGGGTCAAATTGATCGGGAGAGTCAAAAGTTCGAAAGGCGGATAGCAAAAACCAAATATACGCAAAATTCTAAGAAACTTTACCGAAGAGCTCTGGGGTCTAAGACTAAAATCTGTACGCTTTTCCTGCTTCCATCGGGCACGATATCGAAAATCTTTCACGTTGGCATAGCCAACGCAATTGGCCAAATTTGATTCGCCTGGCTATGTCCACGTCGGAGTAAAACTTATATAACTTCTAGTTCCAACGACGCAGGTACTCGCCGTTTTTCGTAACAGGACCATATATTTTACGCACAATTTTTCTATCTAATACTCCCATCTCTTTTTTAACCGCGTGCTATGTAACCCAATTTTCAGAGCTACATGCTGGGATAGGTAAAATGAGAGTCTGGTATAGCTGGACTTTTGTCTATCTCAGACGTTGTTATCCTTTTTCACGGCAGATCTAAGGCAGCTAACTCGGTTGTCGATGTTCAAGTGCGAACCAAGTCGAGAAATTTGTCTAGACGTTGAGACCTTGCATTTTGTCTCGCCCTCATTAACAGCAAGATCCACCTTCGCAGATTGTTTATCGATTCTAGAAAGTACTGTAGTAACCTCACGCAAATTTCGCCCAATTAAGTCTATCTCGTCAGCTTTTGCCAGTAACATATGGCTTTTTGTGTTGTTTGTCTTTTCTCATAATTATTTTCATTAAGATGTTGAAGAGATTGCATGAAAGTGTGTCGTCTTGTCTCAGTCCTCGCATGGTACAGTATGGTTCGATGAGGTCACTTCCCACATTCTCTGCTGATTTGGTGCTGGTCCGCGTCATTCTACAGAGCGGATAAATTTTGCCGGAATCCGAGTTTCAATTTTCGTTTAGCTTCGTTTAATTCTCCCCACATGGGGCTATCGAAAGCAGCTTTGTATTCAAAAAAATGTTATGGTCCGATTTTCATTCCGTGGTTCTCTTCCAGGATTTGGCGTAGCGTGAATATTTGGTCTCTCGTGGACTTCAATGGTCTAAAACCATACTGTCGGTGTTGCAATGGTACTGTGCGCGTCTCTTATGCATGAGAACGTGGATTTTTTTCCCTGCTCTGAGCAACTTACACTTCTTTCGACGGCGTTTACCTCGCTTAGTGACGGCGACGCTATCGAGTATTTAGCCTTGAAAAAGCTTCTCAAAATACCGTTTGGAACCGGTGTAAAACCGCAGATCCCAATCAGTGCGTGTAAAACTGTAACTCGCACAGCTCACTGGTTTGTGGGAAGCTCTCCCTAATCCCTAATATAACGGGAAACATATTGTATTTGTATTTGTAAAACACCCTGATAAAGTCAAATCAGGTTTCCAACAATTGGCTTTAGGCTTTAACATAATACGCTCGACAATACCTTATACGCGGTGGATAAAATACCATTTTAGTAAGGAGGAAAAGTTGTGTTGCTTACAAAGTTACTAAAACTAAAACTGAATTTTGTAACCACATTTATTTATGCACCGCATTTATTTCACTTATAAATATTGATTAGGCTTTCTCTTATTTTCATTTAATTTTCAAGTTTAAGTATTTTCAAACTGTCTCCGTAATGTTGAATTGGGATTCCGTTAACGAATGTTTGACACAGAATCTAAAAATTCTGCAAAGTATATTTAAATTTTATATTTTTATTAAATATATATTTTTATTTTTATGTTTTTAAATATCGTGACTATGAATAGACAAAAATTTTACAACTGACGACTTAAGGACAAATGTTTTTCTTGGGCGACGTTTGTTTTATTGCCTACCGGAGCACTTTTTTTGGGTCTAGTCATCAAATTAAAGAAAATGAAAAACATGTTTACCAGCAGTTAATTATTCTGTGCATAAACCAAAAAAGAGCAAAGTTCTAAGGAATTCACAGTATTTGCGTTTTTTCTCTTTTGGCTACAAACAACATTTACGCAACCTTCTTCAAATATTTGACAATCTCTCAAAGAAACCTACCGATAAAAGACAAGTGGTGACTTCTGCAACAACATCAAACACTAATTGTAATGAAATTTAATTCTACACAATAAAAAAACAATTTATTTTGGACAAAATGTAAAAAGCTGTTACTACTACAAGACACAATACTTGAGGACAAGTGTTTGTTTTGCTCTTTGTTTTTCATTATTTATACTCAAAGTGTATTTTTTTGAGTTTGTTTAGAGGCAGCTGTTAAAAAATTGCTTGCAAATCATTTTCTTTACAGACAGCGACAATACAAAGTAGGGCAACTAGAAAATGAAAAGAAATAAAACCTTGTAGAAATAGAGTGAATACTTAATTGTTGCGATACATTATTTAAACAATAGTAAAGAATGCGCCTTGGACACGTTTGTGTAAATAAAAACAAATGACCATTCTACTGTGGCGAGCGGTGGTACGTAGGTTCCATCCCTGCTCTGACCAACTAACATTTAATTCGACAGCGGTCATCTCACTTAGTGGCGGCGACACTTTCGGGAATTTTGCAATGAAAAAGTTTCTCAAAATACCATTCGGTACCGGAGTAAAACTGTAGGTCTCAATCAGTGAGTGTAATTACAACTTGAAAGGGCAGAGATCACTGGTTGTGAGAAGCTCTCCAATCCCTGTCGTTCTCCTAATCAAAATTTAATAAAATTGTGTTAGGTGCGTATACTCTCTTTATAGTACTTATAGATTGTGTTAGAGTAATCAGAAAACCGATATGCATCTGCCAATCGAATGCCAAATAAGTAAGTATCATAAATTTATCTTTAACTTTATTTAGTCGATATATTAAAGCACACGTAACCGATGTTAGAAATTACCGCCACCACACTGGAGGTCATCACAGCGAATCAGCGGTTGTCACAGCCGAATTAACCCATTAACTTGGGCAATAAGTGAGTCAGGGCAGATTCATTTATTCTAACAGTATTTTTTAATTTTTGGTGGTATCCGTTGTCTGTGTAAATTTTTGGTGGTCAAACTGCTGCTGTTAGTGCTACTGGATTTATTTGAAAAGTAAATTCAGTGTTTGGTACCAGTGTTTTCCTCCAAAATGCCTCATAAACAATTTTTGAGCATAAATCACATTGTGGAAATAATAAAGAATTGAGATTCGGACTACACAAAAAATACAAAATGCCGAGAAAATGTATGTATGTAGTTGCTTTGCCACCAAGCACCGTCGACAAAACAGGAGAAAATGAAGACGTGGATGATGAAGTTCCAGAATTACAGCCATCGAACGTGACGACGCTACCATTAGATATTCGTGGTGAAATTTAAGTTCAATGGTGTGCTCATGTTTCAAGTACTTCCAAACAATCAAAATACATAGTTAAAGGGTTTTTCAACAGAGGCGCTACAAAAGTAAATCGATAGGGACAGCCAACGCTGCCATATTTTTTCCCGCTCTTTTGACATTTTTCTTCAGTAAGGTTTGACATTTCATCTTGGAAATTATTAAAATTTACTACCGAAATTTGGAGTCAGTGGCCTCAACTTTAAGAGGCCAACTTTAAGAGGCCTCAACAATCAGCGATGAGGCTCATTTCTGGCTGAATGGCTTCGTCAATAAGCAAAATATGCGTTATTGGTCATACAGCAATCCACACGTAATCCATGAGTCATCATTACATCACGAAAAAATTACGGTTTGGTGCGGTTTATGGGCCGGCGGCGTCGTTGGGGCGTACTTCTTCCGCGATGATCAAGACCGGCACATTATCGTGAGTGCGAATCGCTACCGTTCAATGATAACCGAATATTTGGAATATTTGGCCCCAATTGGATTATATGGACTTGGTGGACATGTGGTTCCAATAGGGCGGCGCCACAAGCCACACAGCGAATGCCACAATCAATTTATTGGAAACCAAGTTTGGTGATCGTGTTATCTCACGAAATAGCTAAGTCGATTCGCCGCCTCGGTCGTGCAATTTGACGCCGTTAGATTATTTCCTGTGGGGCTACGTTAAGTCTGTGGGCTATGCCAACAAGCCAGCGACGGCCGATGAACTTCGTACGAATATCGAACGTGAAATTGCAGCAGTATCGGCCGATTTATACTTGAAAACCGTCGATAATTGGGTTCAGCGTCTGGATTTCTGCAAGCGTGCCCGTGGTGGCCATGCAAAAGAAATCAAGTTCCATACATAATGGCATCGAACGAACTTTCACAGGAATAAAGAATTTCATTGGTTTCTAAAACCGGTTTTGTTTTATTTAAAAAACTTTTGTAGCGCTCTTATTGAAAAACCCGTTATAACTATAGAAAGTCTAAGTTTTGTTACTCAGAAGCCCTAGTGGAGTAACATGACAAGTCGGCAAGAGTTCCCATTGGACAAAGGTTCGTAATCGACAAAGTTTGTGTGTCCCCTGCAAATCAACAAGACTGCAATACATGCCAACTATTCAAACTGTTTATTGATGACGATATTATTGAACGTTTGGTAGATTGTACTATGCACTATAAAATAAATAAATGGTTTCCCGTTACATCCCATGAAGGGATTAGGGAGAGCTTCTCACAAACCAGTGAGCTGTGCGTGCGCGTTCTAGTTTTATACTCACTGATTGGGAACTACAGTTTTACACCGGTTCCGAACGGTATTTTGAGAAGCTTTTTCACGGCTATATACTCGATAGTGTCGCAGTCATTAAGCGAGGTGACCGGCGTCGAAAGAAATTTAAGGTGTTCAGAGCTGGGATCGAACCCACGTTCCCATGCACAAGAGCCGCGCACTCTACCATTGCACCACCGACGGCCACTATGCCGGAGTATATTGCAATGATCCAACTTTTCGAACTCTCGGACTCGAATTTGCCAATTTAGTGGAATTTTATTCGTTCCTGGCTACTCTCCTAAGCCTTTAATACGCAGCTATCGGTCCGAGAGTCCAAATCTAGGCGTAATGTGCATCAAACTGGTCATGATCCGTGAACGCTTTAAGCGAATCAAAAAGTATTTCCACGTTTTCGACAACCAAAATCTGGATAGAAACGACAAATTCGCCAAAGTTAAGCCACTGAACAACATGATGAATAGTTTGTTCGTGCAGTTTAGCATGTTTTCTCATCATAGCCGTAAGATGAAAACCGATTCGATTTGGATTCAAATATTGGAACCTATGCTTAAGCGAAGGTGAGTTATGAAATTGACTGTTTTACACTCTTGTGACTACATCTCTTAACTCTTGATTACGGGACACCTCTATGACTTCCAACCGTATGCCGGTGTGTCTACACTCACAGCAAAATTCGGCTGAGACAGTCGAATTAGCCGTATCTGAATTAAGAGGTTGTCACAACCGAATAAGAGGTTGACACAACCTCATTAGAGGTTGACACAACCTCATTAGGGGTTGACACAACCTGATTGGAGGTTGACACAACCTCATTATAGGTTGACACAACCTCATTAGAATTTGACACATCCTCATTGCAGGTTGACACAACCTATATAGAGGTTGTCACAGCCGAATTAGAGGTTGTCACAGCCGAATTTAGATAGTGTCACAAATGAATTATTAAAGTTTTTCTTACTATTAAATGATGATAAGTTTGGGATAAATTTGTTTTACATACATTTTTTCAAGTCCCGGCCACCATGGGATACCGCACTAATTCTGGCATAACCAAACTTGACCAACTTGGAAACTATTAAAATCTGCTGGAATAATTTCTGAAAAATAAGACGTTTTAATACAAAACATATTTTACTTACCTTTTGTAATAACCACTTTAATTTTGTTTAAATAATATTTGATTATAGAATTTTAAATATCAGATTTTAAATATGTACATACATATAATTAAGTTGTGGTAACCGAATTGCAAATTAATTTGACGCCAAATTCGGTAATTGCAACCGAATTAAGGCTATATTTGGTTATTGCGAGCGAATTGATACCAAATTCGATAGGTTAATGCAAGATTCGGTTACTCCAACCGAATTTGGTACTAATTTCGGTTCTTGAATCCGAATTAATTTCAAATTCGGTTATTCCAACCGAAATTTCACACAATTTAGTTGACTGAACGAATATAATTGAAGATGCAGTTGTCACAACCGAAACAAATGCAAAACGGGGTTGCTTCAACCAAATTTCGGTTGTGGGGACTAAATTCGATCGTAACAACCTCAATTCGGTTCTCGCAACCTCAATTCGGTGGTAAGGGCGGCATTTACGGTTGCTACAATCTCTTTTCGAACAATTAGTTCTCTGGGTGTACACGTAAGAAAGATATTGGACTGGGTGAATCAGTCGTCATTGAGCTGCTAGAAAAAGTAAATCATCCCGGCTATCATACAATCACCTTCGACAATTTTTTTACATCACTTCGTTTGATTCGTTTGACTCGTCTGGATAGCTTGGGCTTCTTTGTGACTGACACAGTTCACGAACACCGTATAGGATTTGAAACAGAGGCTAAAGAGCAACCACAGGAGCAATCAAAAAAAGCAAAGACACCAAAAAATTGGAACAGATGAAGGAAGTCTTCTTTCAACAACTACTCGTCAGCCAAAGATCGTTATAAGCAGGAAACCAAAAGGTTCTTTCAATGCGTGCTACGATTGAAATAACAATATAACCGCCATTCGTTGGAAAGATAATGCAATCGCTTCAATGCTCTCAAAATATCATTATCACGCTCCTATTGGCAAAGTAAAGCGATACGACAGAAAACTAGGCACAAGCATTCAAGTTGACGTACTCCAAATGATCCAATCTTACTATCGAAATACTGGCGGTGTCGATTTATTTGACAATACAATGAACAATTACCGTATTTGCATTCGCGGCAAGAAGCGGTACTGGGCACTTGTCACTAATTTAGTGGATTCTGCAATGGTTTATGCTTGGAAAATGCATTGCATTGGCTCAAAAATTGCCAAACAGAATCAGATACCCCTAGTGGACTTCAGCATTTTCGTGACAGAGTGCTTGATTCGCTCAAACAAAACTAACGTACAGGCTGCAGTTCATGTTCCACCCAATACTCGAAACGACTCTTTGGACCACAACATTACGAAAGGCGAAACAAGAAGGCGTTGTGCATTAGAACATTGGGAATATCAGTCGATTTACGGATGTTCCAATGAAACAGCAGCTTTTAAATCACCTCTGGAATTGAATTATAATTTATTTGCTTTTCAATTTTCGATATTTATTTCGTATATCCCTAAGGCCGAGTGATGGGGTTTCGCATCACTCCCCTGGCTCACCTGTAATTTTCGGGTATCAATATTTTTTACTTAATTAGGCCATTGGGACTTCAGATATAAAGTGATACCCATTTTTGTCTACCGAGGCTCCTTATATGGTTAAAGGTTGTCATAGCCGAGCTAAAAGTTGCCACAGCCGAATTAAACGTTGTCACAGCCGAATTATTGGTTGGCTCAACCGAATTGTAGTTTATCACAGACAAAATAGAGGTTGTTACAACTGAATTAGAGGTTACCACAATCGAATTAGAGTTTGTCGCAGCCGAATTAAAGGTTGTCGCAACCGAATCAGGGGTTGTTACAACCGAATTAGAGACGGCACATCTGAATTAATATGATGCCACAACTGATTGTGGCATTGTTTTGTAATGAGTTATTTTGCTGTATACTCATTATGCCACCCGATTCTGGCAGAGGGCGTTAAAAATACACGTATATCGGCATTATAAAAGTTTACGTCGTATTTTAAGGCGATGTGGAATTTTCCACTTTTTGCACATTCAGGAAATTTATGCAAAAATTTAAGAGAAACATTTTTGTGGAGTACTCTAACCCTCTAGCGCCATATGGGTATTTTGTGTCCTTTTTGTGGACAAGGGTACATAACACCCCTAAAACAGGAGTATAACGCTTTTAAATATCCTACAAAAATATTCCCTATAAAATTCTACTATAAGGTTCCTAACACACAAAGCTCAATCTGAATACCAAAAATATGTCAAAACTGAAAATCCATTTAAGGGTTAATTTCATATTTATTCCCAGTTGGCATTTAGATTTAGGGCATTGAAAAAATATTCTACGTAAAATTTCACTATAAGTCAACGAACACAAGAAAACTGTAGAAATAATATCTAACCTTGATATTTTTGGCGTAGAATACGTCTTACCTTACGGTATAAAGAGTCATGTCAGATTGTTATTGTTGTAATCTTTATTTTATTGATTATGAGGAAACGGCGAAATAACTTTTTTTAAAAATTTTTTTGTAGGTAAATGAAGATGTTATCTTTCGTTTGATATACATTTCATATTGGTTGATATCTTCCTAATATTTAAATTTCTCAAATGAAAATTGTTTAAACACATACACTCAAACATATGTGTGGTGTTTGGTTGAGTGTTTGAGTTTGTAGCGTGAACACAAACTATGCTGCTGTTTCAGTGTGGACACAAACCTTCGGCTGTTGTTTTGATTGATGAAATATTGAAATTTCGTATATTTACTTATGTATTTATGTGAAACAAAATGTTAAATGTGAATTCGAATTTAACATGGATATATAATTATAAAAAATATATGAAAAAATTAATTCATACATTTTTATGTTAAATGCAAGTGCTGCCAAGTAAGCAAAATAACAATGCTGATTGATGCTGGTTGACAGCAGCTGACAGATGACGTTTATCATTTATCATTTATTGTTATATATGTTTTCTGTCTTATCGGATGGCGTATTCTTCGTTAAACTTAATGGCCGTGTCTCTGACACAGCCTGCAGGGCCAGTCCGTGGCCAAAGGCCTCGGACAACTATCTGCTGTTTTTTTTTGTGTTCCACAGTGTTATCAATGATAATATTAGTTATTATGTATGACACAGTTATATAGTACTGGGAAAATGTCGGGTGCCCAAGTAAATATTTTCTATTAAAATTTTGCTTTGGAAATTTTTAAGAAAAAAATTGAATCTGGGAGTAACTTTATTTTTGTAGAATATTTGTAAAGCAGTTTATAAGGGTATAAATCCCTTTAGCTGTATTTACAATCCAATACACTGACCGACTGTTTAAGCACTTTGAAGACTTCTGCAATATGGTATGCAAAACCACTTTTAGGGAACCGATGCGTACTGAAAACCTGCCTACGCAAATGTAAAAATTTGCAGAATTATTTTAGCCCCAATCGGTGGTTAAAGTTTGCTTTTCTAGAGTGCGTTAGACACAAGAATTCTTTTTGGGGTTGAAACGACATATCACGCCACATTTATTATGGACAATATATTTCAAACATTTTACTTTTAAACTTCAAAACGATGTTTTCAGTACTCCTTAATCTACGGGGATAACTGTTTTAACTTTTGTGACACGTAACTAAACTATAGATAGTTCCTTTAAGTTAACATTCTGTTTTTAGTGAACTAACGGGGTTTTCAATAAGAGCGCTACAAAAGTTTTTATTAAATAAAATAAATCCGGTTTTAGATACCAATGAAATTCTTAAAAAAAAAAAAAATGGTTTCCCTTTACATTCCATGAAGGAACCGGGGAGAAATTTCTCACAATCACTGAGCTGTACGCTTTCCAGTTTTCACTCACTGATTGGGACCTACAGTTTTATACCGATTCCGAAAGGTATTTTGAGAAGCTTTTTCATGGCTATATACTCGATAGTGTCGCCGTCACTAAACGAGGTGACCGTCGCCGAAAGAAATTTTAAGGTGGTTGGAGCAGGGATCGAACCCAGGATCTCCTGTACAGGAGGCGCGCACACTACCCATTGCACCACCGACGGTCTTTATTCCTGTGAAAGTACGTTCGATGCCATTATATGTGGAACTCGATTTCTTTTGCATGGCCACCACGGGCACGCTTGCAGAAGTCCAGACGCTGAACCCAATTTTCGACGGTTTTCAAGCATGAATCGGCCGATACTGCTGCAATTTCACGTTCGATATTCGTACGAAGTTCATCAATCGTCGCTGGCTTATTGGCATAGACCATAGACTTGACGTAGCCCCACAGAAAATAATCTAACGGCGTCAAATCGCACGACCGAGGCGGCCAATCGACTGGGCCATTTCGTGAGATAACACGTTCACCAAACATGGTTTCCAATAAATTGATTGTGGCGTTCGCTGTGTGGCTTGTGGCGCCGTCCTGTTGGAACCACATATCCTCCAAGTCCATATTATCCAATTGGGGCCAAAAATATTCGGTTATCATTGGACGGTGGCGATTCGCATTCACAGTAATGTGCCGGTCTGGATCACCACGGAAGAAGTACGGCCCAATGACGCCGCCGGCCCATAAACCGCACCAAAGCGTAATTTTTTCGGGATGCAATGATGACTCATGGATTACGTGTGGATTGCTGTCTGACCAATAACGCATATTCTGCTTATTGACGAAGCCACTCAGCCAGAAATGAGCCTCATCGCTGAAGATGATTTTCCGATGAAAATCCGAATCATTTTCAAGTTGTTGCTCAGCCCAATGTACGAACATACGACGCTTATGGTGGTCAAGCGGCTTCAGTTCTTGCGTCAATTTGATCTTGTAAGGATGTAGGCCAAGATCTTTTCGCAAAATTCGCCACAACGACGTCACAGAGATACCCAACGCTTGAGAACGATGTGTGAGAGACACATTTGGGCTTTCTTGAACTGAAGCCTCAGCGGCAGCAATATTCTCAACACTACGGGCACATCTTTGTTTCACTGGCACGGGAACATTTTGTACTGTGCCTGTGGATTCAAATTTTTCCACTAGACGCTCAATTGTTGATCTGGTAGGACGATTATGACGACCATAAATTGGACGTAGCATTCTTAAAGTTGAGACCACTGACTCCAAATTTCGGTAGTAAATTTTAATATTTTCGACTCGTTGTTGGCTCGTATATCTTTCCATGATGAAATGACAAACCTTACTGAAGAGAAATGTTAAAAGAGCAGTAAAAAATATGGTGTCATTTGCTGTCCCTCTCGATTTGCTTTTGTAGCGTCTCTGTTGAAAAGCCCATTATTTTATGCACTAATATTTCCTCTGCCACTTAGTATGACTAACACATGTATTCATTTCTACATTCGCTTAATATCATGAGTGTTAACTAAACAATATTACTTAAGTGGGACGCACAAATATACCATTAAAGGTGAAAAGAACGAAAGAAACCGGGGAATCACAATATGTCTTAAGATTTGCTTTTTACACTATGACCTTAGGAAATAACTTTGACAAGAGTACTGGGCTTAAACCAACCACACTCATGGAATACTTATATCATATGCAATATCCGTACACATAATTTCCGCTTACTATAAGGAAAGGATATGCAAAATTGAGGCTCCTCTTGTTATTGTTTTATATGGTTTCATATGTAGTTACACATGACTACAAGAAATTTCTTGTCAAGGAAGAAAAAATTAGGGAGCCGCTTAAAATCACATAAAGTCTTAGCTCTTTATACAAAGTGCTCGAAAAATTGGTTAGCAGGGAATGAAAAAAACCATAATGAATGCTAAAGAGTTTAATGTTAATCAAAATAATGCTGAAATTTCAGGTCATAAAAGTCATAAATTATTATTTTACACGTTAATCAACTGGTTTCTCCAAGAGCCGGCAACGAAATATATACCGACTTCTCTGATTAGTGTTATGGTATAAAGGTTTATTCTAAAGCCGTAGTTAGGAAATATTAATTTGACTTAATTTAACTTATCAATATAACTCTTAATTCATTTCCCTTTTAGTTATTAATTGCGTTTATCTTCCAGACGATGCTACTCAAAGGCGAGCAAAATATTGGAGAATAAAATTATTTGAAAAAAGACCAAACGCTCGAACATTTTAATTTTGAATTTAACTTGCTACATCTAAAATTTATTTTATCCACAAACACCAAATAACGTCAGTGTCTGCACGCCAGTGTCATGGTGCATGAGGACACAGTTCCAAAACACATACGATATACACTTATGTAGGAATAAGCTGCATGTTTCCATGAATATACCTTCGACTAGACGGTCGTACTTATCGGATTGAACTGTATTATATGTGTGGAGTGTTGAAATTAGTTGTAAACAGTTAAAACGCGATTCGTTTTGACTTCGTTGTCCCTAGTACAATCCGAGTTTTGTTTGAAGAGTCCATATAAATATTGTTTTTACAGATATTTTCAACCCAAGTAAATGTAAATGCCAACACTTCTCCATTAGAAGCGTAGCTGTCGATTTTTGTCTAAACCTCATATGTGTATTGTGATGACTGGCAACGTGGTGTTACAGCCAATTTTCCCTGTACGAAATAGCATTGAAATATTAGCGAATAAAACAAGGCAGCATGTAAAACACCCAAAAAAAATTGCAACAAACAAAAACAATTTAAATGGCCCAAATTCAAAATCGCTCAAAATATGTTACAAATTATCAAAAATAAAATAGAAATTTTGTTTACTAATTAATGGAAAAAGGGCACGTAAGGACACGAAAAAGTATGGGCAATATTTCATACGACCAATTATTTATTTACTATGCAAGAAAATAAATTGACATAAGTGAAATTGCCCACTGTACTATACTATTATTTTAAATAATTGTATTTCAAGTGCGTGGAAGGCAGTACAACTATGGACCACAATTTTCTTGCGGAAGACTGAACTTTTTCCTCACCTAGTACCTGCGGATCCATTCAATGATTTGATTATCATTTTCCTTTCAATTTTCAAGTGTCCTTGTAATATGCTTAGTAGAAAAACATTATTATATTCGGAATAAAAGATAAAGGGTTTTTCAACAGAGACGCTACAAAAGTAAATCGATAGGGACAGCAAACGACGCCATATTTTTCCCGCTCTTTTGACATTTCTCTTCAGTGAGGTTTGCCATTTCATCATGGAGAGATATACGAGCCAACAACGAGTCGAAATTATTAAAATTTACTACCGAAGTTTGGAGTCAGTGGCCTCAGTGGATTTTCATCGGAAAATAATCTTCAGCGATGACGCTCATTTCTGTCTGAATGGCAAAACGCAAAATATGCGTTATTGGTCAGACAGCAATCCACACGTAATCCATGAGTCATCATTGCATCCCGAAAAAATTACGGTTTGGTGCGGTTTATGGGCCGGCGGCGTCATTGGGCCGTACTTCTTCCGTGATGATCAAGACCGGCACATTACTGTGAATGCGAATCGCTACCGTTCAATGATAACCGAATATTTTTGGCCCCAATTGGATAATATGGACTTGGAGGACATGTGGTTCCAACAGGACGGCGCCACAAGCCACACAGCGAATGCCACAGTCAATTTATTGGAAACCATGTTTGGTGAACTTGTTATCTCACGAAATGGTCCAGTCGATTGGCCGCCTCGGTCGTGCGATTTGACGCCGTTAGATTATTTCCTGTGGGGCTACGTCAAGTCTATGGTCTATGCCAACAAGCCAGCGACGATTGATGAACTTCGTACGAATATCGAACGTGAAATTGCAGCAGTATCGGCCGATTTATGCTTGAAAACCGTCGAAAATTGGGTTCAGCGTCTGGACTTCTGCAAACGTGCCCGTGGTAGCCATGCAAAATAAATCGAGTTCCGTACATAATGGCACCGAACGTACTTTCACAGGAATAAAGAATTTCATTGGTATCTACAACCGGTTTTGTTTTATTTAAAAAAACTTTTGTAGAGCTCTTATTGAAAACCCCGTTATAAGTAACAGAGGCGAAAAATAACGCGAGTTTTTAAACAAATGTTCAATGCATATTAATTTAGTAGTAATTAATTCTTGTATTCGGGGTAGAGGTGTACTTTAAATTAATAGGAATACATAGATTACATTTTCATAGTTTTTGTATAGGTATAAGAGTATCTAATGCCTTTTCAAAGTCGATGAATTCTAGGAATAGTGATGAGCTCGATTCCACTGACTGTGTGACTATAATTATAAGGTTGTTCATATGCTCAATGTAGGGTTTCGCGTGCGGAAACCGGTTTGCTTATAGTCGGGAGAATTTTTGTTGACAACCTTTTGATTCTAATTGGAGCGATTATTTTGTTCACCACACTTAAAAGAGTGATACCCATCCAGTATTTCAAATTGGTCTGGTCACCTTTTTTGGTAAGGTTAATTATCGTACCCGCTTTAAGCTCCGTGTACACATTTTTAGATTCCCAGCGTGACGCTGTAACCGGCTGTAGTAGCTGTGTTCTGATGCTATAAACCGCTGTTAGTAGCTCTGGTGTGATGTTATCCAAACCAGGGGACTTGTTCGCCTTCAGCTGTCCCAGTGACTCGCTGATATTTGCTATGTCCTGTAGTTCCGCTGGGATGTTACCGATTGCTGTGTGTTCCGCGCATCCACATTCATGGCTCTTGTGCTGTAGATGTTGTTGACACCATAAATTTTCCCATAGGCTGATTTGTTGTGATTTGGCTGTAACGATTTCTCCAGAATCATTTTTCACCGATTTCCCCCCTGGAATAGCTTTTTTTTGGTGGCTTGCCAACAGATATGTGAATAATGCGATGAGTTGCGTCCGCTTCCGGTAGATCAGTGGCTATGGCACTCCTCCTGTTATGTTTGTCGTGCCTGGCATTGCGCCGTATCCTACGGACAAGATTTTTTAAGTTTTCCTTATGGAATGCGTTGGTTGTCCAAGTTCTGCTCGTGTTATCAACACTTTTCTCGGTTTTTGCCTGTAGTATCAAGTCCCCCGTCGGTGGTGCAATGGTAGTGTGTCCGGCTCTTGTGCATGAGAACGTGGGTTCGATTCCTTCTCTGACCGCCTTAAATTTCTTTCGACGGCGGTCACCTCGCTTAGTAACGGCGACACTATCTAGTACATAGCCATGAAAAAGTTTCTCAAAGTATCGTTCAGAGCCGGTGTGAAATTGTAGGTCCCAATCAGTGAGTGTAAAAACTAGAACGCGTACAGCTCAGTAGTTTGCGAGAAGGTCTCCCTAATCCCTTCACGGGATGTAATGGAGCGTTTTTAACCGCTGGCCTCGTTTCACCCGGCTTCGCTTGACCTGCACGTGGTTGTAATTTATGAGAATTAACATGTCGATCAACCGGTCATCCGCCCAACTATTATATGGGAGGTACCAGAATGGGTATGACAAAACAGCTAATTTTCTATAGGACAGCTTTATTTGATTAAATATTGACAAGTACAGACTTTCATAAAGATTGGTTCGGTTTTGCGGGACTTCTCGTGCCGAACAGCCAGACGGCCAAACAACTTTTGTATGTGAGGTACCACAATGGGCGTGGCAAAATCACCCTTGTTTTAATCCGTGATTGGCGTTTGATAACGTGAAGCCTTATACCTAATTTCATTAAGGTCGAAAGTGCTTCACGCGATTTATCGGATTGACAACCCGGACGAACACCCTGGTTTATATGGGAGGTACCAGAATGGGCTTGACAATCTCGCCAATTTCCTCCAGTTAAATAGACATTTACAGATTATTAACCGGTGTGAGAGTTAAAGCTAATCACATATACCAGAAGAAAGGTTTAAAAGAAATATGATTTTTTGCTAAATGTGTCGATTTGTATGGGAGGTACCAGAAGGGGCGTGGTTACAACGCCCATTTTCAATCCCAAACTCAATATTGACAAATAATTGTCACTGACAAAATTTCATTGTTCATTGTTGACCATCCAGCGAGCCAGCCAGTCAAACAGACAGACGGACATGGCTCAAACGTCTTAGAAAGTCATAAAACGAATGTCGCCCAAAGATACTAAGGGTCTAATATGGATTCTTCTATGTGTTACATTTTTTTACGTATTAAATGACATATACGCCCATCCCTTTTTTCAATTGGGTTGGGTGAGGTATAACAAGTTTTGCACAATCAATTTTCATGATACATGACACACAACATTGCATACGCGAGCAGCATGTGAGTTATGCTGCTTATGGCTTTATTCATGTGGACTATATATTTTCTCATTCTGATCTCCATTAGGATGTTAAAGAGATCGCATGATTGGGTGTCGCCTTGCCTGAGGCCGCACTTAGTTTCCAAAGGTTTGGTATGATCCCTATCAACTTTCACTGCGGATTTGTGTTTGTCAAGTTCATCCTGCAAAGGCATACGCAGGAATACCAAGCTCAGAAATTGCCTTGTAGAGTTTCACCCGTATCGAGCTATCAAAGGCCGCTTTATAATCGACAAATATATGTGACCTGGTCTACGGAAAGGGGGTTTATGTGTCAAAAAATCAATTTTCACTATTTGGTTGATTCGGATGGAAGATGAGATGCTTTTTCACGTGGTGAAAAATATTGTCCGTATACGGCACTGAACTCCTCATCAACACTCATGTTTCATTTCATGCGAAATGCGAAGACGATAATCAACAGAAACAGTAAACGTCACTTCTTCAGTGTTACATTTTTAAATGTTCCACACTAGCAACTTACACGATGAACTATAATAATATTCCGACCAACAACAACACTTACTGGACCAACAACAACACTTACTGGACGTCCGGCGCGGAGAACAATTAACGAGATAATGAGAAACTGACGAAACGAGTTGCTTACTTTTTACTGCTTTTTCACAGAAAACTAGTTTTCGCACGTAAGCTCCCTTTTCGTAGACCAGGTCACATATGATTTTCGTGGGTCTTCTCTAGAATTTAGCGTAGCGGAAAATCTGGTCAGTTGTCGATTTTCCAGGCCTAAAGGGCCAATCAGACCAGCAATAATTGGTTTTAGTCTTTCGCACATTATACTTTATAGAACCTTATATGCTATGGATAAAAGACTTATTCCCTGGTAGTTGTCACAGAGACTCGGGTCACCTTTTTTAAGTAGGGGGCATAGTCCACTGACACTCCAATTTCCCTCAGGGCAATGGGCTACCCACGACAAGCTACCCATGACAATGGGGAATTAGTCATCACGATTACCCATTACCCTCAGGGCAATGGGGAAAATAATGGGTAGCTACCCACGAAATGGCGAATTACCAATCACGATTACTCATTACCCTCAGGGAAATGGGGAAATAATGGGTAGCTACCCACGACGATGGGTAATGCGTTACCCAGGGTAACCCATCCCCATTTTTGATCGAAAATATCAAATAATTAGGCAAAATCTCTATATCTCGGAAACGGAGCATCCAATCGAAAAAAAAACTATTTTTGCGGGTTTTTAAGGGGATTTCATAAAGTGGTCCAATTCGTATGGAAGAATTCTTTTTCGAAAAGCGCCAAAATAAGAAAATCACTAAAATAAAAAGGTGGCTATAACTCACAAACGGTTGGTCCAATCGAAAAAATAATAAAAATTGTACCTCCAAAGCAGGCTTTAACCAATGGGTGTCTCCAATATGGCATCACGTTTTTTCGATTTATAGCCACTTTTTTATTTTAGCGACTTTCTTAATTTTGGCGATTTTTCAAAAAAAAAAATTCTTCCATACGAATTGGACCACTTTGTGAAACCCCCTTAAAAACCAGAAAAAATTGGTTATTATTTCGACAGGACGCATCGTTTCCGAGATACAAAAATGAGGGCGTTTTAGAGATTTTTTGTATAAAAATTTTTATTTTCAGCGATCTTTTTTTAAAAACAAATGATGTCATTTTGGAGAGACCCATTGGTTAAAGCCTCGGTTGGAGGTAAAATTTTTATTATTTTTTTGATTGGACGCAGTGTTTTCGAGTTATAGCCGCTTTTTTATTTTAGCGATTTTTTTTATTTTGGCGATTTTTCGAAAAAAAAAAATTCTTCCATACGAATTGGACCACTTTATGAAAACCCCTTAGAAACGTGCAAAAATTGGTTATTTTTTCAATTGGACGCTCCTTTTTCGAGATATAGAGATTTTTCCTAATTTTTTGATATACTTGATCGAAAATGGAGATGGGTTTCCCTGGGTAACCCATTACCCATCGTCGTGGGTAGCTAGCCATTATTTTCCCCATTTCCCTGAGTTTATTGACTAACCGTGATGAGTAATTCCCCATTGTCGTGGGTAGCTACCCACCATTTGCCCCATTGCCCTGAGGGTAATGTGTAATCGTGATTGATAATCCCCCATTTCGTGGGTAGCTACCCATTATTACCTTGTGGGTAATGGGTAAACGCTCATTACACATTCCCCAATACGATGTATATTAGTTACACAGGGGGGGGGGGGGGGGGGGGGTAAAAACGAACTCTGCCGGCTATATCTGTGCTGATCTCACCTTAGTTAGGAGGGGGCAATCGACGTCGTCGTCCAAATTGTGATCGATTGTTTTTACGGTTGGTTTTGCGATATGAGTATTAATTTAAATAATATGGTTTCCCGTTACATCCCATGAATGGATTAGGGAGAACTTCTCACAAACTAGTTAGCTGTGCGCGTTCTAGATTTTACACCAATTCCGAACGGTATTTTGAAAATTTTTTTCATGGCTAAGCACTCTTTGGTGTCGCCGTCACTAAGCGATTTGTCCGTCGACGAAATAAATTTAAGGTGGTCAGAGCAGGGATTGAACCTACGTTCTCATGCACAAGAGATGCGCACACTACTAAATGGTGCTAATTATTTGATGTGTTTGGTACTTTTTATATAGGTTGCTTTAGTACTAAATGTGATTTTCTAACTGCATACCAACATCTAAAAATAATTATACACGTGTAAAATAATTTCGGATATAATTTTAAGTTTTCCACCATGTAATTAAAAAAGTTTAATTAATCTCACTAAATAAACAAAGAATAGATATACAAATGTTCCCATAAAATAGATAATATAAGCCATATATATATATATAATATAACAAGCATTATAGTTAGTCGGTGAACCAATTATTAGATGGTTAATACAAACCGCCTATCATTTAAAGATTCTACTTACTACTTTAGTTAAGTTATTTAAATCTATAAGTATAATATAATATCTTATAATTTAGTACATGCATATAATTACAACAGTAATTAAAATAGTATTAAAATTTTAACAGATTCAATTCAATTTGCTTCATGGAAAAGTATACCACTAATTAACTAATTAGTAATATATAGAAATACAACATATGCATTTCCATTGAACTTCCTCATGCGTAATTCAACGTGGTTGGTTACCACATATAATGTTACATTGCAGTAGAAAATTAATAGTAACCACATTACGATGCGGAGCACAAGCGAGCTGTACTGTTAATTTTGTATTAAAAATCACACAAGTGAAAACTTGTCCAATTAGAAGTTTGAAACAAAAATTATTCGTATGAATACTTCACAAGGTACCTGATAGTAAATTGCATGAATATGAAGAGAATTATTAAAATATTCATATTGCATTTGAGAATTTTAATTTGAGTTTTTAAAATTGTTAACACAAATGAAGGATTTAGGTGCAATCAGTGTTTTTAAAGGTTCCTTGTTTAAAACAACTGATTTTGTTCGTTATAGAACCGGCGTTTCTAAACAGTTGAATCTTAGAAAAACGCCATGTTAGAGAGCATTTCATATGTCACCGAATTATAAGTAGCTTTCATTTTGTTATGTGCCTTTATTAGATTAACGCTGCCGAGTCCACAGTTTTCCCTGATGACTGGTTTGAGAAAAATCTAACTCCGGTAGACTACTAATATATCTACGGCGTAATTATGGATTGGTTCTAAATTCTAAATTCAAGGCACTTTAAGTTCTACGTCACTAACTGCCACGCGAGCTGCGACATTGCGGCATAATGAAAAAAGGAGACAGACATCAAACTGCTAATTAGGCGAAAACCCGCAGCGGAATAAGGGTGGCAGTGAGCAAATTGAACATTGCAGAAAGAATAACAAAATCTGTAGGTATACTTGTCTCATGAGAGTTTAATTCCTATGAGGGGAATGAGCAAGTAGAATACAATGATATTGATAAAAAAAATAAATGGTTTCCCATTACATCTCATGAAGGGACCGGGGAGAAACTTCTCACAATCACTGAGCTGTGCGCTTTCCAGTTTTCACTCACTGATTGGGACCTGCAGTTTTACACCGATTCCGAATGGTATTTTGAGAAGCTTTTTCATGGCTATATACTCGATAGTGTCGCCGTCACTATGCGAGGTGACCGCCGCCGAAAGAAACTTGAAAGGGGTCAGAGCAAGGTTCGAACCCAGGATCTCATGTACAAGAGCCACGCGCACTAACCATTGCACCACCGAGGGCCACAATAATATTGGTTACTCCCACCCAATCAAAACGAGGTCAGAATTTTCCGTCTTAAAGATGGTTGCATTACTTTTAGTAGTTATAAACGGTGACCCAGGCATAAGTTTAATTAGGTTTAAGTTCCATGTCATATTATTACAGACACTATAAATTCTTTTAAACAATATTATATTAAGTTTTCCACGATCTTCGATTGAAATTCCTCTTATTATTGAAATCGAGCTGAAGATCATTTATAAGTATTGCTTATTTATTTCCAATATTTCGTCTCCATATTGGGCGACTTCTTCAGGGAACAATTATTATTATTATTGTAATTTATTATTGTATTGTAATTATTGTAAATGATATTAAGCTCGTTTTCAATAATAAGAGGAATTTAAACAATACTTTTTAAAGTTTTTTTTTTTTGAAAGCTACCGTGAAAAAAACCGATCAAAACTTTTAAAATATATTTTTCTGTTTCTGCTCGTCATGACATGTCACTTGAGAGCCCCATACTGACCAAAAAAATATTTTTTTTTACTAAAATACACCAGGAATCGAAACCTCAACGGCCAACAGGGGATTATAGGTACCTCCGAAAAAAAGAGTTTGACGTTCCAGTAATGAGCTTTTCAATACGCACCTTCTGAGACCGCCTGCAAAAAATACGGTACTCCGCATTGTAAATATCACAATGTAACATTACATCTGTGTAGAATTAGCCGTTGCGTTCTTTCTCCTGTGCCAAATTTGGAAATTATTTATAACCCATGGAAATGTATGGCTGCTAGTATTGTCACATTAGCAAATGTGGAATAACCACACCACGTGGTAATTACCAACCTTGGAGTTATTGGTAGTGCTGACAATAACCATGTTGTTTACTGCATTATAGTTTTATACACGATTCAGATTCTTGCGACAAAAATTTTCAAATCCTGCTTAATATTAAATGAGTTGTAATTTAAATTCAGGCACCCATAAATCATTTAACATTTAAATATTTTAATTCATACTTCCTTCCAAGAGAATGTATATATAGATTTGTAAGTACAATGATGAATGATGATAATTTTAGATTCTAATTTGAAACGGGTACGTTGTAAAGTTGTCAAAGTAAATATATTTCAAACCTTATATTGACTTAGGTTTCAATTTTCGTTTGCTTTAGTAACATTCTTTGCTTTAGCGACAGTCTAAATCACAGCAACAATATATGGAGTACTTTTATTTTAATAGTTCAAGAAAATGCAAAAAAAGGGGAAAATTAAAGACAAATATGTGTGGGCAGTCGAAGCCCTTATGGTTAACATAAACCAAATAAAAGTTGGTCAGTTGCAGAAAATGCCGGCAGAGCGATCAATGCCTTAATAACGAGGAAAATTCTCACAACATAAAATCACGATTTGAGGAATTCTGAACAGGGATCAAGTGCTCTTGCATTCAGATGATGAAGAAACCTACTGGCATATACTTATGTACTACACATGTTATTTATATAGGAAGCTTAATTATAATATCTTATGTTTGTTTCTATTTAACAGGACCTGAATATGATGGTTCACAAACGCACAGCTCCTGAAAAACTAGAATCTTTTCCCAGACACGTTGCCCAACATGTGCTGCGTAAATGATTAGAGATATTTACTAAACACAAATTCAGAAGCTATTTGTAAAAAATTCACAGTGAATGTTAGAAGTGAATTTATTAACATGACTGTTTTAGTGATTACTAATTTAATTTTTTTTTTTTAAATTCGCACTTACGTTATAAACAGTACATTACGTTATAAATAGGACAAACTGGGTATCAAATATTTTCTTTGGACAAGGAGATGACTTTTTGATGTAGAATACGTCTTACCTTACGGTATGAGGAGTCATGTCAGGTTTTTATTGTTGTAATCTTTATTTCATTGAATTTGAGGAAACGGCTAGATGAATTTTTTTTAAATTTTTTTTGTAGGTAAATGAAGATGTTATCTTTCGTTTGATATACATTTCATATTGGTTGATATCTTCCTAATATTTAAATTTCTCAAATGAAAATTGTTTAAACACATACACTCAAACATATGTGTGGTGTTTGGTTGAGTGTTTTTGGTTGCTCAACATTGCTTAGGAACATGTATCTAGAAAAGAATGAAACAAACAGTAAGCTAACGTAATAAAACTTTTTTGCGAAAGCTTCAATAAAGCTGTTGTAACATTAATTTTGAATTGTAAAGCGTAAAGCTTTCACACAACGCTCGAATGCTAATGCGAAGACTCGATAAGGTAAACCTTTTTTAATATTAGAGCGGCCCTCTCAACATTCGCAGAACTTATTTCAATAAAAATATTTATTAAAATACATAAATTAAATTAAGTTTAAAAAAATTGAACACAATATTATTTTTTTTAAACGGACTTGAATAAAATGCCGTTGGTAAATATAAAAATTACAGCAGACAGTTGTCCGAGGCCTTCGGCCACGGACTGTCCCTGCAGGCTGTGTCAGAGACACGGCCATTAAGTTTAACGTAGAATACGCCATCCGATAAGACAGAAAACATATATAACAATAAATGATAAATAATATAAGCAAATGAATTTATTGTTATATATGTTTTCTGTCTTATCGGATGGCGTATTCTACTGTCTACTGTAATTTTTCTATTTATTTATTAATACATTTTATGAGGAGCTCTGTACCAAATTTTGAAAATGTACTCCAATTTGACATTTAAATCAGAAAAATCTCCGCATTAAAAACTTAAAAATTCATTTATTACAGAATATTCCCACAAAAAGGACGTTTTAGGATATGTTTAACATACCGTTGGACGCGCCATAAAAACACTTTCATATGATGCTAATATTGTATGCATTGTCTTTAGATAAAGTAAAAATTTCTTTGAAAGACAAAAACAAAAACCTTTTTCTAAAACGGTCCAGCTAACGGGATCTTAATGCTAGACACGAAATATTTTGGGAATCATCGGAAAACACACTAAGGTACATTTTGACAGGTGGACAAAAAACACATTACACCCCAACGTAAAATGTGATTCGGTCTAATATACACGAATTAGAGCAAAGAAACAAGTTCATAGCAACAATAAAACAAATTCGATGAAACAATGAATCACATTCGTTGCGGGGTGAGACAAATGTTCATTTTCATTACAGTATTCAAATATTTTCACATTTCCTTGGCGGGAATGAAACTGTATGTTAACTCATTTCGATGGCATAAGTTGTTGGGGCGACGAATATTTTCATTCCAGAGAGAAAGCCATCCGTTTCGGGTAGACAACAAATCCGCTTAAAGATTGAAGTAGCGATAACTTTTTTCTCAAAATCGCCCCTGGATATTAGTTTTTAGTGAAGCAAAATCTGACTTGCAACTCTGCTTTTATTTGAGAATATCGCTATTGCTTTCCTAGGAGCGGAGGTAAAGCTTATGTGGACCGTCATGCAGATATTGAATAGCTTCGTATTTATTTTTAATGTTTTTGTGCTTCATATTTCATTCACATTATTTAACAGGTAAAATTTCTAATAGAAGGGTGACAAATTCCACACACTATGGCTTTAAGTATGAACAAATTTTGAAAAATGCTAAACTGTCTGAGTAAATCAGTTAAAAAATGTCCAACAATCGGGGGTTTTTTTTAAAGAAGGTTGTAGTTTCCAGACACAAAGTGAAAAGAACTAATTTTTATTTCAAAGTTACTTAATTTCCACAATAGAGTTTAAAGCCCGAAAATGAAGTCAATTGCGTATATTTACCTTGAAGCATTAATATTACTAAGAACTAGTTCAATATCTGCATTGGACCTAGGTAGGCATTGAAGCTTCCGGAGACAATCGGACAATCCTCGTCATTGTCCTCAGTTTTATAAATTTGGTATGAATGTACTGGTATTTTATTTTACCAATAGATTCCTCTGGGATTTTAAATATCTTTAAAATTATACTCGGAAAACAGAAAATATGTCAAATGGAAAAGGAAATGTTTGTCCAATGATGTTATGCAATATTTTTCAAACACTTTCATAAGGGTGAATTCTCAATTAGAATGAGATATCGTTTGCATTTAGTTTAAAGAATTATTTAACAGCACCATTCCCAACTACCGCTGATGAAGATCTGTGGCTAGGTCTTTGCTAGTTATACGGGTTTCAAGGAATCATAAGAATACATTTGCAAAACTCCTTTTTGAAAACTATATCTCAATTAATAGAGACACAGAATGGCCTCAAGCTTGAATTATAAAATGAAAAAGTACCAATGCTAATATTTTTTGAAAAATACAAAGATATTTAAAGAAAATTAAATTTTTGTCCACAAAGGTTGGCACTTTTGAAAAACCAAAACCTAATCTCAAAGACAAAAGGCTCCAAAGATTCCGGCAAATGTATTGTATTTTTCCGCCTGTATTCTTGCTCTATTTTCTGTAATAATAAAAAAAATATAAATAAATGGTTTCCCATTACATCCCATGAAGGGACTGTGGAGAACTTCTCACAATCGCTGACCTGTGCGCTTTCCAGTTTTCACTCACTGATTGGGACCTACAGTTTTACAGCGATTCCGAACGGTAATTTGAGAAGCTTTTTCATGGCTAGATGCTCGATAGTGTCGCCGTCACTATGCGAGGTGGCCGCCACCGAAAGAAAATTTGAAGGTGGTAAGAGCCGGGTTCGAACCCAGGATCTCTTGTACAAGAGCCTCGCACACTAACCATTGCACCACCGACGGCCACGGAATAGTAAAATTATTAAGAGCTACAAAAATCTGCAAACCTGTTAAAAAATCCATAAAAAAAATAAAGTTAAATTCCATTTGCTCAAGCTAAAAGTGCTAAAATAAAGCTAACTCTAGCGGAGGAAAAGCTAAATGGGCGATACTGAGCATGATTACCAATTACAATAGATACTGCTCATACGCCACGTAGTACAGATGTGAACAAATAACAATCTGTTATATCAAAACAGCAAAAGAACCACAGTAAACGACGTGGACAAGATAGAAGTAATAAATTTGTATTCCTTCATTAACATTTGAAACAAAAGATCAGATTTTTTAATGTTATTATATTTTTATAATCTCGTACTGCTAGAAAATGTATAGGAAAACGGTTTATTAACCAGGATTTTTTTACCCGAATTTTACATATATATTTAAACATTTACAACCCAATTTAAGTGATGATTTTTAAATTTATCAATACAGCTCCTTATTTGATTCTTATTTAGTGTTACAAAAATACTTTAAAGAAAGTGCTGTCCATGACAAAACAAGAAGAAATAGTTGTCACTCTTCACTTTGAATGAACCCAGTATGATATGTGAAATGCTTTATCATATGTCATATAACTGGTTGCAAAAATCCGGTTAAATAAATGCTATTGAAGTGGTCTCTTTTCAGTCGTTGAACAAGAAAAGCATCAACTTCTTCGAATTCTGCTCCAGAAAGGGCGTTTTTTGTATTGCCTTAGGTGTGTGGGTGATACGGTGACCGACGAGTGCATCCAAGTGTAATCTCAATATTTGTCATTCACTTTTAAGTAGTATAAATTTTCCTCATGATCAAATTGTGAATCAATCAATTACCCTTTGTGATTTTGTTTATTCTTCGTACGAGAAAAATTCATTGTTTGCTAGATATAAGCCAGATTTATATTATTTGTTGATGCGAGAACCAATATTGCTCATGAGGTGTGCTTTGGTACAGTTACGAATTTAAAATGCTTTTAAACATTTTTACTTTTATATTGAATATACAATGCAATTGTAGGTACACTGAAAGAAAAACGCTTCGTCGAATGGATTAAAGATTTTCGTTAATGTGATTATGTTATTATAGTTGTAGAAAAATGGGTTAAAACTTAAAAAAAAAAGTAAAGGCATGAGTGTTAATCTTCTGACATTTGGTTTATCTCTTACTTTTTATATTTGACATATATTGTTCTCTAATAATTGTTCGATTGAAGACCAATAACTATTAGAAAGTAGTTTTTCTATGAAAAAGAAAATTTTAATAGAAAATATTCAAAAAGAAATAAGTGAAATTTATTATTATGGTGGATGGTTGGGAATATAGCTATTTCAATGCCTGCCAAGGCAAATCATCAGCTCCCTTCTCCACAAGTATTTAGGTATATCATCACACATTATAAGGATAAGCAAATCTCAAGTAAGCGAGAAATGTCTAAACTCCTAAAAAAAAAAGAAATGGTGTCCCATAACATCCCATGAAGGGATTGGGGAGAGCTTCTCACAGTCAGTGAGATGTGCGCTTTCTAGTTTTACACTCACTAATTGGGACCTACAGTTTTACACCTGTTCCGAACGGTATTTTGGGAAGCCTTTTCATGGCTAAGTACTCGATAGTGTCGCCATCACTAAGCGAGGTGACCGTCGTCGAAAGAAATGTAAGGTGGTTTGAGCAGGGATCGAACCCACGTTCTCATGTACAAGAGCCACGCACACTAACCATTGCACCACCGACGTCCACTCCTACTTGTGCGAAAACATTCACAACAAATTCCTTGCCAGAACAATCAATGTTCATGCAATGAAACAAATTCATAGTAGCAACAACCATACCTTCACCATAGTAACGAACAATTTGCAGTTGATGAACACATTTTCATAGCGGGAATAAAACTGTACGTTAGCTCACTTTCGATGACAGAAATGTTTGGGTGATGAACATTTAGCCACTTTCGATGACAAAAATGTTTGGGTGATGAACACTTTCATCCCTGTGCCGATGCTTTTCCGTTCAGTGTAGCTAGTCGGCAGTAGTGGCAAAATGTCATAGCAGATTGAGGTTCATTTCAAACTCAACAGCCGTCTACTAGAATTCCATTTAAAACAAGAAAAATAATAATATCGAACAGAAGCAAGAGTTTAATCGCATTTTGACAACAAAAATACCGTGGTTGATTTAAACTTTTTCAGCATAAGTTTTATGTTTGATACCCCATGTACATCCCACTTCAATATTTTTAGTCTTTCTTCTTGAAAACATATCTAAAGATATAAATTAAATAAATAATACCAGAGTTGCGGCAATTGTTTGAATAGTGAGTGAAAAATATCAATATGAAAAATATATTGTCGGCTGCTTACCCCGCTCTCACTATCAAGCGGTGAAATCTCAGCAACTCGCAATAATATCTCGTTTCCTGACGCTTTCTTTACCTTGTTTCCTGACGCTTTCATTGACCACCGCGTTGGAGTAGGCTTCGTATTAGACAAAAGTGCTACGCAATCTCTACTCGCCTGGAAACCAGTCAATGAAATATTTATAGGATGTCGATTCCACTCCAGAGCTGAGAATATATACATCGTACATACCTACCGAGCAAGCGGTCCATGAAGTCAAGTAGTCGTATTATGAACAACTAACAACGATTGTCAGTAACGTACATAAGGTGGATATCCTCATTGTTATGGGGGACCTGAACAATAAGATCAGTTCAGAAATTCCCAAATTAGAGCACGTGATTAGTAAAAATGAAATGGACGTGAGAAATTTCAACGGTGAACTACTGATTAATTTTGTACAACGAAGCTAATCTTTTCATCGGCTGCTCGTTGTTCCCGCAAAACTAATGCCACAAGGCCAATTGGGTGACTCCAGATGGGGTCATTGATATAAACAGATCACGAAATAGACCACTTCTGTATTGGCAGACTCCGCAGAAGGAACCTACTTGATGTGCATGTCAAAAGTTGTGTCATAATCACCTTGTGGCCTCTTGACGCCTAAAGATGGCAGCCAAAAGACGCCAAGACCGGACAGAAGCAAGAAACAAGTTCAACCCCAAGCAGCTCGCATCACCAGAAACCAAATCGGCGATCATCAGCGAATTATCACCACTAACGCAGGAACATCGAAAAGGGCAATCGCTGAATGTTGAAACCATCTGGTTCTATGTAAAGCGAAATTTCATAGATGCAGGCAATAAATTAATCGGCCCCCAGCCATGGTAAATCATAGCCTGGATGTGCGACGAAACATGGGACATCATCGAAAACGCTGTGACTCAAAACACCAACGAGACTGTGCCAACACTAGAAGTGAGGAGCTGCATGCGTTGCAAATATACAATAAACTGTAAGGAGCCGCACAAAAATCGTGCTGAGGGGATAAATGCATCTGGTAGGAGAACCTTGCAGAAAAGGTAGTTGTGCAGCCGTGGGAATTGCTGGAAGAAAACGCCTTTAACATCGGTATCTTAAGGATAAGCAGAGCAACACAATCACGTCGATAGAAGACAAGCTTCAGCTACTTAAGGACATTTCTCAGAAGTTTTCAACAATCCCTACTTAAAACCTCCAAAACCAGTACGTAATACAAGCGACCAGATGAACAGGCGGAATACAACACTCGTTTCCCAACCAACGGAATTAGTCGAAATTAAAACAGTTGTAGAAGTCATGACGAACGACAACGTCCCATGACTCGACACATATCGGCTGAGATGCTAAAAGCCTGTCCTATAACCACCGCTCTACTATTACAAGCGCTCTTCACGAAAATATGCGAGACAGCAAAATTGTCTCAGGAATGGTTGGTGGGAACGCTGGTGAAAATTCCCAAAAAAAGTGATCTAAGCCAATGCAGGAATTACAGAGGTATCATGTTGCTGTCAATCCAATCAAAGGTGATTCCAAGATTCTACTTAACCGCGAAAGCAAAAGACAGGACTCAACCATAAGAAGACAGAAAGCTTGTTTCTGTGCCAGTCGCTCTTGCGTCGATCACATAAACACACTAAGAGCTATTATCGAATAGAAAACGGCTCCAAAACTCATATTTATCAACTTAGCAGGATAAGCAGGGATTGTTCAGGATACAGGGGTTTTAAATAAAGAAAACAATTATAAACGTCGTTATATGTTAGAAATGCTACAAATAATTAACACACCAATATTGAAAAGAATTAACTATAAAACAGATACAGATAATGTAGCCCAAATTTACAGATATTTTATTAGTTTAAAGTAGAACCCTACTCTGACTACCTTAACTTTCTTTCGACGGCGGTCACCTCGCATAGTGACGGCGACACTATCGAGTATTCAGCCATGAAAAAGCTTCTCAGAATACCGCTCGGAACCGGTGTAAAACTGTATGTCCAAATCAGTGAGAATAAAACTAGAAAGCGCACAGCTCACTGGTAGTGAGAAGCTCTCCCCGATTCCTTCATGGAATGTAATGGAAAACTATTTATTTATTTTAGTTTTAGATCCATTTAAGCACAAATTGTTGATCAATCTAATATTTTTCATTGGGTTAATTTATATGAACTTCTTATATTTATTATTTTTGTTTGTGTAACTTTAGAAAATTTTGTAAAGGCGAGAAAATTTGTTTGAACATTTTTAAATTGACATCATTTTTTCACAATTGTTATTTTGTTTTAATTGCTAAATATTGTTTATATCTCCTGATGATGCTACACAATGGAGTAGCGAAATATCGAGGAAAATAAATACAAGAACTGCAAATCTGACCTCAAGCTCGGAGAATATTGATTACGAGTTACATTGTATGATTTACAATCTGATAGTAGAGTAAAGTGATATTGAACTAGAACCAGCAGCAAAAGAAAATAATCGAAGGTTTTAATATCCAATTACGAGTATTTGTCCAAAATGTTTATTATCATTTGTTTTTAAAAACCACAGGCTATACATTTTTCGAATATACTGTCAAATCGACAACTATTACTTTATATTGTTTTATATTCTGGAGCATAAACTAGATACATTCATAGTTGCGAAAATGTGTCCAGAGAGGTTCTTAATTACATCAAATAATTTATATTATATTACACTTCCCCTCGTTATCACCAGCTCGAGTTATCCTACTGTTCAAGCAAACTAAAAGTTTTAGCTGTCACAAACTGGCAACAACATTTCTTTAAATTGCAGTTATTAGATTTGTGTTTAGTTTACTCAGGCCTTCGTATTGTCGGCCTTATTCCCACGCATAATGCTGCAATACTACGATAAAATTGCATCCGACTAGTTTTTCATAATTGAATTTAGGCCACTGAACGTTTTGTGATTTCCAACATATTGCAAAAACAATTAATCATCGAGCGTTTTTTTAATTGAATTGTTTTTTTAAATTGTTGTTTCATGACATGATTGCCAATTTTTAGAAATTACAAATATTAAATTATAGCACTTACCATGTTATCTTGCTAGATGTACGTGCGAATCTGACATTAGTCATGTTTTCAATTTAACATGCTTATTATTTTTTATTTATGTTTTTTTTTTTATTTGCATTAATTTTAATTAAATTCAGATTGTGCAGTATAAAAAATTAATTAATTATGATATAACATAAGGGATTTTTCATTGTATTTATGGTTTTTTAAATTTTGTGTTGTAATAAATGTGGACTTATCATGTGTGTTTTGAGTTGAGGATAGTATTTATGTCTTGGCACCAAATACGACGAAGCATCAGTAATTGAACTGAACTGCAATAGTCTCTCATGCTGCAACGAGCAGTGAGAGTCTTAACGCAAGTATTATTGATAAACCCTTTTTAGGTGAATGGCGTTTGAGGCGAGTTTTGAGAATGAACTGTAGAGTTAAAACGTTAAATAGTTAAAAAGTTACGTAAAATCAATTTATCTGAGTAGAAAGCATGAAATTGGAATAAACGAAGCAAACTCAAATAAATGAAATTTAAACTTTGTTAGTGATTCAAGGAAATCGATTCAGCTAAAACGAATCTATTATTTGTTTGGAAATGTAACATAAATAATTATTTAAAATAATAAATAGTAAATAAGTCAAATTATAATAGTCGTCAAAATATACAGCCGCTACAGTATAGCTACAGTATACCGACAACCGCTGATGAAGATCTGTGCCCTAGATCGGAAATACTTATAAGGTTTGTCAGCAATCATAGGAATAAATTTGCAAAACTCCTTTTAAAAAAAACTAACGGGTCCGCCAAATAACTTTTTTTTTGAAAATGCTATAAAAAAAAACTACTGAATATTTCCTCAAATTTCTTTTTTTATTTGAAAGTAAAATCCTTCCGGTTAATAATGGAAAAATAATTTCATTCAAATAGCTGCCTCGGCTGGCCATGCAGCAGCCTACACGATCTGTCCAATTTTTAAGATCACTATCGATTGTGTGCAGCTGTGTTTCACCAATGGCTTCACGAATATTGTCCCTTAAAGCGTCAATTGTCTCTGGCTTGTCGGCGTAACACTTATCTTTGAGGGCGCCCCACAAATAATAGTCCAACGGGGTCAAATCGCAGCACCGAGGTGGCCAAACGACATCAGCTCTGCGACTGATAATGCGATCTTCAAAAACAGGGCGCAAAACATCGAGTGTAGCTTCGGCTTTGTGGCACGTAGCGCCGTCCTGTTGAAACCAAATGTTGCCAATATCCTCCTCTTCAATATTTGTGAACAAGAATTCGTTCAACATGGCCCGACAACGATCGCCATTGACTGTAGAAAAATGCGGGTTTTCTGTGCCCCAAATGCGACAATTTTGCTTGTTTATATACCCGCCAAGATCAAAATGATCTTTATCTGAAAAGATGATTTTTTTGGCAAAATCTGCAAAATCGGCATCTGCAACATTACCATGATTTTCAAAGTAATGTCGCAATATTTCCCAGCGTTGTTCAAGCGTATACACAACCATATTCGTTCAGAGGAAGGATTCAACTAATTATCTGTCAAATCAGACATGAGCTAAGTGTTACCATTCACGAAATAAGCACTAGTTGAAAAAACAACGTTAGATGGGGACCCTTTATATCTATATTAATAGAGATATAGAATGGCCTCGGGCTTGAACAATACAATTATAAAAATGTAAAAATAAATATATTAGTATTTTTATTCTGTTGCAGAAAAAGTCTGATAATTTGCTCCATTTACTACTTTTGTATCTTTTTTGGCCATTATTTTATTAAATATTGTAAATCATAAAATGTGACTCATTGCAACAGACAGTGGCGGAACTGAGGACACCGTTATCTGAACTAGACCGTAGAAATGTAGGCGTTTTTTGTGGCTGGTTTTTAACACATTATTGGCTCCATTGCCAGCAGCACAGATGGCAATATCACTAATAGCGTTCCTTATAATGTAAGTATCAGTTAGTAGTAGTCGTTGGAAATCATGTGGGGACTATTTTCAAATGTTCTCTGATGCACTATACAGCCACGCAGAGTGTCGCTTCACCGTTGTAATGTTTACCACGTTTATAAAATATTCTGTGTAAATTGTTTTGAATTTTAGTCACTAAGTCCATTGATTCGTTTAACAGCTTCCTAAGAGCACTCACTAGTGGTGCCTATATTTACTTGTAATCAATAGTCAATTTCTGAGGTTACTCAGGGGGTCTCTATGGCACAGCAGATCGAAAGGGTACTAGGGAAATAATGTAGAATGAGAGACTAAAGTACACATATAGATTATAGAGAAAGCAGCAAACGACGTTCAAACAGTATTTGATTGCACACAGTAACAGTAACAGTATTTGTAAACAGTGTTCTGATAACAGCTAAATTATGTTTTATGTTCAATTATGAAAATTTGTCCAATTTCGAGATTTGTTTAAATTGTTTCGTTTTTCTTATTTTTGTGTTGTTGGCATCGAGCGAAAATACGTATTCCGTTTTATTTCTGGTTGTATTATGTCCAACCAAAGATTAAATTACAAAATAAACTCGAACTCGATAAAATGGCATACTAACTCGTCGTCATCAAGAGAACGTGAAGAGGGGGATAGCGACTCTTATCTATTTCTTTATGTGTTACTGATGGCATATGATAGGTGCTGCTCATGGGCCAATTGGTGTAACTCCACATACAAACAAGCAAAAGTTAAGAACATTTTAAAATAAATGTGTGATTACTGTGTATTTCCTGCAGTAAAGTTGGACACAGTTTCTAAAAGAAATGGTTCCGACAAGATTCCATTGTGTAAAATTAGGGATAGTCTCTAAAAGTAATAGTTCTAAAATTACTCAAAACCACTATATAAATTCTAGTTCGAAAGCAAACTCAATAAAAAATAAGTTGTGAGTATAGGAATTGTTTTTTCTTTTTGTTAACAGAACCAAGAACCTGGAAAAGAAAAAAAAAGAAAAAATTTTGAGAAAAGAGAGCAGTTGAGATATTATGTGGAATTATATAAAGAACTTCGAGAGCAGAGAAAGATGGCGGATATTTTTGTTTATTTCGCTTGTTCTTTATTATAGTGATCATTCATATCGGTCTATATAGATACAAAAAAATTTATAAATATTACCGTCCTATTTTAACAATTATATCGAGAAAATGGCTGAAGTCTGGAAATCTGTTTATTACCGTAACTCGGCAATTCGTAGCCCAATTTTTAAATGCTAGATACAGTTGGAAAGGGCTTCATAAGGGCTCTATTCAAACATTAAAATCTTTGAACTGAGACAATATCATCCTTTAGTACCCAGCATCACTTTCTGCAGAACCACACGTAATGAAACATATTCTGAGGCAGGAGTAAAGCTCTTTTAAAACTATTAAAAATTTGTGGAGAAAGTGTAAAGTTGTATTTACAAACAAAAAAAGTTAAATTGCTTCAATGTTTCGATACAAATGCAAGGCTGTACATTTTAATTGCAGAACGTATATTGAAATGATCGATTGAATTAAAGTTCACATAACGGAACCACAATATTTACAGTTGTTTTACGAAGTGAATTGCCAAATTATCAATATTTAAATGAAATCACTGCAATTCCGGGTACTAATTATGCTGAAAAAAAAATATTTAAGAAATTTTTTGCAACTGTGCTAAACGATTTAAACAAATTTTCTATGTCCTTCACAAAAAAACTGAGCGTTACGTTCATATTGTAAGTAAATTTAGTAGCGCGATTACGGATGGAGTACGTCTGTGTCAAATTTTTTCCATGATTAGGGATCAGGGATGATTTTTATTTATTCGGTCTTTTTATTGGTTCTTTTTCGTTTTATTATTCCAGCTGTAGGCAATTCTATATCTCTATTAATAGAGATAAAGTTTTCAAAAACCAGTTTTGCAAATATATTCCTATGATTTCTGGCAAACTGTATAGCTATTTCAGATCTTTGAACTGCGGTGTGAATGCAGTTTAAGAGTAAAACTTTCAGGCCCAAACAACTTTCTGAATATAAACTTAATGACCGATTTGGTTAGTTTAAGTTAATGTAAATTTATACTCCAAGCTTACAAGGTTTTTGTTGGAATAATAGACAATTCAGTTAAGCGCACTCACTGGTATGACCAGTTTCGAACTCCGTGACAAGTATATCATCAGATGCCTAACTACTGCGAGGGAATTGATACCATCGGTTGGTCATCAATCGTATATATACAAACTCAATTCTCCAATTTACATGTGCGAATTAGTATCGATCGAAGATCCCTAAATATTAGCACACACTGAAAGGTCCAACCCTTTTTTTTTCTCCTCTTGCATACCCACATTGTTGCAGTGCTTTGAGGTGAGTTTTTTACTATATCACAGAGTTGAACTTTTCTGTGGTATAAATTTCTTTGATGACCAGGTTAATATTCGTTTTCAGCACTGAAATAGAAAAGTACTGCATAATTAAAGAACATGTGTGAAGTTTTGTAGATTTATAATACCACGATACCATAATCAACAACAACAGCCAGAAATGTTTCATTATACAAAATCAAGAAGTTTGTACAATTTCTTGAAGAGTGTGTTCAATACTGTATTAGAGGTTTATGCCTATTGATTCAGCTGAGGCGGTGACGTAGGGACCTGGGAAAACCGGCGGCGGTGGCTTGGTCGGCTAACATGGAGGCGGCTAGTTGCGGCGGCAGCGTGTCCTAATTACTAAGAAATTCAATTCAATTCTTAAGAAATTTTACCTGCTGTTGTTCTAGTTGTAATGTGTGCTGCAACCTGTTAGAGAATGGGACTGGATGTTGGCGTTTTAACGTGTGAAATTTTACCTGGATGTTAGTGATGCCCAGAATCGAATCGAGAGTATGGTTCAAAAGAACCGGTCCTTTACAGGAACCGACCGGACCGGTGCCTACAAGAACCGAAAGAAAGGTCCAACTGAATCGAAAACGTTTCTTTACGGACCGAAAAATGGGTTCAAAATAACCGAAAAAGGTTCCAAAAAGATCGAAAAACGATTCTACAGGATCTAAAAAATGGGTTTAGAAAGAACCGTAAAACAAATCCTGAGTAAGAGGAATAATTTTCAACTCGTTTCGTCGGAACCAAAGGTGTTAAACTTTACCTGAAGTTACGACATGTGTATGTAATTTCACTAAATCGTCTTTGGGACAGAAATTTGCCGAGAAACGGTCCAAATAACCGGTTCTTCTCGGAACAGGACTCGACAGAAAATGTGTATTGTTCCAAATTTTATATTCCTATAATAAGATATTTCACTTACGCCTCTCATCGCTACTGGCAGTGGTTATGCAAAACTCAAAGTGTCATTTAACTCCAAATTAAGCTGACTGTTATTAGGAAATATTCTGATTGTTGTTGTGTGTAGTTTATAGTTTATAGATTTTAACGGATCAGTCATTAATTGGTCAATTATTTGAAAGATTGACGTCCGATTTCTCTATCTTGAAAGAAAAGCTAAGCCAACGAAATTCAGTCACACACATTTGACTCAAATTGGGTTTCTCTTTGTCGAAATTTCCATTCTCCTGACTCTATGCCTGCTCGTTCGACTTGAAACGACAATAATGTGGAACCCAAATCAACTTTCCTTCACCTAGAATACAAACCAAAGCTTTCGTTCGAGATAGAGGAACATGCTGCAAACAAAAGTTATACGCCCCCGAGACACTCCGCATCCGCTGCGACAATTTCTACGTAATATGGCGGCGGCGCGGCAACTCAAATAACGGCGGCGTAAACGTCTATACTGTATTAATAAAGTCACATTACCTACCATATCACATGGAATGGGCGTTGCGTATGAGTAATATGCAATGTCTACGTTTATACAATTAGTATACGTCGTGTTGCTTTCATCTTAATTTCGGTCAATGTCGAAGTCTAATCAAAAATTATTATTAGATAAGATACATCGCAACTATAAAAGAGTGGCAATTCAAAATTTATAAATTTTCAGCAGGGATAAAAAAAACTGGTAATGCTAAGTTAAAAACTGAATAAACACTCTCACTAATAGACATATTCATCCGGGATTTTGTTTTGGGAAGTGCACAGAATATGCCGATTTTCAATATTTCATGAATTTTGCAAAAACTTTGTGGTAAATTCTTATTTATTATTCGATCTTTCAGTTGTTACAACTAGTAAAAAGTACTTTTTCAGAGAGCTGATAATATACCTTGGCATGCCTAGCTATATTCCCAACCATCCACCATACTAATCAATTTCACATATTTTTGATGTGTTAACATCTATACGCGCGCCTCTAGGGCAGTAAACTATAAATTTAATACATACGCAAGTGTTAGGTTTGTAAGAGTAAATCATCGTTTGTTTGTTCGTTGCTTGGCAGTCGGTATTGAAAGTGATTATTGGGCGATTTTCATATAATTTTCCCACGCGATTTTCTCCGGAAATTCATAGCCGATTTTATTAATTTTTGGATTAAAAAGCTAGTGCGGGTTTCGACGAAGAGTTTAGGCCAAAAATTAAGGCGATCCGATATCGGCGAGATTGAAGTGTTTTAATTTGGAGTAATATTAAAAAAGTGTTTTATGTTGATCTTCGGTTTTGTCTTATCATCGTTTGTTTGTTCGTTGCTTGGCAGTCGGTATTGAAAGTGATTATTGGGCGATTTTCATATAATTTTCCCACGCGATTTTCTCCGGAAATTCATAGCCGATTTTATTAATTTTTGGATTAAAAAGCTAGTGCGGGTTTCGACGAAGAGTTTAGGCCAAAAATTAAGGCGATCCGATGTCGCCGAGCCGAGATTGAAGTGTTTTAATTTGGAGTATTAATTTGGAGTAATATTAAAAAAGTATTTTATGTTGATCTTCGGTTATATCGTACGAATATAACAATGTATGTATGTATGTACAAGTGTCTGTCGCTTTGCATTCTTTGACTTTTGTGGGAATAAAACAAAAAGTATTGAGCAAGAAAATAATGACACATGTGCTTGCACTGGGTCTTTAACTAATTTTAAGTATTAATATTATTTAACTGTAACGTCACCATATGATTGAACGCTGTTTTTTATTTTCCAATGCAACATTTACGAATGTGTTCATAGAAATCGAACTGGTACCGTGTAGCAAAAAGGTGTTAACACATCGCCCGTGAGTTCGAACACTCATTGGATTTTTTTTTAATATTGTCTAGTAAAACTTACTTTTTCTATGAAAATGTTGATCTTTAAACAACGTAAATTCTTATTTTAAAAGAATATTGCAATAATATAACTTCCGCACGTAGCTTAAAAAAAATACGTTTAACGAGAACTCCGTAGTAATTTGTATGTACACGGTCCAGACTGTAGCACAATAAACAGACGGAATGAAGACGGGCCCCAGGAAATAACACCCCAATTGCAAAATGAAAATGGGCCCCAAACCAAAACACAGGTTACAACAACACGAAATATTGGGCTGTTATTTCGTACATTTAGGGTCTATTTTCGCTTTCACTTCGGGTGTTTTTTCATTATGAATGTGGGCCCCAATGAAAGTGGACCCCAAATTTTTTTTTTGGGGGAATATTCTCATTTTTCTCGGGGTCCGTCTTCAAGGTTTGGGGTGTTATTTCATAACTAAATTTGGGGTGTAATTTCTCGGGGTGCTATTTCGTATGGCTACTATAAAACGAAACAAACGAAATTAGGCCCCAAATATTACTAAAATTTAAATAAAAGTATATTTTAATAAACTATATTTTACGTTTTTAGATAGAAATAAAAAAAAATCTTCCAAAGAAAAATCGCGCGATTTTTTTGGGAAAAATTTGTTGCCTGCGGCGTTTCGACACACGGTCAACAAAAATTTTAATAAAATTTATTTTACTGGTTTAGAAAGAAATAAAAAAAAATCGCTCGATTTTTTTGAAAAAAATTTTTTGACTTCGGCGCTTTAATACACGATCAACAAAAATTTTAATAAACTATATTTTAGTGTTTCAGAAACAAATGTCAAAAATTGTTACAAAAAAAGACGTCAAAAAAGGCGAGACAAATATTTGAAATAAATATTCTATTCTATCTTATTTTGTTTTGATGTTTCATGGAATATGTTTATGTGTGTATTGTATGTATATTCATTCTGAAATTAATCAAATCGACGGATAAACCAAAACCAATTTTTTTCTATTGGGGCCTTATTTTCCTGGGGTGCAATATCTATTATTTAAAATTACATTTCAAGAAAATATACCACAAAGAGTCAATGAAATCTGGGCTCAAATTTTATCAGTATACAACAGACAATAATTTTAGGGTCCTCTTGCGCTTATTGGGACCGTATTTTGGATATTTACCGTATTTTGGATATTTACAGTTTTGGAATTTCTTAAAAATCTGATCTTTTTGCGAACATCCACAGGCAAATCCAAAATTCATGCAAATGATATCAGCAATGGGTTAGGATTAATTGCTTTTGCTCAGAATTTTCATTTCATTTCAATTTTCATCCAAAAATGTGTAAATAAGACAAGATCAAAGATTTGTTGATATGTGTTTTGTAATACTCTGACGAATGGTTTGCTTTTCCAAAACCGAATAGTTTGAAGGACAACTTATATATTTTTATGGGAATTTTAAAAGAATCTCCATTCATTTTAAAAACACCCAAGACGTTCTGCCTATTGTAATGTAAAATATGACATTATAGGTATGATTATGAAGGTAGGTGAAACTATTCTTAATTAGCATATTAAGTAACTTGTAATGAGGTAGAAATTTGTATCTTCAAAACTATTCATCGGCAAGCATGGTGTGTGAAAATAAATTACAATTTACATTTTTAAGTAACCACAAAGCCTCATTTTATTCTGTAGGAGACGAAAGATTTCTTCATTGTAAATAGTTTGTTAATATTAAAAGAAAGATGGGATGATGCTGAAGCAAAGGTGCACGATGATAGCAATCATGTTAAACGTGCACACGTAATCTGTAAGAATGAATGCTTTAAAGAAGAAAAATACTGACACTTGATATAATATCTATAGAATGTTTGATTACCCCATCCAAAGCATATTGCATCGTGGGTGTGTTCATGAGCTTGGTGTGCCACTGTAGGTGTAATTACGGTTTAAAATTACTTTTACATTTCTTATATAAAACAACGTGTTACACTCCGATAAAAATACGGACAGAAATGTGAAACAAAGGAAGACGGAAATCGCTGATAAATTAACCTGTTTAACTATAACTTTCACCACAGTTTTAACTACAGTTACCCGACTTGGCTATAATACTTCTTGGCAGAGGTTCAAATTACATCTTTCTTAATGCATTTCCAAAAAATATTGTTTATTATTGAACACTAGAAACTGTTATAGGTCTTGATGTCATCTAACTTCCCTAAAATTAATAGACCAACAAAAATTGAAAAATATAACAGGTACAGTTACAACACAGCGATTTGGCGAAACAATTGAATAATAAATAGTTCAACTACGCTTTTTTTGATGTTATTTTTAACTTCGATCGACTGCATAAATAAATAGCAACAACAGCACTTAAGCTACCCAAAGCAAATCGACATTATCTGTTTGTTGTTGTTGGTGTAATTGGAAAAATTATTATAATATAAGAAACAAAACGAAATGTTAGGTTGACCCTCGACTTTAGTGTTACAAAAACAATATTCCCGGATAAATTAAGCAAGCAGACGTTTAGTTCAAATTCTTTTGCCCATCTCTTAAGAAACCAAACCAGCGATCTACTAGTGTTTTGCATCTCCGGTTTGGGATCAAATATTTTTTTTAACCAGTAAATGAAATTGGTTATTGCGTTGGGTGGTTGGGATCATAGCTTTTTCCAAGCAGTTTAAAAATATTATTGAACTTCATCTGACCGACTTACATAGCTCATCTGCAACATGATTAGCAACAGCGCCGATATACTTGACAAAACAAGCACTACGAGGCCAAAGTCGTGCATTTTTGTTCAAAAACTACTCCTAAATAACTGAGCTAAATAAAACATCTCGTATCTTCAAAACCACGTCAAAACCTTCACAATCAGAAATTAAGTCGGAAGTCTGGTCCTTATTACCATTTAGTTAATTTTGTTTACTGTCAGGAAATGGATTTTTGCTCACTGCTTTTAAAGCAGCCAGCCGCTCGGAAAACAATATATAGAATATTCGTACATATAGTCAAATTGGCCCTAAAATCAGGAAAAAAATAAGAATTTTTAGTTTTTTAAATTGCGGTCGTTAGCACTTCCGTCTTTAGTTACATAACTTACATTGAAGTATAAAGTTTAAATTTTAACCACGACTTTTGAATTTTTAATATACTAGAATAGAAGTTCGTACTACAAGTTTTCAAGGTCTGATACATTTTTCGAAGGGAAAAATGCTTGGGTTTTCGTTGGAATAATAGATAATTCTAGAAAGCACACTCCCTGGCATGACTAGTTTCGAACTCCATGACATTTTCATCATCAGATGCCTACTCACTATGCCTGAATATTAAGGTGGTCCAACACCATATGGCAAAAACTCAAGTTGAATGTAAAAGCCAAGAGACCCCCCAATTCTTTTCTATTTGATAAAAGAACTAAGGAGCCAAAATTTCAAGGTCATAAGTCACTTTGAAGTCAGTGCTAAATGCTGTTTAAAAAATGAGTGCGGGAATTTTTTTTCAACTTTTGAAAAAATTTCAAGACATCTTAGTATACAAAAACTTAAATTTATTTGGTTAGTTTGCATAAGAAACAATGTTACAAATAAGTACATTTTATAGTGAAGACCGTAATAAAAATGAAGTCTTTAAATTTTTTTTTGGAAGTGGATGGATTCTGTAGGTTTTCTACAACGGCCTTCTTTGTTGGTTCAGTTGGAAACTGTTTTCGATTAGACTCTAAAATCTGCAGCAACAGCTGTTTTTCCTCCTCTTCATTTGTTATGAGTTTATTAAAATCTTGAAATAGTTTAACACCTCTTTCTGCGATGTCATTGACCACTTTGATTTTATTTACTATATTTTTTGCCTCTTTTAAATCTGGATTCTGTTCCCATTCACTTGGGTGTTTGTTTAAAAAGCTTTGCTTAATGTTTAGCTTAGTAAACAACAACATTGTTCTACTATTAGCAAAATCTGCCAACTCACATTCATCACTTAGTAAATTGGCATTTCCTCTAATCATCCTGGGCGATGCAGGGACAGACATCTTATTCACTAGGCTCACTTTGTTTTCAAGGCTCACTTTCTTGGAAAAGAGTGATAACCCGACTAGTTCGTCGGATAGATACCACAAATATGGCTGCAAGGCTTTTTTGATGGTTCTAGCTATCTCTCCATCAATTGCGCTGTATTTCCCAGCCTCTTTCCAAAAAATTAGGTCGTTGAAAGCTGCATTGGCGCTGATTGGCGCTTCAACCCAGTTTTTTACGTACAAAAGTGCTCCGAAACGGACAAATCTGTCCAAGTTTTCTTTCTCCTTGTTTGTGAAATGGTAAAGTCCTTGACCTTGGAAAAGGTACAATTTATATGCATAAATAAGCTTAGCCATCCACCGAGGGTGGTGTATAGGCCCAGGTGCTGTCCAGTGAATTTTCTCTATTGGTTGTCCCAACACCAACAGCGTCAGTTCAATAAGTTCGAGGTAGTCATATCGAGGCTGGTCTTTCTTACTTAAATGATGTAACAGGGACTCGATGGCACTGTTTTTTAACTCAGCTTCTCCAGGGGAAAAATTTAATGGTGTGTAATCTGATCGAACAACTGCATTCCATGATTCCTTCAACGTTTTAATTATGGGAGTTTCAGGAGAGCTTGAAGGTCCAAAACATAATGTACATACTTTGCTCAAAATGATTTCCATTATGTGATGGCGACACGCCAGCCATAGAAGTTCTTTGTTCAGCTTATTATCAATGAAAGTGCATGCACCACTCTTGACATACCATACCATACCAATGACTTTATCATCGAGATCCCATGTTTTAAGACTTTTAAGTACTGCACCTGCAGTTTTCAAACCTGTTGCACTATCCAATTTTGGCACCCCCAGCAGTCTCTCATTTCCACCAGCATAGGAAACTAGCACTGGTAGTCTATCTACTTTTTGTGAACCTAAAATGTCGGGCAAGATTTTGCTGTCCCAATGAACAACAATTGGTTCTTTAATGTTTAAGTTTGATTTCATCTCTTTTGCAAAATTCTGCCTTGCTGCTTTTCGTTTCCTTTTTATAGAACTTCTTGAAAGGGGCAATGCCTCAGGATCATGCCCAAGTGCGGCGGCAATAGGTATGATAAGTCTTACAGCTTCACGATCGGAAACTTTATTCCTGTCTAAAGCCCCTGCCACATTCATGTCAAAAAAGTTCTTCTTAGCTTTTGGTTTAGAAACATCATCGCTCTTCCCACCTAAAACTTTTTCTAAATTTTTTCGGGACGAAGGTTGATATAATTCACCATCAGAACCATTTTCAGAACGACTTTTGGCACTTGAACTATCATTTAAGTCATCATCGGGTGGATTAATAGAAGAAGACTTTGATTTTGCAGCAGAAACAGACTTTTCTCTTCTCTCCTCTTCTTTTTCAAATCTTTCTAGTGCTCTTTCTTGCTTTTTAATATACTCTTTGTCTTCAGATGAAATTATCATTTTTCTCTCAGTTCTTTGGTCAATTAAAAAATCTTTGTCTTCTTGTATTTTCATGAGAATAAGAGCATCTGAATGGGCAATGTCAAAAAGCTTTTTGATTTTGTCTACAAATGATTGCTCGTTTGTTCTTTGTTTTTCGGTTATTCTGCCTTTATTTTTCTTTAAAAGTAGCCACTGTGAATGCACACTTTCAAGTTTTTCAATCGAATCGCAGGTATATTTTGTCGGGATTAGGGCTTTGCTCCAAACTTCATTCAACTCTTCAATTGTGCTATGACTAGCGTTCCTGACAGATTTTATTTCACTTAAAAAAAAGTGAAATCTTAACAAAACTTCTTTTGTTGTACGCAGTTGGTTCTTCTTTGTTAATGGTTCTAAGTCCTTAACACCGATTAAGTAAACACTGTCCGCTTGACGCGTCTTAAGTGCATCCATTTATATTGAAATATAGTTCACACCTGAAACAAAAAAAAAATGCGTTACATACCCGAAAGTAACAAATATTTTAACTTTTATAACAAACAAACAAAAATTTACTAAATGATAATGGGGCATCTCGCCGGTGACTTCTGATATGTGGCTCTCTCTTTCGATTAATAGAACTGGACAACTTATGTTTGGTTTCCCGTAGGCGAAAAAAAAAATATCACCACATAAAATGTGTGAGTTTCTGGAAGGTTGAATGTCACGGGTTCTTAATGGGGAATAAAACCTCACTGTTCAGCGTTTTAATATTTTTTTCACTCTTTATTTGATTGTTGTTTTTATAATTTGCGCTAACGTTCAACTTCTTATAATTTTATTTGCACTTTAACTTTTCTCACTTTGGCTTTTGTTAGGAAAAGAAATACACTTGTTCAATCAATGAGTTAAAAACACGAATAACCAAAAATTACTTTGGCGCCAAAAGAGTAAACTACCCGCCATGAGATTGGTTGCATTTTTTAGTAGCACCTGTCAGTTGTCACTGTTCCTAGTAGTATTTAACAGGCTGCTAGTATTCCTCTCCACGGGTCAGCACGTTAACAAGAGATCGCATATGTGAACACGTAACTTAAGTGTTTTACAGAAATTTATGAAAACTAAACGTTGTTGAGCACTGCCTTCCATATGCTCTAGGGTGCTAAGATTTTGCATAGTCTCTAGGTATCTAAAATAAACTTGAGTTTTTTGAACCACACTACTGAATATATGTATATCAATTTTTTATGCAACTTGTACATGTGAATTGGTGTCGATCAAAAATCCCTCAGTACTAACTCAACCTGAATGCCAATAATTCCAATAATGACACAAGGCCTTTTCCTCCATGTTCTCTTTTCCTCTTACATTCTCGCAGGGTTGTAGTTGTTTTGAAATTAGTTTATCTATAACACACAGTTGCATTTCTGTGTAAGATAGTTTTTCGAATGACCGGGCCAGTGTCAGTTATGTTTGAATTTTTCGCAATGACCTTATTTCTGTTAGTTTTGAATTTATAATGTACTAGAAGTTCGTACTACAGGCTTCCAAGGTCTGAAACATTTTTCTAAGTGAAAGATGCTGGATTGTTTTCATTTTGTAGTCACATATTTTTAAGGCCTGATGTGTACTTAGACTTATTTCCAGTGATGTTGCAAAACCAATTACTTTACAGATATAGATATAGTAGTTTAATTTGAATAACTTCTACACATGCACATTTTAAAAATTTAAATAACACTGGTGGTTGGACTTGTTTCAAAAGCGTTTGTTTAATATCCACCAATTCTAGTTTACACGTATTTAGTTTTTAGTGGTTTCTGTAGGTCCTGTATATATAAAATACTTTAAAAGCACAATTCACAGCAGTCAAACAAATTCAAAAGTAGCAAAAGGATTCTCGTGTTTGATTACACTTGGAATCCGATTTCGCAACCATTCATTTGTGTTATCTGAGGATATAGAAATGCAAAAATATTGAATAGCTATTGCCAGATGATCGTCTGGCGAATGTGAGTTCAAATCCCACACGCGGCCTTTACATTTTTTTCACTAACCGGAGAAAATATTATCTCTTATCCTAAAGGAAATTAGAACTTTAAGCGATCTTTTACATTTTGCATTTTCATTAGAGGAATTAGTGCAAATTAAGATGAAATTCAAATTAATAACTCCAATTACTGCATAAAATAATTTCCTTTTAACTTGGCCATTTTGCATGAAATAATTTTCCGGGCGGTTTTGTAACCTATTGCTGTAAATAACTTCATCCTACAAAATTCTGTATTGGCTTTGAATATATATCACATCTCTGTTCCCTGAAAGCGCGTTTAGGTAGATTTAATTATTTATAATAGAAAGCTTAATAACTATTTTTGTAATAAGGGCTTTCTACGTCATTTTCAATTAATTGTAAAGGATAGAACCGAGATAACCTTTTATGGAGGATATAGATATATTAAAGCCATGAGAAATTATAGCTTTTACAATTATAATATGCCATTTTATGTCGCACATATATTGAATGAATACAAATATACAATAGAAATCGATTTAAAAGACAAAGATATTTATATTCTCTCAATAAAAGTGGGTAGGAACAAATAAAATATTCCAAACAATGAAAGCATCTGCTACAATATCTCTTCTCGTAACCACATGCAATTTATTTTTACTCATCCAATATTCGTCTCAAATGACAGCAATACAATAAATAAAATGTAATATATATTCAATTCTTACAAACGCCTTCTACAACATATCGTGCTTGTATTAGTGGTCATGGAAGAAATAGAAGTAGAAGGACATCATGGGGGAAGATGTTGCATCCCGTCTATAGCAATACCCGGCCTCTGCGTCATTCATTTGATTACTAAAAGGAAATGTGATAACTGCATAGACTACAGCTTAGATAACCTTTTAGCAGAAATAATTGCATGGCACAACCAACACATTTTTTAAAGCAAATCTCCTTTTCACTTTAAAATCAAATGACCATTGATTTACTTTAGCAAGCACCCGGAAATTGAATCGTCGTCATCTGTCATTTCAACCAGAGGGAAACAAAATTAAATTAAAATAAATTGTTTCATACTCGTATAAGCTTAGTGCTAAATTCAATTAACGAACTAGCTTCTCAATCGACAATAATCTGTTTTCTCCAGTTTCACAACAATTTTTGAGAGACCTCGCTATGTATAATGATTATATACTATTTTTGATGAACTACAGATTTCTAGTCACTTGTATTTTTCGCTTCTTATATTTTAGCTATTGGCAGAAGATTATGTTTGGTGTTAAACCGTAAATTGCCATCTTTGTTGCCAAATATTAATATTTATACGAGTTAACATTAATAGCACTGTAAGTAAAATTTGAAGTTTTGAAATGACACACAAAAACACCGCGACACTCCAACTAATTTTTGGGTCGTAGAATCCAATGTTATACTTAGTTTTAAAAAGTTAGCTCAAAATAACGAGATATTTCGATTTCGAATTTGTAGTAGGTTTAAGGTGATTTTTGATTTTATTTGAGGGAAAACCTGCAAAAGATCTTGTTAAATCAATTTAAATATTTTTTTTTTTGACAAAATGTAACCGTTTAAATAATAGATATCTATTTGGAAGCAGAATTAGTTTACCTCTCACAATTTGGGGACATGATAATTATAATAATTTTGGGATTCGGGATTTTGAGATTCGGGATTTTGGGATTCGGGATTTTGGTATTGGCATCCCTATTACAAACAGATGGTACAACATATATATCAAAGTGTTCACTTTGCTAGATTACTCCCTATCCGTCGCTATACAATGTGATTCAGGAAGTTCCGGACAAATTCCTCCATCGTATTCCTTCGCTCATTTCATGAAGAAAAGTCCACTAGGACCATGTTCGAAAATGCAAGTGTGCGAAATATCAGCGGGTTCAAAATTTTCGGATTGGTAGTCGGAGGGTAGAAGGGTAAAGCTGCTAACTTCTGAGCCTGTGGTCGGATTTTTTGTTTTTTATTTGTTTTTGTAAATTAACACGTTTAAGATTTTATTTTATTGAAATTTTCAGAATCAATAAAAAAAAAGTAGAAAAGAGTCAAATCGCCGGGATACAGAGCTTTCGGAAAAAAATTGAAAAAAATTCCCATAACCTCAATTTGCTCAGCCAGATAGCAGGTAACTTATGACCTAAACGAAGCCCAGATGTCTTACCGTTACAAAGTTATGACCATTTTACTGAAATGCAAAAATGTTTTTTCCCTCGACGTTGGATTGGACGAGCTGGACCAATCGCCTGGCCGCCATGATCTCCAGATCTCATGCCACTTGATTTCTTTTTGTGGGGCTACATGAGAGATTGTGTGTATTCTATGCAGATCCACAATCGTGAGCAGTTACTTGCACGCATTGAGGAAGCTGCGGTGAAAGTTCGTGAAAAGATGAGTGAACTAAACGTGGCGGATGTGGTTCGCAAACGGCTGCAATTGTGTTTAGTAGAAAATGAGAACCACATTCAAAACTTCTTTTAACATCAAATGTTTTTTTCCTTTTGTGTTTGATTCTTCAGCACAAAAATTTCAATAAAATAAAATCTTAAACGTGATAATTTACAAAAACAAATAAATGTGGGCTGAAACATTTCAGTAAAATGGTCATATCTTTGGAACGGTAAGACCACTGGGCATCGCTTACGTCATTTTGGAAAGGTAAAGGGTATGGCTATCTTTCAGCAAAAAAAAACACAAGTTATCTGCCATCTGGCTGAGCAAATTGAGGTCATGCCAATTTTTTTTTCTCCATTTTTTTCCGAAAGCTCTGTATCTCGGCGATTTGACTTTTTTCTACTTTTGTTTATTGATTCTGATTTTGGTGTAGAATACGTCTTACCTTACGGTATAGGGAGTCATGTCAGATAGTTATTGTTGTAATCTTTATTTCATTGATTATGAGGAAACGGCGAGATAACTTTTTTTAAAAAATTTTTTGTAGGTAAATGTAGATGTACATTTCATATTGGTTGATATCTTCCTAATATTTAAATTTCTCAAATGAAAATTGTTTAAACACATACACTCAAACATATGTGTGGTGTTTGGTTGAGTGTTTGAGTTTGTAGCGTGAACACAAACTATGCTGCTGTTTCAGTGTGGACACAAACCTTCGGCTGTTGTTTTGATTGACGAAATATTGAAATTTCGTATATCTAATTATGTATTTAAGTGAAACAAAATGTTAAATGTGATTTTGAATTTAACATGGATATATAATTATAAAAAATATAAATCAAATTGATTTGCGTCTGTTATTTATCATTTATCCTTACTCTTTTAATTTAAAAACATATTTATCCTATTTTTCCTACCATAAGCTTATGTATATTATCAAAAGAAACTATCAAATAAATAAATTCATTTGCTTATGTTATTTATCATTTATTGTTATATATGTTTTCTGTCTTATCGGACGGCGTATTCTACGTTAAACTTAATGGCCGTGTCTCTGACACAGCCTGACAACTGTCTGCTGTATTTTTTTTTTTGGTTTTTTATTGATTCTGAAAAGTCTCCTAAAGATCTTTCAAACAAGCCCAAAAAGTTAGCAACTTTACCCTACTACCCTCCGACCGCCAATCCGAAAATTTTGAACCCGCTGATATTTCGCACACTTGCATTTTCGAACATGGTCCTAGTGGACTTTTCTTCATGAAATGAGCCGAGGAATACGCTGGAGAAATTTGTCCGGAACTTCCTGAATCACCCTGTAGATGTTAACACATCAAAAATATAAGCATTTTATTGACCATTTTGAAAAAATAGACAAATGAGTGACGAAAATGCAGATCATATTGCGAAAATTTAATTATGTTTTGTTTTGTATGTGTCGAAAATTTACACCGAAAAATCATCGACGACATTTGGCTGAAGATTTCCTCATAGCTTACAATCAGTATTTTTTGGTTACCCCCGCTGAAGGTATGCGAAATGTTTATCATGCACCTAAATTTACGTGCACCACAGGTTGTAGTGCATTAAACAAATGGTGGAAATTACGACGATATTCGATGCCATTTGGACTCCAATGATATGGACCGATCCTGGGGAACATGTTGCAGAATATTGCAATTCGTGCAAGAACGATGTAAATGGTCTCAATCGAAAGTTCACTTAGATAGACTATATGGAATACACAATAATTTATTCTTATAGAACGATCCGGTTTTATATACAAAGCTGTGCCAAGTGCTCACCGACCTGTTCCACACAGTGATGAATTGCCTATCCCAGTACATCCATCGACATACCAATATGATACTGCGTCCTATGAAGTAAAATCACAAACTTCAGCAACATCATTACATCATGCTGATTCTGATTACCTTCAGCCATTTATACAATATCCATCATTAATTTCGAAGAAACATTTAGATGGAATCGCCTATCTAACTCAAAATATTTCATGCTTTCTAAGGACGCAGCTTATGCATATTGTCAATATATCCCCGGTTTAATGATTGAAATGGGAATCTGCAACTAGAGTCCATCTTTATTTCGTCTTTTCATAGACTGTTCAACCAGAATCTTAAAAGTAGTCTTGCTATTTGAAAACAGCAGCGTTAAACCAGTGCCATTGATGTATGCTCTTGGAATGCATGAGTCCTATGCTACCATGAAATTAATTCTGGAGCGCATCAGTTATGACGACTACAATTGGCGCGTAAATTGTGATTTTACGGTTCTTTCACTATTAGCTGGAAGACAAACTGGCTATAGAAAGTATATGCGTATTTTTGTACATGGGACAGCCGTGCAAAACGCAACCAGTACGAAAAGCGAGATTGGCCAAAACGCGATTCGCAAAGTTGTTGGAGAATTTAATGTAATTCGTCCACCATTGATACCCCCTCAGGAAAATAATGCTTCCGGATCTTCATATCAAGCTGGGATTTGTATAGAATTGTGTAAAGCGTTTGGTTCGCGTTAACGAAAATGCATTACCATACTTGAAAAACAACGATTTTCCAAAATTATCAATTGAAAAATTAAAAGAGGGTAATTTTGTGTAACTACAAGTGTGTGACTGCAATATATTTTATATACATTTTTATTAACAGGTGTAGTTAACGGTCCAGATATACGGAAACTTTTAACGGATACCAGTTTTTCTGAAATGTCAGATGAAACTGAACTAAACGAACTCAATTCGTGCGGTAATTGAAAACGTTCTTTGCAAAAATCGCTCACCAGAGTACCGTGATTATATTGACAACATGATGAAGTCTTTCGACAAACTTGGCGTTAATATGTCGTTGAAAATCCACATGTTACATGCTCATTTTAATTTATACGAACGACAATTATCCACAGAAACAGACGAAACTGGCGAAAGATTTCATCAAACCATAATGGCATTCGAAGACCGTTTCACTGGAAAAAGAATAGACTCCATGCTTGCTGATTTCTGCTGGTAGATTGTAAACAAAGAGTAAAAATTTAATAAATCCAAACAAATTTATAAAATCATCAAAATAAGAGCAAACATATTTCCATGTCCGCTTGAAATGGACGTACATTATTTCTAGATATACATTTTGACAAATAAATAATAAACAAATTGATTTTAAACAAGTTTTTCAAGTTTTTCATTCAAATTAAATCAAAAATCGCCTTAAATCTACTACAAATTTTAAATCGAAATATCTCGTGATTTCGAGCTAACTTTTCAAAACGGAGTACACCACTGGATTCTACGATCCAAAATTAGGTTGACGTGTCTCGGCGTTTTGGTGTGTCATTTTCACCTACTTACAGTGTAGTTAAACCTTTTATCACAGTATGAGCCAGGGTATTATAAATAAATGCTAAAATCATTATATCTGTAACTCATAGCTACACTTGAGGCAGGCATAGAACAATGCCATCGGATTAAATTCAATTTCAACCTCGGTTTACAGATAATTGTCAAAAGCCTTGTATACAAAGCTTAGAACTTTGAAGGAAAATTATTCAGCATGTGTCATTGATTTAGACTTAACTGAATCGAAATTGCCAATTCAAACCAGGCCCTGGCTCTGGGTTGGTCGATTGATTAAAAATTAATTATCCAAGGAAAATATTTAAGAATGTTTTCGATAGCGCTAAAAATTACGCAATAAATACAAAATAAATGGTTTCCCATTACATCCCATGAAGGAATAGGGTAGAGCTTCTCACAGCCAGTGAGCTGTGCCCTTTCTAGTTGTACACTCACTGATTGGGACCTACAGTTTTACACCGGTTCCGAACGGTATTTTTGAGAAACATTTTCATGGCTAAATACTCGATAGTGTCGCCGTAACTATGCGAGGTGACCGCCGTCGAAAGAAATTTTAAGGTGGTCAGAGCAGGAATCGAACCCAGGATCTCAAGTACAAGAGGCGCGCACACTACCCATTACACCACCGACGGCTACAAAATTATGCAATAATTTGCGCAAAAAATAGATAGTGCTAAACAATGTGCAATAATTTGCTGTAACAATGCAAACAACATGAACAAATGTTTGTATTAATGCTGTAAATATATCCTGTGATACGGAAATTTTTTGGTTTTCAATAAAACCTGTTTACTATCAAAGCAAAATGTTCTTGGAATTTTAAGGAGCTTAAGCCTAGAAAAAAATAATATTAAATTTTATTAGAAACTGATGTCGCACGTCAGCGTACTCGTCGAGACCTTTCCAACGATATCTTGTGTGTCACAAATATTGTGAATCACAAACAAAAAAAGTACGATAAAAATATTATTTAGGCTGTTTTTCACGGGCTTGGAAAGGAATAAAATTTTTTTTGAAATTGCCTCCGGGTGATGTTTAATATTTGCCCTCGACTTTGGGATTTTTTTTTATGCGGAAGCCGACCCGTTCTAGTTTATGTTATGGTATTAAATTATTTGGGGTTTTGCTTTGTGCGAGTAATAAATTAACTCGAACGCAGGTTTTGTTACTTTCTCGAACAATCGAGTAAAGATTTGTTATTACTTGAGTAATTCGAGTAATTGTGCTTTTCTGAGATTAATCAATTTAATGGAAAAACTGTGAACTTAATCAATACAGCACTACCAAGTAATATAAATCAGTGAGTTGTGCGGGTTCAAGTTGTTACACGTTCTTACGGGGACGTCACTAAAGTATTGGTTTTGTGCAATAAATTATTTTGAAAAGTCTCAAATGACTTTTTGTGTCTTAAATGCTTGCATACGAGTAAAAATGAGTTAACATTTAATTCATATTAAGAACAGACAAATTTGGAAGGTTGTTGAAAGATAAACTTGCGTGGTTACATCAAGAAAGTCTTTGGTTTTCATTTTGGTGTTTATTATCAGGGATGATTAAGTTTTTGTTGTTAATAATAAATATGCAAAGAATTAAATAAATATGAAAACTTAGTATCTACGTGAAAGGCAAAATTATATAAAACTTTTGAATTAAAAGTTCATCAATTCCAGTGATGGTGGCGGATAAACTACTTTTTTCGAAAACTATCCTCAAAACAGTACCTTTGTTTGGATGGATGATCAACAAAGGCAAGATTTTCTTTAAATTATCTTTGATTTAAATTATCTTTTCTTTAAATTATCTTTGAATTTGCTTTTTACTTTCATTAACAGCAACTTCGGTTGTTTTGCTTCTTCTCCACTCCTGTACTGGAAGCTTATATCCAACGTGCAGAAGACATTCGAAAAGTCGATTCGATGCATGTAAAACAGAAAGGCCAAATGATAAATATTGTTCCGATACCGGCAACTGAATCATTATATCATTTTGTCTTTGCATGTACCATTGCATAGATAACATCTCATGGACGATTTTGTGGCGGATAAATTATTGATAGTACCAATTCATGTTTCACAACAAAGTTTTTTCTGTTGATAGGTATATTTAACCCATGAGTATTCTGGATTTGTTTCTGTTATATCCTCTTCGACCCTTACAAGTTCGTCACACTCTTTTTGAAAGTCAATATTTAATGGACGGCAATAACGCAGAGACAGTGGGTTTTCCACCGAACTTTTTGGTTAAATGAACCACACTCTTTATAAAAACTAACCTATCATCATTCTCATGGCTCTCTAAATATATTTAATGATATTGGCAATGACCTGAACTGCCATCGAAACCCCACTTTGATACTAACTTTAATTCGTTTTCTGTATCTGATCCAAAACATTTATTCGATTTTCGAAGTTTCTGTAATTTTAATTTTAGGAGGGTAACAATATTTCTATTCTTTTTGAACCTCCTTATAAGAAGGCAAAACATTTTTGGGAAAGGTTCTTATAATGTGGTACTTGTGCCTTGACAATTTTGCTTCAATCATCATTCAAAACTTGTTTGTCTTTGTAAGAAACTTTGAGACGTTGTTTTTTACCAAATCTGCTGCTTGGCATGTTTCCAAAAATAACTCCAGAATATGGCGACAATTTTTTCAAACAAATTAAGCCGTTGAGCCATTTTTACTCTGAAGCAAGAAACACTCATTTTGTTCGATTTGATCATTCCCATTTGGATTTTAGCTGATGGTTGAAATGAATTTCGCTGCATAAAGCCTCAACATCCAAACATTTGCCATCAAAAGCCTTCTTTTCACTGGCGAAAACTACTACAACTAGTTATTTCCTTAAACACTCATAATTTTGTGCTTCAGAACCATAAAAAAATAAATAAATCTAACAGTTATTGATTCTGAGCTTAACAATAAAATAACAGCAATCGTCACTCTTGAAAAGTCACTAACACTATTTTTCTAAAAAAAAATAAATATTTCCGGTAAAATTTTAGCACTTCTGCTTTCACATTTATATTAAGTTGATACGTCTCCATTATGGACAATTAATAGATCTGCTTAACTTTTGCCGGAACTGAAGATATTATGCAAAAATTAAACAGAGTCAGAAAAAATACTATCTGTTCGAACCGCTAAGTTAATTATAAGAATATTTTTGGAACGAAGTTCCTTATCGCACGTTGCGGGATAGGGGTTAAATGAAAAAAATTTAAACAACTTTTTTTTTAACCGTATTATGCTATAACCCAGTATACAACCCAGTTTTAATCTGCATGCTTTTAGGGTTTGGTAATTATTACTAAATTTGTACAGTCAGGGACGTATATGAGGGTTGTGTTCTGTCATGTTGGCTGTGTGATAGTCATGCCATTGTGAAGTGTGCTGGCTTCAATGGAAGACATTATGATATAATTACAGCTGAGGAAAACGGGCTTCGCTGAACATGTTGGAAGTGTAAGGACTTCGATGTTGACTTCTTTTTTAGGTTATTTCCTTTTGCGGTATTAACAGTATAACCCATTCTGCGTGCTTGCAGTTCAAGTCTCCCGCTAGTACATAGTAGTTATTTGAATTTTGAAGATTTTTGCAAGTGGTATTGAAATTATATTGCAAAAAGTAGTCGTCTCTAAAGCCGTCTCGTAGCATGTCTCTAAGCATCTAGCGAATATCTACTTTTGCTATTGTGACTGTAGTATTGTATGTTATTCTTGCTTAATATAGCAGTTCCCCCACCCCTTGTTGCATCAATTCGATATTTGCTTATGAGTTTACAATTTTTAAATATTACATTGTGTCTACGGTTTAATTTAGTCTCATTTAATAGGACAATATCTACTATCTACCTACTCTTAAAAATTGACCTATTCTTGAAAAAAGGCCCAATTCTAAAAGAAATTACCATTTCTTAAAAAAACCCCTTTTCTTCAAAAACATTTTTTATTATAAAAATATCTTTTCTTACAAAAATTTCTTTTCTTAAATATACCTTTTCTTAGAAATAAAATATGACATGTTTTTCTTGAGACGAGTAGGCTTTCTGAAAATAAATAAATTTTGTTCAAACATATCCTTTTCCTAAAAAGAGTACCACTTCTTTAAAAAGTACCTGTTCTTACAAAATTACTTCTTTGTAGAAAAAACTCATACTCTTATGGCTTTTTCTTACAGAAAGTACTTCTTCTTACAAATAGTACCTTTTCTAAAAAAAAAAACATTATGTTTTAACAAAAGAAGTACCTCTCTTTAAAAAAGGACCTATACAATAAATATTCCGGAAAATATAATACATATTCTTACAAAAAGGACCTAAAAATAAACATTTGTTTTAAAAAATACATTGTAGAAAAAAAAATTTCTTAAAATATTTTTTTTTATTTTACAAAAAGTACCATTTCTAAAACATCCATTTAAATTATCCTACTTTGCAACGGACGCTTTATACGTGCTGGAGGTAACTAGTACATAATATATAGCGAAAGAAACTTCGTTCCAACCGGGTGTCCCTTAGCACCTCATGTGATTTTTTTTTTCATTTTTGCAATTGACAAATACAGTGTAAACATATTTATCTTCCCCGGACATATTTTACATTGTTAATCGCACCATAAATAACAAAGATATTGACAAATTAGTTGGAGCTACTTTTTGTTACACTTTCACAATTGCAAACTTTACAGTGAAGTTGCCAACTATGATCGCTTTACTTACTTGACTTAATTTTGCCGTCGGTGGTGCAATGGCTAGTGTGCGCGGCTCTTGTACATGAGATCCTGGGTTCGAACCCTGCTCTGACCACCGTCAAATTTCTTTCGGCCAATCAGTGAGTGAAAACTGGAAAGCGCACAGCTCAGTGATTGTGAGATGTTCTCCCCGGTCCCTTCATGGGATGTAATGGGAAACCATTTTTTTTTTTTTACTTAATTTTTCTTATCCAAAATACAGTTCATTTTGTGAAAAGTGAGGGTTTTTTTTTTGTTTACCCAACATTTCAAAGTGACCTTTTGCGCACTGGTCTCTATGAAGCTGACCCAGTGTGCGTCGGTGAAAAACCTGTAAGGTGGTCAGATCAGGGAGCAATTAATAGTCGAGCACACTCACCATATTATTTGTTGGATTTCAGTAAAAAGACCATCCCGCTTCATATATTAAATATGTCAATGCAGTTCCAAATAGTTCTTTTAATTGCTAAGCCTCTACAAAATAGCAGGATTACTTTATAGTTATTGTAGTTCCAAATTATAGTTACTTATACTGTCATTACCAGTAAACTTATTTACAAATATTGGACCTTGTTTCTTCTTCACACTATCATGTATTACCAGTACCACACTGCAACTATAGTCTACCAGTTCTTCAGACAAGTATACACCGCTGAACCACTGGACTCTCCCAAGTGAACGAAATTAGACGAATTAAATAGACTACCGAAGTAGCAATTGGTTTTCCTATTCATTTGTAATATTAGGTTATGATTATTCTTGCACACATCCACTAATTTTTTGAAGTTGGAAAAAAATGCGTGAGCCAAAAACTTGGGGAGATTGGTTGGGGGCTAATGGCTGAGCATCGCGGTCAGTGAAGAGCAAAAACCGACAACAAGCACCACAACAGCCCCGCGGTCGCGGTAAAATATATGACAGACCACTAATAATTTTTCGCGCCCAAAATTTTATCCAAACATGGCTACGCCCTATCTCTATACCCTAACAGAGTTCCCATAGAAAAGTAAATCTCTTATAAAATTTACTGTTACTGCTTTAACTGCCCCAAGGGTGCCCTTAAAGGAGTTTAATGTATGACAGGCCCCCAGTATTATTTCTTCCACAATAGTTTATCACAACATATCCTATCCTCTATCTTCAAGCGTTAAGGTTTCATTTAACCAGTTTTCTAAAAATAATTTTTCTCAAATGCACGAGGTGAAGAGAAGTTGACACGTAAATTTTCAATAAGCAACTGGTTTAAATAAATTCCACTCGAACAAGAGCAAGCAAAACTGTTGTCTAGTATTAAAATAAAGTGCAGTTAGGTTGGAGAAAAATAAAAAAATAAACTATTAACCCCATTCAAATCGATGAAAATAATTTCAATAAAAAAAAAAAACAAGAAAACTTTAACCCAATACCAAGCGGGGAACAATGAAATGTGAATAAACAAACTTTCGTTGTCGACGTTTAGATTTTAGATTTAGTGCAGAATACAATGGAGTGATGGTTAAATTACTTGTTGGTGGGTTTTTGATTATCCACAAAAGTAAAAAAAACAATGGTTATTAGTGAAACATGTCCATACATAAATTGAAAAGGTGTGGAGAGTATCCTAGTCATTTTCATGTATTGATTGGCATTTTTGCTACAGTATGAAATACTAGTTTGACTGATGTTGCTGTTGGTGTATACGAATATGAGATAATGCATATTGCGTTTCATTATCTTGTTTTTATACAGAAATGAAAATAGAACGAAAAAAGGGAAAGTGAAAATTAAATAGGAATAACCGGATCATTTACGTTACATTTAAAAAGCGTGGTAATTGGTCAGTTGCTATAGGGTGCAGCGAATAGAATACCTTAGGAAAATACAAGGGGTGTTCCAGTAGAAGTACAATGCATACATTTTGTGACATATTTTTTCTGTGCAAATGGCAACTCAGAAATTTAACAGTTAACGTCTATTAAAAATGGAGCGCCACGCAATGGAAAAACTCCACTGGAAATGGCAAAACTCCATTAGCAAAATAGCGATAGTTACTCTGAAACCACTCTCAAACTTCGCGTCATATTCGGTCGTGGAATTTGCATTTAATATTGCATCAATTTGAAAGGTGTCGACAAATTTGAAGAAACTATGTTGGTTGAAGAAACTGGGTTGATTACAGTAAGCCACCTGAGCGGCTCCTTTCCAGCTGGTCCCTGATATGATAAGAAGTGTCGCCGAAAACTCGGTAACATCAGTTCAATTCCGAAATACGATGATCGTCAGTGAGATGGGGTCACATTTTTGTCAAACTGTTTTTGGAAATTTCATGAAATCGGAATTTTCATGAAAAGCAAGGGCCTGTGATTATACTTCATTCCGTACTTAATTGGAATATGTTAGCTTTACATTGCAATAACTAAAATCACCACTCGATCAAGAACTATCAATTTTAAATTTAACTTAAATCGTGAGTTTTTATTTGCACACCCTACATAAGTTCATAAGCTAAGAAATATGCTCATCACTTTTGTTTGCTTTTAAATACTGTTCTTTGTATTCTTTTGTTCTATTAAACACAAGTAGTTTTCCAAGTTTTCCATTTGCTCTACCCATTCAGTTTTGTTTCACTTTTCAAATCAGCCAGTCGAAGTTGGCCCACCCTGCATAATAAATTTCGGTAGTTAGGTTAGGTTAGGTGCTAGGTGCAGTCTATTAACGAGCCACCCAGAAATTACCGTGACTAAGCGTTAGCCCCGCCAAAGAACCATTCAGTTCACTCAAGATAATGTATACTACTAACTGAGATAATCCTACCAGGCCCATAAATATGTAGTACCCCATAGTAGACGACATCCTCCTCCCGGCTAGTGTTGGGCACGTGCAAAGAAGATGTTCAGAGGATTCTTCCTATTCCTCATCGTTGCAGCTTCTATAGAAGTTATTTGTCTTGTTCTTTAGTCTCGCCGCATACCTACCAATTAGATAGTATGCCGTTAAAGCTTAAACAAGTATCGATGCATTATTCCTGGCTAACGATAGAATCTTCATGGATATCTTGCTATCCACTATGGTACATCGAGACCTTGGGCCTGGCTTAAGACAGAATCTTCATGGACCACTATGGGCTAGATTTGCCTTGGGCCTATGTGCCTCTCGTCCATGTCTCGAGCATCATCACATAGGAGCATTCTTGCAGGATGTGCTTACACGTCGCTAGGGGCATGCAAATACGCTCCTATTCCTGTGGAACATGGAAATAAGCTCAAATGCTCTGCAGTTCCCAGAATGTTCCTGTGCTCTGGCACCCATATGTTGAGTACAAGAATAAATATTCCATGGACTTTACGACGGACTAGCTGTCCGAGAAGACATTGGCCCCAAAGTATGCTGAAATAGTATCCTTCAGCCAGTCGGTCACTTCCTTAACAGCCAACCTTTCAGCCTGATACACGCTACAGTGACCAGGTAATCTATGGGAAACGCCTAACACGAGTTTTATAGAGTAGAACCTGTAGTTGACCTGATAATTAATAGTCGAAACGTCCGGGTAGAAATTCACATTTTGCTCTTTACCAAGAGCTCCTTGGGCCCAGAATCCCTTGCCGGCATAAAGGTGTGGAGTTTCCGATCAATTAGTGCTTCCGCTTTTGAGTAGCTGACAAATACAGGAATGTTGGGACGACTTTCCAGAACTATTCCATGACCGACTTCGACCATGCCCCATTATGAGTGCGCATTCATGGTGCAGATAGCACCCGTGAAGCACATTGTCGTCATTCTCGGAACAGTCGTCAGTAGGTGGGGTTCTCATGCACCTCGAAAAAAGTCGCCGTTTAAAACGTATAGACCCCTTGCCGGTGTTTAGGGCTATCGTCGCCTTTTTCGCCGATTCCAAGATGTTGGGTCTGAAATTAATTAAAACCCATTCAGAATGATATGTTCCATGGTAGGTATTTTATATCTTCAGGTTAACGGACCATCGCGGTCTTGTCTGGGTTAACACCTATCCCATATTCACCCGCCCATTCGCCAAAAGCCCAGATGGTACTAGGACACTTGCCCCTTATTGCCATTGCCACATCGACCGCATAAACAAAAATTTTTACGCACGCATTTTCGAGAGTGGCTAGTATTCAATTCAACGTAGGGTTACACAGATGTGGATACAAGTCCCCTCTATTAGCACACTTCGTACAGGTCGAGGTGCCCAATCCGGGTGTGACACGTCTCCTGGCCCAAGCCCTATAAACTCCTCGTCCACCTTAAGGGCCGATAGCGCACATTCTACCGAATTAAGAGTAATATTATTGAACGCACCCTCAATATCAACAAAGGCTGCCGACGTATACACCTTAGCAACCAGCGATTTATCTACGTCCATGCAGTGGTGTCTCCGAAGACGTGCCCTTGCTGTACGCATGCTGTGCATTAGATAACAATTTCACATCAATAGTCACCCGTAAGTTTAGGTCTATCGGTCGGTCCAAATCTCCAGTAGGAACGATGTGAGTCTTATAGGCCTAAAGTGTTTAGGAGTAAATATAAACATCCATCTTCTCATCTTCTAGGAATGTATCTGAAGTTTATACACGCAAAATATGAATTTATCTATCAGGGGATCAATAGATCGGTCACAGTCTGAAGTTCCGTTGGTTTTACCATGTCGGGCGCTTAAAGGGTTTGAAACCACACATTTATATCTGGATTTAGTAATACTTTTACTGGCAACTTCTCATTTGTGAGGAGTGTGTTCAACTGCCGTGATCTCATCGTTCAGCCGATTCCGGTGATCGAGTGACTCACCACTACAAATTGTCCTCTGCCCACAAGAGGCCTTCAGGTAAGCTAACGTCGTATTACCTGACGCCAGTATTTTCCTTAGACAAGAAGTTTCGAATGTACCTACTACGTATTGATTTACAAAAGATCAGCAATGAGTTTTTTTGCCTGTCTGATTGCATTCTTATATCTCCTTAGGTTATTTCTGTACATATCCCAGTCCTGCGTATTGACGACTTTCGATATTGGACTATTGCTAAATAAGCCCACTGTCACCCTGTGAGGTAGCAATCCATGAATTGCAGCCAATATGGGATGATTACATCACTTGTATTTCTAAAGGCGGATCAAGAAGTCCGTGACTTTTCGAACTTCCCCCGGAGTTATATCAAACCATACAACCTCGTGCATTTTTTTAAAAATGGAAAAAAGTGAATTTTGAGTGCTCTTTAAATAATATTTTTGCGAAAAAAAACCGTTAATCAAACCAAGGAAAAGATTGATAAATATTACGGGGACTCTGCACCATCAATTTCAATGATAAAACTGTGGTTTACTGACTTTCGTTGTGGTCACACAAGTCCAAATGATGCTGAATGTTCTGGACGGCCATTTGAGGTCAATACACCCGAAAATGTCGAAAAAATCCACGATATGGTGTTGGCCGATCGAAGAGTAAAAGTGCGTGAGATTGCTGATGCCATAGGCATTTGATGTGCAGTGTGGTTTCGATTTTAAATGATAAGTTGGGGTTAAGAAAGCTGTCTGCAAAATGGGTGCCGCGTTTGCTCTCAATTGACCATATTCATAATCGTGTGACAACTTCAAAGGAGTTGTTTAATTGGGTTACGAATTGGTACGTCATCCACCATATTCTCAGGATTTAGCCCATAGTGACTATTTTATATTTCCAAACCCAAAGAAATGGCTCGGTGGGAAGAGATTTTGCTCCAACGATGAAAATATTGATCAAGCAAATGCCTATTTTATGGACCTCGAAAAATCCAATTTGTTTTGGAGGGGATACAACAATTTGAGAAACATCGGACTAAGTGCATTGAGCTAAAAGGGGATTGTGTTGAAAAATAATTTTTGTTTTGCAAAAAAACTCAGTTTCATTCAAAAAGTCACAGAGTTATTGATCCGCCCTCAATTCACCATCGCACAGAAAAAAATTATTTTTCAATTCAATTAAAAAATTCGTGAATTCAAACAAAATATTGATTGAAATACAATCAAAACATTTATGAATGGATCTCGACTTCGTTCATATGGCCACCGCGGGCCCTATTTCGCGTTCAATGTTGGCTCTGAATTCTTCAAACGTCGTGGGCTTGTTGGCATAGACCAATGACTTGACGTAGCCCCAAAGAAAGAAAGTCTAGAGGCGTTAAATCGCACGAACGAGGCGGCCAATTGACTGGTCCATTTCTTGAGATGACACGCTCACCAAACTTACTCTTCAATAAATCGATTGTAAAGTGAGCTGTGTGGCTTGTGGTACGGTCCTATTGAAACCACATGTCATCCAAGTCCATGTTTTCCAATTCGGGCCAAAAATAATCGGGAACCATAACGTGACGATCGTTATTGTCGACGAAAAAATATGGCCAAATGACGCCGCCGGCATACAAACCGCACCAAACAGTTATATTTTGTGGATGAAGTGGTGATTCATGAAGCACATGTGCATTTTCACGTACTAACGCGTATTTTCCTTATTGACGAAACCGTTGAGACAAAAATGAGCTTCGTTACTGAAGATGACTTTTCGCTGAAATTCATCATCTTGGCGCATCTTATCCAGAGCCCAATCGGAGAACATACATCGCGTCAAATGGTCCATCGGCGTCAATTCTTGACACAGCTAGATCTTGTATGGGTGTAAACCAAGATCTTTACGCAAAATTCGCCATAAAGTGGTCTTGGCGATGCCAAGTTCTTTAGAACGCAGCGGAATCGACTGATTTGGATCGTTTTCTACGGATGCCTGAACGGCAGCGATATTTTCGTCACTTCGACCAACCCGTTATCTTACTGGCACGGCAGCATCACACAATGAATATGTAGGCTCAAATTTTTGCACTGAATTTGTTATTGCTTGTGTACTAGGACGAAAATATCGACCGAAAATTGGAGTTAACGCTCTTAAAGTTGCGTTCACCGACTCCGAATTTCGGTAGTATATTTTTATAATTTCAACACGTTGTTCGTTCGTGTAATTTACCATGATGAAAATGTTGAGTTTACTGCAAAAAAAGGAAAGAAACAGTAAGATGATCAGTGAAATAGTGCGTTCACAAATTAAATTCAAAGTTGTCAAGTACCTATTAGAAAACCCATTATATCATAATACTAGATTGTTAGTCAGTTGCAATTAACAAAATTACAAATAAAAAATTACGATTTGAATATTTAATTTCGATGCAAAAGAATCAAAAGTAAACAACCCCCAAAAAAAGGAGTTCCTGAATTTCACACTCGTCGCACCAATTGTTGCTAATTCCCTCCCAAACGACTGTCAAACAATTACCGCAATGTTGCATAATTATCATCTTCCCAGAATGTAGTTGAATGTTTCCAGCTCTGTGTTCGGCTACGCGTTGAATGCTTTTGCTCGACACTACCCAAAGCAAATTCAAGTGATGTTGGGATTTAATGCACCAACGGCATGAGGGTGTCGCAGCATGTCTATCCAAAGTGGTTATATAATGGGGTGGAAGCTCAATAACCGGTGCAGAGACTAGAAAAAAAAAGAAGAAATTTAAAATGTATTAGTTCTTTGTAATTTTAGGGGTTTTAATTCTAGGCAAGATCTGTAAGATATTAACTTACTTAGTATAAATAGCCAAAAAAATATGCTAAGTTTTGGAAAAATTTTGTGTTATATGATCGCCGGTTTCTTAAAATTTCAAATTAGAAAAATATTGCAAACTTCTTAACAATTTTGCCAAAATTGTCATGTTTGATTTAGCATTTTTTACTGTCAAGCCTTTGTTACTACCTTCCCGTGAGAACTTGTGCATATTATCGTAGACGAACAAATAGATAATTGGGACCGACAAAATATGAAGCAATCAGTAGCTTCAAAATAATAACTTCAATATTAGTCTTAAAAATGTATAGTCCATAGCTCAATGTTAAAAAAGTATATGACCTGTGAATAAAATATAAGTCTCAGTAAGAATGCAATTTTTAAATTTAGTGCCTTTTTTTGTACAAGTGGAAACTCTGAAATTTGACAGCTATCACGTAGGATTATGCCGATTATGAAGAGCAACGCGTTATAATTGTGAAGAGTTATTATAAAAATTTGAAAAGTTATGCTGAGACAGCTCGCAGACTTGGAAGAATTTTCAGTCGAGAAAGTGCACCTAATGTATCAATCATTAGAAGAGTGGTTACAAAATTTTAAGAAACTGGGTCGGTAATGGACAGTAAGACTCCTGTGCGTCAACATACCGATCGGTCTCTTGGAAACATTGCTGTTGTAAAGGAGAGTGTCACCGAAACCCCGGAAACATCCATTCGGCATCGTTCTCAAGTGCGTTCTCTCGAAGCACTACGCACAAAAGACCTTCACCTTCATTGCGTACAAATTTATCTTTCTCACGAGCTCAAACCAGCAGACCAAAGAATTCACCGGCAATTCGTTCAGTGGGTAATAGAGCCAAGTGAAGTCAATGGCAGTTTTTCAAAAAAAGTCATCTTATCAATGAAGCGCATTTCCATCTGGCTTCGTGAATATATCGAAAATTGCCGAATTTGGTCCTCAGAAAGTCTTCATTCAATCCAAGAGAAATAAATGCACCCGCAACTCGTGTCAGCCAGCGTGATTGGGTCTTACCTTTTTGAAGATTTGTTCGAAATGGCAGGACTGTGAACGGCATTCGTCAAAGGAACATGATAACGGAGTTCTTGTGGCCTCAACTGCACGATTTGTGGTTTCAGCAAGACGGCGCCACCTGCCACGACGTGCATGAAACTATCGATTTCTTACAACAACGATTTCGAGAAATAATTATCTCAAGAAATTCTGATGTCAAGATTATACGATTTACCGCCGTGCTATTTATTTCTTTGGGGTTTTGTGAAATCTCGGTTGTATGCGAATAATCCAGAAATAATTCCTTAGATCCAAAGCGTCATCGGTGAGATACAGCCACATCTCTGTAGAAAAAAGTCACGGAAAACGTTAAGCTGGCACCCGGTTAATTGCAGGAATCACGGTTAACCAGATGCGAAGTTTTTTAGGTTTCGGTCTTGAACACTCTAGTAGCAACCCATAAATGTTACTTATACATTATTTTTTTGCTTATACATTGATTTTAACAAATATTGTTTTGGCCAAACTGAAATATAGACATCATTAAAGGCTTGTCAGAATAATATTTACTTATAATTAATAAAAAGCATATTAGGAGTTTAATTGAGAACCTTCATAACTGATTTTGTCAAGGGGTTTACAAAATACTCACCCAACACAAAGAATATAAAAATCTAAAAACTACAATGCGTTAAACACCCACATTACTTACAACATCAAGCTGCCACCTTTTGGTGTAGATCTAATCCAGACCTACCAATATGCTAACAATACGCTCCGGATGCGTATGCTAAGGCTAAGTAGCAACAATTTTGAAGGTGTGAGTTGCAACATTGTACATCACAAGTATCCTATGTCCTTTTCGTGCTGAGGTTGTACTATTTAATACTAAATATTTACAAATGTCATGTTCAAAAGTACAACACAAATGCAACAAACAAGTAAAACATGTGTGCGACAACGAGGACATTCGTGTTTCACATCAATCAGACATTAACTGAGCACGGTTACCAAAGTGGTTGCACTGTTTTCATGCTACCATTGACCCATTTGATGTTGTTTTCAGCCACAAAAGATTGGACTTTATGCTAGCAACATTAATGCACAAAATATGTGTGTGCGTGGGTGGTCACGAATCTTGCAACTGACGACCAACATTTTGCTGAAACTTAACAACACCCTTGTTTGCTGTGCCCTATAATTATCCTATTAAGGGCGTTAACAAATGGGTCCAATAATAGTGGAATTTTTTTGGTCACTGGATAAGAGCTCAGTGCTCTGTTTACAAGTCGGTTGAAGGTTCAACGGATTCCTCTTCTATTTCTTCACTGACTTCTATGAAAGCTGCATATGTACATCTGACGATTGTGTTGTTCTGCAACGAATCCTGACACACGAGATTTTGTTTGACCGTAAGTTTATTTATATTCGCACCCTAACTTATAAAAGACTAAAAGATTTGGAGGGGATGCAATTAAAATGAAGTCATATATTACAAAAATAAGACAACTGTATTTCAGGCTATGTGTTTTCTTTGTTTAATATTACATTTACAAGCATTGGTTATTTCTAAAAATGAGAAGGAAAAAAAGTACAAAAACAGCTTGATGTTATTGTTCATTACTATCTTCTGTTTATCGCAAATTTCGGCAATTGTTCAGAAACTAGGCAATATCGAAAACAAAAAAATAAATTAAAAATAAGAAAATGTATCGAAACCACCCAGTTGGAAATTTTGTCTTAAAGATATTGTAAGTAGTATTTCCTTCGGACTATGACAGTAGGTTCTGAAAATTTTTTATATACGACATCTCATTGACATGCCACTAGTTTTGACTCAGGTGACATAAATTGTGAAGGGGCTGACAATCTATGCAAGGCCGTCGTACCGATTTGCCGTGATGACATCTTCTTGACATTTCAGTAGTTTTGACTTAGGTGACATAAATTGTGAAGGGGCTGACAATCTATGCAAATTTGTCCTACTGATTTGTCAGCACTATGTCAAGGCTGACACATATCTACTAATGACAATGTTGAATGTCGATATAAAAAGTCTATATCATTTGTCAACTGCTAGTCATGTGCGTGAGTGTTCAAGTATTTTTCAACAACATTTCAAACAAAAAACTGTATATTTATTTGTAGTTATGAAATGTATGTCACTTATTTTTGGAATTTGTTTCAAAAATGTTTGAAAATTACTAAATGAATATGCACATTTTCAGAACTTTATACGAATGTATAACATTATCCGTCTTTCTGTCATGTTGTCTTTGAGATTTATTTAATTATCGGTCAGCAGATCAGATACATACACATTGATTCCAATAAATAAGCGTCTAGTAGATAACCACATACAAGACATTTAAAGGTGTCTTGACTAACTGACCCCCTGATGAATGATTACTCATGAACGTCTTGTGTACTAGTCATAAGGTGGCCACAACTACTGGCAAAGTGAGGAAGATTCCTGCTGACTTGCCACTGAACATATCTTAAGGAAATTTCCAACTGGGCAACCCATGCTTGAAATAGGTTAACCCAGTGTATTCTTGAAATGAGAAGTTTTTTGCATTATGGGTCTAAAATTTGGGATAATAATCTGCTGGTTGCGGAAAAAATGTATAAGCCAATCGCAATGAATGATTTCGGTCCACCACATTTCTTTGAAAACAAATTCCTTTATAGATCAAGTTTTTAAATGAAATAACAAATCCAATCATATTTTAAATTAACGTCATTTTACGAAAAATAATAAAAAGAATAGTAATTCAGAATTCATTATTAATAATCTCATTAACCCACCTTTTATTATGTAATCAAACTAAGTTTTAAGCGCCATATGAGTGGTCTACCTTTATTTTTTGTTTATCCGATGGGTCATTTTAACGTTTATAATTAAGATTACGCTTTCTAATTAAGATTGTTAACTTAGTGAGATATCGAATGCTGAGCAAAAGTCCGAATTTTCATTGCACACGAATACAATGAGTCGTGCTTCATTATATATCATTATATCAACTATAAATATAACTCAGCCATTATTCATAACAGGTACCAGCAAAAGCTTTAAAAATAATATTTTCATATAAAGTAATACACGCGTGTTAAGTGCAATTGATATAATGTTGGAAAGAATTTCTGGTTCCCTAGTGACGTACGAGTATAGAGCAGACATACTTACACTATTTACATTTACGTCCAAATACCGTAAAAAATCCATAAAATCAACTGGAACTAAAGAAAAGTACTGATAATTTTTTCAAATATCTGATTTTATTTGAAAGGTTGAAATTTGTCATTTTATAATGGAACACTATACACTCCGGTTCACCTATTTAAAGGCACTAAAACGTCCATATTCAGCAGCCTGTATCTTTTGCAATTTGTAACCGATTGTAGAATTTTGGAAATGGAAATGGAAGCTAGGCATCTTGAGATATAAAATAATCATGACAATAGTGATTTCTTAACTAAAGAACTTTTTTTTGAGCAATTTATAAAAAAAGTCAAAAAATGTGCTATTTTTTTTTGTTCACTTGAATAAAGGCACTTTATTATTTTTTATCATTTTTAAAGTAAGCGATGATTTTTTATAGGGAGCGTTTGTTTATTACAATTTATTACATCTTAATCATTTTACGAGTCAAAATGGCAAAACAAAAAATTTTAAATCTATCGGATAAAACTAAAATCGATATTTACCCTACTGAAGGATATTCTAACCGCGCAAAAGCTAAAAAAATTGGACGGAGGCCATACGTTGTCGACAATTACATCAAGGACCCCGAGGAAGGGTTTCATTGTCTTTATCTACGTATGAGGAAATCAAAATCATCACCTTAATTCTGCCTTATAAATAAAATAAATGGTTTCCCATTACATGCCATGAAGGAATCGGGGAGAGCTTCTCACAACCAGTGAGCTGTGCGCTTTCTAGTTTTATACTCACTGATTGGGACCTACAGTTTTGCACCGGTTCCGAACGGTATTTTTGAGAAGCATTTTCATGGCTGAATACTTGATAGTGTCGCCGTCACTAAGCGAGGTGACCGCCGCCGAAAGAAACTTTAAGGTGGTCAGATCAGGGATCGAACCCAGGATCTCAAGTACAAGAGGCGGGCACACTACCCATTGCACCACCGACGGCCACAATTCTGCCTTATTCTTGTCAAAAATAAGAGCTCAAGCTGGATTGGAAGCGAGCAAGTCATCAGTACGCAGAGTAATTAAGAGCTGTGAGTATCTAAAATTCCTGAAATTACAAAAAAAGGCGCCACTTAATGCTCCTCGTAAGGAAAAGCGGCTGCGCTTGGAATTGGATGTGCAGCCTAGAGGTCATGTAAATGACTGGTGAACCGTTATATTTACGGATGAGAAGAAGTTTAATTTGGATGGCCCTGATGGCTACAACTATTATTACAATGATCTGCGCAAAGAAAATCGTTTTTTGAACCGACATCATAGCCGAGAGGGCTGCGCAAGCTATAACACGTTATTGTATTCGGCTTTTCCGAAGTTCAGTGAACTATTTGGTCCCATATCTTGGATATTGCAACAGGATAATGCCCCTATACATATCGCCAGAGTAGTAAAGGAGTTCATTGCAAACCAAAATGTTAATATTTTTAACTGGCCACTAGTATATTCAAAAACCCGGTTTTTCAAAAATATCGGTATTCGGTTTCTTCGAATATTCCGATTTTGTCGAAATCGGGTTTAGGTTAAACCGAGGTGTAGAAACCGGTTAATAACCGGTTTCGGTTTTAATGACAAAATGGACAACTATGCGTTTTATAAACATCGTTTATTTTTAATTTATCTCTTTGAATTTTGATATCGACTACCGAGTACATAGCCATGAAATTGTTTGACAAGATACCGTTCAGAATCGGTGTAAAACTGCAGGCCCCAATCAAGGTGTGTGAGCCTATTTCTTCATGGGGTGTCATGGTAAACTAAATTTGTAATTTAATTTCGCTTTAAAAAGAATACTAATAGGCATTTGTTTCAAAATTATGATTTTATTGGTTATCTAGGCAATTTGTTTCGCGTTTTAAGGCATCAAAGGACTCGGGATTGTATGCGTAACACTTATATTTTACGGCGTTCCAGAGATAATAGTCTAACGGGTTCAAATCGCCAATGGACTTCCGGGTTTCCGCTGATTATGCGGTTTTCGAACACAGTGCGTACACAGTCGTCCTGTTTTAAACTTTTAGGAACAACAAAATCTTTGAGCATGGCACGATAACGCTCGTCATTTGCGGTTATAGCAGCTCCTTGCTCATTTTCGAAAAAAATTGCTCATTTTCGAAAAAAAATTGGGCGACGACTTGTGGATATTCCGAGCCCCAAATGCGACAATTTTGTTTGGTAAAGTAATCCCTGAGGTGAAAATGAGCTTCATTGGGCAACATAATTTTTCGTAAAACGCTCAAAATTTCTCGAAAAGAAGTGCGAGAAATGTTCAGTTCTGCGAATGGTGGGGAGTTGAAGTTCAGCTGCAGCGGCAATAATTTCCACTGAACGCACGGAACGAGCACGTACACGAGTAGTTTTGTTGATGTGTTGACGGCACTCTATTTGAGTCGAATTTATTTCGTAGATTTCTGGCAGTTTGATTTGAAGACTCATAACTTTGGAAGGAAGTTTTTAATATTTCCCAATATATTTTAGAGCGTAAATTTTGAAATTGTTTAGCCTTTAACAAATAATCTGTCACTTCATAGATTTGACATGGGAAATACCGGGAGGTTCAAGTTCCACATTTTACATATCCCACCCCTTCTCGTACACATACCCAATTAGGCAAAATCGTCGCTGCGCAAATATTCCTTTGAGTGTGAATACTGTTTTTTAAGCATTTCAGCTGACAGGTGGTAGGTTGTCATTAGATCCAGAATTTAGATCTAAATCGGAGTTGGCAGATATGACTGCTAATGGCATTGGACAACCAATTTCGGCAAATTATCGTCGAAATAATTCGTTGTGTCTGTCTGATGGGGCCAGTGATCATAATGAGCTATGAAAAAGGATTTAGGTGTGTAATTCTGCGGTGTTATATCAGTTGTGTAAAATCCGAAAAACCCGGTTAATCAACTTGAAATAACCGGCGAAACCGGTTCTTTGAAAATAGCAATTTTTAGAAAACCGGAATAACAGACCGGAATTCACTTACCCGGTTAACCGGTTTCGGTTTTGAGTACACTACTGGCCACCCTATTCGCCAGATCTAAACATTATCGAAAATGTCTGGGGTTGGTTATCTCGTAAGGTCTATACAGGAGGTAGAAAATTTGAAGACAAGCAGTCACTAATTCAGGCCATTAAGGATGCTTGGAATCTAATTTCGTTGGATTACATAAATTCTCTTTATCTCTCAATGAAACCCAGTATATCTGAAGTTATTACAAACAAAGGGGGATGTACCCATTACTAATAGTTCTTAAATAAAGTAAAATAAATTAAAAAAACTATAAAAACTGTTTTTCATTAAAATTATTTAAAGTGCCAAGAAAAATAGCACATTTTTGGACTTTTTTATAAGTTGCTCAAAAAAAGTTTTTTAGTTAAGAAACCACTATTGTCATGATCGTTTTTATATCTCAAGATTTCTAGCCTCTATTTTCATTTTAAATTTCTGCAATCGGTTTCAAATTACAAAAAATACAGGCTGCTGAATATGGAATTTTTAGTGCCTTTATATAAGTGAACTGGAGTGTATCATTCATATGACTACAACGACTGGCTCCGCAGTACTTTATCCAATCGGCCCAATTTCTCAGTAGATTTTCGATTGTTTCGCGTCGAATTATTTAAACGCTTCAATTGTCTCTGGATGCTTTGCATAACGGTTTTCCTGTATGGATCCCACAGGAAATACTCCAAAGGGCTCAAATCACAGCTCAGAAGCGGCCAATTGACATCACAATTTAGGCTGATTATTCGATTTTAAAAAACAGTGCGTAAAATATCGAAGGTTGCGTTGGGTGTGTCCCCGTCTTGTTGAAACCAAATGTCGTCCATGTCATTCTGGTACAATGGATACAAAACTTCGTTGACGGTAACAGCGGCTTCTTGCTCATTTTCGAAGAAAAATGCCCCAATGATGCCAAAAAATCCACACCAAATAGTAATTCATTCTGGATGCATGTACTCGGGTTGGTTTGTCCAATAACGATCCATTATAATGAACTCGCTTCATAAATTGACACACAAACTGAACTGATGTTCGATCTCTTCTCGAAACATTTCCACTTAAATTTCTTACAGTTAGTGTTAAAGACTCACTACTTTGGAAGTAAGTTTTAATATTTTCCAATTTTGTTCGAGTTTACAGCGTCGCGTTTTACAAATGTCAAACATAAACCTGAAAATAAAAATTAACGTTATTCTACCTTTCAAAGTCAAAGTAATCGGTAGTTCAAATTTAAGATTTTAAATGGCCCACCCTTTATTTATGCTGGAACAAAAATTTTGTATACAGACATAGTTATATTAGTTATATATATATAGTTATATTTCCTATAGACATCATCAATGACAAAGAACTGACATGTCAGAGACACTGCCGACTTTCCGAACCGGTCCCATACAAACAACGTCATGACACCTGCTGACATTTTCATACATTTGGTTAAAAGTCGGAAGGCATTGTCCGCAGTTTGCCAACACTGGTGATCACTTTATGACATGTACACAAGACGTCTTGAGTAAGCATTCATCAGTGGGTCAGTTACTCAAGACGTCTTTAAATATCGTGTTTCGGGTTATCTTATAGGTACTTATTTATTTGAATTTATGTATGTATATGTACATATGTATGAATGTGTTCTGTAGCACGATATTAAGTAAAATCTTAACGATAAGATGACAAAAGTGAGACATACAGACATAATTATAATGATCTGAAAATTAGCATATTCTTCTAACAAATTTTAAATATATATCATTCATTCCATGAGAAAACGCCACAAATCTGACCGAAGGTCTTCCGATTTTCTTCAAATTTTGCACGGAGAGACTCTATGGAGCCAAAAATACATTTGCGTTTTTAGATTTTTAAAATTGTTAAAGATCGCGATTTTATTAGCGTTTTTCATTTTTCAAAAAGTTAAAAAAATGATAAAAGTTTTGAACTTTGAAGAGCCACATTACCATAAGTGGACCGAATTTTTCAAAGATTTAAAAAGTTTCTGAAAGCTGTTTTTGTCTGTTTTATGATTTGCAGTTTAAAAGTTACCAATATAAAAAAAAATTGTATGCAAATGCAGTTTTAAAGTGCATTTTGCAGTGCGGTTTCCCCCTTCGATTTTCAAAAAAAAACATTTTTGTAAAATTTAGAATAGTATTTATTAAATAAATGTTCTCTTTATCTGGGACAAAGAATTTTTCTATTTTTAATGATTTTTTAAAAAAAACGTGTGAAATATTTCATATAAAAAGTTGTTCGATTCGATCTTTGCTACTTTTGCTTGTCACAGAATTGTACACACATATGTACAAATGTGTACATAGGTGTGTATACAAAATTTATGATGAAATAGGGAAGAAGTATTTCATCATCCAATTCTAGTAGCATGTAGTTTCCTAAGAATAAGTATTTGGCATCAAAAAGTAAGCCTACTTACAAAAAAATCAAAAGAAAAACAATTTTTTTCCTGTACATTAGAATTTTTTGCAAAGTGCATCCAAAAATTGCATTTATATTACAAGTAATTGCATTCGCGTTATTCTCAATCAGCATTATTTTAGAAAAACACACTTTAAATGACAACAATACCTTACAGTAACTTTTTAAATAATAGTAATGCGACAAAAACTGTTTAAAATATAGCAATTCAAAGTTACATACCAAATAAATTTCTTTCATATTTTGTACAAACATTTTCAAAATCGAAAATTTTATATGAAAAATCAAGTAAGTCTTTTTTTAAAAAATCATTACAAATAGTAAGCTGCCTTGTCCCAAAAAAAGATTACTTGTCTTTTTTAGAAAAAATTCTGAATTTTGCAATGGTGTTAAATTTTTTAAAATCATAGGGGGAAAAAGAAGTGGAAAATGCATTCAAAATGTGCAGTTGCTATAAAAATGCATTTCTGAAATCAAGCCCTCATTTTTAGAGTACGGATTCTACAAATAGACAACCATAACATTCAGAAACTTTTTAAATTTTTGAAATAGTCCATCTACTTAAAAAAATATAGCTCTCCAAACTTCACAACTTTTTTCATTTTTTTAGGTTTTTCAAAAATGAAAAACGCGAATAAAATCGCGAGTTTTTTAAATTTCAAATATCTGATAATGGGATTCTCTTAATGGCTCCATAGAGTCTCTCTGTTGTCAATATAAACAAAATCGGAGGATGTGAATTCAGAAAATCACTTATTTTCAACTTTCTTTCCTGGAACGAATGATATACATTTTTCAGTTTGTAGTTTTTGAAAAAATTCACACACATGACTCGCAGTTAACAAATGATGAACACATAGATACCCAATCGACATTAACTATTGGTCTTAATAAGAGTCAGCCATGAAAAAGTGCTGATAAATCAATAGGACGGTGTTATATAGATTGTCAGTCCCTTCACAATTTATGTCGCCTAAGTTGAACCTAGTGACATGTCAATGGGATAGATGTCTTATATAAATTGTAATCACCTACTGATATGGTGCTAAGTAAATACTACTGACAATGTCTTCAAGACAAAATTTCCAACTGGGTATTTACACAAATTATAAATATTAGTATGCTTAGAAATAAAACAAAATGTTGGAGCTTTGCGAATAAATGCGCAACTGTAAAAAATTTGAATTACAATCCTTAAAACGTATAGATTAAAAAATGTTAGTAACAAACTTGACGGGTGTTGATTTAAATTATAAAAGAAGTCTACAACTCATCTTTCAAAATTATTAACACACCTATTTTGACTCTAAAAGTATCTCCTAAAATTAAGTTACAAACGCTGCAATCTTTGAAACAAAGTCATTCGTTTTGGGGTTCCCAAATTAATATTGCTTAGAAATAAATATATATACCAAAGGCGCTAAAAAACATTAAAAATTTTGAAAATAAAGGATATTCCCGCCGAGACGCAAATTGAGATGGTATAGAAGATTAGGATGAGTGCCTCGTCATCAGACTTGGAAAAAGAGTACTGAATATGTCGGAAACAGTCTACAATTTAGTAAAGAAGAAAGAAATATATGACAAACAAAATAGAAGATCCTCCCACTCTTAACATATTCACACAAAATCCAGTCGCAAGTCCTCTTAAAGTGGCTGCAGATGCGGTAAACATCACCGGAGAATATGTAAGTTAATCCGCAAGTGCTCTATAAAGTGAACTTCTGTGAGAAGCGAATTAACTTCTCTTGTGGTGAGTTGAAGTTCTTCTACTTTATGTGAGTATTTGACCAATTTCCGTGCTGATTAGTGCTGGTGTCTCCCAAAAGGCATTCATCATCATCTTAAATCACACATATATACAATAACAAAACAAAACATACATACACACAACTAAACTTTACCAGCTGGACAGCATACTGGCGAAGTGCTGCCACTATAACATAACCCAGCTAGCTGCCAATGGGAGGGGTGAGTAGATCGCCACCGCCAGGTGGCGGACTACGCTCATTCACAATAACGCAGTCAAACATGCCTCCAATGACAACGGCCACTTCTACATCGACTACTACTACTACAACATACTCAGCGACAGCTACCTCTGCTTCACACGCAACACCATCCTTTGCGATTCCTACCTCAACACCTACCCCATCAGCCAAACTCACCATACTTAAATTCGCATTCACTTACCATTCAAAATCAATTATCTAATACACCAACCAAAGCTGCAACAGTGGCAAACTCACCTCACTCTACGCCTGGCGACAACTCCCTAGTCTCATCTGGTTCGCACACCAAATCTCTATACACCACAACGAAAGCTACAAACTCAACACATCCAACATCCGACCAAACAATTGCGGTTGAGGAAGACGCAGTCGAAAAAGGGATAAGTAAAAACACCCCGGCTAACAATTTTAATGGGGAAACTGAAACTCTGCTAAAAAGTTCTAAACGTAATCGGTCAAGTCCTGAAAAACAAAGCACTAACTTATCTAAACAATCGAAAATCAACGATTACTGGCTTCAGTCTACCAGTAAGTCAACCTCATCTAACAACAGGTTCGAAATCCTCGGAGACTTGGATGAAGAAGAGGAACCAAACGTAGCCATAGACGAAGAGGAAGAGCCTCCAGTGGAAAAAACAATAAAGCCACCACCCATTTACATCAACAAAGTGGAAAACATTCAACCACTCATTGAGCTTCTGAACCAAATAGCATCAAATCAATACGACATGAGGCTCATAAATCGAGAAGAGGTTAAGATTCAACCAGGCAGCGAAGAATCGTACTCTGCCATCACCAAAGCCCTGATAGACAAAAAAACGGAGTTCCACACCTACAAGATTAAAAGTGAGCGAAACTTCAATGTAGTTCTTAGAGGAATGCATTATTCAACATCTATTGATGAAATCAATCAAGAATTGACATCACAAGGCCATGAAGTGGTAAATGTAAGCAATATACTTGACAGAACAACAAAAAAACCAACATCTCTGTTCTGGGTTAACCTCAAATCAAGCCAGAACAACAAAAATGTATATGGAATCAAAACAATGATGCACACAAAGGTTGTATTTGAACCTCCCAAGCCAAAACGTGTAATACCGCAATGCACTAACTGCTAAAGGTACGGTCACACAGTAAAATTCTGCCACCATTCCTCTCGTTGCGTAAAATGCACTGGAAATCATCACACCAAGGACTGCCAAAGAACAACTAAAACAAATGATGTCAAATGTGTCTTATGTGAAAACAATCATCCAGCTAACTATAAAGGTTGCCAAGTTTACAAAGATCTACAAAATAAGTTATACCCCAAACTTCGTAATAAAGAACATCGTGTGCCAACAGCTCAGGAGCAAACAGTAAAAGCGCCAACCACTCAAAAACAACCGCAACAAGTTACCTCAACTAACCCATCATACGCTAGTGTGGCCACGAACAGAACCCCCGCAACCCAAACTACTCAGTCGCCTCGTGAAAACAGTGATATTAGTGAACTCAAGTCAATGTTGAAAACACTTATGCAACAAATGGGTACTATACTCAACCTATTAACAGCGTTTATTAATAGAACATCCAATGTATAATCTTCTTAATATAGCAGTGTGGAATGCAAATGGTTTAACACACCATATACTTGAGTTAAGAGCCTTTATTTCTGAAAATAATATTGACATTATGCTAATATCGGAAACACATTTTACCAATAAAAGTTTTGTTAAAATACAAGGGTACACAATTTATACCACAAATCATCCCGCTGGTACTGCAAGAGGTGGAACAGCAGTTATAATCAAAAATAACATAAAACATGAACCATTGCAAGATTACTGTAAAGCATTTATACAATCGACGGCTATCAGTATATTGAGTAAGCATGGTCCAATCAATATAGCCTCCATATACTGTCCTCCTTCTTGTAAGATAACAAAGGAACAGTTTAAACATTACTTCTCAAGCCTTGGACCTACATTTTTGGTTGGCGGCGACTTTAACGCAAAAAATCAACAATGGGGTTCTAGACTACGAAATCCTAGAGGAAAAGAACTCTACGATGTAATTAAAACAACAAACCTTCAACACATATCAACTGGTGAACCAACTTATTGGCCAGCAGACATAAACAAAACTCCAGATCTAATCGATTTTTGTGTTCTAAAAAACATTAATAAAAACTATTTTAATATTAAATCATGCTTTGATTTGAGTTCAGATCATTCGCCCATTCTAATAACCCTAAAATCGAAGATAGTGGAAAACTTGCCGCCACCGTATCTACACTCTAAAAAAACAAATTGGAGCTCATTTAAGGAGTGTTGTAACAATAGCTTGCATTTAGATATTTCCCTTAAAAACCGTCAAGAAATAGAAGACGCACTTCATATTTTTACAACAACAATCCAACAGGCAGCCTGGAGCTCTACTCCCACAGCTGAGACTCCAAAAATAAACAACAGCGTAGCTACTAGTAGAGACAGCAAACAAATGATCTCCGATAAACGTCAACTAAGGAAAATTTGGCAAACAACACAACATCCGAAGGACAAACAAAAATTTAACAAAGCTTGCAAAGTGTTAAAACAAGCGCTAAATGCACAAAATAACAAAGAGTTTGAATATTATGTATCAAATCTTACACCGACAGAAGCGACAAACTACTCCCTCTGGAAAGCATCTAAAAACCTTGATAGGGCTACAGCCCGAATACCTCCAATAAAAAAATCAAATGGGGTATGGGCAAAAACCAATATTGAAAAAGCTAAATTATTTGCTACTCACTTGTCAGACGTTTTTCAACCATACTCGCCGTCCGCACAAATTGATGATTCAAAAATATATGAACTTCTTGACTCTCCCGGTCAAATGAATTTCCCCAGTAAGCCTGTCACTTGCAAAGAGCTTGAAAAATTAATAAAGCAACAACCAAATAAAATAAAATCTCCCGGCTATGATCTCATAACAGTTAAAATCTTAAAAGAATTGCCTCTACTCGGAATAAAGTATATAACTCAAATATTCAATGCTATGTTAAAACATGGATATTTTCCATCCCAACTTAAAGTGGCGCAAATAATATTAATTCCAAAGCCTGGCAAACCACCTGAAGAAGTAACGTCGTACAGACCAATAAGTCTTCTTCCGGTTCTAAGTAAAATATTTGAAAAATTGCTACTCTGCAGACTAAAACCTATTATTGAAGCAAATAAACTCATCCCAAGCCATCAATTTGGCTTTAGGGAACAACATTCTACTGTTGAACAAGTTCATAGAGTGGTTAAATCAATAAGGACAGCGTTTGAAAAGAAACTATATTGCTCAGCTGTATTTCTAGACATTACGCAAGCCTTCGATAAAGTGTGGCACGCAGGCCTTTTATTCAAGCTAAAAAAACAATTGCCATATCCCTATTTTGAAATACTGAAGTCGTATTTAGAGGATAGATACTTCTTTGTCAAGTACAATTCTGAAACTACGGAACTGCATAAAATACAATCCGGTGTACCACAAGGCAGTGTACTAGGACCCGTTCTTTATACTCTATTTACTGCTGATCTACCCACAAATAACCACACCTCGATCGCAACTTTTGCTGACGATACAGTAATTTTGTCTTCCCACCGGGACCATGTGTCTGCATCAACAAACCTTCAATCACATCTCAACCAAATTCAAGAATGGCTCGAAACGTGGAGAATGAAGGCAAACCCTAGCAAATCAACTCATGTAACTTTTACTTTAAGAAAAAACATTTGCCCTAATGTAATGTTGGGAGCTGTTATCCTTCCTCAATCCGACAATACCAAATATCTAGGAATTCACTTAGACAGGCGACTCACATGGCAAAAACATATTTTCACCAAACGCAAACAACTTGGATTAAAACTAACGTCTCTGTTTTGGCTCATAGGAAGAAACTCAAAACTTTCTATAGACAACAAGTTACTCATATACAAAACCATCATTAAGCCCATATGGACATATGGTATACAAATTTGGGGGTCTGCCGCAAAAACAAACATCAACATTTTACAACGCTTTCAGTCTAAAGCATTACGCACAATATCAAACGCGCCATACTTCGTCACAAATAACACACTACATAACAACTTCTTTGTTCCAACAGTACAGGAAGAAATCAACAAAAGTAACGAAAGATACTCACACCGCCTATCACAGCATCCAAATGCCCTAGCTGCAGATCTGTTGCAGATATCTTCCACACAAAGAAGACTTAGAAGATTTCCGCTTACACAGCTGATTGTTACAAGATAATCTTAATGATATGACACCTACATGGAGGAGCAACAATGGTTGCTTCCTCTCCATGCCTTTTGTAATTAGCCTAATTAGTTTTAATTTTATTCTAATTACTTGTGTACCTTTACTGAAAGAAAATGCTAAATATCTATATCTATAGATAGATTGCAAAATAAATTGGAGTTTAAAAAAAAAAAAAAAAAAAAAAAAAAAAAAATCCGCAATTGGGAAAAGATTAAACACGTATGATATAAAGACTTATCTCGTGAGAAAAGTAATAGACATATCTGAAAAAACAAAAGAAAACGACTAGAGTTTGCCATAGAGTATATCAATAAGGCACTCTACGAAGCAATGTCTGAGGTGGGTATTCCTGCAAAACTCGTACCCCTTTGCAACATGATCTTTACGAACAACAAAACCGCAGTGAAAGTTAGTTAAGATCTTACGGAAACTTTTGAAACTGAGCGAGGGCCCAGGCGAGGCGACTCCCTATCGTCCGATCTCTTTAATATCTTTATGGAGACCATTATGAGAAAAGATGCATATAATATGAATAAAACAATCAACAGCAAAAGTCACATGCTGCTCGCGTATGCTGATGAGATAAGTTAAGATGAGATAAGTTACTCCGGTGTTTTCAAGAATTGAGAAGGGGTCCGCAAAATTGGGTCTGACAGTAAATTAACGAATTTATATACCACGGATCAACCTTGCACAACTTACCTAACATACCGTCAACCTTGAGATCAAGCGGAGAATTTTGCTTGCGTTTAGATGTTATTTTGGGCGAAGCGCGCACCACACAAAATGGGCGAGTACCGGCACCAATGATCGCGGTGAGTCTCTTTTTAATTTCTTTATAAGAGAAACCTTGACTATATGTAATAGAGGCGAGGAACCGACCTTCAGAACTTCGGTTAGGAGGGAAGTACTAGACCTAACTTTACTACTTGGCTGCGACTATGTAACTGTATCTGATTCACAGAAAAAAATATTCCCGAATTAATTTCAATTACTGATTTGCTTGAAAACAGAGATAAAATTCAATTATTTCATTATTTGACTCAATCATTTGAATACTTGGTTCAACAATTTTACATTTTATAAAGCGAAGAAGATCAATTAAAATTTCACTGGAATCAAGTACTTGTGTACTTGAAATTACAACATTCTTTATATGTTATTTGTCGTTTTTTTGTTCGATTTTTAAGGCGAATTTTTGTTGTTGTCAGGGAGAACAAGTGGAAGATGCGCATCACCAAAAATCCGTTACAAACGGTGTTTTGTTATTGCAATCGGCACTCGTCAACACAATGACAGCAACAACACATGTGCTACAAAATTATTGCGAAATCAAAACACTTCGTTGAAAATTTACAAATAAATGTTCAAACGAAAAAAAGACATACCATAAGCAAAAATTATTATTTAATCAAACTGAAATTAATTATAAATATAAAATGTTCAAAAAATATGAGATGGTGGTTTTTGTTATTTTGGGTGTTAATGTTAATCATTAAAAATTACCGATTTCGATTGAAAGCGAACACCGACTTTTGATTACCAGAATACTCAAGTTGAGTACGCTAGTAATCAAAACAATATATAATTTCGATTAATCGCTCACTCAACTTGATTACGCGCGTAATCAAAACATTATGTAATTTTGATTAAGCACTCACTCAACTTGATTACACGCGTAATTGAAATTTTCCATAAAAAATTGATTAAAGTCATGCTTAACTCAATTACTAATTTAATCAACAATATTAAGAAATTTCGATTAAATCTGTGCTCAAATAAATATTTGCTTTAATTGAAAACTTTTCAATTACGATCTTACAATTCGAGTAATTGAATTTACAAAAATCGTCATTGGCGGAAATCCAAGTATAAAAATAATTGAATTGACAAATATCGTAATTGATTTGAGCATTCGCTTTTTTCTGTGTTTGAGAGTACTTTCTGATCAATCATTTTCTGATCATAGATATCTACAGTTCCACATAAATATCGAACCTGAAAAAGGAAGTTTTTAAAAATTATAGGAAAACGGACTGGAATGCCTATCGTGGGCGCCTAAGGAAACTCTTAGGTAACCATCGGAATATTCCGACGAATGTGCCAGAGCTGGAAGAACTAGTTGACAAATTTACTGATGCGTGCAGGAACGCGCTCAATGAGTCCTGTAAGACCAGTGGTTATAATGCTGCCAAGGGTAACAAAAAACCTCATTGGTGGAACTCTGAGCTTCAGGATCTAAGATCGTCGATTAGGCGGCTTTTTAACAAGGCCAAAAAGAGCGGCGACGAAGGGGATCGGGACATTTACAGGATTAGTCTTAATCTATATAAAGGTGAAATCAAGAAGGCCAAATGGAAATCCTGGCGAAACTTCTGTGAATCCATTGAGGGAACAAACCAGACTGCACGCTTAAGATGCGTGCTCGATAAAAACCCACCGTGTGCGGGGTTCTTAATGAAAGACGATGTAACGTGGACGTATTCGTCTGAAGAGTCTCTTGGGATTCTCCTGGAAACCCACTTTCCCAACGATGACCGGAATGCTGGTCATCAGCCAGAACAGCTAGGCGGAAACTCACCTAGCTTAGAAAGTTCGCTCAATAGTGAGCAGAAAAAATCTGATATGGGCCATTAGATGCTTTAAGCCCTATAAATCAGCCGGACTTGACGGGATAACTCCCGCGCAACTACAGGAGGCATACCTATGTAGTCTTGCAGTTGGTTGGAGGCAATCTTCAGGTGCTGCCTCATGCTGGGAGTCATTCCTAGCATTTGGAAGCAAACCGTCCCGAATGCGGGCAAATGGTCTTATGTCAAACCAAAGGACCTTAGACCAATCAGTCTATCAACCTTTGTTCTTAAGACATTTGAAAGGTTACTGGACATTCAGGTTCGAAGTAGTCTTCCACAGAATCTACTATCGAGTTCTTAGCATGCCTATATCAAGGGCAGGTTAACTGAGATGGCTCTCCATTCCATAGTCAGCATAATATAGAACTCTCTTGAGAATAAGGTCTTCGCTCTAGGGACCTTCCTGGACATCGAGGGAGCCTTCAATAACATTCAACATTCGGCGATTCTTAGGTCGTTACAAAATCTAGGAGTCGAAAGCTTAGTGAAACGCCTATTTGGGGAGCTGAATGGGGTGATGTTAACATTGCCAGGAACGTTAACAGGGGGACGCCGCAGGGGGGAGTTCTGTCTCCACTATTATGGTTAACTTCTGTCAATGAACTGCTTCTTGAATTGGACAGGGCCGAATGCCAGGTCTTTACCTATGCCGATGAAATTGCTATCATCTGTAAGGATAGAAACCTCAATTTACTTAGCATTCGTAAAAACAGCCTACTTAGTCTGATTTCGAACTGGACCGCTAACAACTATCTATCCCTTAACCCACTTAAAACAGAGCTCATATTGTTCTGTGGGAAATATAAAATACCCGCATTGGAAGTGCCGTCAGTTAATGGGGTGCAAATACAGTTGACGGAAAAGGTCAAGTATCTGGGGATAATTCTCGACAGGAAACTGTCTGGGAAACCGAAGATGGAGGAGAGGGTGAAAAAGGCATCTGTTGATCTTTACTGCTGTAAAGGGGCGATAGGAAAACGCTGGGGACTGTCTCCTAAGATCACCATATGGATTTATACGACAATAGTCAGACCAATACTTCTCTATTTCATCGTAGTTTCCCTCCAGGGAAATAGGTTCCTCCAAAAGAAATATATTCTGAATTCCTTGATGAAAATTCAAAGATCAGCACTGATTAGCGTTAGTGGGGCAATGGGCATGACGACACGTACTGCACTTAGTGCTATCCTGAACATCTGTACTCCCTGGTGGGATCAGATATTGTGGCGTTTTGATATCGGGGCATTCCGGACACGCTGTATTACTACACCGGATCAACTCTATTCCCGTAAAAACGGACTACTCTATCCCTACCTTCTAAGAATGCCACTCATCACTTAGGGTGATGGCAGAGTATTTTGACATCAGGCTCATTGGGGTACCGGTACATAGCGACATTCTAGGCAATTCTGTTGCGGATGCGTTCGCTAGACAGGACACTACGGCAGAGGTTCTTCCGGCAAAAGAAGGTGTTAGTATGCCAATCTCTACCTGCCCTTTGCTGATCAGGCAGTGGGCCAATAATATGTTCAACAACAAGTGGAGACTTACTTCAACTTGCAAGCAAGCCAGGGTCCTCTGTCCATAGGTGGACAAGAAGAGGACTAGGCAAATACTTAACTTGCCGAGAGGCAGGTTATCCACAATGATAATGTGTTCTTGTAGGAAAACACGCCCTGAGATTGGGACATATAAACTCCACTCTCGTAGATGCTGCATGGAAGAGGACGAGGAAACGACGAAACACCTTCTCTTGGATTGCCCTGATCTGGCAGGACTGAGAAGTAGGATATTCGGAACACATCTAGTTAGCACCGTAGCCCTACTGGATATTCCTGAAGGTCTTATAGACAAATTCATTGAAAGGGCAAATTGGCTGGACGACTAGTCAATAGTTGCTATGGAGGAAACTGCAGGTATCAAAATGGGCTACTTTAGCCTAAGTGTGCTAGACAGCGTGCTGTCTTGCAGGCTTTTCTACCAACCAACCAAGCACTTTAGAGATAAAGCCCTCTCTCGAGTAACAATAGTCCAGCTATACCAGACTCTCATATAACCTGTCTTACTTTATGGCGCAGAATCCTTTGTCGGATCGCAAGCAGACGAAACATCTCTAGGAGTCTCCGAGACAAAAATACTCCGAAAAATGTATGGCCCTATAGTGCACAACGGCGAGTATCGACGACGTATGAACCATGAACTATATGAGCTATATCCCGAAATTGGCATAGCTAAGTGGATCAAAATAACGCGATTGCACTGGCTAGGCTATTTTAGTAGAATGGATGAGAACAAAGGGTTTTCGAAACCTACCTCGAAGCAAAACGAAAAATAGACCAAGATAGAGCCATCAGGTTGACGAATCCCTGCGAACACTTGGTATTACTAACTAGAGAGATAAAGCAAAAGATCGAAGTAGTTTGTTGTTATCTTCGTTTTGGAAGGTCCCTGTCTCCCGGGGGTTGTTCGAGACCGCATAAGTAAGTAAGTAAGTATATCCATAAGCCAGTGGAGTTCTGGCACATTGTACTATGGACGGATGAGTCTTCTTCTTAATTTGAAAAACTTAAATACGCATTTCAAAAGGATCGAAGTATAAAGCAGTACTATCTCTCAATCGTTTTGGCGGGAGTTCAGTACCGCTTTGGCAATGTGTTTCAGACAATGAATTTGGAGAACTAGTACCAATACAAGACATACTAAACCAGGAAGGATACATAGATATTTTGTGTGATCATTATATTCCTTCGGCTCAGTTATTATTTGCTGATGAAAATTGGATTTTCCAGCATCATAATGCCCCATGCTATAAAACAGGGTTACCAACAATGTTTTTAAATAGAGTTGGACAAGATTTTCTTCCATGGCCACCACAGAGTCCAGATGTAAACATAGTATGCGCATTCGTAGAAATGCAGAGATCCATATAATGGGACCGAAATCGAGACGAAACTGTTGATGAAATAATAAATTTGTGGCACAGCCTAGAAATTCCGTTTGTACGCAATCTGATTGCATCTTTTCCGGCTAGACTACAAGCTGTCATAAATTCCGAGGGAAATGTATAATTATTGTTGATTTTTTTTTTGTGATTTATAATGTTTTTCCTGTTGTGTGAACACTTTTTAATGTAAATAAATTTGTGTAAATAATTTTGAAATATGAGGTGGAGATTTATTTTGTGGTTTTAATCAACGAATTATTAAGCCTATTGCTAAAAATTTTAAACTTGCCTAATCTTTCCGTTTTGAGGAGTACAATACGAAAGTTTTCTTATTGCAAATTTATTCATAAAGCAGCAAAATATTTTTTATTTCTAAGCATGCTAAAATTGTTAATTTGTGTAACTATATATGACTATGTCTGTATATAGGGCAACAAAAGTATGAATGTGTACGCAGATTATATTGTGATTGAATATTTTTGTATAAAATTTGTACCTATGCTAAACAATATAATTCAGTACTGTGATGAAAAATACTTACGTATCTAAGTGGATTTGTAAAAACATACGGCTATTGTGTGCGAACAACTAATAAACTCTGCGTACTCAAATTAAAAATATTTGCAAGTAATAAAGAAATAAAACTAAACTAAGAAACACATATTTACGAACTGCAAATCCAAACTGATGATTTACTTATTACGAAAGTGAAAATGCTTGCGCCTATTATTGTTACGCCCTTCAATCCACCCGAAGTCTTGCCTAGTAATACACGATGTTGAGCCAAACGCTTAATACCCTTTACTAAATCACAGACATATGCAATTTTTCCAACAACCACCACATCCTTAGTGAAAGCTGGAGCTCTCGTAGTATAAGCCTTAATACCACTTACCATAGTAGTTGTTAAGAATATTTTAAACTTAGGGAATTTATGGGCGGTTGTAGTGGTTCTGCTATTGGGGGATATAAAAGTTGTCCCTGTTGGAGTAGTCGTAGCTGATATAGTTGATATAATGATAGATGATTATTAAAACGCGCGTTAATCTCTTTTGCGATTCTGTAGTTGTATGTATGTAATTAGTAGCACATAGATTCGAGAGTATTAGTACAAAATATTAACATTCATAATTTCATATGTGGCAATCAATGGATAGCTAAGTTTTAATGAACTAGATTTACGGAAAAACAATTTGAGAAGATTAATGTGTAATTAACACACAGAGCCTACAATCAGCTAACGATTAAGTATACGTTACGAAATGATAGATAGCGTTCGCAACAAAAGGGGAAACAAAGAAGACATCGTACCCTAAATACAAAACAGTCATAACTCAAAATTTGCAATCTTTCAGTAGAGACAAAAAACCGAATTTGTTAAGTAAAAATGTGTAGAAATTCTCAATACTAGACACATTCGTATGGATTTTTTTGACGAAAAAAAATGACGACAGATTTTTCAAGTGGATACAGTTGGTTCCTAGTTATATTTTTTAAGCAAAATATGAAAATTTTGAGGTATGACCCTTTTGACGTTTGGGGTGCGATGTGAACATTATTTTATAGGAGAAATTTCGTCTCTCTTTATTAGTAACCAAATATTAGAAAATCTATATGTGAGGAAATATCGTAAATACAGGGTGGGCCAAATAAAACATACCAATGTATATAACAACTTTTTTGTTTTCTGATATAATTGTGTTTTTTTCTTTGCAGGGTATAATTGAGTTCTTGAAAATTTACAATGGATACATACAGTATACAACAAGGTGTTAAAATTATCGAATTTTTTTATTCTTGTTAAAGATCAATAGTTATGACCCAGCGAAAGTATCGTCAACATGATGGATGAAGCGCATTTCCATTTAAACGGTTATGTCAATAAGCAAAACTGTAGATTGTGGGGCTCGGAAAATGCAAGGGAAACACACCAGCATTAGTTTACATCCATCCAGATACACTGTTTGGTGTGGTGTTATGGCCGATAAAGTTAGCTTTATTTACATCGTTATTTATTGATTAATTAGTTCCTGTACACAAGACATAAGTCTTATATTGCAGCACAGGCATTTAAATCGCAAATTACGACTAGTGTAAAATAAGACAGAAAAAACATAAACACATAACTGTAACAAAAATTATAAGTCGTAATATATAAAAGAGAGAAAAAAAAACTTTGTTTGTTTTAAAACATAAATATAATAACAATTAGCATAGAAACATGTAACATAATCAAATTTAAGAAAAATAATCATTATTAAAAGCAACACAAAAGAAAATTAATTCCGTTATAATTATGTAGAAAAGGAAAATAGTCAAAAAAAGCACATAAATCATTAATCACCATCAAAGGAGTTTCAACAAAAATTATAAACCAAAAAAACAAAAACTTAAGAACACAGATCAGTAATAATATTTCTAAAGTGCAGTACATTATTTATTAGCTGTATATTATTTGGGAGCGTGTTCCAGAGACGGATTCCATTTATGAAGAACTGCCATTCTGAAGTGTGAGTCTTATATTTCAATGAATTAAGTTTCTTTCCTCTACATGAACGGGAGAAAGTAATACGTTTATAGAGGTGTAGTGGCTGTTTTGTGTTGATGATTTTGTGTAAAAAAACCAATACCGTTATATTAAGCAAATTGTCAAAGCTTATATCATAGAGCTGATGAGAAAAAGACGAAATGTGGTCGTATCTCTTTAATCCGTAAACAGAGCGTATAACGTTATTGAAAGTGACATTAAGTTTTCTTCTACTTTGCGAATCACAGCTAGCAAACAGTTCGCTACCATACAATAAAACAGGCATAATATTCGTTTTGGCTAGTAAATTTCTAATTCCAATGGGGGTACAATGTTGTGTTTGCCATAGATTTCTGAGCATTGAGAAAGTGCGTCCACATATGGTGTTAATATGATCCGACCATGTTAAGCTGGAGTTAAAAATAATTCCTAAGTTTTTCGCAGTTTTAACGATTTTCTGATTATTAAGAATAATTTGTGGAGTTTGTGTGGGCAATACTGAACGTTTTCTAATAATCAAACATTTAGATTTTCCGGGAGTTATGGCAAGACCATTTTCCGATGCCCACCGATTTATTCTGTTCAGATTTTGACTCAGGGTTCTAACACATTGATCAATATGTTCCGGCTTGCAGCTTAAGTAAAGCTGAATATCGTCCGCGTACATACGTACGCTACATTCGCAGAGATAAGTTGGCAGATCATTTGCACACATAGCGAAAAGTAAGGGTCCAATGATTGAGCCTTGTGGAACACCTCGATTTATTGATAGCATTGACGATATTGACTTCCCTACGTCGACATATTGGTACCTATTTGTCAAGTAAGATTCAATTAAACGTGTTGCAGTACTGCAGAAATTAAACTGTTGTTTTAATTTAGTGCACAAAATCGAGTGATCTACCGTATCAAAGGTAATAGTACTACAAAAGTAAGTCTGCTTTCATCAAGGTCTTTTCTGATATCCTCTGCAACGTCAATTAGAGCAGTAATGCAACTCTGTCCTTTACGAAAACCTGATTGACGGTCTGTAAGTAGAGATCTGGAGTCCAAGTAGTCGAATATCTGATTATGTAAAATACGTTCGGCCAGAAACTATTTCCGAGGCTTCTGGCAGAACAATGATTGACAATTTTGTACGGCCAATGGTGGAGCAGCATCCTAACTTTTGGGTCCAATAAGATCGAGCGACTGTGCACACTGCAACGAAAACTATGGATTTGTTGCTAGAAACTTTTGCCAAACGTTTGATTTCAAAAAATTCTGCTTTCCCCTGGCCACCTCGTTCGCCAGATTTAGCTGCGCCCGACATTTTTTTATGGGGATATTTAAAAGACAAAGTGTATTTAAATAAACCAGAGACAATTAGACAGCTAAAGCAGAATATTCGAGAAGACATACTGAGCCTTGAACCAGAAACATTACGTCGTGTTATGGAAAACGCACTTAAAAGAGCCAATGTTTGTATCGAGCTAAATGGTGGACATTTGTCCGATGTCATATTTCATACATAGTCCCCCTGATGCCGGGCTATAAGGCCATAGGCAATAAAGCCATATGGCCTTATTTCTCATCACTTTGAGAAATGAGACCATATGACTTTATTACCCACACGAGAGTGTAATAACACCATATGAGTTTAACAATCGAAGTGTAAATAATGCCATACCCGTACAATCCATTGTTAAAATTGCATATTGTCCACGTAAAGAATGAGTTGTCAGTGTCAACCGTTGAAGAGATATGGATCAAGCCAGGGAGGGGGGCGCCCGCCCGCCTCTTTCCGCGCTCGCCCGCGGCTGTTCTTGCCAGCGCGTGGCGCGCTACTCTTGCGCCCCGTAGGAAGCTTCCAAAGCATGGTAATTTTAACGGATTTCTGGAATTCTACTGCATTTCTTATGCATTTAGAAGCGACCAAATCAAGTGATTTCCTTAAAGCAATTTCCGGATGCACAACTGTATACACTGCCAGAAGTTGTTACGGAAAAAAGCGAAGTATTTTCATACAAAATCGATATCGACTTTTAAGAGAGAAGAAAATAACCCTGAGTACTGTACTCGCATGCTTGAGCCAGATTTTATAAATACAATTGACAGCGCTGACGACATTGAATCAGATGCAAATAGCAGCGAAGAAGAAGGCACTGACGCAGAAATGCGACAGCAACATTCTCTGTCGTGTATTGTTTGTTGCAAAAACGACAGACAAATACTGTTTGATCCATGCAAACATTTTAAAGTTTGTCAGCCATTCTACCAACAAATAAAAGGATGAGCTGAGAAAAACGGAACGCATACGTTGTGTCCTATTTGTCGTGCCATCATTACGGATGCCACATTTATATATTGTTAATTATTGTAGAAAAAAAATAATAATGTGAGTCCGATCACAGGGGAGATGTGTAAACATCTAGTAATGAAGTTGGAAGTACTTATGCTTTTAGTATATTTTTTTAATTAATCAATTAAAAGTATCAAAACATAGGAATTTGCTGATTTTTGTTTGTTTTATTTAACTTATTTGGTTAGTAAATGAACACACAGCAGTATATACAATGTACTGCATTAAAAATTACAGTAAGCAGTAAATTTACTGATTACTGAAAAAATTCAGTAAATTTTTAGTGCATTACCAGTCAAATCATAGGGCGGTATTCATAATAATCAGCAATCGGGCATTACTGATTACTGAAAATTCAATGCACCTCATCATAATCATGTAGGCACTTTATAAAAATTGCTGAACAAAATTTTAGTAATCAGTAAAAATTTACTAGTTCAAGAATTATTTTTACTGAAATTTTAGTAATACTGCAAAGTGCCCATCTATGGTAAATGCCTTAAGTACAAATAGTTAATAGTGGCTTATGGTAACTAAAATAAGATACATATTTAAATTTTTGACTCGATTGTATTTAAAAATCTATGGAAAACTGCATCTATAGTAGTGGAATTGTTAGCTGTGGGGGTTGGTGGAGAATTGCTCATATGCAAGTGGAAAACGTCAAATAAAAATTTTGATAAAGCTTGCGACGGTGGGTTTGCAAAATTTGTATTAAAATCTCCACCCATAATAATTGGCATGAGATGGAGATTGTTACCCAATTTTCGTGCACCAGCTTCAGTGTAAGGCAACAGTACGTAATGAAGATATGTTATAATCTTAATTTATATTGGAATCTAATAGAAATTGTATTAGAATTAACATTACCTCCATTCAGCTTTGATACACTTTGTGTTGTTTTATGTTCTGAGTTATAATTTTTTTGGTGTTTTGTAAAATATTTTATAATTTTGTATTTGTTGCGGTTGACAAGTTATTAATCAGCTGTTTACTGAAATGTAATGCATGTAGTTATTTTACAGCAATGGATTAGTAGCTACTATTGCACACTAGATGGTGCTTATATGCAGCTGTTAAGTATGAATGACAATCTCAAAGATGAAGAAAACTTTTAGTTTTTAGTTTTCCTTATATTTTTTTTTATTTTTTATCAAACCAACACTCAGGGGATGCCCCCTATAAATGCAGTGCATTGTGTTGGCGAAGGAAAATTGGGGTAGTAGAGGGTGGAAAGAGGGAGTAGTGTCTGTTGATATTTGCCTTGAATGTTTGTATGTCACAATTGGTGGGAAATACACTAGCCGGAAGTTTATTCCACATACGGACTGTACGGCTGAAGAACGAATTTTCTCTATAGTGTGTAGTGCGGTCAATCGGCCACTCGATAAAAAACGGATGAGAGTTCCTGGAAAGCCGCGTACTTCGGCTAAATATCCTCACGTCCGGCATAAGTCCGAGGAACACATACCGTGGAAATATCGATAGAACAGTGACACGCAACCCACATTTTACAAGTTTAGTTTTTAGTTTTCCCTATTTTGCTTTGTTTTAGTAAATTTCTTATTAAAAGTGCAAAAAATCTTTTTAAAAGTTATTAAAATTAAATGTTTTTATATTCATTTTATTTATTTGTTTTCATTTGCCTACGATAACATAATGTACGGCAATTAGTGAAAATTAGTAGCTACTATTGCACACTACATGGTGTTGAGTATATTGTATGCAGCGTATGAGTACACTAATACACTCATACATAGCTCACACCGATTTGATAACGCTTTACGATTGGCGAACGATTACATCGCACATCTTACTCTAAATTTGTGACTGTATTGTGAAAAAGATTTTTACCCCCAGCGTATAGATGTTTACACATCAAAAATACACATCTATGTAAATATTTAAATTTTCTGTTAACTGAATTAATTTTTTTTTTTTGCCAATGAAAGAAATCAAATACACTACATGAGTAGCACATAGAAAATTATCAAAGGTGAAATAATACCATAATGGCTTTATTGCACTTGCTCTGTGGTAATAAAGCCATATGGTCTTATTTCTCAAAGTTATGAGAAATAAGGCCATATGGCTTTATTGCCTATGGCCTTATAACACGGCATAAGGCCCCCTAAATTTCCATGAAATGTATTTAAGATATATAAAAAAAGTAATAAAAAATTCCAAGGAGTATTCCAACTCACGGGCGATGTGTTAACACCTTTTTGCTACACGGTACTTTTTCGATTTCTGTGAACACATTAGTAAATGTTACATTTGAAAATAAAAAACAGCGTTCAATCATATGATGACGTTACATTTAAATAATATCAATACACTTAAAATTATTTAAAGACCAGTGCAAGCACATGTGTCATTATTTTCTTGCTCAATACTTCTTGTTTTATTCCCACAAAAAAACAAAGAATGCAAAGCAACATACACTTGTATATACATACATACACTGTTATATTCGTACATACGTTACACAAGTTCACAAAATTTCCGTTGCTCTCTTGCTATCTCATTTTTATATACGTATAATACGTCAATATTCTCTTTGCTCTGAAAGTGCTCCGCACCCACATTTTATTTGTCTTACCTTTCACAATAATAAAAAACCAACCCGTAAAAAACATAGTTTTTGGCTATAAATTTTTTATATAAGACCACGCCCCTTTGTCCAATCCCGCCCATATTTGCAGCAGATCTTAGAATATGTACACCTAACCAACATACCCAATTTTGTTCAAATACCGTTAACAGGAGCAGAAATAATGGATTTTTAATTTGTGATTTGTATGGGAGGTACAACTCCCCTTTATCCAATGCCGCCCATATTTTGGTAGTTTATTTTTGTCGACACCATTAGTTTGCCTGCGAAGTTTCAGCTCGATTGGATCACGGGAAAAGGGTTAAAAATCAATCCAAAATTTTTTCGGCATACATGCACACAGCCATAATAACATAAATAATGTTAATACTTAAAAATATTTAAAGACAAGTGTCATTATTTTCTTGATAAATACTTTTTGTTTTATTCCCACAAATAACAAAGAGAATGAAAAGCAACAGACACATGTACATACATACATACATTGTTATATTCGTACATAACCTACACAAGTTCAGACAATTTTCGTTGCTCTCTTGCTATCTCATTTTTAGAGACGTATAACCACCTCATTATTCTCTTTGCTCTGAGAGTGCTCCGGTCCCACGTAAGACAACTAGTCGCAGCCGCTATATCAGTGAGTGTGATTTTTCGCAGTGTGACAGTCTGTGTTTCGCAGTCGAACAAATCTGTGTTCTATATAGGGGTGGGTCACCCTTCTCATTTAGGCGTATGAGAAATAGATGTTGGCCGAATCTGAGACCTACCCGATATGCACACAAAATTTCATACAAATCGGTCCAGCCGTTTCGCAGGAGTTTAACGTCAAACAATGTGTGATCGCTGTCGGACAATCTGTGCGAGCGCAGTCGGACAAATTGTGCTTGGATGTATTCACTTTGTGAATTTAGGCCATACCCGCGCCTATAGATGGTAACACATCAAAAAAGTATTATTACGAACGTTACACATACGTATTTTACATTGGTAGGTCTTATTTGGCCCACGCTGTATTTGTGAGATTATTTTCAGCGCCCAATGACCGTCGGTGGTGCAATGGGTAGTGTGCGCGCCTCTTGTACAGGAAATCCTGGGTTCGATCCCTGCTCCAACCACCTTAAAATTTCTTTCGACGACGGTCACCTCGCTTAGTGACGGCGACACTATCGAGTATATAGCCATGAAAAATCTTCTCAAACTACCGTTCGGAATCGGTGTAAAACTCTAGGTCACAATCAGTGAGTGAAAACTGGAAAGCGCACAGCTCAGTGATTGTGAGAAGTTCTCCCCGGTCCCTTCATGGGATGTAATGGGAAACCATTTATTTTTATTTTTATAATTTCTCCTATAATTTCATTAAAAACCGAATATTAGCTATTATTATTTTTCTTTTCCATTTATCCGTATCAATTATTTAAGGCTACATTTAAAAAAGTATATCTAAATATCCAATTAAAATTTCAATTTCAATGATAATGATAATAATTTTATTACAATTTTAATTTTAATTCATTTTCAACAATCTAATAATTTTAAGCGTACATATATGTCATTTGTTAATATGTAATATATTATATTCCTGCACTATAATTATAAGATTTTTAGTTCTATTGTGCAGGATATAACAATAAATTAATAAATATTTAAATAATAGACTCCAGTAGAAAAAAAAACAAACTTCGACCTATGTATATAAAATATATGGCCTTAGGTCGTCAACGTTAAAAGTTAGTCCGTTTAAATTCAGAGACTTTAAATAAAGCTTGAGATTTACCAGACTTTTATCATTCATTGTTTAATATTCGTGCACGTATTCCAAATCCAGCATTGTGGGCTAAGAAAAAAAAGACCCATAACACTTGGGGGACTAATGCGCTGTACAAATAACTTCACGTCCTTTACCCAATAAAATGTTATAGGCATTACAAAATTGAATTGGAATGGTAGAAAAGTTTTATAACTTTTAGCGTGTATTATGGAACAAAATTTCCGTAATTTGTTAACCCTAACCCTCCTGACACGAGTACCTCAGTACCCGAACGATTTTCTAGCTTCAAAGTGCATTATATACGGCGATGAACAGAAATGCCGCATCCATTTATCAATCGGTAGCTCGTCAATTCATTTGCCCAAAATTCGAAGTGTTTTCAAATGATATCTGTGATCAGGACCCTATTTCACTAACCACTACTCATTTGCAAATTTTCAGCTTTTCAATTTTCAATATTTTGTGTTTCACCAACTAACAAAATGATGCAATGTTGAAAAAATGCAGAGTGGCTGTTTCACCAAACAATATTTAGCACCTTCCCTGCAAAGTAATTTTTGTTGAAAATTTGAATAATTTATCATGTGTCTGGTTACCAAAACTATTTACTCCGTATGTACTTTGCTAATTCGCAGTTAATTATGCATAGAGAAATATCTCATTGCGGTCTGTTCCAGTCGTTGAAAATTCATCGGGTCGAAAGGTTATTCGATAACAATAAGTGTATTCGGGATAGAAAAAACTATGAAATACTCCAAATAAAGTAACAATTGAGCTTTTCCGACTTAATAAAATTCAAATTGAATTTTTTTTACCTAAAATCGGTGATAAGTTACTTTACTTTTACTTTTATTGACTATATTACAACCTCATGAGGTCAGACGTCTTACACATATTAATTAAACAAACAAATTAAACAAATTTCAACATATTCTTCCAACTGGCTCTATCCTTCGCCTTTACTCGCCAGTTGGTAACACCAAGGATAGCGGAGTCTTGGTCGTCCACTTTTGCTGCTTCCATCGGGTACGTTATCAAAAATCTTTCGCGCTGTCTCATTTTCATCCATTCTGATAATATGGCCTAGCCAACGCAATTGGCCCACTTTGATTCGTCTAGCTATGTCCACGTCAGAATATAGATTATATAGCTCTGCGTTCCAGCGACGTCGGTACTCGCCGTTTTCCCTAACAGGACCATATATTTTACGGAGAATTTTTCTCTCGAAAACTCCCAGGTGTTTTTCAACCGCTTGTGATATGACCCAAGTGTCAGAACCATATGTCAAGACAGGTAAAATTAGAGTCTGATATATCTGGACTTTTGTCCGTCGAGAGAGGGCTTTGTTCCTAAACTGCTTACTGAGCGCAAAATAACATCTATTTGCAAGCACAATTCTCCTATCTATCTCCAGGCTAACGTTGTTGTCCTTGTTCACGGCGGATCCAAGGTAGAAAAATGCATCTACCACTTCAAAATTAAATTGGTTGTCAACGTTCAAGTGCGGACCAAGTCGAGAGGTTTCTCTAGTCGTTGACACCATCAATTTTGTCTTGCCCTCATTAACAGCAAGACCCACCTTCGCTGATTCCTTTTCGATTCTTGAAAATACTGCAGAAACCTGTCGCAAATTTCGCCCAATGATGTCTATGTCGTCAGCATACGCCAGCAACATGTGGCTTGTCGTGTTAATGGTCTTGTTCGTATTTACTGCAGCCTTTCTCATTATTATCTCCATTAATATGTTGAAGAGATTGCACGAAAGTGTGTCGCCTTGTCTAAGTCCTCGCTTCGTACAGAATAGTTCAGTGAGGTCTGTCCACACTTTCACTGCTGATTTGGTGTTGGTCAGCGTCATTCTACAGAAGCGGATCAGTTTCGCCGGAATACCAAGTTCAGACATAGCTTCGTACAGTTTTCGCCGTATGGGGCTATCGAAAGCAGCTTTGTAATCGACAAAAAGGTGGTATGTATCGATTTGTTTTTCGTAGGTCTTTTCCAGGATTTGGCGTAGCGTGAATATTTGGTCAGTTGTGGACTTGCCTGGTCTAAAACCACACTGATAAGGTCCAATCAGGTTTTCAATAATTGGCTTTAGTCTTTCACATAATACGCTCGACAAGACCTTATACGCGATGGATAAAAGACTGATACCGCGATAGTTGGAACAGACACACGGATCACCCTTTTTGAATACAGGACATAATACACTGAGACTCCAGTCGTCGGGCATAGATTCCCCTAGCCTTATACCGCATATCAGTTGATGCATGTGGGCTATCAGTCCTTCGCCACCTGCCTTAAACACCAGCGGCTTTATTATTCTTCAGGCGGGAGATCGCCGTTCTAATCTCGTCTTGATTAGGGGGGGATACAATCTATAATATCATTACCTCCTGATCTTTAGTGGAAGAATCTGATTGGAGTAGTGCTGAAAAGTGGTCTCTCCACATTTTGAGCACACACTGCTTCTCAGTCACCAGATTTCAATTCTCGTCCTTGCAGGAGGGCAGCCCATTATTAGGCCCGTTGGTCGATCTTCTTACCCTCTGGAAAAACTTTCGCGATTCACCATTCATCCTGCACATTTCGTTTCTTTCACTCTTTCTCTCTGCTCCCACTGCCATTTTTTCGCCTAAATAGTTGGTTTTCCTCCCTTCTCAGCCTCTTGTACCGCTCACTCGCAGCACGCGTTGTAACTGACTGTTTCGTTGCCATACGTGCAGCGTTTTTTGCATCAGTTGCAATCCGACCATCTTCGTCGTACCACATAGTGACAAGTTTCTACGGAGCGAAAAAAATTATGCATTAAACCCGTTGCAGCAACTGTTAACTGCGTTACAATGCATGGGCAACGGCGGACAATATCATGCTGTTGGGGAAATGCAGGCAACTAGTTATATGCAGAGTTGTTCACCGCGTTACAGAAGCATTAGCAGAAGTAATGCTTCAAGACACTGCTTGCTGGCCAACGTATAGTGGCGAGAATGCTTTCTGAGACTATGTGGTATTGTATTTGTAGTTCTATTACTGTATATTTTTCCCAATTGAAAGTCTTACAAGTGACGAAATTAATTTGGAGCAATTTTCATTGCTATTGTATCTACAATTTTCCAAAATCTGAGTGTGGGCAAGTGAAAAAGTATGTGTATTAAGTTCTTGAATCTTAGACATGTTCGTGTTGCCAGGTGGTTAGTGACTTTTGCAATTTTTGTTTACACCCAGTAGGCTGATATAAATTGTAAACTTTGAGTTGCTGTGACATTTTTAATGTCACCGTAACTTTCATCGTGCCAATTTTCACCAAGCGTTGCCATATTTTCCTCAGCCATTGCCGATAATTCAAAACTGTTAATTAAATTCAACCCTAATCTACATCCTGACATATGTATGTATGTGCAAACATAAATCTTCATAACGTATTGCTCTGCTCATATTTTTGTTGCCCATTTCATTCTTTTCTGTTGTTATTGCATTTTTATTTATTGTCAATGACATTTCCTTTGTTTCAACCACTTTCTCTTGTATTTTGCATGACATCCACAGCCCGTATATCGTTGGTTAAAACATGGCACACACATTGGTGATGATTACTCATACAGTCAATATTTACGGCAGTTATCAATGAATTTCAAAAAATGATGCTGGCTCAATATTTAGTGAACCAATCGATGTTGCTGGTGCATGTGAATATATAAATATATTTTGCTTGATGAAACATGTTTTTTAAAAATAACAAACAATAGAAGGAAAATACATTATAAAGAATACTTTAAATCATGAATTTAGTTAGAAGACCAATAAGTTTTTCAATATACTGAAAGATTTGTGACTGAGAAAATAAGAAAATATTTAAATTTTGTATTAAATATATTTAGGAAATCTTTGTTAAACTTTGTCGATGTAGAAAAATAGTGGACACGATATCACGCTATAAAATGAATTGAAATTATGTTACGGCCAACATTTGCGATAACTGAAATTATCCATTTTTCTAATGAGAGCACAGATTACGAAGAACGTAAATTTCTCTCATTCTGTGGATTGTATACACAGTCTTATCCACTAGGTTGGCAACCTACTCACGCCTACACACAAAAGTGATCACCCCATTGGCTAATACTTATATAGTCGACATAATAGTTCTCTCACCAAATTTATGACATTTGGCCTGGTGTGATATTTAAGTTCGATGTTGAAATGAACTGCTTTACTAATACCAGATAGAGGCAATGTTTCAAAACAACGAACAAAATAACAACAAAGGCATTTCATTTTGTGTGTTAAAATTATTGTGTTAAATACAACGCAATTGTTGGCTAACAATAACAGTCAATAAAAAAGTTTAAAACACATTTAAATTTCACAGTTTTTCACCAAAACTACACGAAAAATTAAAGCAAGATGTTATTGTAATTCCACCTAGTGTACGTCACTTTTCGTAAAACATCTCTCTATCACACCGACCGCATCAAGAAGCGTGTGAAATATTGTCTCTAGTATGAGATTACTCTATGGATCACACACTCTAATGGTTCTACCTCGTCAATATATCTTGGATGGACAATTGACGCGTTGTAGTTTGCTGCGCTTTTAGTTGTTATTTGAAATGTTATTGAAAGGCGAGACAGACGTGTAAGTTGACAGTGAAAAAATAGACAAATATTCCAACTTTTTTTAAAACAAACTTGCGGGTAAAACGAAAACCACTAAAGTTGAAAATTTAAACAAAAAAGAACAGTTTTAATTATTTCAGCTCTAGTTTATTATAACTCGTTTACTGCAAACGTTTTCAAGTTCTCGCAAACGTTTTTTAGGTGGGGTTGCTGTAACCGAAATAAAAGTTGGCGGAACCGTTTTTCGTTTCTCGCAAACGGGTTTTCAGCTTATATTTTCCAAAACTCGTTTGCAGCAAACAGTTGTCGGTTCTCCCAAGCGAAATGACATGCATGAATTAATATGAGTTCGTTTCTCCAAACTAAAGTCCCCAAACGAGCTTGAGGTATCTGAGATTTCGTTTAGGAGGAACGAGTTTTTTCTTTGCATGTAGTGTTAGTAAATCTAGAGTAAGCATTACTCTCGTTTTGTTATCCAACTCATTCTTTTTATATCAAAGACAGCAAGCATTATTCTCGTTTTGCATTTCATTAATATGAATTGAACTCAATTTTTCTAATTAATTTCAATTAATTTAAAATCAACTCCATTCAAATTAATTGCAATTAATTTTTCCAAATTCATTTTCATTGGAAATGAATTTAATTAATTTTGCGAAATTCATTTGAATTGGCAATCAATTTCAATTCGTTTTTCCAAATTCGTTTGAATTGGAAATGAATTGCAATTCGGTTTTGCCAAATTCATTGGAATTGATTTAAATTTCAATCACTTTCTCTTTTTTTTTATTAAAAGAATTAATCCAAAATTTAGATAATTCTTAAAAATAAACAAAGAATGCGTCGTTTACAGCTCTGGTACGGTTTGGAATGGAATGACTGATATGTGTGGGATATTACTCTATCAAAATCTATGTGAAAAATACTTTAAATTTTTTCATAATTTAGAATGAAAATAGTGTACAATTAAAAATTTTGCAAGTAAAAGTAATTGCAGCCATGATTTCACACTACCATTTGAACTTAACGTAACCTGCTATTCATTTTATTCCAAAATCGGAGTAGAGATCGGTAAATAAAACTTCATAATATGGAAATAATGATGAACGCGCCATTGAAAAACAGCCAGCCCATTTTATAAATTGTGTGCCTACGCAATAGTAAAGAACAGTAAGGACATTACTGACACTGACCCAAAGATTTTACTTTGTATGAAAATTTAAACCCAGTAAACACCATCTTTGAAATTTCATCTGGATATTCACAGAATGTATATGTGTATGTAGCTGTGGCTGTGAATAGCCTGTGGCTACTCCATCCATTCACTTTTCCTCCAAAGCTTTTTCTCTCGTTTTGTTTGAATATTCTTTTGTGTAGGTCAGCGTTATAATGGAAACTCGAATATAAAAAGTGACATGCAAAATGTCTGCGGTAGCGAAAACAACTGCATGAGGTTTATTATGAGACCAGTACTGTGCTCTAAGAAACAGCATGTCCACAACAAAAATGTACAGCAAAGAAAAAGCTGTTACTTTAAAACTTAGTACACATGTAACCCATGGTATTGTCATTGTTCTATAAATGATTCAAAAGTTTTTTGTGCCTAAAATATATGTTACATTTGGTGGAGTTCGCTCTGTAAAACTGTTCAAATGAAACGAGCACGTCGATTTTAGTTGGCTTGTTCAGCTAATGGTTGACTCTATGGCTGTTTCATTTTGCAATGTAGAATTTTTGGCATGTCTCTTAGGATTCATGACATGTTGCACAATCAAACAGGCTCAGTTCTGGCTGTGCTCACCAGGTTAACACTCCGCATGTGGTCTTACAAATTAATAAACTTTAGTATTAGAATTCGCGGTCTTTTTTTCGCGCACATTAACTATTTTTATGAATCATTTAAATCCGTATTAACAACAATTCGAACCACCCTCATGCTATTAGATACTCGTATTGATTCACCTATCCGTATGCGTATAGTGCGTACAGAGGAAACTATCGCTGCCGTATCCGTCAGTGTTGACGAGAATGATTATTTCTTCACTATGTTCATTTGCAATAATTCGGATTGTGATCCTCGACTCCGTGGAAGATTTTACGCAATGCTCTTGGCTTAAATTCGTACAAAATACAGTTCCTTTTACAAACAGGCGGTTTGCCACAGTGGGCAGAAATGGAAAATTAAAAGGCCAATGCTTAACAAATCACGCTGTATAATTTTTTACTACTTATAAATAGACGTGAAATATTAATTCGATGCATGATTTATGAACCTTTTTAGTTAGATACATTCCTGGAGTAACAATGTATCAGTTAACAAATAATATCGATTGCCAGAGCAACGAATTGTATAAATAGTCACCTCCTTCTCATTTCGGTCATACAGGCTGTGCACCCACTGCTGGGAAGATGGAAAATTATGAACTGAATATGTTTTCTCTGAGTATAATAATAAAATCAGAGAATATTGTGTTGTGACCTTGTCGTTTCACAATAAGATGAAGCGAAGCAGTCACAGGAATGGTCGTGTGTTGGATATAAAATGAAGAAACATGTACATGTCACGACATGGAAAAATTGGTCGATGTTTAAGGATATTTTTGCTTTATTCAAAGAAGAGTTTCCTCACTTCAAGTCAATTCGTGCTTAATTGAAGTTAAAAACCAGTACATAAGTTTCAGTCGTGTGAACCAACTTAACCATACCCTCACCATACCGTACCTCATCCATTGCCTGGGAGTTCTGTTATAAAACGCCCATACTCAAAAGTGACCATATTCAACAGCAGATTGACGACATTGCGCTAAATATTATTGAATACCCAAATTAGTTAGTTTCCCTCCCAATATTTATATGCGAGGTATAAAAATGGGCATGGCAAGTTGTTGCCAAAATTTTGATCAGTACCAAATTTTATTAAGATCGGTTACGATTTATTGGAGATATCGAGTCGGCAAACCCCAAATACGCCCAACTTTTGTATGGGATGTACGAAACTGGGCGTGGCACAATAGTCAGTTATTAGTTACACAGTAGCTTTTAGCAAAATTTTGCCTAGTACCGAATTTTATTAAGATCGGTTTTTGTTTATGAGAATTATCGTGTGGATCAACCGGTCATCCGCCCAACTTTTATATGGGAGGTACCAGAATGGGTGTAGAAAAACAGCTCATTTTCTATACGAGAGCTTTATTTGGCTAAATACCGACTAGTACAAACTTTCATAAAGATTGGTTTGGTTTTGCGGGACTTCTCGTGCCGAACAACCAGACGCCCAAAATAACTTTTGTATGGGAGGTGCCACAATGGGAGTGGCAAAATCACCCTTGTTTTAATCGGTGATTGGAGTTTGATAACGTGGAGCCACATACCTAATTTCATTAAAGTCGGAAGTATTTCACGCGATTTATCGGATTGAAAACCCGAACGAACACCCTCTTTAGTATGGGAGATACCAGAATGGGCGTGACAATCTCGCCCATTTTCTCCAGTTAAGTAGGCATTTACAGATTATTAACCGGTGTGAGGGTTGAAGCTAATCACATCTGCCAGAAGAAAGGATTGAAAGAAATATGATTTTGTGGTAAATGTTTCGATTTGTATGGGAGATACCAGAAGGGACGTGGTCAAAACTCCCATTTTCAATCCCAAACTCAATATTGGCAAATAATAGTCACTGACAAAGTTTCATTGTACTCTGTAAAGATTTACGGCAGTTATCGTGTTGACCAGCCAGCCAGCCAGCAGCCAGCCAGACAGACAGACAGACAGGCGGACAGACAGACGGACATGGCTCAAACGTCTTAAAAAGTCCTAAAACGAATCTCGTCCAAAGATACTAAGTGTCTAATTTGGTTTCTTCAATGTGTTACATTTTTTTACGTATTAAATGATATATACCCCCATCCTATGGTGAGGGTATAATGAAAATATAAAAAGATGATGTAAGGGGTCGCTCTAAATTATTCGGCTTAGAATCGACCTTATCCAGTATTCCGATTATGCCGCGCATACGGGGTGATCAAAATCAGTTTGATTTTAAAATTAACCCAATTTAACTAAATATTAATTTTTTTGATATATTACACTGTCTGTAGGTGAAAATAACACACCAAAACGCAGAGACACGTCGACCTAATTTTGGATCGTGGAATACAGTGGTGTACCCCGTTTTGAAAATTTAGCTCGAAATCGCGAGATATTTTGATTTTAAATTTGTAGTAGATTTAAGACGATTTTTGATTTTATTTGAATGAAAAAACAATAAATAATCAATATTCTTCGAGCTTGAGGTCAGATTTGCTGTTGTTATATTTATTTTCCTCGATATTTCGCTACTCCTTTGTGTAGCATTATCAGGAGATATAAACAATATTTAACAATTAAAACAAAACAAAATTAACAATTGTGAAAAAATTATGTCAATTTAAAAATGTTCAAACAAATTTTCCCGCCTTTTTTCAAAATTTTCTGAAGTTAAAATAATGTTCGTAAAAAAAAAAACATCATTTTTCAATTTGTTTATTATTTATTTCTCAAAATTTATATCTCGAAATTATGGACGTCAATTTTCAAGCGGACATTGAACTATATTTGCTCTTAATTGATAATTTTATAATTTTGTTGGGATTTATTCAATTTTTACTCTTTGTTTGCAATCGAGCAGAAATCAGCAAGCATTGAGTCTATTCTTTTTCCAGCGAAACGGTCTTCGAATGCCAATACGGTTTAGTGAAATCTTTCGCCAGTTTCGTCTGTTTCTGTGGACAATTGTCGTTCGTAGAAATCGAAATGTGCATGTAACATGTAGATTTTCAACGGCATATTAACGCCAAGTTTTTCGAAAGACTTCATCATGTTGTCAATATAATCACGGTACTCTCGTGACTCGTATCCCTTAAAAGTCTCCGTTTCTCTGGACCTTTAACTACACCTGTTAAAAAAAATTGATATAAAATATATTGCAGTCACACACCTTTAGTTACACAAAATTACCCTCTTTTAATTTTTCAATTGATAATTTTGGAAAGGCGTTGTTTTTCAAGTATGGTAATGCATTTTCGTTAACGCGAACCAAACGCTTTAAAAAATTCTTTACAACTCCCAGCTTGATATAAAGATCCAGAAGCATTATTTTCCGATGGGAGATAAATGGTGGAAGAATTACATTAAATTCGCCAACAATTTGCGAATCGCGTTTTGGCCAATCTCGCTTTTCGTAATGAGTGCATTTTGCACGGCTGTCCCATTTACAAAAAATACACATGTACTTTGTATAGCCAGTTATCATTCCAGCTTATTGTGAAAGAACCTTAAAACTAATTTAATTTTGTCATACGGCTCATGAATTCCAAGAGCATACATCAATGGCACTGGTTTAACGCTGCTGTTTTCAAATAGCAAGACTACTTTTATGCTTCTGGTCGAAGAGTCTATGAAAAGACGCCATAAAGATGGATTATAGTTTCAGATTCCCATTTCATTCATTAAACCGGGAAGATCTTGACAATGTGCATAAGCTGCGTCCTCGGAAGGCATGAAATAAGGCATATATGGTTCTTGCCAGTATTTGTAAGATGTAACTTTTACACCTGGTGCCAGCACGTTGACGCTTCTTAGTTCCGAAACCAAAGACATTGCATTATTTTGAGATAGCTTCAGATTTCTTTAGAAATTTTCCTGGAAATTAATGATGGACATTGTATAGCTGGCTGAAGGTAATCAGAATCAGCATGATGTAATGATGTTGCTGAAGTTTGTGATTGTACTTCATACGACGCAGTATCATATTGGTATGTCGATGGATGTACTGGGACAGGCAGTCTTTCGATTGAGACCATTTACATCGTTCTTGCACGCGTAACAATTTTCTGTATCATGTTCCCCTGGATCCATATCATTGGAAGTCCAAATGTCATTATTTTGTTACCAAATAATACAAAGCTTTGAGGGCATCTTCAAGCAAATGTCGTCGATGATTTTTCGGTGTATATTTTCCACACACAAAACAAAACATATTAATTTTTCGCAATGTGATCTGCATTTTTCGTCACTCATTTTTCTATTTTTTCAAAATGGTCAATAAACTTCTTATATTTTTGATGTATTAACATCTATAGCAGCGGGTAGGGACTAATCTATCAAAGTGAACGCTTTGATATATATTTTGTAGCATCTGTTTGCAATAGGGATACCAATCCCAAAATCCCGAATCCCAAAATTATTATAATTATTATGGCTCCAAATTGTAAGAGGTAAACTAATTCTGCTTCCAAATAGATGTCTATTATTTCGACGGTTACATTTTGTGGAAAAAAAATATATACATTGATTTAACAAGAGCTTTTGCAGGTTTTTCCCTCAAATAAAATCAAAAATCACCTTAAATCTACTTCAAATTTAAAATCGAAATATCCCGTTATTTTGAGCTAACTTTTTAAAACGGAGTATACCACTGGATTCCATGACCCAAGAAGTAGTTGGGGTGTCTCGGTGTTTTTGTGTGTCATTTCAAAACTTCCAATTTTACTTACAGTGTTATCAGAAACAACAAATATTCCCTTGGTTTATGGAACACGATTTCTGTCCATGTGGATACCACGGTTGGCTTTGTTGACGGTTTCTGATTCTATCTCACAAATGTCTTGGGCGATATTCTCCTTAAGGATATTAATCGATTCCTAATTATTTACATAGCATCGCCCTTCGATTCGATTCGATTGGTCGATTGTTTGATGACTTATGTGACAAAGAATATAGCAGATCAAATTTTATATAAAAGCTGCGATTTATAAGTCGGGTCCCGGCAATAATAGTGTTGCCAGATGCAAACTGGAACCTCCATTGGAAAGGTTGGCATATTTAACATCTTTAGATATATAATTCTACTGCACTTGTGTTTGTGACTGAACTCCTCCTAAACTTCTGGACAGATTTGAATAAATTTTTTTGTATGCGTTTGGGTGGCGCCATGGGTGGTTTAGATTTACTATTCGGTCCAATTGGACAAAGGGGCGTGGTACCTCCCATACAAGTCGCTTGAAATATTATGCAGGACAACGTCTGCCGGGTCAGCTAGTAAACATATACATATATAAGTAGAACGTTTTTTCTTACGAGCACTATTTGCAAAATGGAATTAAGCCGTAGAGATTTTCCTGCGATGAGACTGGGTGTCTCAATCAATTTGTTTCGCCTTTTGATGCTGAAACATTGTAAATCACTGGTACCAAGAGTTCAGTCTTGGACGCTATTCGCTCTAAGATGAATTTCGAGAAGGTCGTTCAACGTGGTCTGCTAAAGCAAGACCGATATGAAGCAAGAAGGCATGCAGTGAGATTGGGGTATTCTTAGGTATTAGTATGAAAAGTATCAACAAGATTTTGCATGGTTCATTTGGCCGTGAAAAGGATTTGTTCTCGCCAGATCCCACATAATTTGACGAATGCTAAAAAAAGGCTCGTGGCAATTGGAGCAAAGAAATGTTAAAAAAATACATCCGCGGTAGCTCAAATGCAGTGGTTATCATCCCCACAGGTGACGAATCATAGATCTATGCATATAAGAATGAAACAAAACATCAATCTACAGTATGGGCCTTTCGAGACGAGCTAAATCCAACATAATTTGTTTGTGGACAAAGCACATTAAAGCAAATGATCGCGCTTTTTCGGTATAACCGATCATGTGACCACAGTGCTTTTAGTGTAACGTAGCACAGTCACTTCTGAGTGTTATACCACGACAATGGTCCCATGTATACGACAATCGTGAAGCGTACTGGAGAACCATTTCCGACTTTTAACGCACATCCGTACTTAGTTTTGAAAAACCGCTTCGCAACAAACCATGGTACGATCAAGACTGTCGCGTAACGAATGACTAAAAGAACCCCGCTCGTGTGGCAACGCTTTAGTCAATTGTCACGCGAACTGCGGCTGAGCGGTATGGGGAGCCATACAAAAGGAAGAACGAACCCCGAAAGTTCTACCAAAAAGTGAATAACGGAACTAATGGGCATGGTTCGGAAATCTCATCGCAGATGTGCAGAACATGTTGGGAATATGGAAAAACTGTTTCCCCGCGGTACTGGTACCTGAGATATCCAATGACGATTAGAAGTGATTTCCAAATAGTAGTTTTCTACAAAACTGTATCCCATTTAAAATGGCTTTACTTATTTCGTGCAACATTCTCAACAACATTTATAAAGTAGTTTAAGCTACTTATCAAGAAGAATTGCTAGGTTCTGTAAAAATCCCAAATTGTTGAATGCAACAATCTGAGACATTTTCCCATCAGGTGTAAGCCTACAACAATTTTCATTAAGCAGACGAATTTAATTTCACTCGAACCCCCATACCAATCCTCGATAGCCTCATACTTTAGCTTAAACCAAACTAAATTAAAGCGTCTTATAATATATTTGTTTTGAACTCCAATGTGTCAGGGGTTCTTTCACTTTACGTGAAATTGTGAGGTGCGTAGAGGGGTATGCAGGCTAAGTAAAAACGTATTGCACTTTATAACTATTTGCAGCCACAGTAATATTACAGACAAAGTACAGTGCACAGTCTGTTCTTCGTTATTATAGTCAAAATATATTTGTTGGATTTTCTGCTACAGAATGTGGAATGTGTGCTTTTGTATAAGTACACGTGTTGAGAGCAGAAAATTTTGCTTTATGCCACACACAAAAAATACACTCAGAGAATATTTAAGTTACAATAGCAATAAAGTCAGCATAAATAACGACATTTGACTGCTGACACAACCAGCTGACTTTTTGGACATAAAATAATTACAAAATATGCCTTATAGCTCGAAAACGGATAACAACCAGGCTTAGACCACCGTAACTTTAACCAACCACTGTGAATAATAAAAAAAAACATAAAATTAAACTACGGCGAAATATCAGAAACGGTGTAACAAATTGGTAAATCAACTCAATTTACAAAGTCCTTTAAGATATGGAAGTATACCACATCCTTCACATGTTGCGAACTGCATCTTATTAAGCGTTTATTTATATGGTGGTGTTATATAAAACATAGCGCTTGGAATCTCTTATTCTGGCGATAGGACACTGTTACGAGTTATGGGCATATTTACGTTTGGACGTTTAATATTACAAAATGTTATGAATTAATAACTACTTTTTTTGCAGTTTTTATGGAAAATCGAAAGAAATGGTTACAGAAAGGTGGAACACATATTATGATTGCTTTCAAAAATTAAATTGTTCGAGCGTTTGGTCGTATTTTTAATTAATTTTATTCTTCGATATTTCGCTACCCTTTTGATAGCATCGTAAGGAAAATAAACACAATTATCAATTAGAAATGACAGCAATTGATAAAATACGACCAAACGCTCGAAGAATTTCATTTTTGAATACAGTACGAGAGGTCGGATAAATCATCACTTATTATGATTGTTTCTTAATTTTCCCATCTATTGCTCGCCTATTTGCTTAAGTTTATTTATTTATTTATTTATGTCTATGGATTACAATCCTTACAGACTAGCTTAACTAAAAGTAACATAAATCCAAAATATTTTTAAATTTATTAAGTGAAAACGAAAAATCAATTGAACACTTCATATTAATAGTATTATATTCCTTAAGACACCTCAATATAGGCTCAAAAGAAGAGTAATTACAGAAGAGTATGAACAGATATATCAAAAAATTCATTATTTCTAAGACACCGTAAGGGAGTATTCATATTTATGCAGCTAAGAAGCGGAGGACAATCTACAAATCCACAAATTAATTTGTATAAAAACAATACAGAACACTTGGATCTGTGACTAGATAGGGTTTCCAAGTGAATTAATCTGCATCTAGCTTCATTAGATGGAATTGGACTATGGAAATTTACTTCAAACAATGCAAATTTAATAAATTTCTTTTGCAATAACTCAATACGATTAATGCGTACATTATGCTAGGGATTCCAAATAATGGCATCATAATCTAATTTAGATCTAACAAAAGCGGTGTATAGTAATTTTCGTGTGTAAGGGTTCCGAAAGTCTTTACTATTTCTTTTCACAAAAGCAAGGGTGGAGTACGCTTTAGGCATTATATAATCCACATGCAAGTTAAATACCAGTTTTGGATCGAAAACAATTCCCAAATCTAACATTTTACTAACTATAGGTATTAAATAAGTCCCAATGAAATAGATGGAGTTAACTAAATTTATACGCCTTGCAAAAGGAAGATGGAAGCATTTAGCAGTATTTAGTTTTAAATGATTACATTTACTCCAAATGACTAATCGATTGATGTCTTCCTAAAGTAAAATAGAGTCTTGAAGACAAGAAATTTTAGTAAAAAGTTTTAAATCGTCAGCATACATGAGAAATTTAGAATGTTTGAAACATGATTCAATATCATTAACCAATAATATAAAAAGAAGAGGTCCTAAAATACTACCTTGCGGTATACCAGAGGTTGCTGAATACCTATTAGAGTACAAATTATCAACACACACACGACACACTCTATTACTTAAATACGATTCAAACCACTGTAAAATACACGAATAAAATCCAATTTTAGCCAATTTCATTAAAAGTAAACTGTGCGATACCTTATCAAAGGCTTTGCAAAGGTCAAAATAGAGTGTATCAACTTGATATCCTGACTCAAAAGACTTGATACAGAAATTAGTAAAGACTAATAGGTTAGTAATTGTTGAACGATGTTTTATGAAACCGTGCTGCGATTCAGATAGAAATTGGAAAATAGAAATGATAAATTTTATCATAAACTAAATGTTCCAAGAGTTTCGATACGTTAGATAATTTAGATATCGGTCTATAATTGCTAATGTAATTTTTTGATACTGATTTATGAATAGGCATTATAGTGGAAACTTTCCATTGGTTTAAGAACGTACCAGCTTTAAGGGAATTATTAAAAATCAATTTTAGCAGACCGCAAATAGATACACTACATTTCCTAAGAAACAACGTAGGAAGCCCATCTATATCAGGTTTAGGTGAATCCTTGAGATCACATAAGGCAGCGAGTATATCAGATTCATCAAACTGAAAGAAAGATAAATTTGTGATTGAGTTAACACCATCCAAAACACTTGAAGCAATACTTGGTACCCCAAATTCAAAGCTGGATTTAACCCTGCTGTTAGATTAGAAAAAACTTACGAATCTTAGATTGAGGGACCATTTGGTCCATACTGCAATTTTCATCCAAAATAATAATTTTATCTTATTCTTTGTAACTATTTTGGTTCAAAAATTTCTAAAGCAAGTATTTGACATATCAAAAACATCCGCTAACATATCAAAAACATCTTCTAAATATTTGACATGAATTTACATTCGCTTGGTAATGAAAAAATTTACGAATCTTAGGTTGAGGGACCATTTGGTCCATACTGGAATTTTCATCCAAAATAATAATTTTATCTTATCCTTTGTAACTATTTTGGTTCAATAATTTCTAAAGCAAGTATTTGACATATCAAAAACATCTTCTAAATATTTGACATGAATTTACATTCGCTTGGTAATGAAAAAATGTACTATTGACCAAATGGTCCTCTAACCTAAGATTCGTCATTTTGTATTTTTCTCAGTCCTGAATAAAGTTAGAAAATTTAATTTTCGCACATAACATTGTTTTATTAAAAGACCCCATTAGCAGAAAAATTTAGTCAGTATATATCACCGTTCCAAAGTTACAAGGGAAAACAGAAAAAATTTGGACCAAATGGTCCTAATCTAACAGCAGGGTTAAAGAAATCGGCAAATAAGTTTGCTTGTTCAACTGAAGAATTTGCAAATTTATCTTCCCAGAACATTGATGACGGAAAATCACTGCATCTACGTTTAGCTTTTATGAAGTGCCAAAATGACTATGGATTAGTAAAAATTTTATTTTCAAATTGCACAATGTAATTGCTGTACAGAAATTTATTTAGAAAATCAAATTCCCTAGAATAATGCTCAAACATCCTCTTACTTTCAGCACAATTTGCGGATTTGTAGACGTTGTGAAACTTATTTCTCAAATTTTTAAGTTTTTTTAAGCCAGGGGTATACCAAGGCAATTTCTAACAATCTGGCTTAACCTTAGGCACCACAGAATGAAGTATTTCATTAATCTTAGAAAAAAATTCATAATAACAATAATCGATGGTTTTGATTTTAAAAACATCCAACCAAACAATACTCAAAATATGCTGATTTAAAACTTCAAAATTACATCTACTAAAATCGTAACGTAAATAATTAATATTAGAGCGGGGAAACTTATAAAAATCAACATTTACATTTAATGGCACGTGATGCATGTCGGGAGTACTGAAGGGCTTATCACATTTTTCAATAGAAAATTTAATATTATTGGAAATAAATACCAGATCTAATAATCGATCAAGACAATTAAAAAATGAATTAATTTGGACTAAAGACAAACCAAGAATTGTGTATTACAATTGATTTGATGCGTTAAATTGATTTCATGCGTTAAATTAACATTGCCGGGATACAAGGTATTACAATTGGGCAGTAAAGACCAAACTATATTACATAAATTGAAGTCACCCAGAACCAAATAACCATCTTTTTCGTTATCAGGAGCCATTTCAGAGATATTATGCATATGCGAAGCATATAAGCTTTGACTGCTATTTGGCGGTATGTAGGACACCATAACAAACAATCTATTCAATCCTTCCAAGCGAACGCAAATTTGATCAAGCAACGTGTCACTATTAGGCAACACTAATGACGTAGACTTCAAAGACTTCTTTACAGCAACCAAAACACCTCCTCCACGGGAACAGCAAGTTTTCACAGAATCCCTGTCCTTACGGAAAACAGCATACTTTTTAGTATCAAAATACTCTCCATCATGGAAATCAATGTTAAGCCAGGTTTCAACAAAAACAATGATATCGTAATCACATTGCGATGTCTCCAAAAAAATAGTTCTATGCTTAGTTCTGATGCCAGCCATATTTTGATAATAAATTTTGAGCTTATATCAGTCATTATCAACTAGGATTGAGTTCTTGCAGGATGGGCGTTGGGAAAATTTCGAAAAGGACGAACATTAACGTTATTAGGCCAAAGAGAGGGTTTGAACAGTTCCTTGTAAAAATCCGGTGCAATACCCAGCTTAAAATGTACACTTTTTAAATCAGCCACATTAACGTCCTTCTTTACTAATTTAAAGCAAGCCATATGAGCCTTACGGATGTCGGTATGCTTTTCAACATAGGCCATGATTTGATCCTCCGTAATGTTTGATTTAAAGGAGGACAAATGTATCCACTCCTTCTTCATAATAACTTCAAGTTCAACATAATCATTCTCCACAATAATGATAGGTCTTTGGCGACTTTTACGGGATGTTACTCGCGTCCAATCTGAATTGTGTGCTGGGTTACGATTTACATCCGAAAGATTAACAACATTAGTTGTCTGCGCAAGGGGGACAGAAACACTGTTGCCAGTAGAGCAAGGAGCACCATTACCTTCATTAGCAAGTGCAGAAAGATAGCTAACACGAAAATTATCTCTGAGACAGTTATCACTCTCAGAAGCATGAGTTGCAATAGTGTGCGTATCATCGCAACTGTGTAAACTGGCGGGTAAAACAGACGGAGTGAGAGTTTTGGCGACTGAAGCAGCATTTGTAGGCAGTATCACTGATGACTTAACAACGGCAGCATGCGACGTCAGAGAGTTAGTAGCAGAATTCGAAGAGACGGTTTGAGCAGAACGTGTATTAGAAACATCGTTAAGTGTTGTTGGCTTATTGAGAAGCTCATGAAGCAATATTTTCAGCTCTCTCACTTCATTGGACAAGAGAGAAACAACAGCAACCAAATCAGTAGATACATTAAGGCAGTCATCATAATTATAAATAATGTTTTTATTTCTTTTTAACGACTCCAACAGATTTAAATCAGCAACACCCGTACAAAAATAATGAAATTTGCCATTGCAAATCTTGCACTTTATGTATTTATCGGATTGACTTAAAACAGAAAGCACACAACGTTTTAGGTGGATCAATTGACATCGCGTCTGCACAAATCAAAAGTCAGAGATCGATATAAAGTGCATAACTTTATCCAACACCAGCAATTCCAACAAAAATTTCGATTGAACGCTGTGTTTCCACTTTTGGTGATCATTAAAAATGTTCTCCCACATTTTTTTAACATGAGGATCCGTTTTGGAGATTTACCCATCCGCATGCCGATATGTGCTCCACGGCTTAATCAACAGGCTACAACTGGGCCACAAAGAATGACCTAGGTACAAACCCGGAGGAGATCGAGACCGTAATCTTTACCTGGAAGCAGAATGTTTCATATACTCAACAAAAGTCTCTTGGTGGGGAAAATGTTAAAAAGGGGATAATGCTATAGGTCTCGACAGAAAGTTTAGTTTCAGTCTACGCACTATGGAGATGATATGTAGGGTCATGTATTTTTTCCCACAATGCAATGTGTGTCGCTCTATAGTACATGATTTGGTACATCTAAAACAAAAGAAGGTATAATTGAGGTACTCAGCGGACAATTGATGGAACTCCACAAGACGGAGAATGGAGAAAACTGCACTCGAGGAAAAACTCAATCATCAGAAACGAAATCTTAGATAACTGAAGTTGGTTTGGGGACCGTAGTTGGGAGAAGCGATCTTCAGTTAAGCCATACATGTTATTGAGAGAACCGAAAAATATTTGCAGCAAACGAGTTATGAAAAATATAAGATGAAAAAAATGTTTGCGAGATACTAAAAACGGTTCCGCCAACTGTTGTTTCGGTTACAGCAACCGAGTTCTAGGTACACCAAAATAAAAGGAAAGTTTGCGAGAACTGAAAAACGTTTGCATTAAACGAGTTATTAAAAACTAGAGCTGAAGAAACGTTTGCGATGAACACTACGTGTACATTAAAACTTTTATTTATTTACTTCCATAAACTCTTTTTTGTGTAAATTTCCAACTTTGATGATTTTGGTTTATCCCATAAACTTTGTTTTACTTCACCCGTCTGTATGCACGTATGTATGCATGCACACCGAAAAAACTTTGGATTGATTTTTAACCCTTTTCCCGTGATCCAATCAAGCTGAAACTTTGTAGGCAAACTAATGGCGATGACAAAAATTGACTGTCAAAATATGGGCGGGATTGGACAAAGGGGCGTGTTACCTCCCATACAAATCAAAAATTAAAAATCCATTATTTCTGCTCCTGTTAACGGTATTTGAACAAAATTGGGTATGTTGGTTAGATCCTGCTGCAAATGTGGGCGGGATTGGACAAAGAGGCGTGGTCATTTATAAAGAATTTACTCTCAAAACTATGTTTTTTACGGGTTGGTTTTTTGTTTATTTTTTCCCTGTCTACTTACATATCTGTCTCGCCTTGCTTTCAAATATCATCCTAGATATTTGACAAGGTAGAAGCATTAGAGAGTGTGAGCACTTTTATGTATATGCGTGAGTGTGTACCACAAACTAGTAGATAAGGCTGTGTATAAAGTCAAGAGATTGAGAGAATTAGAGAAATGTACGTTCTTCGTAATCTGTGCTCTCATTAGAAAAATGGCTAATTACAGTTATCGCAAACGTTTTAAAATTTGCGCAAATGTAAATTTGCACGCGCTTGCTTTGCAACAACATGATACACATTTTGGGACATTTATTTGGGAGAACTACATGAACGGTTGCGATTAATAAATTAATACAAATCAATCAAAGTATTGTTGCGAAATACCCTCACCCATAGGGATGGGGCTATATATCATTTAATACGGGAAAAATGTAACCTTCTATGCGTCTAGCCATATTAGACCCCAAGTATCTTTGGACGAAATTCGTTTTGGGACTTTTTAAGACGATTGGACCATTACCGTCTGTCTGATTGGCTGGCTGGTCAACACGATAACTGCCGTCAATCCTCATCGATCACAGCGAAATTTATTTGGTGACTATTGTTTGTCCAAGGTTAGTTTGGGACTCAAAATGGGCGTGTTCACCACACCTCTTCTGATACCTGCCATGCCAATCGAGACATATAGTACGAAATCATGTTTCTTCTAAAACCTTTTTCTGAAGAATGCGATTAGTTTCAAGCCAAACATTGTTTAACCCTTCGATGAGTTAGAAGGTCCCTGGTGACCCCTTTCATTCTCAAACTGAAATTACTCCTATTTCAGCCAGGACACGGTAGCACAAAAGTTACACTGTATTCCAAGCAAATTTTGTGGAGAATTGTTTAAAAAAAATAGTTTAGTTTTTATTGAGGTTTTAATGAAATTAGTTCGTGGACGTGTGACAAGGTCCATAAGGATCTTGTACTGAATTTTCATGACATGACTAATAAATGCATCATTATACTTTTTTATTGTTTGAACACATCACTTGTGTGTTCTTTGAATTCTCGTTACTTTTTGTTTTCTTTTTATTGTGCCTTTCGTTGAATTTACTTCATCCCTAAATGAACATATGCATGTGGAAATGCGCAGTTCCTTGAATTTACTTCATCCCTAAATGAACATATGCGCATGTGTACATTGTACAAGCAGCCAGGTAAGCTAGAACACAGGTATACATACGAAAGAGTATATAAGAGGTTCCAGTTTCGTGAACCAAATCATACAACGTTTAGACAGTGAACATTAATATCGTGTGTAGAATTGTAGTAAAATAAAAAGAAAAACATAAAAATGGCAGATGAAAGTAATTTAGACATTGCTGAAATGGTTGTACGTCGTAATACACGTTACCAGCAAATGAGTGCGGATGAAAGGCGTGCAGTTAATATCAGATTTGCAGACTATATGGATGAAGAAATGGGTGATGAAGTTGATGTTTCTGCAATTGGTCATGAAGGTGAGGTTGATAACGACAGCACATACCAACCCGCTGAAGAGTCGGATGCCGAAACTGAAGGACACGTAGACATAAATGCAGATATTGATGAAGAGGAAAAATGATGCAGCGCAAACAAGTGACAAGTACTACATTTCTAAAGATGGCACCCAATGGTGTAAAAAAACACCACCGTCTTCTCGTATTCATGTTCATAAAGTGGTCGACTTCACAAGAAGGAAACCAGGACCATCAGGAAATGTACATCACCTCTACACTATATTTCGTTCAATCATCAGTGAGGACATAGCGTATGTACATCATAACACGCGAAACAAATCGTGAAGGCAGGGAAGTTACAGCTTCATGGAATTTGGTAAATCCCACGAACAGAAAGGAATGGAAACCATTGACTGTCAAAGAATTTAATGCCTTTTTGGCTATTATTTTGTATGCTGGACTCACCAAATCGAATGGTGAACCTGCTACGGAGTTATGGGGCTCAGCGCGTTGTCCAATATACAAAGTTGCAGTGTCATACGATCGCTTTGTATGAATAAAACAGTTCATTCGATTCGACAATGGAAATACTCGACAGCAGCGACTTATCAACAGCAAACAGCAAAAGTGCGGCTATCGATGGCATTTGGCAAATGTTGCAGTATAACTTGGCAGCAGCTTACACTCCGCATGATGCACTGACCGCCGATGAGCAGCTGTTCCCGTATATAGGCCGCACCCGCTTCACACAATACATTCCGTCGAAGCCGGCTAAGTATGGTCTGAAAGTATGGTGGTTGTGTGACTCGAAGTCTTTCTATCCGGTGAAAGAAATTATATATTCCGGCAAACTGCCTAACCAAGAACGTAAAGTGAATCAAGGGCAGACCGTAGTACTTCAACTTGTGGTACAATATTTGGATGCAGGCCGCACAATATACGCGTATAACTTCTTCACAACTCTGGATTTGGCGCGTATTTTGATGAGGAGGAAGACCGCATATGTTGGAAGAGTGCAACAAAACTATTGTTCCACGCGAACTTCAGAAGAACCCTAAGCGCGCCATCAACAGCACATTGTTCGGGTTCAACGAAATTGACATAGCGCTGTGCTCATGTGCACCAAAAAAAAAATAAAAGCACTAAACTGCACTATACTTGCGGTATCGATGAGCAAAGTGAGAAGCGGAAACCGTTTGCCATATTGGATAAAAACGCCAACAAATCCGGCGTTGATACAGTGGACCAGATGCTTGGCACGTACACATGCAAGCGATCGACGAAACGCTGGCCACTGGCCATGTTCTATAATATGGTGGACGTCGCTGCATTGGCTGCCTTTACAATTTATAACGAAATGAAGCCGATAAGAAGGAGCCACAGGCGGCAGTCATTCCTGTTACTTCAGAAGAAACAATTGGCGATACCAAATATCGAGGAACGTGCCCTCAATAGCCGTATAACCGCATATCCAAGGATACGGAATGCGGTGGAAGCATTTGATGTCAGGGTAAGAAAGAACACTTTGAAATTCAGGAGTAGAATATGTATTTATTTTGTTGTTGTTTTTTTTTTGTTAATTTCAGATTATATCAAGATCGGTAGAAGCCGATATACCGTCGTTTGCGCCTAGTAAGGTTGGCAGCGGAAAACAAGGGCCTACTGCTATAGGTGCAGCAACTCAGTTTGTGGAGAATACAGCACAGTCCTGCATCGCTGCTACACCTGCGCACAGGGCGTGGCAGACGCAGGGCACGATCAACAACAGTAGATTTTAAAACTTAAGTTTTAATTAAATTATGATATGAAATAAAAAATGAAATAAAATAATTTTAGTATGTTATTTATTTATAAAAAATAAAAAACCAAAAAAAATTTTAAAATTAATTTTTCATACAATAAGCATAGTAGGTAAAAGTAGATCCCTGCGGACCTTGTCACACAACCGTGCACATCAGACCACTCACTAATCGAAGGGTTAATAATCCCTAAATATCTACTTAACCGGAGAAAATGGGCGAGGTCCAGACGACCATTCTGGTACCTCCCATACAAAAGCTTGATGGTCATCCGTGTTGTCAATGCGATAAGTCGCGCGAAACACTTTCGATCTTAATAAAATTGGGTATTAGGCTTTATGTCATCAAACGCCAGTCACCAATTAAGACACGGGTAATTTTGCCATAACCTACCAACATAATTTGTAGGGACGGCTGGTTATCCGGGAAGATAATTACAGCAAAACCGAACCAATCTTTATGAAATTTGATACTGGAGAAAACTTAGTCAAATGTACACAAAAGTTGGGCAGATGGGCGGTTGATCGATACGATAACTCTCGTAAACTTCAAGCAAAGTTTTCCTAAAAATTAAAGATTTAAATAATGTACCACGTTCATTTTCGTACCATACAAATTTTTGAGAAGCTGTTTCATGGCTAAATACTAGATAGTGTCGCCGTGACTAAGCGAGCCGCTGTCGAAAGATATGTTAGGTGGTCTGAGCTGGGATGGAGCCCACGTACGGTGTGCACCACCGACGGCCAATATTTTTTATGTAGTACTGTGTAATATCAAAATGAACAACTTCGTCGTGCCGATTTTTGTACCTACCAAAGTCACGATAACTCCCCAATTATAATTAAGGTTCGTAATTATGTTGGGTAGTGAATAATATTTAGCGCAATGTTACTCTGCTATGGAATATTGACACATTTGCCACCCTCATTCGTTCAACGTAAGGTTGAATATATGTTTTTTGTTTGTAATAGAACCCAGTCGCAATTGATGACTTAGGGTGAGGGTATGTTTAAGTCGCTTCACCCGACTGAAAATTCCGTACTGGTTTTATTAAGTTTTAATTTGTGCCCGAACTCTGGCAATTTAGATAATTTTCTTTGGTATTAGATGGCAGTGTAACCATCAGTAAGCGTTGAGGTTAATCCAATTGTTTCCAGTGAGCGATACAAACTCAACAAGAAAATCTATGATATAGGTGAAACTGCATTTTATTATAAAGAATATATAATACGTGTATTCCAATATAGTTACTTAAATACACAGAATGATGTAAACGGTACCATTCCTTTATATGACCCAAAAGTTTGTTAGAATAAAAATAGTTGAAGATTTTCAGTTGCAGTATTTTAATGAACTCCGTCAGAGAAGATATATTTATAGAACTCCCTTCAAAATATTTACCTGGAAGGAGGTGTTCGACTTTTATTACTTTTGATAAAATTATAGAAAACAGTCTTTCAAAAAATGTTTTGATTTTTTGTTATAATGTTTGCAGTGGGACAAAAACATAATAATTTCCTGGAACATTTGCCCTAATGCATAGACTTCGCTGGTACTACAATATTTGGTTCGAAAGCAAAGTTAATATCGTGAGACAGCCTCATGGGAAAATTTGATATTGAAAATGCTTCCTATGTGTAGCATTTTGTTATTATTTTGTTGAAAAGTCATTGTGATTTTTGCATGGTGAGGGAACAAGTCGGTAAGTAAGTTTTTTTTCGCTTTGTCTGAGATTTCGACATCAAATCGACATTGAAGTCCATTAACTTATATGTTATACACACTTTACGTTAATTCCCGCTTTTCAGGACGCATTGTAAAAGGCCGAAAACAACAACATTTAATTATTCGTACTTAGTATTATATTATATTATAGTTTCACAAGCGCTAAACAATTTGTAACAACTCCTTCACAATTTCTAACATTCATCCTTGTTAATTCTGTATTCCCGTCTAAATATCAGTTTCAGCCATACTTTGTAAAATTATGTCGGTGTGATTTCAATTTACATTTTTGCAAAAATGTTTACCAACATTTAATTATCCACCAAATGTGGTAATTGGAAAACAAAAATGCGTTTAGCGCTTATTATAAATGATATAATGCCGCATGCCACTTTATAGGATAGGTAAGTGCTTTGGGATTTATTCAAACCTAACAAATAATAATATTATTCAGTCATTTATATATTTACCAATCTCTCGATTATCACGACATTTACACAATCAATTAAATAAACGTTCA